>BSBK01004931.1:2500-668661 GCA_027943335.1 Chamaecyparis obtusa | reverse complement strand
ATGTATATGACAATTTTGATTTATTAGAAAAGATAAAATAAGTATTAAATAAAAATAATTAATAATAAAATAATTAAAATTTACATCTATTAGGGGGTTCGCCCACAATGTGATGGATAAGTTGTGACATTGTTGATATTGCCACCAAGATTAAAACCCCCATTAGGCTTGTGCCTTTGCAGATTGTTTTGTGATCCACGAAGCCCAAGAGTTGTGAAGGATTTCGCTGAAAGTCATAATTCATTTATTTCCTAGAGAGGTCAATTTCATTTGGAGAAAAATCCTAAGGGAGACTTTTTAGTTAAATCGGCTTACACTATGTTATTGACAAAAGGAAATTCATCACAATGGTGCAAGGAGGTTTGGAATTAGGTTAGTTGATACCTAAAATTAGTTTCTTCTAGTGGACTATCATGTACAATAAATTTTTAACTCAAGATAATATGACCAATAGAGGATTTCAGTTATCAAGTAGATGTGCGCTCTATAAACAAGAGGAATCTACTCCTCATATTATAATCCACTATGAGTTTGCACATGAGTTGAGCAAAAAGTTTTGAAGAAATTAGAGATATCATGGGTTGAAAACAAAATTATTCAACAATTACTCATTAAATGAAAAGGACCCATTCATAACCCTCTCATCAAGTAGCTTTGGGGGTGAATCCCCCCCCACCTAATTAGGAGCTTGTGGAAGGAAAGAAACAATAAAATATTTAGAGATGTAGAGGAATTTGACGGATAAAGTCTTTCAATCCTTCTACAAGTTTCTTAAGGAAAACATTTTTGTTACTACGTGGGAATGCTCATCCTTCCCCCCAACTTCTTTTGAAGACAAGATAGCTAGAAACTGGGAACTACCTATTACCTATGCTAGATTCAGTAATTCCAAAATTCTTAGGAGAAAAAAGAACAAAGTGAAAACCACTAGACCCAGGATGACATAAATTAAATTTTGATGGGTCTACAAGAAGGGAAAGGGTTGTCGCAGGTGGTATCATCAAATCAAATATTGGATGATGATAATAGCATATACTAGCAACTTGAATGGATACATGAAGAATTAGGCCGAGGGGATGACCCTAATATGGGGGATCAAGTTCACCCTTTCTATTGGTGTGAAAGTAATATAAATTGAAGGGGATTCCAAATTTGTTGTAGATGCAGGTAAAGGTCTTGTCAAAGCCATTTGGTCCACAAATGGAATATTGGGAGATATCTGGAAACTCCTCCTAGGACTGGATCTTTTTGAGATCAAACACTCCTACAAGGAAGTAAATATTAAAGTAGTTGATGTTATGATAGCTTTAGACCTTGAAATTAAAGGTCTTAAATGTTGGCGAACCACTAATAATATTCATCCCAATATCATAACTCTCATATGGGAGGAAAGAAAAATAAAATATTAATTCTAATCGGCTTAAAAATGTTGTGGCCATGGATTAAAGCACTATGCATAACATTAATCTACTACATGGGTAATCTAGACAAACTAAACATTAATGCCAATAGACTATGGTTTGAAAGAAACAATTGATGGAAGACTAGTCAAAACATACAAGACAAAAATCACTCTTCTATTAAAACAATAATAGTTAGCATGAGGTTTTGCATGTTATTTATTTGGTTCAACACACTTTGTCTTTTGGCTCTAGGTAGAGGGTTTATTAATGAGAGCAAAATATCCAACTTTCTCTCTATGTCCAACATCACAATAGCGAGGTTTGATTATGTTTGGAAGGCCAATCCTAGATACTCATGACAAAAAAGACTCCATTAATAGTTATGTTAACAAGAAAGCACATTTTAAGCTTTGGCTACTCGATTATCTTATCGAGTACGATATGGGAATGAGAAAGAGAACATTCCCTCGCCCTATCATTTTAAAGCTCACTAGCTATTGTGATATGACACCCATTCTCACTTTCAAATTGATAGGTTAGTGGGTGGAGCTAACCATTCAATGTTGTAGGAGGGAAAGTGATAGTTTGGGAAGAAGAGAGAAGTTGATGATGGAAGCATTGGACTGTCCTACTATCAAATGGGTCTACACCAGAAAAAAGAGGGTTGGGCCCAGGTAAATACAACATGGAGAAATGCAATCATTTAGGGCCCAAAAGGGGGCTACATGACACTTTAATGAATCCTGGTTAGACCCACAATAGGAAAATTCCTAGGATTGAGGTCAAGGGTAAGAAGAAAGGCACAAATCAGTAGGGGGTTTTTAAATGAACCCAAAGAGGGAAGGCATGTGGGGCAAATTTAGTGCTCTGACTATGAATCAAACAAGGACTTCGGTTACCCACATTTTAGATAGCTATCAGAATGAGGATTTGGATGGGTAGGAGATTGAAAGTGCCTAGTTCACTATCAAAGCTTGTGAAGGTTGTATTAATCCTACTGAAGAAGTGAGGACCCTCAAGGATGCAGTGACTCTCCTTAGAGGCCAGTCCATTGAGATGAAAAGGGGTTTATAGAGCGTGGCACACTTTAGTTGGCATGCAATGCACAACTCAACCACAACCCTCTATCTTTTGTATTAAAGATTCGATGGGGTTAGAGACATGGAACTCTTTAATTTTCTCAAAGAGGATTCAACAAGGGTTATCAACAAGCCATCAGGTGGCCCTAATCACGATGATCGTAACTGATTGCAAAGTTCTACTCCTTTTCCAAGTTTGGTTTCATCTTGGTTAGTGATTTTCGTCTACCATTTCTGCTAATCAATAGTTTGCTTCTTTAAAGTCATGACTTTGCTATTGATGTTGTAATGTTTAACTGCCTCTGGCAGTAGTTTGACCTTTTGGGCTATTTTTTGTAAAGGGACACCACCCTTGTTTTGTTGCTTTTTAATCAAAAACATTAATTTAAATCAACTATCATATCATACATCTTACTAGCATAAATATTCCCAACCATTTTTTTTGATCCATCAAAAACTACTAAGGGGCTACACCCATTTATATTAATATAAAGTGAGAATTACATATGTGGGAACTCACACTGTTTGCCCTGACCAGGCTTTCCAAATCCCACATCCCAAATACAAAATGTAAAATATTCACAATCATATATTGTGTATTCACAACCATTTTTCAACTTACTTTTGAGTTGGTCTAATGATAAATAACTCAAGTGTTTCTATGAGAAGTCAAAGTTCAAGTTTTGCACCACATAGAGTATGCACATCTTGTATGAAAGGAATTTAATGACGAGATAGAAGGTGCACATCTTATATGAAAATGAATCCACACTTTTGATGTTCTACATTCAAAATTGGTCTATGTGAGCTTGACAAGTAGAAGCTAGTTCTCTATATATAAGTATCATGTATGAAAGGAAATCATTAGGGAGATAGAATATGCACATCTTATATGAAAATACACCCCGCATTTTTGATGTTCTAGATGGCCTTATCCTTCCTTCACATCAATTGTGTGGAAAAGATAAGTGCTTCTATTGACTCCCCTACAAGATTTTAACAAGTCTCCCTATATTTATAATTTTTTTTTATAAAAACATAGAATATGTACACTTTTTCCATTTCTACACTCTATAAGATATTTAGGAAAGTAACAACCATTTCATTTTGACACTCCATATGATATTTAGAAAAGTAACTTATGGAAAAATAGAATATGCACACTTTTTAAATAGAATTTTTTTACAATTTATATTATGAAAATAATTTAAAAAATAAAAATATTATAGGTGATGACGATAACAAGCAGTAAGCAAGCATAAAAAAAAGGGTGTAGAATCATGAAGCAACGAGGAAATTCTGCAGCATCTCCTTTAGTTTTCTACAGCAAAACCCTCAGACAAGTTATGGACAGTCGATTTCGATGGGTCCACAGCTTTGTTAAATTCAAACTCATCTACTTCCTCATGCTACGTGGCATTCCACGTTTTGCAGATCGCCCTGTCCGGAAAAGAGCACTTCGAGGCGCGAGGCGGTTTCTTAGCAAAGTACTGCGGTCCCTTTATTCTCAGCTTCTTGTCCTAAGAGTGAGGGAACGAACGTGCATACTTCTAACGCACACCAGGTTAAATCAGCCAGAGGAGCTTCAATTCTGCATAAGATGCACCGTTCTTGTTACCCCACAATACTAGTCTCTGTTCATTGCTCTTCACTTTGAGGTAAAGTTTACATGTCTCTTCATCTTCTTTTTGGTCTCCACAAAGTTTAGCAGATGGAAATGGTTTTGTAAAGTATCCAATTTTAGACTACTGTTACAGTCTACAATCTTGGGGAAAATTTATTAACTAGTAAATTTCTGGATGTTTGGGCAGCCTCAACAATCTGGTCTGTTTAGTTTTTATCAGACATCAACCCATTAACGAAAAATAGCCCTGTGAACAAACTCTGTTTCAGAGCGAGTACAAGTAATTTTGAACTTTACTGAGAATGATGGTCGTTATGTGCATTGCACGATATTACCGATGTTCACTTTGTACATGAATTGTAAGGTTTTCTTAAGTTGAGATGGTTTGCCGCATCCTTGAATTTGACTGCCGCTCGTGTGCCAGATGGAAATTCCATGATTGGATCCTTTACATGTCTTTCAATTTAAGTCTGGCAATACAGATCATTTTTGTAAATTTATTGTGATTTTTAACATTTCTTTCAAGTCCGGCGATATAGATTTTTATGTAAATTTAGCGTGATTTTTAACATGTCTTTCAAATTAAGTATGGGAATATAGATGTTTTAATTAAATTTTACACTCTTGCACGTCTTCAATTTGACTGACGATATGGATCCTTTCTGTTAGCAGTTCTTCGTATGTTAGACAGGGACACATCCCCCAAGGAAATCCTGCTATTCCCCGTTCCTGTCCCTGGGACATTTTGGGAATGCGTGGCCGCCTAGGAAATGTCCCCGGGATGTGGGGATGGGTAGGAAATGTACCTTACCTTGAAAGTAAATGGGGATGCCCCAGATACATGAGGAAATGGGCAGGGAGTTGGCTATCTCCCCTATGTTTCAGCACTTGGAGAAATACAAAATTAAAATTAGAATTGGATAAAAGAAAGAGAGAAAACACTTTTTTGTGTCTTTGTTTCGGGCAGTTGTCCTGTATATTTTCTGCGTGTTTTTTATATGTTAACGGTAGCACAAAATTAGTACAAGTCCTAAGAGATAGACATGGTCTTTAGCCACTTCAAATGTATAATCTTGTTTCTAATGGGATAATCAAATTGTAACTCACACAGCAATGAAGAGTCTGCTGTGGAAAACATAAGTGCTATTTATCAAGGAAAATTAGCTTGAAGTTAGCAAGAAGCCAGTACAAATATACCATATGATCTAACGGAAACTGGATATTTTACCAATTATATTTTGTAGAGTAGTATAGTCGCGAATTTTTTGAAATTAATTGTGCAACTGAAACAGATAAATCATTAATTTGTATGCTATCTTGTTATGTCAATTTCTTAAATTCCTTTTTTAGAGAGATTGGTTTACCCACAGATGGAAAACTTGCAGAGTACTCTGTGAGTTTTTAAAAACTTGTGAGTTTTTTTGGCTCTTCAAGTTTTTTCATTAAAATTTGCCTAAAAAACTTGCCAATTTTTTCCAAAAATTCGGTAATTCTGTGGCAAAAACTCGGCTTCATTAAAAAAAGGCCTAGATGCGTCAAAAAATAGTCTAAATCTTTTTTTCAAGGGCATAGCCCACGAGCCCCCAACATCTAACACCTTGTGCAGCTTGCCATCACTACCCCTCAAATCCATTGGGGTATCCATGCCCAAATGCCCACTAGTCATTGGGATCTTTTGTCATATAAGAAATTTGATTACAATGAGGGGGGTTTGCGAGTTGTGAGTGGAAACCAAAATCGAGAACTTAGACAACTAAATTTTATCACTAGGAGGATTGGTTTAAATCAGAGCATGTAAATAACTTCCAATTTGTCGATAATCCACTTTTGACATGGATGCAAAGTTAACATTTAATAATCTGCTTTTTGTGATGCATATTGACAACAATTGGGGAGAGCATTAAAAGTATAAACTCATGGGATTAAAGAACAATTTTCTCAGAAAGTTTGTTCCTACTTTGGATCATAATGACTTGGATCATCATGACATGATGGTAGACTTTGTAGGATCACCACAAGGAGATGGGCACTATCATGTTTTAAAGATTGATTGTGTGGAGATCATTATTACTAGCATTGAAGCTACAAACATCACCAAACACTCTCTAGATGAAGTTCACATGAACACTAGAGCAGCACAACATAAGCATGGTGGAGCTAATTCATTGTTGAGTATTTATATAGGAGATCACCAACCAAGTATAGTGGAGTAGTGGTGTACCATGGAGGATTATGGGTCACAATTCCAGTCTTGGTGCTGCTGTCATCATTGAAATCAGCTATTGCATGAGTTCATTTGCATGCATACTGGTGGGAGTTAGTCTCTATAGACATCATAGGGTGGTTCTCAATATTGAATCTATTTTCTTCCACACATTTCTAGCCCCTTCTCACTTTCCTTGTAGCCTCATTAGGACTTTTAGACACATTGTGGAAGATTTTTTGGTTTATTGCCATTGTTGATGTTAATGGTTTAATCTTGGAACAAATATAGGACAAGAGATTTTCACATGGTTATGGCCAACATTTAAGGGCTCCAAAAGTAAAAACAAAAAAATGTCATCGTTTTTTAAGTTTTTATCAGAGTGGCACAACAAAAAATAGAGTAGAACTAGCTGATGTCTGGGGAATTTGCTAAATACTTGCAAAAGATTGGTACACTTTTAGCTAGACGTTTGACAAAGGTTCCATTTGAAGTATGTGTGACGTAGCATAGCACACCAATCAAGAGGATTCACAAACCTTCTAGGTTAATTTGGTATCTTGGAATCACAATGGGTTTATTGGGGATCAATCACTGACTGAGTTTGTATTGCTTGAGGAAACACAATTTTGGGAAGGGAGGACTATAATGTCACCTTTTGATCCATTCCAACATCCTTGGGAAGTTCCAAGATTCTTGGAGAATGCCAACTTGATTGGAAAGGAATTCCGATAGTGATAGTGAGCTCAAGTATTCAAGATGAGTTCAACTACACTTTCTGGATGCAATTTCAACTATTTGGAAGCTCTCCAAATTTTTTGGAGAAAGTTTACTATTTTTGGGAAGCACCAATTGTAATTAAGTTTGATATTTTCAGAACTTAAGGTTATTTGGGCATGACCGGAGTTCATAGTTTGATCATTTTAATATTTTCCGTAACTTCGATTAGATGTGCGGAAAATAATTAAAGGATTAAATAGTTAAATTTTAAGTTGTCAAAAAAGTACAATTTAAAAAAAAAATTAATTATTTAAAAAGGAAGACATTAAGTGACTTAAAAGTTCAAAAAGTAAAATAATATAAAGTCACTTAAAAAAGGAGCTAAAAGGATTATTATTTAAAAATTGATTTTTTAAATATAACTTCTAGAAAGTTCTTTAGGTGGTTATAGGAGGTTGAGGAGATTTATTTCATTCATTCTTGGTTGTTCATTTGGTGAAACTCTCTTGGTTTTTTGAGCTATTGTTCAACTATTCAGCTCAGGAAAAAAAACCTAAGGCAAATCTTGGTTTCATGGACGAAAATCCACTAGCCAATCCTTGGTTTATTCTTCCAAAGTTCATAAGTGTGGCAGATTTATGCAGATTTGAAAGAGATTGTGTGAGAAAAATATGTTATTTTCTTCCAGGTTTGAGTTTTCTCCCAGATGGTTGATTGAAAGATTATCTGATTTGCAAGCAAATGTTTTTGAGTTTTGTGAGGGTTTCAAACCCTAGTACTACTAGGTACTTGCAAATATAGCTAGTAGTTTCAAACCCTACCACTAATAGGAGCTATAAAGGCTTGGAAGCCTTCATTGAAGTAAGCCACAACTTTACCAAACATAGCCACTGTCCCTATCTTATTGTAGCAACTCCTTGGATTGCCACCATCATTGTGAGAGTACAGCTATAGATAAGGGGGTGATTTGGACATTTCAGGCGAGTTCTTGGGTTTTAGGGTGGATTGTGGGGTTTTGGAGGAGGGCACAACCCTATTTGGAGCATTTTGTATCATTTGAAACTGGCCACGTAGCTACTCAACATCTTTGGGGCTGGGCATAGTTGTGGAGTCTATTGTTGATTGAAGAGATAATTTTAGTGTTGTATTGAAGGGTTTCTATTGCCATTCCCATATCATCTTAGCAGTTATTGCAAATATTTTTGGTCTACTGTGAGGTTAGAAATTAAAGTTCTCTTTGCTCATACAATTCTAATTTCTGATCAGCAATACTGAAGGTCATTGTTTACAATGTCAACATCAAATAAAGGAGACCAAATGTTTGATAAAGTGTCCCTATGTTATCATTGAATATTTTGATGTTTAAACAGCTGGTTTATGATTTTTCTTTTTGTTGGGTAATTATATATATTTTTTTATTAATATCAAAAATTTCTTACATCTTTGAGGTAGCAATTTCTACAATATTCAGCCCATTACATCCTTGACATATTAGCAACAACTAACATCCTGCAATGGACGAGGACTCTGACCCAACATCCTGCATATCACCCCAACATCCTAATTGAATTTTTATACAAAAGCATCTGATCCTTCCTGACAAAAGTTTAAGAGCCTATCTTCCACTATTAATATTTACATATAACCTTCTAACTAGAAAATACATAACATCCACCCATTCCAAACAACCTACTTATATGATCTATGTTTCTTTAAATGCCATAACAAAATTTGCAGACCTCAAAAAGAGAATTACAAAAACTCTGTGCATCAAAACACCAATGGTCAGGATTTTGACCTGGTTACACCTTCACCTTGCCCTTGCAACCTTCCTGGTTCGTCACCTCCTTGGCACCCGTTCTGGGAATGCTATGTTCAGTTGATTCACCTCGAACTCATGCCTTCGAAAAGCCAGCTTCAACTCCTGCCATGCAATAAAAATCTTCATTTTGTAGCCATCCTTGTCAACTCTCCCCATCCAGTGCACAAAGGGAATGATCCCAAATTCTTTTGCCTCCTCTTCATCCTCAATTCCTGCAGATATACCTGGCACAACCCACTCGAATATGGAATCTAACCCAAGCATCAATTCCTCCTCAAACAAAGAATTCAGAACCCATCTAATAGTAGCGTCATCCTCAGCTAACTCTAGCCCCCACGCCACCACCATTGATTTTATATCTACATTCAAGCGAAAGCTAAGCTTGTTTTCCATAAATTTCATTCCCAAAACACCAAAAACAGCATCAATGACATTGTCCCTATTGCATTTTAGCAGCCCATGTAGCCATTCCCTCCTCACAGGTCCATAAAAACCCTTTTGTTGCTTCTTTGTTTTGACTATGAAATTTGCTTCCAATTGGTGAATTCTCATTTGAGACAAGTGCAAGAGACTTTGGGTTCTTGTTTTTGTTTCAGAAAATATATAAGTAGACTGCTGTCGCGGGTATTGTTCTTATGTCAACCCTTGAGCCACCGATATTATCGTTGCAATAGGACCTTTTTGTTAAGTTGAAAGTTGCTGTTTGTAAAATCATTCCTGAAAAAGAGGAATTGATTAAGAGATCCGCCCCTTTTTGTAATTTTAGTTAAGTTCTTATTGAAGCCACCTACGGTAAGAAGGGAGCCTCCCCTATTGCTGAGAGGAGAGAGAAATCTCATGAATGTTGCTTGAAGTCACAATTTTGTAAGTTGTGGTTTCAGTGACTTACAAAATTTTTAGCCAACAGTTTTTGGTGACTCTACTAGGGACACAACGCGCATTCGAAAGCCTCACGCTTTCGTTTGAAGTATACCTGTGTCCTATTCATTGTATTTTATTTTCTGTAGTTTTTTGAAGTGTTTACCAAGGACATGTAAATTGCTCAAGGTCCTTGGGGAAATGCTTTTGGTTCATTGAATCCGGTTCCAACTCTACATGCTCTTCCTGATGGTTCATGAAAGAATTTTCCAAAGTTTTCCAGTGATGGACAACATCCTGATGAACATATTGCTTCTTTTTACATCTCATGTGGTGTTCATGATGTTGAACATGAGGATGTGTTTGTGAGGTTGCTCGTGGAAACTCTCCAAGATGTGGCTGTTGACTGGTTTTACCATCTTGCACCACAGTCTATCACAAATTGGGCTACTCCCATAGCCAAGTTTGAAGAAAGGTTCAAGCCTCCTGAAGATGCTCATGCACTTTTGGCTCAGCTTGCTTAGTTGAAGAAGGTGTCTTAGATGCCTATGAATGAATTTGTCGCTCATTTCAACAAGTTGACACACAGAATTCCAGTTGTTGCTCAGCCTATAGCTGCAAATCTGAAGTGCGTCTTTGTAAATGCACAAATTCCTGTAGTCAGTTTTTTGTTGAGAAGAGCAGCCCTGACTACTCTTGCAGTTGCACAGACTTTAACAATTGGAATTGAAGATGATCTCATTCTTGCAGGGCAGATAAGAATTGAAGCAAACGGGTTTGAAGAAAGTAATATCTCTTCCGATTCATTTTCTTCCATTTCAAGGACGGATCCAACAGTGCAAAGGTTGGCAAATGAGTTGCTTGCTCTCAAAAAGCAAATAGCTCAAGGTATGTTCTTCGTTCCTCACGAGGATATAGAAAGGACACCCCTTCCAACTGTTGCTCGTAGTTTCTGCAATTTTTTGTCTTCAATTTGCAGGGAGTAACCATGTGTATTTGCCAAGTTCGTGCTGAAAAATTGGCACATGGTCTGCATGGGCAACACTAGGATGTATGAAGGGAAGAGAGAGATATAAATTGTTGTAACTTTTATGGAATTGAAATATTTGATTATGATTTTCAATCATTATGAGATCCATATCAAATTTATCAGCTGTTGTATTTGCATGTTCATATGATATTGCACTCATTTTTTATTCAAATCTAATAGAAAACACTTCCCCAACATTCTACATACTTGTTTCAAACTTTTTGCAACTGGCTTTTGCATGATTCCATATTTTTATAATGACTTGAAAGCATTTGTTAATTTGTTGAGATTTACTGAGGTTTTTGCTGATTCCAAGTCAAAAATCTGGGTCTACCATGTTTTGCTGAGTTGTGAGTTTTGATATTATGGTTTTAAGTTATATTTATATAGTTGTTTTCACAAGAGATTGAGAATAGTGTCTCAGTGAGTTAAGTTTACTCTCTTTTCATTATCCAGTTCAGATAAATTTTTCATCCTCACTCTCTCCATACACCTATTCTACAGGAAATTAACATTTTCTTATATTGACCTATACGAACAACATTCTGACCAGGCAATGGCAATCAAGGAATGGAGCATGAGATATAAAGGACCTTACCGATTGACTCTACATCTGATTAATACTATTGAGGAATGAAGTATAAAATTTGCTATCAATTTCACCATGTGAAAGAAGGAAATTGACATATGCATTGACTGGGGTCGCTTAGGGACACTTGAGGATGAGGTGTACATACACAAATTGACCTGATGGAACACTCTATACAGATTCCAGTGATGTCTAAAGACTATCATGATTCACAATGATTTTTCAAACACATTCTATACAATCAAATTCATTATTTTTCCACAATCCATCAATTGATAACCTCAAGCTTCTGGGTTCGATTGTATTTTTCTTTTTGCATCAACGTTTCAGATCATACTCTATGATCCATCATCAGGATGAAGAAGTGCAAGCAGACAAACGTTGATGCAAAAAGCAAAACACAATCGAATCCAGAAGCTTGAGGTTAACATTCTATACAAATTACTACTCACGAAAAAGATTATGTATCTTTAATGGCAGTTGATGGTAATCTTTGATATTCTTCTGTCATGCCATATCCTGATGGGGCTAGGGATGCCCATAGTCACCCTTGTTCCATAGAGAACCTCACTGCTAGGTCAAAGGATACTAATGCCAAGACATGTGGAGAGATTGAGCTGCAACCCCTGGATGTTATTAGGATGAAGGGTCATGCCTATTTTCAGGGCCATGAACAAGTCAGAGAGTAGTATTAACACCCTGGTTCAGCAATTTGGTAAACATGCAGGCCAATCCTCTCACTTAAATGCTCATATCAACAAGCTGACTATTTACATTGAAATGCCAAATGACTGCATTGAAAATCAGATGTATGTATCCAACATTTGAGTGAAGAATAGTGTATATCAACAATAGAGGTTGAAGACTATGGAGAACCTCTACCTGTATGATTCTAGAGAGACTTGTGGTTGAGGCTATGCAAGAAAACATAGGCCTTCAACAAACATCCAAGAAACTGGCTACCAAAACTGAGAGCAACAATTCCTAGGGTCAGAATAGGAGGATACCTTTTTTAGCCTTCATCAAGGCAGCTGAGCACCAATTTGGGCCCCTGCTACAATACTGCAAGCAGTACATCAGAATGATGCAAACCAAAAAGGTCCACTCCAAAGAACCTCAATATAAGTGCCAACCATGATTTGCTAGGGATGAGCCTCACGTTTAGAAAAGAAAGATCCCATTTCATAATGATAGTAAATTGGATACTCCTATTTTTAATTATGTATGAATAGTTGTATGTATGTATGGGTCTTTGGGATTGTTAGTGTCCTTGTTTTAGGTAAAGTTTTGTTTTGGAGAAGGGAGAACATGATTTGATATAACAATCTGTCATTATTGGTAAAATCAACAAATAACATTTTGTCTCTGTTAGACTGCTTGTAGATGTATATTCGATGTATTTAATACCATTTGGATGTTCTAAAATTAGTAGTGTTCAAAATTCCATGATTCTCATCTGAAAGCCAATTTTTCCAGTTGATAGGACTGTAGGCGATTGATAATTGTAAGGCATTGAACTCTTATTTATTTTTTGGTTTGTTCTAAATTCTGATTTATATATAATTTCCTTTTTGAGGAAAAAAAAGATTTAACAAGTTAGAAGATACAACATAATTGTCTTATTCTGGAATGGTAGTCTGATAATGTACTTGAAATTGATATTATAATCTTTTGATTAACCTATGCAGCTATTATCGTAGTATAAAGACGATTTATTCTGGATCATCTTCAAGCATTGGTCATTCACTGCCTGTGAAATCATATGGAAAGCCTAGACACAGGCAACTCAATTTATCTGCAGTGTAAAAGTAGATATGCACATATCAGTGCCCTTTTCATTGGTATCCTTATACCTGTTCTTTTCTTTGCCTTCACAAACATGAAAAATAGGAAACGTGGTGTGCGTGTTGAAGTTGGTGGAGAACCTGGTTATGCAATTCGCAACAGTAAATTTGCCACTCTGTTAGAAATACCTTTTGAAGGCGCTTCAACTATTGCAGCTCTATTTGAACAATCATGTAAAAGTCATGAACATTCACTGTTGTTAGGTACAAGAAAACTCATTAACAGACAAAGGGAGGTTGGTGAAGATGGAAGGCCTTGTGAAAAATTACATCTGGGTAATTATGAGTGGATAACCTATGGTACTGCATTCAAGCGTGCGTGCAACTTTGCATCAGGGTTGACGGAACTAGGTCATGCAACAGGACAGCGAATTGCTATTTTTGCCGAAACCCGAGCAGAGTGGCTAATTGCCTTGCAGGTTAGTTTTTACTTATTTTCTTTTCCTATATTTTTATATAGGAAGTAAAAGTTGTTTTGTGTTTGAATGCAAGAGAAGAAATGGATATTCGTATATTGCTTTGTAGTTTGGAACATAATGACAGAATATTCTACTGAATTTTGCACCATATGAGATCATATCTTTGTCTGTCCTGGTTTGGAAAGAGATTTGTTTTGACTGTCTATATGAAACATAGCTTAGATATCATCTTTAAGGAAAAGCTATGAAAATGAATCCTTTTGTCAATAAACATAGAATAAATAAAAGTATTATAGAAGGGCATGGAGCATTCTATATGGGCTTATTAAGAAGGGCCCAAGTTTTTTGTCTATGCTATATATTTTAAGCAAGGCCCTATTTTTTTAATCTATGATATATTTCAATTGGGATTTGATAATTTGGACTAAATACATGGATTTGGTACAGGGGTGCTTCCGATGCAATATCCCTGTGGTTAGTATCTATCCCTCATTGGGAGGTGAAGCTCTCGCCCTCTCATTGAATGAGGTTTGTATCATGACAACCATTTCTTTACTAATTTTTTGTCAGCTACCATATAATCTTATAATTGTTCTTTGGTTGTAAATTGTAGGTTCTATATGACTAGTGGGAAAACCTTTTCCCTTAGAGTTCCATCCCCGAAGTTTTGCATATGTCAAATGATGGCTGATTGGTTACTCTTGAACTCGAGTTTTGGGTGGAAATAAATTACCATAAATTGATTATCTGGATCAAATTATATAACATATAAAAATGGAAGACTGATGCAATTTCTTTAGCTAGTCGTTATATTAGAAAGCCTTGTTTTTCCTTTTACAAAAAATATTGCAATGTAAAATTTGTTTTGAAATTAAATCATCTAGCAATAGATAAATGAATTGAAAGCATAGATGTTTTTACATGCTCACTTCACTACTTTCTTTTTTGTTGTTGCCCAATCAGAATATGTTTGAACTTTTTTGGTAAAATTTGGTTGGAAAGATAACTTATATATAGGCATTCTATGTTAGCATTTTAATTTGTCCTTTTTAGGAGAACAAAAAGTAGAATAACATGTAAAGTAAAACCTCTATTTGAATTGGAAGTGGAAAATCCTTTGTAATGACTATGTGAGAGTGATGCATAGACCTATAGTGCTTGAAAATTAGTTATAAAAAATGTGCAAGTATAAGAATTACAAATGATTCTTTGGAGTACTAAGTAAAGTTTAAACCACTAGACATAGCAATGCTTGTATTGAACATTAACCATGGTGGGTGGAGGTTTGGGAGCAAATTCCCTAGTAGGGATTGAAGGATGGTGCCCTCATAGCGGTTTGGGAGTAGAGCTCCTAGCAAGGTCAAGGGGCAATGCTAATTAGGCCTTCAATACCACATAAACCTTCATGGTGAATGTCATTTTCACAATTTTATCACTCATTTTTCACAATACCAACTCCTTACTAATTTTGAATTTGAGTGATTTGGAATGAGGCTTAGAATTTAGAAGTCAGATGCCTATTTATATTTTTTGTGAGTGGTTAGGGTTTGGGTGGAGCCCATAGACCATTAGGGTTAGGGTTTGTGGCATGCAAATCAAAAACACTTTTTGATTTAAAAAAAAAATTGTTTTCTTTATTTTCCTACCATGGGGGGTGCTTGAAAGTCCTTGGGATGGTTGGGAGATCTCTTGGAGTCCTTTGGACATCTTGAGGATGTCCTAGAGTTTCCAAACCATCCCCAAACCAGGGGGCATCTAGAAAATGTCCCCTCCTTGAGGCCTATGTCGGAAAAACATCTTTAGGTCTTGAGTGGTGCTTGTGGGATGACAAAGAGACACCCCCTCCAAGTCCTTGCATTTTAGGGATGTCCTTGACCTAGAAATGTGGGGATTTTGGGGGGGGTGGGATGTGTTCATGTGGAACATTGGTTGAAAGCGAACAAAAAGAGTCTTCAATGAAGCTTGTAAAGAATGCAATAATGGAGAGCAAATACCCCAATCTTTTATGGAGGAAGCTTTTCTATTTTTGATCCTCATAGACACTCTTCTAGGGCAGATTTAGCATTTGAAACCTTTGCCGATTTCTTTTGTATGGAATTTTTCCATTCAATGGAGAGGAGCACCCCAATGTTCTAAGCTTCCTTTTTCTCATTTGACAAACTTGGTCTTCCTTTGGAGAGGAGTGCTCTAATTCATAAGCTGCCCCTTTTTATGTTTTGTTTTAATTTTCTGTTGTCTTTGCCCACTTAGTGAAGGCGAGCTCCCATTTTCATTTATCTTTTTGTTCTAATTTCATATTGATATCGAACATTTCATTTTCACATATTGTTACTTTTTGTTCTAATTTCATGCTGACACTAACGTATGGCTAGGAGCACTTTGTTCCACTTATTGGCCTTTTTTTGCTTTGACATGAAACTAGAACATCTTTTTCCATCAGTATGCACTTTTTGATTTAAAAGGTATGAAGAGGAGTGTGCCAAGCCCAATACACTACGATTCCCTTTTGTGTGACAACAAGAGGCCTCCATCCTTTGGAGAGGAGCAATCAAATACATTGGATGCCACTTTTTCAACATTTTTATCGACTTTGGGTCACTTAGTGCATTCATGTGCTCCAATATGCATTTATTTCTCCTTTTCCATGCTTTAGTCAATATGTATCTTTTTGCTCATCTAACTCCACACTTTGTCGTGGCAATTGAATTTTAGAACTCACATTTGCCCTAAATAGCTTGATTTCATGATTGCAAGTTTATTATAAATTAATCCTATGTACAAATTCTAATTCCAATGCATGTGTTTATTACAATTCATCCTATCCACTAATTCTAATTCTAAGACATGTGACTGTTAGTTCGATTGACAATCAATTTCTTTTACAATTTAATCTTTAGAAGTCACATCACTGACATGGCAAGAGACCTAAACAGACGATCTATACATTGCGGAAATTCCACGCATTGAAAACAGAGACTGCTAAAAATAGCTTGGGCTATAAATGGATCTAGTTAAAAATAGAAAATCCCAAAATAAATCCTTTTTTTTAAAAAACTGACTGATAAAAATAGTGTACTGGCTAAAAATAGAATTTTGGATAGGCCACTTTGTATTTTTGATGAATCTTTTCCCCTGTTTTGATCATGGTGAATATTTTGAAAACACTTTGAAATCTGTATTTGTAATGATATGCCAAACACTCAAACTTGAGTATTTTGCTATGGCAACCTCATGCTTGAAAGATGACCTCTTTACTATTTGGGAGGAACTTCTTACTATGGACATCACCAAAAAGTGCACCTCAATATTGACACTTTTTTATTTTGGAGGTACTTTTTACTATGATCACCAAAAAACGTGCTTCAATATCTACACTTCTGTTTTGTAGAAACTTTTTATTACATCTACCCAAGTTTCAGGGATGGCAAAAAGTAGGGATGGGGACAGGAGGGAGCCATTTTTTAGAAGGCGACTATTAAGAAAATAGGGAGACTTCAAAATATATAGAATATTTCAGTTATTCATATTTCATATTATAGCATTGATAAGGTGATCATCATATACGTTATTGATTATAGAGCCTTAAGACATTATATTGGAGTTCAATTGATATTTTCATTTCATAGAAAGCAATAAACAAATGAAGTTTAAACAAAATTTAATTGCACTTATTGACAAAACACATGGCATTGAAAAATTTCATCAAAATGTCCAAAGGTTGCAATTTTTAACTAGAAAATGACAAATATATAGAAAATTAGAAATATTAATATGCAACTGTCCCTAATCAGCCTCCCCTAACACTGCATCACTAATCAAATTCAAAAAACTGTAAATATAATCGGCATTTTTTTAATAGTCTTTCTTTTTTAATAGTCTCTCTGTAAAACTAAAAAAATCCTCTACAAAGTTAATGTTTTGTTTATATTGTCGTTTTCCCTGGATTTTTGGCCCCTGATAAATTGGTATTCTAAAAGGTCTATTCTTGTGTTGGGACAGACAGAAGTGTCCACAATCATATGTGATCGTAAGCAGTTGCAAAAGCTTATTGACATAAGCGGCCATTTGGGTGCTGTCAAGCGCATTGTCTACATGGAAGACAAAGGCATTACCGATTCCTCTGTATCAAGGACTAGTGGCCATTGGACTGTTTCTTCCTTTTCTGAAGTTGAGAGTCTCGGACGACAAATTCAACCTAAATCAAATTTACCTGTACCAGCTGACATTGCAGTTATTATGTATACAAGTGGTAGCACAGGAGTGCCGAAGGTAGGTAATTTGAGTGTCTTGGTTTAATAGCTTAAATATGCATGCTTACTATTTTTAACCTTTTCCGGCTGAGACTGTTGTTATTAAGTGGTCTCACAGATTCGTCTAAGGTTGGTAAAACAAATGTCTTAGTTTTATAATTCAAATAAATACAGTTACTGCTCTTAACCTTTTTATTTGCTTTCCTAATCTGGATAATTCCTTTCCTGTATCTTCCTTTTTGTCCTCACATTTTTTTTTGTGTTATTGGCAATTTTTAACTTTTGAAATCAAATAAAATGTGGTTTCACAGTTGTAAACTCTTCTCTCTAGTGAATGGGTTGAGATTGTACTGCCTTACACTTAAATAACGGTTCAGTCCTTGCATTTCTTTTTCACATGTCACTTTCAATATATTTTAAATGCACTGAGGAATTCTGAAACTTTGGAATCAAGATAAGAGTGATTTCATAGTTGTAAGCATGCCTCTATGGAGAAAGAGTTGAGATTATGTGAGCCTACATTTATATGGGAGTGCAGTTTAACAATCCTTTGTTTAGTCTAAAATCTAGCTTCTCAATTTAAGTATTCAAGGGCATCAATTCTATGAGTTGCATTTCTAGAATTTCTCATCTGACATCTACTCTATGAAAAATCACAATCCAAAAGGAAACCATTTCTTAAGAAAAGAACTAAAGCATTTTCACTGATTCCAAACTTTTTAGCTGTCTTTATGCAATAGTTCCCTATGAATTTCAAACAATATGGCTAAAAGCTTACAAGATTTTCTTGTTGAAAGTTGCAGTTTGTTCTTTCTTTGAGATCAAGTTTCAGTTTGTTTGCCTTGTTTAGGTTTTAGCAATCAGATTGCAGGTTTCATTGATGCCACTTGCCAGTATTACCCTCAAAACATATAATAGAAATATGTTTTAGCAGAAAGCAATAATTCCTTTCACTAAACATTTCTGACTTCATACATGGCAAACTTATAATAGTCTGAACTTATTTGCAGATTATAGAGTTCATGGAAGAATGAGAATTCACTGAACACCAATGAAATAGTTAAGTGCATCCTTCTAACTGAACAGATTTCTCTTTTCCCAGGGTTACTATCATTCACGGTGTTAATAAGTTAATGAACTTATTGTTCTGTTCAAAGCAGTCTTCCTCACTTTGATTTTAGTGTTTAATACAACCTTTTCAACAGACTTTCTCATTCAATTGAGAAGAATTATAACAGGGGATGTTCAATAAAATGTTTGAAATATTAATATAGAAATTGCAAAGATTATGACAGAACTGTATGAATGGTTGTTAAGGAATCAATCACATATGTATAGTCCAGACTTCTCAGCACTTCATCTGAAGGTGCAAAATAGTTCGAATCCACCAGATATGGTTCCCACGTGAACCCTCAAGCTGTAAACTCTGACTTCAAAGCACCCATGACCCCTTTTCTGTTCTATCTTGGTTCCACGCACCTTGTAATCTGCCCATTCTGATCCTAATCGATAGATATCGGTATGAAGTGCTTGGAATAAACTCATGCTAGAAATAATCTTCTTCCCACACATCCACACCATGCCAAACACATGCCTTTACACCCAGAATAAAGAGTCTTGCGCCCACAAGAGCAGCCATCTAAGTTACACTCCACACAACTAAAGAAGACTCCTTCGCACCAACATGAAGATCCACGCTGAGTATACGAACCCCGCCGCTGTGATTCAATTAAAGAGTTGTGACTAGGGTTTTCTGGACATTTTCCAGCACGGGAAGGATTTTCTGCATCTTTTCTGCTCCATCTAGGGTTTTAGACTAGGGTGCCTAAATTATCTTGCAGAATTTTTTATTGATTTTTGGATAAAATTGTGGGCTTTCAGCATCACTAGTTTTTTTAAAATCGAAGGTATTTTTTTGGCTATTTTAGTTTTCATAATTCAGTGCTCTTTAGCAAAGTTGTTTCCTCGATTTCTATGATTTTGGATAGTGGGAGGGATGACTTTGTTACCTAACATCATGTTGGAAGGCAGTTAGAAGTTTAATGGCAAAAATTACGACACTTGGAAACTGTGAATGCTCAACATTTTTGAGTATAGGTGTCTTGATCATATTGTACTTGGTAAATCAACTCGTCCAATAGTTGCGGGTAATGACCAAGACAAGTTTGATGAGTGTAATCATGAAGCCGTTATGCTTATCAAGTTATCTGTCATAGATGAGATGCTTGCAAAATTTCCCTCAGGCAAGACATCTGCAGAAAGTTGGACTCATCTGAAATTTTCACACAAATAGTCAGATAAAGTTAGGGCCTTCTTCCTTAAAAATATGTTGTTCCCAATCATGATGGATGAAAATGTTTTTGCAGGATCATTCAATGAGAAGCAAAGACATTCATGATCAACTGGAGGCCATTGGTGGCAAGATGGAAGAAGATATTGTTGTCAGATAAAGGTAGGGCCTTCTTCCTTAAAAATATGTTGCTCCCAATCATGATGGATGAGAATGTTTTTGCAGGATCATTTGATGAGAAACAAAGACATTCGTGATCAACTGGAGGCCATTGGTGGCAAGATGGAAGAAAATATTGTTGTCATTACACTGAAAGCTTACCACGGTCCTATGAGCATATCATTGAGACTCTGAACATCACTCTACCAATGTTGACATGAATTTCGGTGATTTGTGCAACAAACTCTTGCAGATGGACATATGAAAGAAGCAGTTTGGTAGCAATAGTTCAGTAAGTGTGGATCAAACTTTTATTGCCAAAGACAAAGGCAAAAGCAAGTCCACTTAGCAGAAAGGACAAGGCAAACTCAATGATTCTTTAAAGAATCTAAATTCTATCACGTCACTACTGTGGTAAATTTGGTCATATGAAGAAAATCTGCAGAAAGCGGTTGGTCAATAAAAAGTCCAACCAGGGAGGGTCTCAACAGAAGGCTCATATCACAGAGCATTTAGAGGATTCAACCTTCTATGCATTCGTGGCCAAATGACTTGCAGATTATGCTAAGTCTTTTGCCTGGTATATTGATTCAACAACATTCCAACATTTTACAAACAAGAAATATTAGGTCACAGAGTATAAGGCTTGCTCTGATTCAACAATATCTGGTGGTAGTGAAGAGTATATAATTGTTGACAAAGGCAATGCTCAAATAACCTCTAGAGGGAGACATCTTATTTTTCTCAATGTATGCTTTGTTCCGGGCACGGAGCTCAATTTTCTCTTAGTCAGAATATGCACTACTATCCCATGTTGGACATCATCTTCAGTACACATAAGTGTCATATTGTTGACAAGGAGTCCAAGAAATCCATTGTAGTTGGCATCGAAGATCATGGGTTGTATTTGCTTGTTGACATTGTAGAGGTTTAGGATCATGCATTCACTTCAAAGTGTTCATCTTCTATCTGTACTCTTTGGCATCAACAATATGGGAATCTCAACCTATCGTATCTGTATCAGTTGGCTTGAGAGAATATGGTAGAAGGCTCACCCGAGATTCACTAGCAAATACAAGGTGTTTCGGGAGCTCGCTAAGTAGGGAAGCAACACAAAACTCCATTTTCAGAAGGACAAGCTTGGAGAGCTTCAAAGGTCCTTCAGTTGGTTCATGCAAATCTTTGTGGACCAATGAATACCCGCATCGGGTAATTGGTGCCAGGTTTCTTTTGTTTGTTGATGATTTCAATAGGAAAATGTGGGTGTTTTTCCTCAAGGCAAAATTAGATGTGTTTAATGAATTTTAGAGGTTTAAATCATTAGTAGAAAGAGTCAAAGATGTCTAATTATCACTCTTCAGTCTAACAATGGGGGTGAATTCTGTTCCAACGTATTCACTAACTTTTGTTCTAAACACGAAATTTAATGTCAATTCACCATGCGTATACCCCTCAACAAAATGGTGTGGTTGAGAGTAGGACCCGTACTATTACAGAAATGGCCCACTATATGTTGGAGAACATGAATTTACCCAAGTAGTTGTAGGCTGAGACGGTTTATACTACAGTCTACCTTCTTAACAGGTCTCTGACACAGGTCGTCACAAAGAAGACTCTAGAGGAAGCATGGTCTAAGAAGAAACCACGAATCGACCATCTCAAGGTTTTTGGTTCTACTGCATATGTTTGGATTTTAGATGCCGAGCAAACCAAACTTGACTCCAAAAGTCATAAGTCAATGCTTACAGCGTACAGTGACAATCATAAAACCTATAGGGTGATTGATGCGGACATTGATCGCCTGACATCTATGCTCCACGGAGTTTCTGGGACAAGGACATTTTAGGGGACGAGGGAGTGTTTCCGGTACGGGTACGGTTCAGGGCCAATTTTTAGGGGAATTTTTATATATATAGAGACAATTCAAATATGCATATCATAACATTGATAAACCATTCACCATAGACATTTTAGAAGCTCAATACATAGCAATTTAGCAAATTAACAAAACTCATACTTACACTGTAAAAATATGACGTACATATAGCAAAAATGCCCAAAGGCTCCAAGTTTCATGCATGAAATGACATAAAGAGAAGTCCAACTTAAATACTAGATAGTAAACAATAACATAGAAGTTTAACTACATAATCAGATGTCTATAATAATCAAAATCAATAATGTATCTGCAAATAATATATGCCAAATATATGGGTGTCCTCTACGAATCAAAATCAATATTAGAGTCATCCTTTAGAGTCATTGGTAGTAGTAGGATGAGGGTCCTCATCCAATGGAACCCCAAGCAATCCTAGAGGTGTGTCATCCTCCTCAACCTGCATAGCATCCCGGGGATTAACTTTCCAATGTAATGCTGGAGTCTGATGATACTGAACACTCTATCGATCTTGTAGCCGCAATGCACTGTGAACAACCACTAACTTCTCCGATCGTCTAGAGGTAAGGTTGTTCCTCTTGATTGATTGAATGAAGTTATATGTGGACCAATTCCTCTCTGTAGCAGAGGAACTTGCAACCTATGAAAGAAGACCAATGGCAAGAATTTTTAGCGTAGGTGTATTTCTACCATGCCACGTCCATCATCCAATAGGGTCCCTTTGAGCTAATGTATCTCTATTCGTCTTTCTCTGGTCTACTAAAGGTTGGACTACGAAGATTGGCAAAGTCAAGCCACTATTCCTGAAGGTTGCCGACATCATCTCCATCGTACATTTTTGCAAGGGCCTTGAAGAAGCCCTCCTTCACCTGAGTTGAACAAATAAAAAACATATTAAACTAATAAATAATGATTAATGAATATTGAAGATTGAAGAGATAATCATAACTTCATAAGAGATCTACTTTGTAGCTTGCTATTTCTCATTTAAATTGAAAACTTGAGATTTCAGATTTGAGACTCACCTCCTCATCCCTAGATGGAGCCACTCTCCCAGGTCTCGGTGCATACCATTTAGGATTGGCAGCATAGGCTGCCATATGGAGTGGGGTGTTCATAATGTTCCACCGTCGTGTCACAATGGGCATAAGATGCTCCTCATAAAATTCCAAAGTAGGGTCCTTGCTATGAGTAACATGCTTGATCTGCCCAATCATGCTATCAAAGGTCTCATAAATCTCTCCAAGGCTAGGAGAGTTATATCAGCATATCTAATGGCCTGCACATTAGGCTCAATGAAAGAGCAAATGCATTTGCAAATACAAGAAAGTTACAAGCTAGAAACATCTTAAATTTTAAATTCTTAATTCTTAAATAATAAAATCAGCAAATGCTAAAATCAGAGATAATTTTATTAAATCAACAATAACAATTTTCTAAGTTTCTTACTTCATTGTGGACCGCCAATTATCGTCAAGGATTCTTTGCTTCACACTTCTTACATTTGGTGTGCTTGATTCATGCCATCTACTCCACTCTGCATTGACCACCATGGTTTGTAGGGCCTCTTGGACCTCAAGCATCTTGTCCAACAAAATAAAGTAGCTAGCATATCTAGTCTCCATGGGCTTGAGGAATTCTTTCTTGGAAAATGTCCTAAATAATGCAAGAGATGTGTGATGATTGCAAATAAACATTTGCACATCTCTAGCCTCAGACACCATAGCCTTTATCCCATCAATTTTTCCAATGTCCTTCAAGGTGTTGTTCAATGCAGGTACACAACATGGGGTCCAAAAAATGTGCTTATAAGCACCTTCTACCATCAATCTAGCTAACTTACACGCCCGGGCTGAATTAGTGACTACTTGCACAACATTTGAAGGTCCAACCTCTTCTATAACATCTTTCAAAATCTGATATTTGAAGGATGTATCCTTCATTTTCCCTGTACAATCTATAGCTCTAAGAAAATAAGAGCCTGCTGTACTAGTGACAATAAGATTGATGAGTGGCCGATGTTTGATATCGGTCCACCCATCCATGATGACGGAGCATCCTTCACTCAACCATGTTTGTCTCATATCCTCCATCAAAATGCTCACTTTTGAATACTCTATCAAGAACGGTGGTTCGTAGTTTTGTCTCTCTAGGTGGTACAAATGAAGGACCAACATCATAGATATCTTTGCACATTTGTTTATAATATCAAGAACACGACGCATGGAATGGTATACCATGAGCAAAAAGCTTCTCTTTTTCTTGCAAATTAAATAAATCAGCGACATTGGTTTCTCTTTTGTTCTTCTTCCCTATTAGAAGGTTCTTTCCCTTTCTGGTAGAAGTGGGAATAGGTGTGGTACTTTCTTCCCTATTAGAAGGTACTTAGAGCTTGCATACTAGCTTGCACACTCTCTACTGAAGTCCCCGATTTTAATGCCTCCCCCTCTATGTGCAATCTAGTTGCCTCAAGTTTTTCTACTTGTGTTATAGCTTTGCAACCTTTGACCCCTTGACCACGTATCCACAAAAGATGGCAATAAACTCTAGAATAGCTGCCATAATAATGTTTTTTGCATAAATGGCATTCCCATTCCCTACTACCCTTGGATTTTTTTTTTGTCTACTCTTGTGGGAAATTGAAGGAGAGGTTTCTTGGGATTGAATGGGCCTTTTGCATGCTTTTTGAGGACTTCGAAAGGACAGTCAAATGGGTTAGAGGATGCTGGCCCTGCTACATTCACACTAGTTGAAGTTGAAGACCCCCTATGGCTGCCCTAGTACTACGTTTTTTTCTGGGTTTGAGTTTCTTGAATTGCCACATCAATGCTATCACTAGTACCTTTTCGCTCACTCTCACTGTCGCTGCTTATCATTATGAGATACAAAACATTGCTGCAAGTTAAAAAGAAAATTTCTTTCACTTGGAATGCCCTCTCTATATGTTGCACAATGCAAAACAAATGCAAAATGAAAACAAATGGCCATAAGCAAATGGAAGATGAAACACATACCTAGAATGAAGAAGATTTTATGCCAAACCCTCCTCTTGCAACTCAAAAATGAAAACTTTCTTGTTGCTGCTCTTTGTTTTTTTCTTGCCAAGAATGGTCAAAATGAAGAGGACGTTATCTTTTTAGCCTCCAAACAGGGTTTCATAATTTTAATTGCCCTTTCTATCCACATGGGGCCCACCCAACAATGAAAAAAAAAAAAAAAACCACTTTCTGAAAATGCGGTCGCTTTTTTTGGCTGGGAATTAGGGGACGATGTTTCGTACCGGGGATGGTCAAGGAACAACTAGGCCGTCCCCAAGTCCCTATCTTGCACCAAAAGCCGTTTCTGGGACGTTTTCTTTTTTTGCATTGGGGACGGGAAATCTCGTCCCTGCGTCCCTATACCGTCCCCAGGATGGGAGTGGGGGAAATTGGGTAGGGGACGCGTCCCCATGGAGCATTGCTTGACATTCAATAGGGATGTAGTCATTGATGAGGAAGGTGGGCCTTTTTAGCTCTCTTCTCTCATCAGTTGTCTTGAAGATTAGCCTTTGAAGGCTTTAGATTTGGGTGTTTGGCCTTTGAAGGCGTTAGATTTGGGTGTTCATCTTCCATTTGGTTCACCTAAGGGGGGATTTTGACAACAATTCCAAACTCATGGAATCTCCTAGGCAAGTACTAATAGTAAAAGATTTTCCTTAGGTTAACTTGGATCTGTTACAGAAACTAGAATTGGCAGATTAACGGATTTCCGGATGATTGATTATTTATGACAGAGGAACAAATGTGTTCCTTATAAAGGATTACAAAGACGTTGTTTCTAAAAGAAACAACGTAGACTGAAGATGAAATTATAAACAAATCTAAAGACAGGATAGGAAACATTCCTATCTAGACTGAAAGACGGACTATAGACAAGTAGTTGACCATTATAGAAAGTATTTAACTAAGGAGATAATATCTTAATAAAGATATTAAGATATTATCTTAATACCCTCCCTTAATGGTCAACGTACGGATGTCGGAACATTCTGTGATAACTGAGACCCTCCCTGGATCTACAAAATGCTGAAACCAAGAAGCTTTGCCAGAAGAGTGCTATGACTCAAAACAGACTGCAATTACAAAACTTCATTTTTGTGGAAAAAACGGTAAAAACCCAGAATCCCATGCAACCTTGCGTATTACAGACAACATGAAATGATTTTTAAGGAGAAAATCAACAAACCCAAAAACAAAAACAAAAACAGATTCAGAAGGCAAAAAAAGAAACTTCGCCTTGATCAGGGAGCTCAGCGACTTGTGCTATTGGCTGGGAAGCATTTTGCTTTGCTTGGGCAGCCAAATGTTTCGGGCACTCGAACTTCATATGGCCAAACTGTGACAGTAATTACACTGCACATTTTTCTTCGTAGAGCCATCTAGGGATTGAGCAAAAGGTTGATGTTGGAAAGGCTGAGAAGACTGATGGTTGCCGATGTTCTGTTGAAAGGATTTTGCAGCAAATGCTTGCTCTGAGGAGGCTGTAGAAGCATTGCTGCCAAATTGTTGTTTCCAACGATCCTGCTGCAGGGGTTTGGTGCATAATTCTGGAAACTTCAGATCAACACTAGTTGACGCAATGTTGAGTGTTTCTATGAAGTGCTCATAGGATGATGGTAGACTTTTCAGAGCGATGACTACCATATCCTCTTCTTCCATTTTCCGACTAATAGCTTCGAGCTGATCGCGGATGTCCTTAATCTTTGTTAGATGCTCCTGCAAGGACATACATTCATCCATCATAATGGAGAACAACTGATTCTTCAGAAAGAATGCCCGACTCTTGTCAGATGTTTCATGCAACTCCTTCAGATATTTTCAGATTTCTGCAGTTGACTTGTCGGAAGGAATCTGCGGTAGCTGATCATCGATAACAGAGAGCTTGAGAAGCATAACAGCCTCTCGATTGTGATCATCAAACTTGTCCTGTTCTGCTTGGTCGGAGGTTGGACGAGTCTTTGTGGCTAGAACAAGCTCATCCAGGCAATGGTACTCGAAGATAGTCAGCATGCGCTGCTTCCAAGTGTTATAATTGCGGCCATTGAATCGTTGATTGCCCTCCAACATCAGATTAGTCAAAGATGCCATTTCGAAGAATTCAGGTACAAACTTCAAGACTGAAATTCAACAGGCAAATTCCTAGCTGACCTAGAAAAAATCGACAGGTACCTAGAAGAACTGATACAAAACCCAGAAATAATCTGAAGTTGGATTTCAAATCCGCAGGCTTGAAAATTGAGGCACGGAAAACAAGGCACCCACAAAAATTTGATGAAGACCCATTTTAGCTCTCGAAAAACCCACCAAGAATCTATGATCAGAAAATTTTTCCGAGCCAAAAAGTTAGGGTTTTCGAACAAAACCCTAGTTGGGAGCCATTGATGGAAAAAAGTTGCAGAAAAAATGGCAGAATCTGCAGAATCGACAGCTTCTGGACTGAAAAACGTCGTAGATGAGGTCGTTTTTGCACTTTGGAGAAGAAAACGTCACTGATTATTGAGAAAGGGACACCGAAAATGGTGAAAAACACCGCCAAAAACGTGCGCAATTTGCAAAGAAGAGCAACGCGTGTTTTTTTTTCGGGAGATAAAGACGCGGATTCCTGGCATCAATAGAAGACGCGAATGTAGATAAAGATGTCGTGTTTGGGCAAATAACTAGCAACAGAAGTCTGGGATAAAAGCTCAGATCCTTGCACGCAAAAATAGGAGTACGATTGCTCGAAAACCCTAGACGGGTTACTCAGAACGAGCACCAAGAAATGCACAGAATAATTTCGAAAAATTTATGCACTGATAATTTCAAAAGAAATTATAAATTTTCGAAATAATAACGTATTAGGCTCTGATACCATGTTACAGAAACTAGAATTGGCAGATTAACGGATTTCCGGATGATTGATTATTTATGACAGAGGAACAAATGTGTTCCTTATAAAGGATTACAAAGACGTTTCTAAAAGAAACAACGTAGACTGAAGACGAAATTAGAAACAAATCTAAAGACAGGATAGGAAACATTCCTATCTAGACCGAAAGACGGACTACAGACAAGTAGTTGACCATTATAGAAAGTATTTAACTAAGGAGATAATATCTTAATAAAGATATTAAGATATTATCTTAATAAAGATATTAAAATATTATCTTAATAGGATCAACATCCAAATGATATATTTCAAGGCAGCCCAAGTGATAGTGACCAGGCTGTTTTGGATAAAGGTGTTTCTACACTATGTGCTAAGTGGTGGGAGAAACTCATTGGTGATGTCTAAGATGATGAATTGGTTGAGGGTCGCTCATCCAAAGGTAAGACTAAGAAGGATACAATAACTTTGCTCTTATGGCTAAATTTCAGAGTGTTTATAAACCCCAAACTTTTTTAGAGACGAAAGGTAGACTTGAGTGGGAAACATGGAATCCAAAAACCAAAGTCTTTTAAAATATAAGACTTGTGTTCATTTTGATCTTTCACCAGGGAAGAAATCCATTGGCTGCAAATGGGTGTGCAAAGTCAAGTACAAAGCTGATAGAACACTTGACAAATTCAAAGCATGATTGTTGGCTAAGGGGTTCCTAGAGAGAGAAGGAATAGACTATGAGGGGGCCTTTGCTCCTATAGCAAAGATGAGCACCATCCATCTAGTTCTAGCCATGGCAACACAACTTGGCTAGAAAGTACATCAAATGGATGTAAAGAGTGCCTTTCTCAATAGAGATTTGGAGGAAGAAGTGCACATGACACAACCTTAGGGTTTTCAGGTTGCATGAAAAGAGCATTAGGTATGTAGATTGACGAAGGCTCTTTATGACCTGAAGCAGACACCCAGGGCATGGTACATAAAGATTGAGATGTACTTGGATGAGCAAGGGTTTTATAGAAGTCCTTCAGATCCCAATTTATATGCCAAAACCATAGGTAATGATATCATTCTTCTTGTCATTTGTGTGGATGATATTATGATTATCATTACAGGTAGTGGAACACATTTGATTGAGCAAATAAAACTCAATTTGTGTTAGGCCTTTCATATGACAGACTTAGGCCTTCTTCATTATTGCTTGGGCATTGAGGTTTGGCAGACAGGTGGTGGTATTTTTATTTCTTAGTCTAAATATGCTAGGAGTTTGCTAGACAAATTCAGAATGATAGATTGCAAAATCTCGTCTACAAATATGAAAAAAGGGCTGAAACTTTCACCCAAATCAGACTCAAAGGTGATCAATGAGTCAACTTTTAGGTAACTAGTAGGCAACCTTATCTACCTTACAACCACTAGACTTGATTTGAGTTATGTTGTGATTTATAGTTCTCTTTTCATGAGAGCCCCAAAGGCAGAACATTGGGTTGCAACGAAGCAAGTACTACGATATGTGAAAGGGACACTTGACTTTGGCATTCCTTATAGCAAATTAAAAAATTCTAGGATGGTTGGGTTCATAGATTTAGATTGGGTAGGTTTTGTTGATGACAAGAATTCTACTTTTGGATATGTTTTTAGTCTCGGTTAGGCTGCAGTCACATGGACCAGTAACAAGTAGTAGGTAGTAGCTCTCTCCTTGATGAAAGCTGAGTATCAGGGAACCATGAAAGTAGCATGTGAAGTAGTCTAGCTTGAAAGGATGCTTTTTGACGTGAAATTGTCTCAAGAAGGGCCTATACCCTTGTTTTGTAACAACCAATGTGTGCTAAAGCTTACTAAAAATTCAATCTTCCAGGGTGTACCAAACATGTGGAGCTTCATTGTCATTTCATATGCAAACTTGTAGAAGATGGTCAATGATGTTGCACCATATTCCGATTGAGGATTAAACTACAAACATTCTTACCAAGCCCTCAAGTCTAGACAAATTTGTAAAATTTTAAGAGGAACTTGTTGGAGTTAGTAAATTGACCATTAAGGGAGGGTATAAAAATAATATTGTTATATTTAGTACAATGGTAAATTATGTTAGTAGGTTAGTATTTTAGAAACTGTCTTTGTTTCTTTCAGTTTAGTTTGCTTTCTTAGTTGTTGATCATTTTTGTTATGGAAAGATCTTTTGTAATCTCTTATTTAAGGAGCCTTTCACTTCTTTGTTTAATATTGGTTATCTCAATCATTTTACTTGCAAACTATAGGTTTCCTAGTTTAAGGCAAAACTACCAAGCCCCAAGTCTTGCATTGTATTAATGGCAACATTTCCTCTTCCATGGCGCTCTTCCAAGACTTATTCTCCTTAGAAGTGAGAGCTTCTTCTACAAAACTTGGTTCATCATGAGTGCATGTTAAAGCAAAAACACAACAAAAATCAAAGCTATCGGTGAAAAATTTCCTACTACATTCATATCCTATATTTCCCAACGTTTGGGCTAGATGTGCTTGCCCTATCTTCACTCAACCAATCTTGTCTTCTTGTTAGTTCATCTTCAAATGGATTTTGGTATTCTAACTATTATGATGAGTAATTGGTAAAACTTTAATGTATTGAATGAAGAACAAATTAGTTCTTAAATAGATTTACAAGAGACGATGTTTCTAAATAAGAAACAATCGTAAAAATAGAAACTATATCTACAAGATATTTACATTATAGATAACCATTAAATAAATAGAAAGATATTATTTTAATACCCTCCCTTAATGGTTAATCTATCAACTACACCAAGCTGTCCCCTAATTTTAACAAACTTATTTGGACCAAGAGGCTTGGTGAGAATATCTGCAGTTTGATCCATAGTTGGAATATATTGCAATTGAACTGTCTCGTCTTCAAACAACTGCCGAATATAATGACAATGAACATCTACATGTTTGGTTCTTTCATGGAAGACTAGATTCTTGGCAAGTTTGAGAACTCCCCGATTATCAGAGAGCAAGGGAGTTGGATCATCTTGAGACAAATGCATATCTACAAGCATTCGACGAAGCCAAACTACCTCACAAGCTGCCTTAACAGGTGCGCGATACTCTGCTTCTGTAGATGAGAGTGAGACTGCATGCTACTTTTTACTACTCCAAGTGACTGCACCAGATCCCAAACTGTACACATATCCAGAGGTTGACGTCTTATCATCAACAAAACCTTCCCAAGCTGAATCTGTGAACCCATTGAGTCTAGAATCATGACTCCTAGTGTAAAGAAATCCATAATTAGAGGTGCCTTTCACATACTGCAGCACACGCTTTGCTGCTACCCAATGATCAACCTTGGGGGCTGTCATGAAGCGTGAAATGTAGCTCACTGCAAAATTGAGATCAGGTCTAGTGGAAGTGAGATAGATGAGACTGCTCACTAGTTGCCTATAAGTGGTTTCATCAACAGGAGGAGAATCGGACTTGGCTGATAATTTCAACCCTTTCTCCGTAGGTGTGGAAGCAGGTTTACAATCCTGCATTCGAAACCTGTCAAGCAAGTTCCTGGCATACTTAGACTGAGAAAGAAAGATGCTATTGTCAGTCTGCCAAACCTCAACACCTCAACAATAATGGAGAAGCCCCAAATTTGTCATATCAAAATCCTTGCACATGTCTTGTTTGATTTCTACAATCAAATGTGCTGAATTGCCAATAATGATCAGGTCATCCACATAGACAACAAGAAAAAAAATATCATGACTAGAGCATTTGATATACAGATTACTGTCTGAAGGGCAACTCTGAAAACCATGAGCAACCAAGTACTGATCAATTTTGATTTACCACGCTCGAGGAGCCTGTTTGAGTCCATAGAGTTCTTTCTTGAGTCTACATACTTGGTGTTCTTTGTTGGCAACCTTGAAACCAGGAGGCTACGCCATGTAGACTTCTTCCTGCAACTTACCGTTGAGGAAGGCACTCTTAACATCCATTTGATGGACTTTCCATCTACACTGAGTTGCAATGGTGAGAAGAAGATGAATGTACTCATCTTGGCAGTAGGAGCAACAGTCTCTTCATAGTCAATGCCCTCCCGCTGTGTGAACCCTCAAGCAACTAATCTGGCCTTGTATTTATCTAAGGTACCATCTGCATGATACTTGACCTTATACACCCATTTGCAGCTAATGGGCTTCTTCCCTAAAGGAAGATTAGAGAGAACCCAGGTGTGATTCTTCAGAAGACTCTGATATTCTGCATCCATTGCCTGTTCCCACTCTGGAATCCCTATTGCCTCTTTAAATGTCTGAGGCTCATAAATACTATGAAGGTTAGCCATGAGAACAAAGTTAACTGTAATTTGCTACTTGCCCTAATTTCTAGAAGATCTACCCTCAATGAGCTCATCAGGATGAAGATCACTAATGGTTTTAGACCAAAATTTAGGCTGGAGAGTAGATGTGCCAACCTCAAGAGGAGGAATAGCTAGATCTAGAGGAAGAGGATCTACAATAGGTAGAAGATCAACATCATCTGGAGGAAATTCAGGTAGTGCATCATCAAATTTAGAATTTGCATCATCCCTCCCGTCAGGGGAACCAAAGGGAGGACAAGCACCCAAATCTAAAGCCTTCAAAGGCTGATCCTCAGAACTCTGCTTAGACGAGGAAAGCTGAAATGGTCCTTGTTCTTCATCAAAGACAACATCTCGACTGAAGATAAGACGACCAATGTCGACATCAATTAGCCGATAAGCCTTTTGGTTGTCATTGTAACCTGTAAACATGAGCTTCTGACTCTTGGAATCCAACTTGGAGCACTGAGCATCCGGAATCCATACACATGCTAAAGAGCCAAAAACTTTCAGATCGTGGTTTGCGACTAGTCCAGGCTTCCTCAGGAGTCTTCCTCATAACTGCATATGTGGGAGACCAATTAAGGAGATAGACCGCAGTAAACACTGCTTCTACCCAATACTTCTTAGGAACATTCCTGTGTTCCATCATAGACCTGGCCATTTTTGTAATGGAGTTGTTGCGACGCTCTACAACGCCGTTTTGTTGAGGGGTGTATGGTGTGGTTAACTGACGTTTTATGCCATGTGTATCACAAAAAGTAGAGAAAGTAGTAGATCAAAACTCCCCCCTATTAACCGGAAAGACTACTTTATGTTATGTCATGTATTAGTTATGTGGTCCTGATGGGAATTAGTTATTACCGAAGGGCAGTTGGGTTGGGTGGTGATGTTTGGTCACACCCCTTCAGGTAGATAAATATGTACCACCTACGGGTGAAGGGGGGATTATGATGTGAATGTACTCATACGTTGGAATGATTAATGAAAACATCTATTTGTAATGTTCTTAGTCGGGACCTTATGTAAATTTCTCATTTAAGCTTTTTGTGAACTAATTTTTTTGTATCTATTTCTTTAATCATAGATGAAATACTTATTCTCTTTAATAATAGATTTGTTTATTTATAATTAATCTTCTTGTTAATTTATATCTTGATATATCATATTTAATTTATAAGATATTATTATTTAATGATATATTATGTTTGATTATTATTTATCTTTAATATTTTATATGGTATTAAACAACCAAGAATATTGGTTATGTAATGCCCCTTCTTATTCTCGTTTATGTGATTCCCTGCAAAACCAACGTTAGTACAAAATAATGTGTAACATTTATATGACTCATACTCTACTTTAAGTTAGTAAGGGGGAAATTTGATCCTTAAGGCTGCCTCTAGGTCGGGCTTCACAGAATTCCCAGCTTGAGAGACATTCGCTGCCTCTAAGCAATCGGGCTATCGACATGTCATCCCTAGAGCACTGCCCATAAGAATCTCTTGGAAGCAGCTTAATGCATTCCAAGCCTACGCATATGCATATGACTGGTCTTCAGTATATATACTGCCTACGTGAGATAATAATCTCGAGACTAGGGAAATGTCTTAATTTCCTCTAGCCCCCTCCAGATACGGGGATCCATCCGTATCATCCATTGTTGAGATATTGAATCTTGAGACTAGGAAATTATCATAATTTCTTCTAGCCCCCTCCAGATATGAGGTCCATCTTTTAATGAATACTTTATTCATTCTTTTTATGGCTCATATCATCCACAATAAATATATATAATAACTTAAGTCCACATCAATAATATAATTATAAATAATTCCTTACATCAATTATAATACAATTATTTGTAATCCATAAAGAATACTAATATTCTGAAGTTTAAATGTAAGCATAAACAGACATATATATATATATATATATATATAAATATATATACATATATATTTATATATAAATATATTCTGAAGTTTTAAATATAAACATAAATAAACATAAACATATATATATATATATATATATATATATAACATTTGAATTTATACCTTAGATTGCAGTCCCTGCCGACTGTCTTTTCCGTATGCTTCAGATTGTATGTTTTCCTTCTTATCTTTTAATTATTTTATATATTAATATCTTATCTTCCGTATCTGTTTTTATTCCCCTTAACTGAATGATGTTGAATGACTTCTTATAGCCTTTAACATTAGGAGTTGTGACTCTTCAATCAATGAAGAGTTGTCTTTATAAATCACAACTTTTCATTATATTCTGACTGTTGGTAATAAAATAATTATTGTTAAACTAATCTTAATGATTTGCTGCCATTATATTGCTGACTAAAATCTATTCTTTATTGCTTATCAATTATTATTGATTACTTAGTTCTGGACATATCGAATACTAATTGCTGTATACATAATATTTATTTGATTCCTTATAGGCATCGTGTCTCTTAAGATTAATCAATGTTAGCGTAGGTTATATCGATTATATCAACCACATCATTCTTTACAGTTGATCCTCTTAGACAGCTAATGATTTGGTTAGTATAAACACTAGACACTTTTATTGATTTCCTTTAATAAATAGTAGCGTCTAACACTTGATGGCTATCATTTTAGTCCTCATACGATAACCTTATATAAATCGATCATATGGAAATATATGACTGTAGGTATTGCATTTGATCCAAGAAGTATATTCCTCGTCGGTGATTAGCGGCTAGGTTACTCATGTTTGGAACTCACCTCCCTGATCTAAATATGTTTCGTCTAGAATTTTCTGTGCTAATTCAATAGTTCTCGTGAGAATGAATTAAACCCAATTGCATAAACCAAGGTCTTGATATAATTAACATATAGTCAATCTACAATGATATTGGACCAATATGATAATTCTTATTAATACATATATATGTGTGTTTGTCGTGGTTTGCTGTTCACGGCATGTCATTATTTGACTTGCCTATATAAGGTATTCTAAAATATTGTATCATGGATTGATACCCGTGATTTTTGTTTATAGATTAATTTTATATTTGATGTTAAGATTAATATTGGGGAATTAATATTAATATTAATATTATTTGGGTATTGCAATTATATTGATATAAATTAATATTAATATTTATGATTAATATCATATTGACTATAGATTAATATTATAATGCGCAATCAATGCTTATATTGATTTGTATAATATAATCAAAATAAAGAATTTATGTATTTATTATGAGAGCAATATTTAAATAGAGTGTATGTATTTAGGAATATATAGTATGCATCAATCAGGGCTCATGACACTATTGTTCTTGTTAAGATATAGCTACAATCGGATATGGTAATATATATATATATATATATATATATCAAGATCAGTTGATAATTGTGTATGTTACAATGCAGTTAATATTAACAATCAGTTATGAAGGGTCATGACCCTACGTAGCATAGCCCACGTATGGTCATGGCTCTTCACAAACATGACTATTCAAAGGATATAAATGCATATCGATGGCTGGTGAAAAGATCAATCACAATGGTAATTTATTTCAATACAACACTCATATATATTCTCTATAAGACGATCTTGATTTTACAACATGGTATCAGAGCCTAACCTATAAGAGACAATAAACTTCAATCGATCCACGATACCACTGTGTGAACTTGGCATTCGAAAACAATATGAAGATGGGAACTATAAGTTGGATATTAATCAGAATATGGTTGCCGTAATATTACATGGAACGCAAAAGTACGTGATCATTAGTCGGATTGCATTATTCCTAAGGTGTGGACGATAAATATATTTTTCCATTTGATTGCTTGGTGAAGGTTGTTAACAAACTAAGGAGCTCGTCGCTGCTGCCAAAAATTTGAGAGAGGTCCTGAGAGTATCCACCCCGAGTGCATCGGTTTGTAAGAAGAATTCGTATATTTGGGGATGACGTAAGTAGAACACTAGGACATTGAATCGACCTTAAGTACTAATCAAGGAATGAAAGGGAGTAGCGTGACAGAGCTCAAACAAGAGATTAGAACATAGATAGCTGCGTAAGGAGTAGGAAGGAAGATATATTATTAAAGCTAATGAAATGATGAAGAAATAAGAACAATATTCCGATGCAACTTACAGCGAGTAGAAGTCAAAGACAAATGTGGCCAGCGATCTGAGGATCATCAAACATTTTCTTTTCTTTATTCCATCTACATTAGCAGTAACCTTCTAGGGTCAAATCTGTTACATATTTTAAAAGGTATCGATGAGGAAAAGATATATATAGAAGATTTGGAAGGAGCAGTAGCAAATTGAAATGGATCTCAAGAGTAACATCAGACATAGCATATTTAATAAATTGATATACCAAATATCCCAACTATCTAAGTTAATAAAAAAAAAGGGATATTACAAGTGGGACGGTAACCAATATAATCAAATACCGATAATGTATGAAGTCAACATCTAATCGGTAGTTATCATAATGAGATGTGACTTGTAAAGAAGAAAATTAACATAAGAATCAGAATGAAACCGATATGTTATGAAGAAGGACGATGTGTACGAGTATCGTATTAATGGGCTCACCTTACGAAAGGAGATACTTGAAAATATTTGAAAAAATAAGTATCTCATGTTTTATTAATCCATATGAATTTGCAGTTTGTAATTCATTAAATAATAAATTTTGTATGCTTCTATCATTTTTATATTCGAGATAGTTTAGCTTTATGAACTATTCATAATCTATCTCTGACATCTTCAGAAAGGTCAAGAAGTTGGCGAAATTTAGCTTCTAAGGAAACAGATGTTTCAGTCAACTTGGACAAACTCGATCATATTGATTGAGAGGGAGTTCACTATTGAAGGTAAAACAATTCTGAGATTATAGTTGTGGGAACTCGTGGATAGAATCGCCGATGAGATGCACATGGATAGAATACTTGACTAAGGCATTCCATACATCATGAGACTACAACTCATTGAGATAAACATCATACTAGAGGTCTTTATTATCTTCCCTCAAGTCCAAGATGGAGTGTTAATGTTGTGGCCTTGGAAAAGATCAAAATGCATCTTATGCTAGCCGATGTAACCTTATGACTATTCAGATTATTCGTATTGGTTCTCTCAAGAAGGAAGGTATGAAGTGACATCCTGCAGTGACATTGACTTGAGTATATAAACAGGGCATGCCTTCGTGAGAGAAGCTAAAGGATCTGCATCAGTGGACATTCGAGGATCTTGATTCAGAGGGAGTAGACCATGTTTTGTTGGTTCTCTAGTAATCAAGAAATTGTAGTAGAGAATTGTGATTATTACCATGTGAGAAGGCTATATGTCAGAGGGAGAAGCTAGAAGATTAAATTATGTTGGCACCCTAGGATCTTGGTCATACAAATTCAGAGGGAGTGTACCATGTCAAGATGGTGTATACTTTGTAAGCTCAGAATTCACCAAGACTATGAGACAGTACAACTAGAAAATGTGTACTTTCAAATAACCTTGGTATGTTGAGGAGTAAAGCCTTAGCTGAAAAAAAGGTTTCAGCTTCAATGATCCATCATTTTGTATCTTAAATGATTCTTGTCTTTGATAGACAAGTCTAAGGTGGAAGTCTTGGTTTCCACTCTCTGGGATGAGCCATGATGGATCCACCCTCCGAGAAGAGTCAAGGTGGATGTCATATGTGTGACTTTATGGGCCCATTCATTTTGTGTTATATTATGAAAGGTGACGATCTTTCATATGTGTTGGGTTACTATTGCTAGGTGACGACTTAGACAATAGCTTAACCTAGTGTCAGGTATGACTATGTATTGTAGTCACTAGTCCTGACACTGAATTTTTGGAGTTGTTAAATCTAGTTCTGAATTGGTCGGGAATTATAACATGTGAATCAAGATTAGACTACATTAAGTTGCTGTTCCGGAATGTGCCAGATATCTTGATTGTTATCGCTAAATCTAGTTCGGAATTGGTCGGGGATTGCGATAACTCTTCTATCAGGATGAGTACATTATATTAATGTCCCGAGTTGTGTCAGATATCTTGATATGAAGTTATGTTTTAGTTATCACTAAAATCTAGTTCCGAATAAGTCGGGGATTGTGATGACACCTAGTCAGATCCTCTCTTGCTAAGAGGGAGTGTTAAGATATAGCTACGATCGGATATGGTAATATATATATATATATTAAGATCAGTTGATAATTGTATATGTTACAATGCAGTTAATATTAACAATCGGTTATGAAGGGTCGTGAGCCTACGTAGCATAAGCCACGTATGGTCATGGCTCTTCACAAACATGACTATTCAAAGGATATAAATACATATCGATGGTTGGTGAAAAGATCAATCACAATGGTAATCTATTTCAATACAACACTCATATTCTCTATAGGACGATCTTGATTTTACAACAGTTCTCTGATATATTTTGTGTTTATAACATTTCTTGTACTGTCTATGCAATATTAAGTTTACCAAGGGGGGCAAACATTTGGCGCTGTTGCCAAACGAATCTGGCAAGTGACGGAATGAGTGGATGAATGGGAATAACATTTGAGGAGAATATCAATGTGAGGATGAATGAGGATAGAATCACAATTTTTTTTGAAGGAAAGCATGCTCTGGCAATCGATGATTGAATAGAATTGACGCCCAATCTTTTAAATAAGGATAGGAATAAAAAGGAACAACCGAATGTCTTGGAGTCTACGCATCAAGCCCTAATCTTTGCCCAACAAGTTGAACGTTGATGACGGTTCAGACATCTCGCCGAGGGACAACCAGCCGACGGGTTAATCGAAGGGGACCATGGAGATGCTACTGAAGGTAACTATGGGGGTGTCACGGGAGGTGTAACAACCGAAGGAGACAATTATTGTACATGAGAATGACGACGGGTAAGTAGTGAAGAATTGTTGGAGGAAACATGACAAAGGCTGAATCTGATTGAGGGAACACGGGAACAATTTTGAAACTTGTCCATCTCGCCACGGGTAGAGGGAGCAGGAAGCAGGAGTGACAAAGGATCTAGCGCGGTTGGAGGTGACGAAGGGGCATGAGCGCCGGATAGCCAAGACACTGTTTGATCCTCGTACGCCGAACGTAGGAAGACAATCTGGTAGTCGGAACGTGGTACCCACTGTATTGCAGTTTAACCCGGTGGGAAGACACAAACCCCACCTCTCCAACCCCAAGGGGCACAACTGATACAACAATTGGTAGCCATGGCCTCGAATAAGCAAAAACTGCCCAAGTTCATGGGCTAGGTGAAGGAGGATCCTGTTCGCCATTGTCGAACTTGTGAAACCATATGAACTGCGAATGGAGTCACAGACCAGGACGAGTGGGTTAGACAGTTCCTTGCCACATTGAGGGAAGGGGCCATCGACTAGTACTCCGATGTGGATAAAACTGGTTTGACAACATGGGCCACAGTGAAGAAGGCTTTCCAGACAAAATTTCAGTTGCTGAGAGATGACAATGAGATCCTTGCCGAAATTTACAATACAAAACAAACGAAGAACGAGTCGGTTTGGGCCTACGGGCAGCGACTAAAGGAACTCATTGGAAAAATGGAATCTGCCCTGGCGGACGAACTCAAGAAATGATGGTTCATGGAAGGACTAAAAACTTCCCTCCGCAAGAAAATGAAAATCGTACCACTGACATCGTACAACAATGCATATAACTGTTCGATGGATTTGGAGAGTGAATGCAAGACCTCCAAGAAAACTTAAGTCCTCCGATGATGAATCCGAGGCGGAAAGTAGCGAGGGAGAATCAAGTAAGAAAGTGCATGCTTTACAGAAAGACCTTGAGAGGATGATGAAAGAATTTAAGACATCCAAGGGAGGCTCAAGCAAAACCGAGGAAGATACTGTGTGGTGTACGGATTGCAAAGAAGAGGGACACACCAAAGGTTCTTGTCTGAAGAAATCCTTTTGCGACATCTGCCAGATTGCAAGACATTCCACCAAAGAATGTCCCTACAATCTGAGGGCCAGGAATCAACAAGTGTAGTTTACGCAAGAGCAACCCTCCACATCTGGAACCAGCTGCCAACAAAATACTGCATCATCCGGTGGCTACAGAAATAGCCGACAGGGAGGCAGAGGGAATGATGATAACAATAATAACCGCCCTCAGATCTAGTATGATGCGAAGGGGAGACCAATGGTACAATGCAGAAATTGCAACCAATGGGGATACTTTGCCCGGGATTGCCAGAAGGAGGCTTCCACTCCACAAAAACTGTGTCGGTGGTGCAGACCAGGGGACCATGAAGAAGCCAACTGCCCGAAGCCCGACTGTAACCTCCTTGACGTGGAGAGAGGGGGAGAAAAGGAGATTTGGACAATTACATGCGCATAAACGAAGAAGGCCACGGAGAAACAAAGAGTACTCGAGGCAAAGATCGAGATTGAGAGGGAAATGCAGGATCGAAGGGACTCCACAAATACCTTTGGCACTTCTACTCGAACCATGGCAGAACAAAACATCCTGTGGTAGATGATGCAATTGGAGATATCGGTAAAGGTCAAGGACCTGCTTGAAACAATGCCGCATCTAAAAACAGCCTTGTTTTTAGGACAAAACATCCCAACATGTACATTTGAATGGACGAAGGTTCCTGGTGGCTCCGCAGTGGACCCCATGACGCTGGCTATAAATAGTGGGCAAAATCCTGCAATAGTAGAGATGGGTATCTTGGGTACCTATCTCACTAACACAATTGTCGATGGTGGATCAGGGGTGAATGTTTTACTCGAAGAAACTTGGAAGAGTCTGGGGAAACTGACACTGTGGCCGCCGACCTTCAACTTACTGGGGGTTGACCAACATGGCATCAAACCCCTCAGAACCTTGATCGCACAACAAGTAACCATTGGGACACAACCGTTCATCTTGGACTTCGTAGTAATTCTGTTGAAGTAGAAAGGGTACGACGCCATCCTAGGGAGAGGGTGGTTGGTGGCTGCCAAAGCAAATCACAACTGGAAAAAAAAACATTTTATCATTCAAGAAAGGAGGCAGAAAGTTTGTCGTCGACCTCACCAAGCAGATGGTTGGGGAGGAAATGGCATCCTCCTCAGACTTAGAATCAAACGACGGAGGAGACGAAGGGAAAGAGAGCATGGAACCCAATGAGGAAGGGGTACTAAAATTGGAGGATGATACAGACTCTGTGAATGGTCTCTTCCATTGGCAAATGGAGGACTACAAACTCTTCCGACTAGCATGCAATGTACTAAGTATTGAGGAAGAGCCGGAAACATTTCCTCGGGAGTACAGTGAATACAAGGAAGGGCATGCGAAAGTAAGCAAAGTCCTGACGCATAAATTTGATGAGAAAAACCCATGAAGTATAAGGAGTCGTTTGTCAAACCAATGAATTTGGGCAAGGAAGAGGAACCTAAGATCATTCTTGTCGGCGACAATTGGAATCTTGAGTGGAAGACCGCACAACCTTCAAAATCTTTATTCTCCTTATGTACGGGCAAGAGACTGTGGTCCTTGTAGAATTTATGGTTCCAAGCCTTTGGATTGCCATTGAAAACAGACTCGGCGACAGGGGAAGCTTGAGGGAGCGGCTGCACACTCATTAAATTAGATGAAAGAAGAATGATGACACAATGGGCAACAGAGGTCGCACAACAGTAGAGAAAATATTGGCACGATAAGCACATACGAAAGATGTGTTCCTCCCCTCGCCAACTGGTGTTGAAGTATAATGGAAAGAATGAGATTAAGCAAGGAAAATTTGAAGTAAAAAGGGTGGGACCATACAACACTCGGGAAGTCGGCTACAACGGGGCCATCAAATTGTGGACTCTCGACGGACTGGAGATACATGAGGCCATCAACCGGTCTAAATTGAGACCTTACTCAGAGAGAATGGACCGAGAGGAGGGATAGAGCACCCGAGAAGATGGAAAGGGATTCAAGAGGTCAGGCAGGCAACCCGAGAGTCGTCTAGACAAGCGACTGGAGAAGCATCCAGAAGGTAATTAGATTAAGAATTTATTATTCAAAAAAAAAAACCACACCGTATGGCTAATGTCCCAACGACTGTATGGTGGGGGAAAAAAAAGAAAGAAAGAATAGTTAGAAGTCAGCGAACGGTGAAGTCACTGAACAGTGGCTGTCGCTAAACGGTGAAGTCACTAGACGGTGGCTGTCAGCAAACGGTGAAGTCACCGGTGACAAATTTACCGCCATAAGAATAGAGACCGCACATCCTCAACTAGACCGTACGACTCAGTACGAAGGTGAGAGGAAGGCTAATCAGGGAGAAGTTCCACACGGACGACAAGAAGTGGCAGTAGCGAGGGACAGTTCGGTTCATGGCATAGGTTTTACGCACACTCCATAGAGCGAAGGTTTTGAAAAAAAAACAAAAAATGACGACGAATAAAAACAGCTCACAGTGAATAACGTATGTCAACGAAGGGAAGGACATAAGCAGGAAGCGAAGAAAACATAGTTATTGGCCATTTGCACATGCATTGAAAGCGGTTGGCAGAAAGAGTATGGCATCGGAAGAAAATCACGAAAATGGTGTGCCCCATGGACTTCTGTGTGGGTTTGAAGGTGCTAATTTGGTCTTGGCGGCAGGGGCGCTGCCTCTCGACCCCCATTTTATTTTTGAGGTACACTACAACGGTGAGTTGGGGCATTGGAGCAGTCAACGTAAGCATTGGGTTTGTTTCCTACGGTGAGAGAGAATCCCAAAGCCAAGCATTGGAAGGAAAGCCCTAAGCCGTAGAGGGAGACGAATTTGGAGGTTGGGAACCAATAGAGTTTGAGGGAAGGCATTGTAAGAGCAATGGCCTTGCAAGAACAAGAAGTCCTACGACACGAGGAAATTATTCAGTTTAGTTATCACCCTTTGGGGAGTGTGACCAGTTGTTGAGACCTAGAGCTGCTGCAGGCAGAGAGTGTCTGCACGCCAGAGGTGGAGAGAGCACTGGAGCAAGCCTTTCGAGAGGGGTACTACGCTTTGAGGCGCTCAGAGTAGGTTTTGGATGGACGTGAGGCTGTCTTGGTGGATGCACAGAGAGCTCGGGAGGAGCTGACCACCCAGTTGGAGGCAGTAGAGCGACACTTGGCTCAGTGTACCTAGGAGTTGGAAGCGGAGAAGGCGGAATGGGTGGCTATCGCGGTTAGATTGGCTAGGGACACAATATCGTTTGAACAAGACTTAGTGGAGGCTACAGCTAAAAAGTGTGTTTTGGAGACAAGTTTGGTGCAGGCATGGGAGGAATGTAACGTGACGGAAAAAGAACTACTTGAAGCAGCATTGATGGTGAAGGCGGCACTTCAGCTTCTTCAGGGATGCCCCTTCGCACCTTCTCAGTGATTTTCTTATTCTATGTAGTGTATTTCATCTCCCTTTTGTTGTGAGTCGCCGGAGACGACTTTCTTTTTTTTGGGGATGATGTTAGCTGGAAAGACTACTTTATGTTATGTCATGTATTAGTTATGTGGTCCCGACGGGAATTAGTTATTACTGAAGGGCAGTTGGGTTGGGAATGATTAATGAAAACATCTATTGTTCTCTGATATATTCTGTGTTTATTACATTTCTTGTACTATGTCTATGTAATATTAAGTTTACCCCAGCGGGCAAACACCCCCCATTATTAGACCTAAGAGATATAATAGAACATCCAAACTCTTTTTCTACTAAGGCCTTAAATTTCTGAAATACAATAAACACATTTGATTTCTGTTTAAGAAAGTACACCCACATTTTTCTACTGAAATCATCAACAAAAAGTAAGAAATACATGCACAAGTAATAGAAGTAGTATTCATTGGACCACATACATCACTGTGGACCAATTGTAGTACCTTTGAGGCTCGCCATGAGTCACCATCCTTGAATGGTGTTCTGTGCTGCTTTCTAGCTTGACAAGCTCCACAAACTCACTGATTCTGAGTTTGAATATCAGGTAGGCCATGTACTAAATCTTCTCGAACAAGATGAGCAAGATACTGAATGTTCAGGTGACCATATTGCTGATGCCAGAGACTGATTTTGTTGCGAAGGCATGCTCAGAAGAATCACCAGAATCCACTAGTCTATATAGATCATGATCCTTTGTGCCAACAATAATAGTAGTGCGAGTTGCACGATCAACAATGGAGCACTTATGTGCATTGAAGACAACATCCGGCTATGGAGAATGTCGCATGATCTGACTCAATGAGAGAAGGTTAAGTTTTATGCTAGGAACATAGTATACATTGAGGAATATGAGATTCCTCCCACTAGACTGGATCTGAATGTTGCCCTTGCCGACAACAGTATACTCTTCACCTCCAAATATAACTAAATCAGTAAAGGGAGAAAAATTTGTAAACCAATCATGCTTGTGAGTGAAATGCCGAGAAGCGCCAAAATCAATATACCAAGCAGAAGATTTGACATGGTTTGCAGGTCATGAAGGTGTAAAAGGTAGACTCTTTCTGATCTATGTGCTCAACAACATTGGCTTTAGGTTGAGACCCTCCCTGCTTCCGCTGCTCGGAAGCCAAACTATTGCGACAATCCTGACTACCTTCCAACATTAAGTTGGTCATTGATGCCATCTTGCACGTTTCGCAATGCACAAAAAAAAATAGTGAAGAGGAGAAAACACGAAATCCAAAACACAAATCCCAATGTAGAAAACAAAGGCTGAATTAGGTACATCAAAAAAGTGATGAAGTACGGTTGGCATGGATTTCAAGAAATTTTTTTGGCTAACCCAGAAAAATCCAACGAAGACCTAGATGAGAACTCAAAAAACCCTAAAAGAATCTGAAATCAAAATAAAATTCTGATGACACGGAATTCGAGGCACAAAAATCAATGTACCCAAAATTTTTTGACGACGACCCAGTTGAGATCTCGAAAAACCCATAAGGAATTTGCAATAGAAAAAAAATTCGGACTTGAACTGAAGGGTCAAAAGCCTAGTTGAAAATGCAGAAACCCTAGGTGGCCATGGACGAACCAGAACTTGACGTAGAAAAAAAATGGCCGCTAGCAGCAAAAGACGACCAAAAATGCTGCTCGGGATTTTGCAGTGAAAATGGCCTAAAAAATGTGCAAACCCTAGTCGGGATTTGAAAACTAAGAGCAAGATCTTAGAATTTTTTTTGAAAAATTTAGAATTGTTAATTTGCTAAGAAATAGATTTTTTTTTATAGAAAAACTATGTTTGCTTTGATACCATATTATGATGAGTAATTGGTAAAATATTAATGTATTGAATGAATAACAAATTAGTTCTTAAATAGATTTATAAGAGACGATGTTTCTAAATAAGAAACAGTTGTAAAAATAGAAACTATATCTATAGGATATTTACATTATAGATAACCATTAAATAAATAGAAAGATATTATTTTAATACTAACTTATGTTCACTGTAATGTCCCCATTTTAGCAGGTCTCTGCAGTTGAGCATAGTCAATTCATCAATGCGACCCTCGTGGGCTGACAATGTGTTTTGAGGGTCTCTGGGAGTTTCTGGGACGAATTTACTATTTTGGGTAAGTCTATTTTTAGCAGTGGCTATTTTTGGCAGGGTAGTGCCTATTCCTGGTTGGGCAATTGGACTTGGGCTTTGTTAGAAGTTCGTTGATCTCAGTTAGTTTTTTTTGTGGCTTATATTTTAAATGTTATTAAATTAAATTATATTTGATTTAATTTAATAACTTACGACTTTATAACTTTATGTTATAAAGTGGAGTTATATTAAAAGCCAATTAAGTGAAAAATAATGTTAAGTGCTTTTTCCAAAAAAGCCTATATATTCTACTCGAAAAAGCACTTTACTCATCTTTTATGCAATCATTATTTTATTGAAAATTGGGAGAAAGACAGAATCCTAGCTAGGGTTTTGAGGACCGATTCCTCTTCTCGTAATTTGAGCCATTATTTGTAATGGTGAATTTTATAGCTGATTGTTTCTGAGATCACAATTTGATGCTGTTGTATATCGGATTTGTGAAAGTCTAAAATATGGAGATTGAAGTTTGCAGTTGAAGTGTGTCTGTGTATTCAACAAATTGTAATTCTGAAAAAATTATTGGGAGGCTGGTTTATCTACTTTCTGATCAACAAGGTGTTACGCAAGGGAGGAACATTGAATTGTCATTGGTGGTTGTGCATTCAGTGCTGTGTCTTCATATATAATGGAAGACGTTTTTTATTGACAGAAGAATTCAATAACAACTGTCAACATCAACCCACAGCTGGCCGCATGAGTGAAGGAGGGTTTGATGTGAACAAGTCACAGCTAACGTGATTTATTACAGGAGCCGCAATTCTTTTTGGAAGCTAGCGCATTAGACAGGATAGTCACGCTAGCTGTTGCTGCCCACGTGATTGTTGAGAAAGGGCCATTTTTGTCTTTGCTGGGGTCCGAGCTTGTTAGAAGGGCCGGTTTGAAATTGTTGGGGCGGTAACTGTGGCAGACAGGTCACGATATCATCCCAGGTCATTCACGTGATTGTCTGGAATTGACATTTGGCGTTTGGAGGTGGTGTCCGGCTATTCTTGAGGGTGGTGTCTTGTGTGCTGGATTGATACGCCAAGTTTCTTCATGGATACCACTGCAGTTTGCCATCTTGCAATAAATATCAAGTGCAATGAAACTTGAATGAAATATTTTGATTGTGTTATTTGAATTAAAATAAGACTTATTTAAATTCTTGGAGGGAATTCAATTTGTGTTACTTCAATTTTTTAAATGTGATGGAATTATCATTGAAGATTGTTTTACCAAACAATTGAAATAAAGTTTGCAAATATTCAAATTAATAAGAAGAAATCCGAAGCCTCCGGTTAGGCTCTTCACATTCACAATGCAACTTTTGACTCTCTTGTTCCTTTGATTGTTTTACCATGAATAATTTTATAAATTATTTGAAAGTGACATCCTTGGAGTAGAGAACTTTATTCAAGATTCCAAAGTTTGTAGCCTTTAACATTTTCACCATACCCAATCAAAAGACACTTGTAATTGTTAGAGATATGTAGCTTTGGTCGGATTATTCTAATCGATGTAATCAAATGTATAAGTGGCTTATCGGCCTTGAACATTTTATCTCTATCCTTTACAGTATACTGATCTGATTATCTACTACGATTTTGGTTGTCATAATTAATCTCTATTGTGCATGATTAATAATCAGTGGCTTAATAATCACCGATCATGAATATATATTTAATAATGGTCATAATCATATTATTGCCGAGTGTATCGATAATTTATATCGATATAAAATTATGAGTATCACAGCAGATATATTGATCATGTAATTGTTAATGATATCTTTGAAGACTTGTTAATCATCGAATGACATTTGTTAATAGAAAGACATGTCTCATGTAGAGACATGTCTCTACATGAAACATGTAGTTTCACGTAGAGCCATGTCTCTATGTGAGACACGACTCTTTGCACTCATATATATACGAGGCCGTTCCCATACTTTGCAAATGTACAAAAATCATTAAGTGCAGAGCAATATAAGTATACAGCATTCGATTAACTTGTCTCATCGATATAGAGCAACAGCAGATCGATATTGATTCACAGCATATTGATATTAATTCACAGAAGATCGATATTGTTAAATATATCTTTGTGGATCAAACGCAGCGATCCTTCAAGATCATCGAACTGTGTAGGGTTTGATCATTATTGATTATATATTCACATCTGCATAACAGTAAATAAATTAAAAAATACCATCATATAAATCTGATAAAATTTAACAGTAATGTCCCCAAATTATGAGTACCCAAATTTTGCCCTTGGTTACAATTTTTATTTATGCAAGTAGGGTTTAGAGATACATCTTTTTCTTTGATTGAGATCTTGCAAGAAAGTTAGGAATCATTTACTATCATAATTCATAATTAGACATTCTTGAGTTAGAAATAAACATATATTGGAAATGTAGATTGAATCAATAGATTTCTTGGATCAGATTTAAGATGTCTCAAGCATAGAAGTGATAAGGTAGGATGACTAGATGAGGTGCCCCAGAGACCCCCTACCCTAGGCCCAAGAGCGAATATACCATCCCTCTTGGCCTCACGTGGCCTGTGCCATACATATGAGGTGGTGTACCTAGTGTGGTGTCCTATCACCATTCTCCTACATCTTGCCATTCCTATCTTGCTTCAAATGATTGAACACCCATTTACCATGATAGGGATTATGAGGAATATTCACAACAAGGTGCCCCGAAAGTCCCTCCTTCCTAAGCCCAAAGGAAGTCACCCGTCCCCCTTTGGTTCCATGGGACTCCCTAGTCACATAACATGAGTTGGCATGCTTAGAAGGTGACCTCATCACCGTTTTCCCACCTGTGATCCCCTTATTTCCCCTACCATGGCTAGTTACAGCCGACAGAAAACATACATGGTATTTCGCACATAAATTCTAATAAGAAATGAAATGCATCTTAGATCACAGGTATGGAGATGTATATAAGTCTGCATGTATATCTACATATAAGCTGTCACATAATAATATTATATTCCTGAAATGCATACATAACTCAAATAGAGAACAGTCATTAAAGTATTTATTATGCAATATATGTGTCATGTGATACTCATACCAAGGATTGCAGATCTGAGTATTATTATTATTATCTATTATTTTCTCCTAATGTCTTTTCTTCTCTTTGATGATGCTCCTTCTATTGCTATCCATGATGCTGTTGGAATGAATTTGCATGCCTTCTTATATTTTGTTTGTGGGCACGATACCGAAGGGACATGTCCTATAGTCAAACTCTTTCCCCTTTGTTGAATGCACCACTTCATGTTAATTACTAACCGCTGTATACATAATCAGTTTGTATATACTAAACATAGTATCCTTTCATTATGAAAATCAATGAGTTAATAGATATCATTCTTTCCTCAACCAATATTAACTACCTTTTGCATTCATAATTGATATTCCTTCCATGCTGATGTGTCAAATAGATCGCTAATAACCCAAAGTGGCACTCGACTAATGCTAGTGCTCTCTTCTTAAGTTGATAGTCTTTATGACTTAATTGCTGTTACCGGCATATTCCTATCGCTGTCGATGCTCTTTATCAGCGATATTGGATGGAACCATTGCTTCTCTCATCTTTATGAAATTGCTAACAGATAAAGATAACATTGCTTGACTAAATGATCATTACTTTCAATCGGTAAGAATAGATGCTACCGCTTGTTTGAAGATATCATGGTATACAATGGCTGCTGACTTATGGGATTCACTTGAATATTTATTGGGTGCATAATCTTGTGGTTATGCAGCTCTTCATGTCATCGTTGTCTACATCCCATGTAGGGAGTTGACCCACTTCATCACAACCTCCAAGAAGTCCTTTTAGTCACTGACTTTACTTACCGATTATGCTTATTGTTGTTTCTTACCAAGGTATCGCTGTTTGTATTGTTTTTACTATTGATTTTAATATATTTGTTTGACTTGTCCTGTCATATGGTCTGCTCCAGATTCTATAGGGAAACCTGGTAGTTTCAGCTGATCCTCTGTGATATGCCACGAGTTATAAGTATGGATGATGATCGATATGGATGCTCTTCACTTGTGGTTGATATGATAAAGTCTTGAGTTGTTGCTTAGTCACTTTAGGTTGATCTTGATATGTGCTCATGATGTTACTTCTTAATGGTTCTATGTGTTTGATCTGCCTTTCAAACTTATTTCACTCTAGATATATTAGCCTCTATCATTCATAACATATCTGAGGCCTTTTGATACAATTTTGTGTTAGTACCGACCGGTTATTGAGAGGGGGGGGGTGAATCAATAAGAACTATTTGTTTAATTTTAATACTTGTTTGAACAATATTCTTCTAAAACAATCAATCATATGCAAGCATAAAAGTAAGTACACAGATCAACACGAGATATATACGTGGAAACCCTCGGTTAGAAGGAAAAAACCACGGTGAGACAGAGCTCACAACTTCACTACTGCAGAATGAAGGCGCCCTGTTAGGAGCTTACAAAGCACTGGCTAAGGTGCTACCCGGTTAAGGGATTTTACAGAAGATTTGTTAAGATCTGAACTCTGTTAGGAGCTGCCTAGTTACAGGACTTTGAACATCAAAAAGATGTTACCCTGTTAGGGGATTTTTACAACGAACCGATTAGGTCCACCCTAATAAAGGGATTTCAATTTGCTTTCACTCCTGATAAAAGCAATGATCCATTATGACACTAAATGTCTGATTAGATCGTACCTCTTTCCCGGTTTGCCTGGCTGTTGATCTCTGCTACCTCTGTGTCTGTAGCTCTTCTCTCAGAAGATGTCTCTCCTCTGCTCTATGCAATCACCAATAATCAACAACTTTTCTTGTGTCCTATGACACAATACTGTCTCCCTAGCCAATCTGACCTTGATAGCCACCTGGGTTTCCTTCTCTGCTTCCAACTCCTGGGTACACTGAGCAAAGTGTCGCTCTACTACCTCCAACCGGGTGGTCAGCTCCTCTCGAGCTCTCTGTGCATCCACCAAGACAGCCTCATGTCCTGCCAACACCTACTCCGAGTGCCTCAAAGCGTAGTACCCCTCTTGAAAGACTTGCTCCAGTGCTCTCTTCACCTCCAACATGCAGACACTCCATGCCTGTAGCAGCTCCGGGTCTCATCAATTGGTCATACTCTCCAAAGGCTGATAACTGAACCGACTGGGGGTCTAGGGGGCAACGCCCCCAGTAGGGGTGAGGGGCAGCGCCCCCAGCGGGGTCCTAGGGTAGAGCCCCCGCCGCCAAGACCAAATTAGCACTCTCAAACCCACACAGAAGTCTATGGAACACACCATTTTGTATTTTCTTCTGATCCCCTACTCTTCTCTACAAAGCGCTTATGTTTTCCTCACTACCTCGTTATGTCCTTCCCTTTGGTACCATTCGTTCTTCACTGTGAATTGTTTTGATTTGTCGTCGTCGTTTTTTTTTTTTTTTGGTTTGTCAATCCTTGCTGTCAATGATTGTCTTCTTCTTCTTCCTGTGCCTTATGCTTAGTCTTCTTAATTCCCTTCGTAGCTGTACGGAATGCTTGATGCGTGCCTTTTCTCTATTCTCAACGCCCTTCGGTACTCACTTAGCTTCTGTTTCTTCCTTGTACTCCTACCGTACGGTGATAGTATTATTGAGCACAATCTCTCTCTTTGATGTATGGTACTCAGCTTGCACGCTCAACACGAAATGTCGTACGACACTCAGCCTTAAACTCCGTGCGGTACTTATATGTGCGTCTTGAATTGCCGTACGGTGTCTTGATATGCACGTCTTCAGTTGCCATACGATACTTTTCTCAAACATCGTGGCTGCCACATTGCCATACGACACTTCCTCCGCATGCCGTGGTTACAGTACTGCCGTACGGTCCTCTCCTTACGCGCCTTGGAAGCCGTACGTACGGCGGATAGAATGTACAGTTTGAATGCCGTACTATACTCAACTAGTGCGTTTTGAAAAATGTCGTACGGTGTGCTTTTATCCCTTTGTAGTCCTTTTTGCCGTACGGTGTTCCTCCTTAAACCTTTTTGCCATACGATCATGTGTTGTGCGCTTTTACTGTTCGGCCGTACGGTACTTTTCTCTCTTTTCTCTTGTTTTTTTTTTTAATAAATTTTTAATTTTTTAATTTTCTTTTTGTTTTTTATACTTGGCCGTACGGTCATGCATAGCCGTACAGGTATTTTTCAATTTCCTGTCCGGAGGCTTTTTTGGTCGCCCGTATGGGCTGCTCTCGGGTCGCCTGCCTGACCGCTCGAGTCCTTTTCCATCCTCTCGGTTCCATCCTCTCCGGGGAAGCTTTCAATTTGGTCACGTTGCTGGCATCACGTATCCGTTTGTCGAGAGTCCACAGAGTGTGCAGTCGTTCCCTCTCCTTGTCGTCGAGTCTATTTTCAATAGCCATCCAAAGGCTTGGAACCATAAATTCTATAGGGACCACGACCCCTTGCCTGTACATAAGAAGGAGAATCAAGATTTTGAAGGCTGCGGTCTTCCACACAGGATTCCAGTCATCTCCCATGACGATGGTTTGCGGAGTTCTCTCATCCCAAGGTTTATTTCTTTCAACTTTGCTTCTTTGTACCAGATGGGTTCCTCCTTCCAAAACTCATGGGCAGGGCTCTCTTTCATCCGGACTTCCCCTTCTTGGTATACTGTATATTCTGAAGGGAACTCACTCTGGGCTTCCTCAATCTTCAGTATGTTGCAGGACGGCGGAAATAATTCATAATCGCCCATTTGCCAGTGGAATAGACCGTCCATCGAATCTATATCATCCTCCACTTTCAGTATCCCTTCGGCATTGGGCTCCATGGTTTCTTCCCCTCCGTCTATTCCGTCAGCTGATTCCGAATCGGAGGATGCCATTTCTTCTCCGACCATTTGCGTTGTGAGGTCTATTACAAACTTCCTTCCCCCTTTCTCAAATGACAGGAAGTTCTTTTTCCAATTATGGTTGGCTCTAGCAGTCACCAGCCACCCCCTCCCTAGGATGGCATCATACCCCTTCTGCTTCAGGGGAATTACTACGAAGTCAAGGATGAATGTTTGGGTACCAATGGTTGCCTGTTGTGCCATCAGAGTTCCAAGGGGCTTGATGCCGTGCTGGTCGGTCCCAAGTAGGTTGAAGGTTGGCGGCCACAGTGTTGGCTTCCTGAGGCTTTTCCAGGTTTCCTCCGGTAGAACGTTCATCCCGGATCCATCGTCTACGATCATGTTTGTGAGGATGGTACCCAAGATACCCATCTCCACCACTGTGGGGTTCCATCCATTATTTATTGATAACATCATGGGGTCGGCTGCGGAGCCGCTGGGAACCTCCGTCCGTTCAACCGTGCTTGTTGGAATGTTTTGGCCTAGGAATAGGGCCGTTTTCAGGTGCGGCATAGTTTCTAGTAGGTCCTTGACCTTTACGGGTACCTCCATTTGCATCATCTGCCTTAAAATATTTTGTTCGGCCATTGCTCGAGTAGAAATGCCGGTGTCTGTGGAGTCCCTTCGGTCCTCCATACCCTTTGCAATCTCGGCCTTCGCCTCGAGCATCCTTTGTTTCTCTGTCGGAGGGTGAGGATATGTGGCCTTCGTTTGCCCGCGTGTGATTGTTAGGACCCTCTCAGTGCCTCCTCGTTCCATGTCCAGGATGTTGCAGCCGGGCTTCGGACAGTTAGCATCCTCGTGGTCCCCCGGTCCGCACCACCGACACAGTTTTAGTGGAGCGGTAGCCTCATTGTGACAGTCACGGGCATAATGTCCCCATTGGTTGCAGCTTCTGAACTGTATTATGGGCCTCCCCTTTGTTTCATACTGGACCCGCGGCTTGTTCTCATCATTGTCTCGGCCTCCCCGTCGGTTGTTTCTATACCCACCGGATGATGCAACATTTTGACCGCTGGTCCCGGACGTGGAGGGTTGCTCTTGGGTGAAGAGCACTTGTTGATTTCTTGCCCTCAGGTTGTAGGGACATTCTTTGGTGGAATGTCCCGCAATTTGGCAGATGTCGTAAAAGACTTTCTTGGGACAAGAACCTTTCGTGTGGCCTGCTTCTTTGTAGTCTGTGCACCACACGGTGTCTTCCTTTGCTTTGCTCGAGCCTCCCCTTGTGGCCTTCAGTTCTTTCATCATCCTCGCCGGATCTTTTTGTAGGGCCAACACTTTCTTACTTGATTCGCCCTCGCTGCTTTCTGCCTCCGATTCTTCATCCGAAGACTTAGTCTTCTTGGAGGTCTTACATTCGCTCTCCAAATCCATTGCACGGTTGTATGCGTTGTTGTACGACGTGGGCGGGACAATTTTCATTTTCTTCCGAAGGGAAGCTTTCAGTCCCTCCACGAACCACCTTTTCTTGAGTTCGTTTGCCGGGGCTGACTCCATCTTCCCTATGAGTTCCTTCAGTCGCCGTCCGTAGGCACGAACATACTCGTTCTTCGTTTGCTTTGTATTGTAAATTTCCGCCAAAATCTCATTGTTGTCCCTTAACAACTGAAATTCTATCTGGAAAGCCTTTTTCACAGCATTCCATGTCGTCAGGCCTGATTTATCTACATCTGAGTACCAGTCGATGGCTCCTTCCCTCAACGTCGCGGGGAATTGTCAGATCCATTCATCCTGGTCTGTGACTCCATTGGCAGCCCATATAGTCTCACAGGTCCGGCAATGCCGAACAGGATCCTCCTTCGCTTGGCCTGTGAACTTGGGCAGTTTCTGCTTACTCGCAGCCATGGTAGGTTGTTGCCTCCGCAGGGGATTCGGTACTCTGACACTACCTCCTCGAGTATTGTGTGTAGTGTTCACCGGTGGCACTTGCCCTTGCGGTAGTTGTGACTGGTGGGACCGTACTGTGTGGAGTCCTTGGTTCCAACAAAGGGTTCGCCTGTGCGTTCATAGCGCCTTCGGTCATACTGTCATTGGCACCTCTGGCAGTACAGTCAACTTCGACCATACGGTTCCCTTCGTGGTCTCGGTCCTCCGCACCTGGTGTATGGGTTAAATCTTCAAACTGGTCTCGCTCTTCCTGAAGTAAGACTTTTCTCAATCGTGTTTCCTCAAGTAGTTCTTCCCTACTCCGCACTTTCTGATGCTCCGGTGAAGTGAACTGTTCTTTGTCGGCCTCTGCACCTTCCGTACCACTTCTGAGGTTCCCTTCGGGCAACCCTCCGGCAAGCTGGTCCTTGGCAAGTTGCCTCAGCCTATACTGACGTTCACGTTGCTGTGCAGAGATCAAAGCCTTCTGTGCGGCTTCACCTTCGTCATCTCATGCCTTTTTATTTCTATCCTTATTTAAAACATTGGGCATAAATCCTTTCCTCACTTCTTTTCCCGAGTATGTCTAGGCAACGGCGCTAGATGTTTGCCTGCTGGGGTAAACTTAGTATTGCACAGACATAGTACGGGAAATATAATAAACACAAAATGTATCATAGAATAATAAATACTTGCATTAATCATTCCAGATTGGCAAGTACATTTACATCGTAATGATCATAACATATATCTCTCGTGTCCAACCTCCGAGAGGGTATATAAAGTACCTGAAGGGCTATGACCGAAACGTTGTGACGTAACTGTCTAACCTCTTGGTCACTAACGACCGAGAGTAACATAATACTTTACTAACATAATAACTCGTACATACAATTATCCCAACAACAACCTATATTTATACAAGAGTTCATTGTTATGAAACCCTTAACTCATAGAACCGCCAGGCTGTAAACTCAACAAGAAAATCATGCAACTAGCAGTTAAGCTTTGCGATCTGATTTGGAGTTTACTTTGCAAAACATCCGTTGAAATAAAGCTAATTCCTGTTAAAAAACTAACTCCACTTCAATGCGGCAGATGTCCCATATAATTTGGTTTTAACTCAAACTGCTCCGCAAAATCCGGTGCGGATCTTTTTGCCGTTTAGACCGGTGTAACTTTATTCCCGGTTCAACTTTGTATGCACTCTAAGACCGGTACTATGTACTTAGATCGGTCTACCAGTGTATTCTCTTTTCTTCAACTATCGGTGCATACACTGTGTTTCTAGTCTACCGGTGTCTTTTAAGTAACATGAGTGACCGGTGACCTTTTACTGGTTCATGTTGTTTGTGAATTTACACTAATGACAATCTTAAATTGCTAACAATCTTCCCCTTTGTCATTGGTGGCAAAACTATACACAAAACCATACTCACTTACTTGTGACAATTATCTAGTCTGTAGAACACTTCCCCTGTCTGAGTGCTCCGGTGACTATTCTGCTTCATTCCTCTCTTTCTTCTCTCTGCTCTTCTTCTTATCTGTTTTCTGGTCTTGCCTCTATTTTTCCTTTCTGCACTTCTTCCCCTTTTTGCCTCCATAGGACAAAGGGTGTGACATCCCTTAAGATTTGGAGTTTTGTATATGATTTTGGCAGATTGAAGGAATGGTGCCCATTGACCGGTTACATATTCTATGTTCTTTTGGGCTTCTTTTAGAGAAACAACGATGTTCTCCATATCTTCCACAGTTTTGTAAGCTAGTTCATTGATCAGAGCTTCTGTGGAATTCTCTGTTTGATTCATAATGTCAAAGATTGGTGCCAGAAACATTTGAAATCCAATAATGTCTTGGATCCTCTTATTCTTTTCTTTAGCAAATTTTCCCAGTGTAAGAGTTAAACTTGTCATTTCTCTGCTGAAAGAAGTTGCAGTTTTATTCTTGATATCAAACTGAGAGGACAGGGTTCTGATCTCCTCTGAGGCCTTCTCAGATTTCTCTGATAAATCTTGCAAAAACACATCAAAGTTTGATGTCCTACTCATCAAACTTCCTGCCTCTTGAAGTTGCTGTTGGAGCATTCTTAGGTGGGTTGATATATTTACCTTGATATCTGCAACCTGCTTATGCAGTATCTCCACTCTTTTTCTGCTCATAGTGGTCAATTGCCATTGTTTTTGGATCGGTTAGATCCTCATCGATTGCCTGTGCTAGAACTTCGAGCTGGTCGATAACCGGTTCATCTTCATCAACGTCAGCGTTTGGAACAAAGTTGTACAATATGTTCTTGACAGTAGTCAGGACCATGTCCTGTTTTCTCTTGGTCAGCTCCTTGAGTTGTCTAGTAGACATCGTGCTGATGTCTACCACTGTATCGGTGACTTTACTCCTTTTAACTTCTTTTTCTTCAGCAAAAGACAACTTCCTTTTTGATGAGGAGCTTGGTATGTTAGCTTGTAGCTTTTGCTTTTGCTCTTGCTCTGGTTGAGCTTTCTCAGTGTGCTCTTGGATTTCTTCCTCTTGTCCCTTAAGCTTGTCCTCTCTTGGTTCAACCCCTGTGTCAAGTAGAACTTGTTCTGCAGGTGTTTCTTCCTCGGTCTGAGTTTCTTCTTTTGGTTGCTTATTGACTGCAGCATCCTATTCTTGTTCTTCCTGTAGAACTTCTTTGTGTTGCTGCTCCTCAGCAGTATGAAGTTCTCCTAAGGGTATACCGCTGTCAATCCCTTGTTCAACATTTACTTGTGCACCAGTGGTGAACTCCTTTGTTTGACCTTTTTCAATTCTGGTGGTAGGCTCTTCAGTCGATGTGAGTCCGACCGGTGGTACTTGCATTCGTTTAGATTGATCCTAAGGACCTAATTTATTCAATGCACTAAAGTCATACTTATGCCAATAGTCTAGAGTCGCTTTGTATACTTGATTCTCATATCCGTTCAATATCTCTACAACTCTATCTGGTGTCTTTAGGTTCATGGATGCTTCTTCTAGTAGAAGCTTTATTCTTTCTTCATTGAGTCCAGGTCTGACCTTTAGCAATGTTTCCTTGGTGATTCTGGTGTTTGTCCCTAGACCGGTTCTCCATTTTGTTTGTAGCTTGTTATTTAGTTCCGGTGGGAACTTGGACCTATCGTCCCTTGGAGTCTTGTGATAATCCATAAATGTTTCCACTATTGCTACAATAACTGACTATTTATCGTCTTCTTCTAATACACTGAACTACTTTGCAACATTATCTACTTCTCCAAAGTCCATCACCTCATCAACAATATTATTGATAGACATAGGTTTAGTGTTACCTTTGCTCGGAGAGATAAGAATTGTTGGATTTACTGGCTTGTTGCTTTTGTCATCGGTGATGTCCACTATTACTGGTGCTTTAGCTCCAAGCACACCCTTCCCTTTACTGGTGTCCGAGACCGGTTTACCTGTTGTTCATTGAGCTTCTTCTTGTTCTGCTTGCTGCTGGGTCTGAAGAAGTTTGTTCCATATTGCTACTTCTTCATTATGTACCTTCTCAACTTCTCCAATAAGCATGAGCCCTATCCTTCTTATTGTTGCGAAGGTTTTCTGATGAAGTATAGCTTGTTCTGTGGCGTCTTCTAGAGTGAGGTGGTTCTGGACCTCTAGAAGAGCTTGTATTCTTAGCTCCTCTCTATCTTCTGAAGCCTTCCACCGATCTTCAATAGTTTGTAGAAGATTTTCAGGTAAAGTTGTGTGAAGTCCACCGGGATGAAGATTGAATTTATGAAGGCAGAATGCTACAGCTTCTTCAATTTTTCTTTTGTCTTCATCATTGGCTAGTTGATATCTTTCTCTAACAGAACCTAAATTACCAAATTCTTTTAGACTTGCCACAAATTCATCAATTGTGGGCTTTCTTCTTCTAATTAGAGGAACTGTTTCCTCGGTCTCTGTCTCTTCTGGTTCTTCCTCTTGAATATTGGGTACCGGTTCTAGTTTCTTCCTCCGAGCCTTGGGGTGCTCTGTCGCTGGTTTCTTCTTCGGTGTGGGTGTCCTCTTGTAGACAATCTTGATTGGTGTCCTCTTTGATAGATTCTGAAGAATCTCAGTATACGTGCCAAACCGATTGGCGCTGAGATCCAGATTTGCATCATTTAAGGCATCAACATATGCCTTAGCAACTTTGGCGGTGATCTCGTATCCCAGCTTAGGAGCATATACGTCTCTTGGTTCCACTGCTTGAATGATGCAGTTGTCGGTGGTAACCAAAAAGCATACATCGTCCTTGTACAGGCCAACTATAGTTGACGGCACCCTCTGTCTTTCGTGCATGTTTAGTTGAAATGCTTCAAAATGTTCAGTCATCACATTGCTTAATTGGTCTCCCAGTTGATTGGCCATCTCAGTGATTTGTTGCATGACCGGTTTATCGGTTCTCCAAGTCACTTTTTCGATACTTGGGAAGAAGTCCAAGTAGTAGAAGTATAGGCACATCAGAAGGGTTCCATACTTCATGGATTTCTTTTTCACAACTCCAAGCTTCTTCATGTTTTCGAATATTTGGCTCTGAAGCATTGGACAGATGTTGTATTGGGCATTGTTGTCCATTATGCGATATGCAGTGTGAATAGCTCCACCCGGTATGCTATTCAAATTGCTTGACTGATAAACTTTGTACCCAATAACAGCAGACGCAAAGTGTACTCCATCATCCTCAATGTCGTTCACGGTCATAAGTCGACCATCAGACCTTGACTTGGTCAGCTTGTTAACGACGGCATTGGCAATGGTATGCAGGGTTAGTGCTTCCCCTTTGTCACTATATCTAGTTACTCTGTGGAGATCTTCCTTGGTGATCTCGTGACATGCACCTTTGTTGAGCCAGAACCTGGGTTCGTGAAGACGGCTCAGCACTAGTCTGACTTGGTCTTCCCGGAAGATTGCTGGGTAGCATACTCCATTTATCAATCCGGATGATATGAGCTTGGCGTATTTGTCAAGAAGTTTCCCTTGTTCGCACAATGACAGGTATTCGCCTTGAATATATGTTTCACCCAATTCTTCCTGTTTGGCGTGAATAAACGCCATGACATCTTCGATTAAGAGAACTCCTTCTGGTACAGATGAGAGCGCACTAGCCATGTCGTTCTCTCTGTTCTGAATCGGCAAAATGTTGTGTGCTGGCCTGTCCACCTGATCTCCTTTGATGAATTTTACGGTAGCGGATGATGAGGCCATTCTTGCTAACTGGTTGCTTTGCAGAAAGTAGCTTAGATCGGTATTACACATAGTAATTCTCAATGATCAAAGCGCGAGAATGTTACTTAGCACAAGAATTCGTAAATCACAAAATAAGCAAAGTAAGAACTTGTGAGTAATTCTCCTTTCTTTTATAGAGTTAGGTTATAACGGTAATTACCAAACGGTAACTATTCGTTGAACGACTACAGTAATAAATGCCTTACCTAACTTTTCTTTCCGTTTTTCCTTACCGGTTGTCCAGCTTTATCGGTCGGGCAAACCCCGGTTTATTACTTCTTACCTATTCGGTTCTCCTTGTAGACTGAGTGAGTCCGTTTGTCACCAGTCTTACCGGGAACGGTAGAGGATCTACTGGTTCCCTCTAGGCCTTTACGGCTCAGTTTGTTGAAGAGATATCACCATCTGTAGATGATGATTTTTCCTCTATCTTCTCCTCAGCAGAACTCTTTGATTCCTTTTTGAACCAAATTTGTCTAACTGATTTCTTAGTCTTCTCTTTCTTGTTGATCTTGTCAACCGGTTTTACCAGTTCTTTCTTCTTGTTGAACGACCGGTTCATGCAATCTTTTGCTAGGTGTCCAACCTTGTTGTAGTGATAGCAGACTATCCCGGTTGTCTTCCATGGGTTCACCCTTCTTGGATTGGGTGACTTGCTCCAAGAGTCATTGTGGCTATGTGGTGCACAATTTGCACAGTTGGTTGTGCTCCGGTTCTTGTTTCTCTTGGTGAATACTGGTCTTGGAGACTTGAATGCCATAATCTTCGATCTGCATTCTTCAGCCTTGTGTCCAAATTTGTTGCAAGCATAGCAGTAGCCTTTGAAGCTTCGCCTGCTTCCACTATACAGTGATGTGGGGCTGGACCAACATTCATTGGTCTTGTGGCCATTTTTACAACAGTTCTTGCAGTAGTTGTTGTTGGGCCTTACCGATGCTTTTTTGCAGTCATTTGTTTTATGACCCGGTTTCCCACAATGGTTGCAAGATATGTTAGAGGTCTTCTTGCCTTTATGTGCCAGCAGCTTCTTTGCTTTCTTGCTTGTCTGGGCTCCAGAAGATTCACCATTCTCTCTGGTGATATCATCGGTGAATCGAAGACCAGTTTGGTCTTTGTGTCTTCTTTGAGCTTTAAGTTGCTCATCGAGCTTGACCGAACTTTCATTGTATCTTCTCAGGGTTTCATTTCTTTCTTCAATGACTTTCCTTTGTTCCTTGAGTTGATACACCTCGATCGCCAGTCTTTTGCATGCATCATCCCTATCCTGCCATGCTTTGTGTATGTTGGCGTTTTCCTGGGTGATACTCTGCATGTCCTCCTGAAGTTGTAGAAGCATAAGTTCAGTCACCCCTACAGCGTCCACTGCCCGGTCCCTTGCTCTCTCAACGGTGGTCAAAGACTTAACTGCAGTGTTCTTTTCATCTTCAACTTTTCTCATTTTCTCAATAGAACCACCAGGCTGTAAATTCAACAAGAAAATCATGCAACTAGTAGTTAAGCTTTGCGTTCTGATCTGGAGTTTACCTTGCAAAACATCTGTTGAAATAAAGCTAACTCCTGTTAAAAAGCTAACTCCACTTCAATGCAGTGGATGTCCCGAGTAATCTAGTTTTAACTCAAATTGCTCCGCAAATCCGGTGCGGATCTTTATGCAGTTTAGACCGGTGTAACCTTATTCCCGATTCAACTTTGTATGCACTCTGAGACCGGTATTGTGTACTTAGATCGGTCTACCAGTGTATTCTCTTTTCTTCAACTACCGGTGCATACACTATGTTTCTAGTCTACCGGTGTCTTTTAAGTAACGTGAGTGACTGGTGACCTTTACCGGTTCATGGTGTTTGTGAATTTACACTAATGACAATCTTAAATTGCTAACATTTTGTCTGTCCAGAGACTTCACAAAATTGGATTATTTGGTTGCCATGATGTGAAAAGGATGGGGTCATTCACATGAAGTCCTCCGCATCTTCTAACTCCTCCTCTAGAATGCCTTTGTACTTAGTAGCCATGATGTGAAAAGGATGGGGACATTTACATGAAGTCCTTGGCATCTTCTCACTCCTTTAAAATACCTCTGTACTTAGTAGCCATTCACTTCTTAGGTTTGATATAAGACAATTTTTTGATGCTCATATAGGTGTTTCATGTTGGGGACATGACAACACTTCTTTGCTTTGTAATCCAATTTGGATCACCTATCCTTTAACACATGAAAAAGTGCTTTACAACCAAATTCTCTCAAATGTGTAATAGTTGGTTTTCTACCGGTCTGCACTTCAAATGAAGTTTTATCCTCCAACACAGTTCGAAGACCTATTCTTCAAGTAAGATGTGGTACTTATTGCCTTAGCCCAAAATTCTTATCCTAGACTAGTGCTACTAAACATACTTTTGGCTTGATCTAACAAGGTTTCGTTCAACGTTTGAGCTACTTTGTTATGTTGTGGTCTATAGGGAGTTGTTCTCTGTATCATGATTTTAATTTGTATACAATATGTCTCAAATCCTTGCAGAAAAATTCCCCACCATTATTTGTCCTAAGCACCTTAATTTGCTTATTGGTTTGACTCAACCAAAATTTAAACTCTTAGAACTTGGGAAACACCTTAGATTTTTTTCTAATAAAATACACCCGAAAGTTCATAGAATAATCATCAACAAATGTTACATAGTACAAAGAATTATAGATGGAATTGACATTCATAGGACCCAAAATGTCACTATGTATCACTATTAGCCTCCTTTGCCCCTATATTTCTTTAGACAAACCTCTTATCAATTTTCTTGCTTTACACAATCTATACAAAATTCAAATTCAACAAAACAATCAGAAATTCCATTCACCATATGTTTTCTTACCAAGGTTTTCAAACACTTTTCGCCAATGTGGCCCAACCTGTGATGCCATAACAACTTTTATTTAGGTTCAGCTACATTGACACAATCAAATAATGCTGATTTACTAGCCTATATAAAGTACTATGCCACACTCCCTTAGTAAGCACCAAGTTGCCTCTTGCCAGTCTTCAAATCTTGCCATGAAAGCTAACATGCATCCTAAAGTCATTATTTTTGAAATAGACATTAGATTTTGCACAAAACTTGGAATATACAATATCAAGTGTTCTTCCTCTTCATTGATACCTTTGTTTTTAATTTGTTGTCACCAAGGAAACTTTGTTTGTCATTAGTCTTAATGTGTTTGGAGTACCACTTTCCTCCTGTTGTGTCATTTGATAAGATGCACCTAAGTCAATCAACCAAGAGTCGTCATGTAAGTTGCTGGTTCATTGGAATCTACACTTGAAGCTGGATCTGATTTAAATTGGATATGTGGTAGTTTGGCATGGGCAAAAATTCGCATAGGAAGCATCTAGAACACTATGGGATCCTGCAGGACAATCTTGGGTGAACGCGAAAGAACCAATCAAAACGACAGTTAAATCATCTCTTTTTTGATGATTTTTTAATATTTTTTGGCTTTTCTAAATAACTTTCCACCTTCGAATTTGACTTTGAAACACCAAAACAAATCTGTATTCCTAAAAATGCCATCAAAACCTTTTGAAAAACTTAAACAAACTTGTTTTACCTCATTTTGATTTCAAAAGACAAATACCATTCTTTTTTGGTTAATGAGGTTTTGTTGCTATTCCTAGACATGCTAGTGTCCATTAGTTGCCAAGGAGATCATAGAAGAAGATTTAGGTTTTTTGATTTCTTTTTCTTGCATTTTTTAAAGCAAATGAACTCTCTCGTTTTGCTTTAGTTTCTTTTTTTCCTTTCATTTTTCTACGAATGCATCCTTATGTTTAAAATATGAAGTGTTTATTTTTTTTATACTTTTTGTTTTCATTTGTTTTGGATGTGTTGTTTAATTTTTTAAATTTTTTTTCCCCATAAGAATTACAATGGCAGGTAGTTCTAGCTCCATGGGCTGATCCCACTTCAAAATCGACAAATTTTGGTAGTCTTATGGGTTTTTTGCTTTTTGATAGACCTTGGGTGTCCCATTTTGGATTCAGTTAGAATGCTTTTCAGCTTTTATTTTTCTTCTAGTCGTCATTTTGATTGTACCTTCTTTTTGGCTCCCTCTTGCTATTGTCTCTAGCTGTATTTCTGAGTTCCATTGACCTATTTTGGTCACTTGTGAACATTAATATAATTGCTTTTTTTCACTTTTCCTCTTTTTTGCCCCCAATAGTTATTTGTCCTATACTTGTTGGAGAAGCAAGTCACCTTATTGACATAATTGCACATAGCTCTGCTAGTTTGATTTGCCTACTAATAGGTTGGCATGGATGTTGTGCTAAATAAATACCAGGACCTGCACATACAATTGCATGTGCATGTTTTCATAGGGTTCATTTCTATGCTTGATTTTAATATGTATTGGGGGATGTAAGGATATTTTCATGGAGAATGTAAGTTCTACCTAAAGGTGACAGGAATAAGTCTCATGTCTACTGGCAAAGAATCTCTTTTGCTGTAGTAATTGCACTGTTTATATAAATACTAAGGGGAAGTAAAGGTTATACTTATGTAGCTCAGGGAATGTGTAGGAGTGGGATTCTTTATGTAAATCACCACCAGCGAAAGGGTGACTGAACTTGTATGGCACTGAATTTGGAAGGGTGCCCTCAAGGAATTTATGTATGTGGTGGTGAAACTTTTTCTCTTATGGGTTGTTATAACAGGCATGGTAGCTGAATGGTTGTATTCTCCATAGATCCACATGTTGTATTCTCCATAGATCCACATGTTCATGTGGACATTATCTTTAACAGTTTTATTGTACTCTTGTAGCTTGTGCTTTTTTCTTTCTCATGGAAGATAACTTGTCATTGCCATAATAAGCTATTTTATCTTAGTGCACTTTTTGATCCCACTCATCTACATTTGTTGCTCATGGTCATTAATATCATTTTCTTCCATTTTTATCTCTATAGTCTAAGTGTTTATAATCTTTGTGTGCGTTTGATTCTCTTATCATGCCTCTCAGCATTTTTCTCTATATGTCTAGAGCTAATATTTGATTTAGAAGGAAAAGTAAAAGAAGGGGTTTGCATTGCTGTCTGATTATATGACTTACAGGGAGTCATGATGACTCATGGAAATGTGGTAGCAACAATTGCAGCAGTAAGAACAATTGTACCGGAACTTGGTAGTGAAGACATATACTTGGCATATTTACCACTAGCACATATCCTTGAATTAGCAGCGGAGGTATGAAAATACAATTCCTCTTATTTCCATAGTGATAATTTATCATACTATTTTTGGGAGACCATCATGGTCTCAACCTAACCAAGACATTTGCATACCACAATATATTTACACCTAACTCAATGATAAACATCGTTTTGCAGTGCACAATGGTTGCTGCAGGTTGTGCAATTGGTTATGGTTCTCCGTTAACATTGATAGATTCATCAAGCATGATCAAGAAGGGAACCAAAGGGGATGCATCAATGCTTCGACCTACACTGATGACTGCAGTACCAGCAATATTAGATCGTCTTAGAGACGGAGTAAGGAAAAAAGTATGTGTCTGGGAGCGTTTCATATAAAGCATGTTATAATCATATTTTCCAAGATTTTTTGAACATATTTCCAATTAATTTTCTTTAAGGACTTTCAATGTAAGGATTTTGAAAATTACAGGTTGAAACAAAGAGCAAAATGTCCAAGAAACTCTTTGATATTTCTTACAGCCGTAGTTTGGCAGCTATTGAAGGAACTTGGCATGGTGGATGGGCTTTAGAGAAGATTCTGTGGGATAAATTAGTTTTCAGAAAGATACGTGCTATTCTTGGTGGCCATGTTCGTGGTTTACTCTCGGGTGGAGCTCCTCTATCTGAAGAGACACAGCGTTTTGTTAACATATGCCTTGGGTATTATTTCATGTACCTTACACTTTTTGTACCACGAATAAATTTACCGTGCTGTGTTTTTTTTATTGTCAGAAATCAATATACTTTTGGTGAAAGTTCTGGGAACTTATTTGTGATTAATAGAAGGAATCTGTAGCCATGCCCTTATATCCTCGGAATCAGATCACTCCAGCTACCAAACCTGCAAATTTCTTTCCCAAACAGTCAATGGCTAATTGAATCTAACACACGCCTCCTAGAGGAGGTCACGGCCTCTCTCAATGTAATACACCCCAGAATCTAAACCATAATTTTAGAACTATTGTTTCTCAAGAAATGTTATAGATCTGCAAAGAACTACAATGATTATGTACAATTCCCAAAAGAAAATTCTCGAGGCCCAACTTCGATGTAAAAAAAGCAAAGTGGATGCTATCTTAAAGGTGGAAACTTTGCCTAAGATGTCCTGAATAAGCTGAATGAAACAAATAATTTTGCTGCCAAATAAAAAACTCTCATATGCCAACTTATGTGTGCCTTCCTTACACGAAAAAATCTTATGGGATCTTTGTCCATGAGAATTGGAAGGCCTCAAACTTTAGAGAATTATTAATGATTGTAGTCAGCGTACAATGCCTTGATTATGTAATAATGGTTGTATCTGACTACATATTGTTTGTTTGTCAGATGTCAGTTAGTTATAGGAGTTATTTAGTAGATGGTTGTGTTTTTCTTGGCAACAGTTTGGGCTTTTTAAACAAACTTTGCATAGACACATTCCATAATTGGAGGAAGCATGTAATATCCCCGTCATAAAATAAATATAAATTATAAATTTCTATTTAAGGGACCTGATCGATTTAGTTTATCTCGGGGCCCATTTTATATTCGTAGGTGTTTTCTGTGTTGTGTGTTGGCATGTTGTTTCTCTTTCGGGAGTTTTTTCTCCGACGGGATATATATGTCCGTCAGGTTGGATGTCTTAGAGTATGCAACTTGAATTATTTTATTGTACTGCGAATTTCAGTTGGAGTTTTGCTCTGTTTTGCCATTTCGGAAGTGAAAGATCTTCCTTATTTGGCTAGTGCAGTTTTGGTGGGATTCATCCCTCACGCTATTCTTCTTTGTTTTGCTTGTTTCGGATCTGGCAAATCTGAAGTGCCATCATTGTTTTAATAAAGAATTACTTTTGGTATCATTAGTAGTTGGCATTCATCTTTACTTGTGCGATCTAGAGTTATATTCTTTTCTGTGCAACGACTTGGTATTGGCGAATACTAAAATCTGGCAACAAAATCCGAAGGCAAGACCTTGCTTCAGTACGGACCACACTTCCCACCGTACGACTTGCCTATCAATATTGTACGGCCTCTGCCAGTACTCCCTGCCGTACGACTTACTATCACTCCCTTTGTCTCCACCGTACAGAACAAACATAGCACACTGTACGCCCAAGCCATTACCGTACGGACCCCTGCTGATTACCGTACGGACCTCTGCTGATCACCGTACAGACTCCTATTGTCACTGTATAGACTTCTACCGTACATCTTTTGTTCAAAACGCGGGATTGCATACAGATTTCCTTCTCAACTCATCGAGCCCTAATTGCACCTTGTCCAGGTTTGGTACATTACAGTGGTATCAGAGCTGGTGATTCTGCCAGCCTGTTGGTGAATGCGGAAGGAATTGATAGTTTACACTAGAAGGAGAGATTGTTCTCTCGACAGAATGGGAGACCAACAGGATCTTGCTGCTGCCGTCATGGCACTATTGACAGAGCTAACTAGTAGTCAAGCACAACTCAACGACACATTGGCCAGAGGAGAAGAACGTCAACGGCTTATGGAGGAGATGTTATGGTGATTGGCAGAAGGGAAGACCAACGGAGAACAAAATGGTCCCTCACGCTCTCGCCCTTCGATGCCAACTTTCCCTCCAAGGGATTGAGACACCGCACAGAGGATAGGAACCCACTTTCGAAGAAATGCAAGAACAATTACGAGAAGATTGGAGGAATGCCAATATGGAAGGGGATATATCTTACAAAGATTATGCCGAGTTAAGAATGAGGTACTCTGGTGGTAACTGTGACCACTTTAATAATGACCTTAAAAGGAAGTTAAGCAAGGTAAATCTGTCTCCGTTTGATGGATCTGGATCAATCACTGCTCAAGCATGGGAATGAAGGCCGACACATACTTCCAGCTCAATCCGATACCCGAAGAAGAAGCAATTAAATTCGTTGCACTCCACCTGGAAGGAGTGGTGCACGAATGATGGCACCACAGTATGGTTACTCTCGGACATGACCATTTGAACACTTATGCCAAATTTACAGAAAGGCTTATAGATCAATTTGATGGTAAAGATCCTGAACTCAACTTTAAAGAGTTGGCACAATTGCGGCAGACTAGGTCAGTCAACGGTTACATCATTGAGTTTCAAAGACTCTCGGTGATGGTTATGGATATTTCGGAGAGACGGCGGATCGTGCTATTCATAGATGGACTAACAAAACCACTGAAGGGATGGGTAAAAGGGTTCAACCCGAACACCCTCTCCGAGGCAATCAAGAAAGCTCGAAGCATGGCGTCATCATTAGTGTAATGTCCCCGTTTTTAGACTTAAGGGATTAGCTTGGTTTGGCGACCCTCACATGCTAATCAGGCGATCAGAGGGGGTCAGATGGTGGAGCCAGCGTTGGGATTCCATTCTAGAGGTTCAGATTATCAAGTCTGCTCTTTGTTCGGATCATTTTGGTCAACTTACTATTTTTACTAAGTGGTATTTTGGGTATGGCCAGGATTAGCAGGGTGTCTGCACGGAGTGTCTGATGTCTCAGGATCGAGTTTCAGAGAATCTCCAGTTTGAGAGACTTACTATTTTTAGTAAGTCTATTTTTAGCAGTGGCTATTTCTGGCAGGGCAGTGCCTATTCTTGGTTGGGCAGTTGGATCTGGGCTTTGCCAGAAGTTTGTTGATCTCAGTTAGATTTTCCTGTGGCTTATATTTTAAATGTTGTTATTAAATTAATTTATTTTGATTTAATTTAATAACTTACGACTTTATAACTTTATGTTATAAAGTGGAGTTATATTAAAAGCCAATTAAGTGAAAAATAATGTAAAGTGCTTTTTCCAAAAAGCCTATATATTCTACTCGAAAAAGCACTTTACTCATCCATTATTGAAATCATTTTTTATTGAAGTTCGTGAAGAAGACAAACCTGGCTAGGGTTTCGAGGATTGATTCCTAATCTCGTGATTTGAGCCATTTCCTGTTAATGGTGAATTTCACAGCTGATTATTTATGAAATCACAGTTCGGTGCTGTTGTATATCGGATTGGTGAAAGTTTCAAATCTGAAGTTCAAGTTTGCTGATGAAATTGTGTTTGCTAATTCAACACAAAGAAGTTCTAAAATAATTTAATTTGAGGTTGATATATTTCTTCCCTGGTTATCGAGAGTAATTGTAAGAGAAGTATTATCGATTTTCTTTGAAAGATTGTTATGCAATCTTTCATGCTGCATTAATACATTGGTGGGAGGCGCATTGTTGACAGCGAAACCCTTGTTTGCTGCTGGCGTCCACTTCTGTTTGGCACGTGAGAGAAGAGGTTTGGCGGCAGCAGATTTCTGGGCCACGTATTAACTCCAGCAGGGTCGTGAGACCCACTTTTCTGGGATGACATTCATTGGTGACTGTCCGCACTGCTAAGGCAGTCACGTGAGACACAAGGGAAGCCGTGACTTATTTTTCTAGTCACGTGGAAGGCACAGCAGGGGCCGTTTGGCTTATTTCTGGGCTGGCATACAATTCTGGGCCCATACGTGTGTTGTTTGAGTAGTCACGTGTTGATGATCTTAGGGTGGCTGCTTAGTTTCACGAAATAATGACAGCAGACAAGGTGGCGACTATATTTAGGAGATCGTGACAGCATAAGGAAGATTTGCAGAAGTACAGGTGCATTCGAATTTAATGACATGTGATTATTAATTTATTACATAAACTTGTTTGAAATAAGAATTCAAAATAGTGAATGTTTATTTAGAATATTAATTGTCTGAATTTAGATAATTAAATTTGGTGAAAGTATCATTGTAATTTGCTGTTGTTTTTTTAATAAAAATTCTAGAAACATTTATTGTGATTCAATTGTTAAATCTGAAAATTCTGCCAAAAACGTGCAATTGAACTGTGAAAGAGTTAGTTTCGTTATAGAGAGCCAGTTGGGTTCTTTACAATTAGCCTCATCTTCTCGAAATTATTCACACCAAATCACCGTTGGTCCGAAAGACAACAAACCTCATTCGAAGAAGCCATCGTTGGATGAAGCCACCAGACAAGAACTTAGGAGGAGAAAGCTTTGTTTTACCTGCAAAGAGCCATGGGAGCCTGGGCATAGATGCTTAGGGAAGGGGAAAATACACTACATTGAGCTCATGTTAGATGACAAGGAAGAATAGGAAGATCCGGTACCCAGAGGGGATGGCCAGCAAGTTTCCAAGGAGGTTAACATAAACCGTACAGAGAGAGTCGCCGCACTGGTACGAAGAGGAGGCACCATTGCTCTTGCTGGTAGCCCGAAGTGCACAGTTTTCAGGGTATGGGGAACTCTCTAGGGACAAAGGGTCATAATGATGCTTGACAACGGGGCTACGCTTAATTTCATTAACTCATAACTTTTGAAGCAAAGAGGTTTACCTACGGAGGCACATGTGGGATCCCAAGTCAAGGTGGCAGGAGGAACTCTCTTATCATGTACCCATCTGGTCCCACAACTGAGCATTACCATGGGGAACCACATGGTAACGGATGATTTCTTTATAGTAGACCTGGATGACATGGAGGTCATTCTAGGCATCCAGTGGATGGAGACTCTTGACAAGTACACATAGAGCTTCAAGCGAATGGAGTTCTCCTTTGAAGTTGATAGTAAAAAGGTTGTTTTGAGAGGAATGGCAAATGATGGGCCGAAGGAGAGACAACACGACGGATGGAGGCTATCTTCCTACATGATGATGCTTCCTGGGCAGCGCATTGCTTGGTCTCGGCAGAGCCCATAAAGGGGCAACAGACAGATGATAAGCTTCAGGCTGTATTGAATAAGCATGATATGGTTTTCCCCGACATTTCACCTGGCATACCTCCACACTAGGGTTTTGAGCACACTATTGAATTGGTGGTTGGTGCCAAACCTGCCATCACCACACCATACCATCACCCCAAGAAGCTTAAGGATGAGATTGAAAAGACAATTCAGGAGCTTCTTGACAAGGGATGGATCCGACCTAGTTCTAGCCCATTTGCATCATCTGTGGTAGTAGTGAAGAAGGATGGGACTTTACGAATGTGTGTGGACTACCGTGCGCTGAACAAGAAAACAATCAAGAACAGATACCCCATCCGTAGGATCGATGAATTGCTAGATGAGTTGCATGGCGCAGTCAATTTTTTTAAAATAGACCTCCGTTCCGAATATCATCAAATTCACATGAGAGAACAAGATGTTGAGAAGACGGCTTTTTGATGTCACTATGGACATTATGAGTTTTTGGTCATGCCATTTGGGTTAATGAATGCACCAGCCACATTCCAATCCTACATGAACCGCATATTCAACAAACAGCTGTGTAAGTTCCTATTGGTATTTTTTGATCTGACATCCTCATTTACAGTAAAACATGGGAAGAGCATTTGAAGCATTTGGATGAAGTCCTCAGGATTATGGAGTCACAGTCTTTGTTTTCTTAATGATCCAAGTGCGAATTCGGGATGACAGAGATATTATACCTGGGGCATGTTGTCAGTAGATATGGAGTTTAGGTTCACCAAGAGAAGATTCAGGCGATCTTGGACTGGCCGCCGCCCAAAACTCTCTCGGAATTGTGGGAATTTTTCGGGTTGTGCAGTTACTATAGAAGGTTTGTGGAAGGTTTCTCTCATCTCTGCGCACCATTGACGGATTTAACTAAGAAGTGATCTTTTTAGTGGAGTGAATAAGCACAACACACCTATAATGATCCCATTTTGGACATTACTTGATTTGTCTTAAAATTCATAATTAGTATTTGGATTTCCCTTGGGAATGGTAATTTCTAATGTTTTATACTAGGAGGATGCCAATCCCCAATAATTATCATACATCATTATGCATTTAAATTATATTTAGAATAATCTCTAATTCACGATATATATTTAAGCTCTAATTCCTTACTTCACTCCTAATCATAGACCTTAAGAAAGATGGTGGATTTACTGTGTCAGGACGCTTGTACAGTCTACAAGTGGATTTCCTCAAGGTTCTACCTATCTCGGGATCTTTCTATCATGTGACCAATTTACTCGCTTCTTCCTACACATACTCCTTATCCCCTTAATAGTGATTAGTGAGTTATTAAAGAATTAGCTGAATATATATTATTATCTTTTGTATAATAAAAATATTAGTAAACATACATGCCATGATGCATAGTTCCGATTCCACTTAAATATATAAATGGTAAATATATGGATAACTTATATATCATATTTGATATTTAATTCAAATCTTATTATGAATAAGATATAATTTATATTCAATAACCTATCATCATAAAAATCCATTATTAAATAATTTTATACTTATAATCACGAGAATTCATAATTCTCTATATAATGTATTTATTTCATATTATATATATTAGTTACTTATTTATCAATATATTTGAGTTAAGTTATTTCAAATGTAAGTTTACTTCTTAACAATATTACTATATTTCATAATTCATTATTTCAATGTTTGTTTCATAACTTATTATTCTAAAGTTAATTTCATATTATTGTTAATATCTAATTCATACAGTTCTTATAAATAAATTAACTCAAACAAAGATATACTTACCTTCTTTATGTCTTTATTTTTAGCTTATTCAATATTTCTTTCCTTTTAATATTCCCCTACATTTCCTCCTTGATCTTCTCCTATATTTCCTCCTTGATTTTCTCCTACATTTCTTTTCTTGTTTTCCATTGAAATTTGAATAATCCCCTCTTATTATTATTCTTCTCCTTTTTATTTATTTACTCCATATATATATAATCCGGAAGGAATAGATTTGATATCCATTATAATTTATATACATTGGCATGTTGAAGGGTTGCCACCTTTAAATGTTAGAGATATGCCTCTATAATTATTAATTATTATTTATTTATAATTTATTTTAATTACCATTTACAATGATTATTAATATCATTGTTTATATTATAATCACATTTTATTATTATTTATTAGACTAAATATATTTATATTAATTCTATTGATTCAATTATTATTATAATAGTCTAGGTTTCATTATAGAATGAATTTAATAATAAATTATATTTAGTATCATTTATTTGTCTATTAACTTATTATTTATTTATTTGTTCATTATCTATTTCTTTATTTAATATCTTCATATTACTATTTAATTTAAACTTATCTAATTGTAGATATTAATCATATTATATTTAATTATTATTTATTATTAATCACTTATATAATTATTATTGCTGGGTATTTAATTTTCGTCATAGCTTAATATTATGATTTATTTATTAAATTCTCTTCGGGAGAGGGGACATTACAACACCTTCAATAAATTGAAGGAAGCTACGAGTACTTGTCTGGTTCTTGCATTACCAGATTTTACTCGACCTTTCATCTTGGAATGTGATGCCTTCGGTGAGGGCATTGGCGCAGTGTTGATGCAGGATCGTCACCTGATAGTTTTTGAGAGCCGAAAACTCACACAAGCTAAGCGATTATACTCTATCTATGATAAGGAAATGCTGGCCATCATGCACGCCTTGACCAAGTTTCCGCAATACTTGGTTTGTCCGTACTGATCACAAGAGCGTGAGATATTTTTTGGAGCAGAGGGATCTGAATGAGAGACAACAAAAATGGGTAAGCAAGATTCAGGCATTCGACTTCGATATTGAATATATAAAAGGGAAGAATAATATCGTGGAGGATGCCCTGTCAAGGAAACCCACCATTTGCTCATTATCCCAGATCTCAGCCAATTGGAAGGCATACTTGTTGGTGGAATACTCCAAGAACACTTTTGCATGTAAACTAATGGATGGCGGCATTTAGGACGATCGATACAGGGTGGTTGACGACATCATCTACTACAAGGATAGGATTTACTTGGTGCCCGAATCCACAATGAAGCAAATTTTTTTGAAGGAAATTCACAACTCGCCATTGGTTGGACACCTGGGCTTTCTCAAGACCTACAGGTAGACCAGGGAAAGATTTTCATTAAAGGGACTTAAGAATGATATTTTGTAGTACATTCGGGAATGTGCTACGTGTCAGCAAAACAAATTTGAGCACACGTTACCGGCGGGCCTGTTGCAACCATTGCCAATACTGGAGTAGAAGTGGGACAACATTTCATGGACTTCATCACTCGAATTCTGAAGGTACATGGAAGGGATTGCATTTTTGTAGTAGAGGACCATTTGACGAAGTATGCACATTTCTTCGCCATCCCCACCGGGTTCCAGGTTGCACAGGTGGAAGACTTATTTTTCAGTGAGGTTTTCCGCCTACACGGGTTGCCACAAAACATATTGAGTGATAGGGACGGTCGATTTCTCAACACTTTTTGGACATAATTGTTTCGGCTTGCAGGGACAAAATTGTCGCCAAGCACCAACTATCACCCGCAGACCGACGAACAAATGGAAATCGCGAATAAGTGGTTGGAAGGGTGCCTCCGGAATTATCTTTTAGCACAATAGAAGGCATGGATGAAATGGTTGCATCTGGGAGAGCACTGCGACAACACTACTTACCACCTGTTGATTGGGATGGCGCCTTTCAAAGCACTCTATGGTTATGAACCCCCCTCATTTGTGGATATGGTTCTGGGTGACAGTTGTGTGCTGAGAGCGAAGAATTGGTTACAGGAAGGACAAGACATTTTGAGGTCTTTGAAGGAGAACCTCTAGCGGGCACAAAACCAACAAAAGATGTATGCTGATAGGCATCGAATTGAGAGAAGCTTTGAAGTGGGTGACTTGGTGTATCTCCCACTCCAACCACACAAACAGTCATCTTTGAGGGTAGGTGGCAAAGAAAAGTTAAGGCCATGCTTCTATGGGCCATACCGTCTGATCCGACGCATAGGGGAAGTTGCCTATGAATTAGAACTGCCTAAGGGGAGTTGTATTCACAATGTCTTTCATGTATCTTGTCTAAAGAAAGCTGTGGGACAACACATCATTGTGTCTATAGATCTACCGCCTCTCGACGAAGAAGGGAAATTGGTTCTTGAATCCGTTGAGATCCTTGACATCCATGAGAGAAAATTGAGGAATCGTACCATTAAAGAATTCTTGGTACGATGGAAAGATCTGCCGCTCGATGATGCCACTTGGGAGGGCGAACAGATCTTGGAGCACCCGAGTCTACAATTGCTTGAGGACAAGCAATCTTTGGGACGGGAGGACTGTAATATCCCCGTCATAAAATAAATATAAATTATAAATTTCTATGTAAGGGACCCGATTGATTTAGTTTATCTAGGGGCCCATTTTAGTTTTGTAGGTGTTTGCCGTATCGTGTGTCGGCACGTTGTTTCTCTCTCAGGATTTTTTCCTCTGACAGGGTATATATGTCCATTGGGTTGGATTTCTTAGGGTATGCAAGTTGAATTATTTTATTGTACTGCGAATTCCAGTTGGAGTTCTGCTTTGTTTTGCCATTTCAGAAGTGAAAGATCTTCCCTATTTGGCTAGCGTAGTTTCGGTGGGATTCATCCCTCACCCTATTCTGCTTTGTTATGCTTGTTTTGGATTTGGCAAATCTGAAGCTTCATCATTGTTTTAATCAAGAATTACTTCCGATATCATTAGTAGATGACATTCATCTTTAATTGTGCGATTTAGAGTTATATTCTGTAAAGAGCCTGCCTGGCTCTTCTTGAAATTAATCCCTTTGCTTGAATTAATTGCAAACTTTGTTTCAATGTATTTTGAAAATTCTTTGTTTCAACTAAATTTTCTCACCAATATTGAATTCATAAACATAATCAAATTGAATCTTTTAAATAAACATTAAATAAACTTAAATTGTAATACAACTCAATAACTTCAATTTTTTCTTCAATTTCAATTGGCACCTGGCAATTCATTGTTCACATGATGTTTTGAGATGGCATCAATGTCTTGACGCAGCCTGTCTATGAATAACAGCTCAATGTTCAACCCGCAGCCTTCAGCATAAAACGCAGCCTCTGTAAATTGGATCTCCACTACCCAAAACAATAGTCACGCAGCAAAAAAGAACATTAACGCAGCTCCTTAGTATTCACGTGACCTGGCTGGAAGCTGTACGCAGGTCCTTGTAATATAAAAATGCCACCTTGGAGAAAGTCACGCAGGCTGGTGGTAGGGTGACGCAGCCCACTAAGCCTCACGCACCTCCTTGATTGCACACACAGCTCCTTCAGTGAGTTGCAGCAATGAAACGATACCAAGTTTCTTGGATTTTAATAATTACTTCACCAAATTGCTCTTGATTATCAACAAAGGAGATACAACAGCCTCCCATTCGAATTCCCAATCCCTCAGCATGAAGAAAACATCAAACCCTAGGAGAGCAAATCGATTTATCTGCAAATTAAAGATTTCTCACAATTGTAGTATACATCAGCACTGAATTATGATTCCAAGAACAAAATTATTCTCTTATAGAATAACAGCTACAAAATTCACCATTAACTCGTAATGACTCAAATTGCAAGAAGAGGAATCAGTCCTTAAAACCCTAGCCATTTCTCACAGCCAAGATGACTTCATAAATATTTTCATCAAATGAATAATGGATAATGAAAGTGTTTTTTTGAATTGAATATATAGCTTTTTTGGAAAAAGCTTCAATTTCACTTTTTTCACTTAAGAGGCTTTTTAGTGACAACTTCATTTTATAACATTAAGTTAATAAATTAAAATAATTTAATTTAATAACGATAACTTTAAAATAAAAAGCCATTGTAAACCGTTGACTGCAACAAATCCGTTTCTGACACCAGAGTCTCAAACTTCAACTGCCCTGCCAGAAATAGCCAACTGCTAAAAATAGACTTACTATAAATAGTAAGTCTCTCAAACTGGAGATCCCCCAAAACTCGATCCTGAAACATCTGACACTCCGTGCAGATGCCCTGCTAATCCTGGCCATCCCCAAAATACCACTTACTAAAAATAGTAAGTTGACCAAATTGACCCGAACGAAAAGCAGACCTGATAATCTAAACCTCCAGAATGGAATCCCAACACTGACTTCGCCAACTGACCCCCTTTGATCGCCTGATTAGCTTGCAAGGGTCGCCAAACCAAGCTAATCCAATAGTCTGAAAAATGGGGACATTACAGTCCTCCCTTCCCAAGATTGCTTGTCCTCAAGCAATCAGGAAAACAAGCAACATCACAAACCACCTGGATCCCAAGGATGGTCATGAGTAATGTCCCGATCAACCTCATACTCCTGTGAAGAAGCCAACAACATCAATAGTACAGACACCAACAACTGAGAAACTGCACTCAACACCCAAATAACTGACATCACTGGAAACATCATCTGAAGACCAACTATAGATGCTGATGTAGAAAACAATGCAGCGGAACTCAACCCAACTGAAACAACTTTGTCAATACTCGAGTCCCTATCTAACTAACATTCACACCCAACTGCACTGAGAAGATGACAATGACCGAATGTACTTGAATCACTGTTACCAACTCTAACCTCTAATAAACCGTCCTGGATGTGTTGATACTGCAAGTGGTCCAACTTGCAACTGCCAATTCCATCTGCAAAAGATGGTACTAATCCATCCCATGATGGATGGTAAGAAACTGGAGCTGGTTTACTCCTGTGTGAGATCAAATCTTCCACCTGTGGGTCAAAAGAAAAATGATGAGCATACCCTATCGTATAATGCCGGTAGGAAGCTCCAATCTCCGTCAATGGCTCATCATTACCCAATTGGCAATCATGAGATGGCTCCAATCTCTGACTCCACATAACCGCAGGCTGGTTAGGATCTTGAGTAACTCTCTCAGCAGACCCAACCTCGAAATCCCTGTGGCGAAGCATAGTAGAGAGAGTCTCTACAATCTTTCCCACCAACCTCCGGATAGCACAAGAATCGTGGATAAGAGTACCCTCAGACACTCTCTATGAATCCTCTCGCAAATCTGCACTCTCAAGTAAATACTCTATGAATGACTTGGTGCAGTAGAAATTATATGTGGAAGCGTCAACTTGCTCCCCCGCAACCCATAGCTGATCCCTCTGAAAATGTGGCACAACCAATTGTCCCATGCTATCAGCTATATGAGATGAATAAATAGATTCACTTCCAACAAAAGGAACCAAATCAACATGAGAGCTTGATTCTAGTGGTACTCCTACCTCATCCATAACTAGTGCACCCATATCCTGCACAGATATGACTTTCCCATCATCAAGTTGCACATCCCCAACCGTAGAAGCAAACTCACCACCAACCACCTCAATGTGCAATCGAACTGGGTCTGGGGCTGGTGTAGACCGTAAATGCTCCAACTCCATGGTCACCTCCTCTAACTGGATCTGCGACTCCTGAAGAGCCCGCTGAGTTCCCTCTAAAACCTCAGTAGTTGCTATGAGCTCCTGAGTAAGCTCACTCACCTCCTCCTCTCTATCTGTTAATGCCTCATATGCTGTAGTCCCCCACTCAACTAGGTGATCTTGGTCGGCTACCAACTGTAAATAGTTTTGTCTCAAAATCCTGACAGCCTCCCGCAAGGAATGAATCTCTGTCAAGGAAAGGTAACCACCACTGTGATCATTTGTCATAGGAGCACCCCAACCATTAACAGCCAACAATTGACGAGTGGCATCAAAATTCTCGAGAGTAGAAGTAATATCTCTCTCATCAACTCGCAACTGGCTAGTCACATGATGACTCTGCACAACGGGCCTCCTACGAACAACCTCAACCGTGTTGTCCACACTATGAGAGGAAGCTGCATCCAACAAGCTCCCCTCAAGATCACCGTATCTCTGTGTACTTTCATCCGAGTACACATCTACAAACTGAGTACAGGCATCGGACTCGTCCTCATCTAACCCCGAGGAAGCTGCTGCTGAATCCAACTCAACACCATCTCCAGCTACCTCGTCTTCTGCAACCGCCTGACAATCCAAATCCTGAGATCCATTCTCACTCACTAACAACTCAGAGTCCTCCCCCAAGGTCTGATAAATCAAACATGTCTCGCTGCAGGAAGAATCATCCTCATGAGTCACCGAAGTAGTAATCCCCTCTCTAAAAGTGGAAGCCTTGGCTGTAACAAACTCCGGCCACTCATACGCTTCCCTATCCTCATCTGTGTGTCTTTGTAACAAAGAATCCTAGAACCCACCACCGTCGTATGACAACGCTGAATCTACCCCCAAAGTCAGATATAGAAAGCCAGAAACACTACAACACTCATCATCCTTGCTCTCAATATCGGAAATATCTATGATGCTAGTGTCCACATCATCTATCCGCAACTCCTCTACTAACTCTGGCTGCATACATGACTCAATGTCGTCATGTGAATCAACTATATTGTGGCATGAATCTATGTTACCCAACTCAACTGCTACACTCCCAACATGAGTGTCATCACTAGATAGCTCCATGCTCACATCCTCAACACAGGAAAAAACCACTGTCTCCTGTACTGATCCCACACTGCGACTGCTATCATAAACCTCGGAACTGTCAGAGCTCATATGCTCCTCGCAGTCATCACCCAACATCTCATAGGGGGTGTCATCCCCAATGCAGCTCACATCATCCTCAAAAGTGTCATCCGATGTGTCTATACTATCAGCTTCCACATCTCCTGCTGAAATCTCAACTGCTGACACCTGACTCTGCACACATGACTCAATGTCAGGCTATGCACCAATAATGCTGGAGCATGAATTGTCATCAGCTGACTCCGCTGTAGTACCCAGATCACCAATATCACCACTAGGAGACTCCATACATGCATTGGTCCCATATGAGACAGCAGTTGCCGCCTGCACCGGAGCAACACTACTATAGCTGACATAAAAATCTCCAATAACAACTCCTTCCATGGAAGAGTTTGAACACTCAGTGATAACTACAACATCAGCTGCCTCTGTACAATCCGTAGCAACTACTTTGGGAGCTTCAACCTGTTGATGCTCAGCGCTGCTGTCAACCAATGGTATTGAAACATTCACATGTTCCTGTGAAATAAATCCATCATTAGCACTGTGGATAGGTTCAACAGGTGCGGTACCAACTATAGGCACATTTGCGTCATGGGCACCTGTCGGGGAAAACTCAAGCTTTCTTCCCTGCAGCCTAGATGTCAGCCTTCTAAAGGCATAAACCATATACCTCGTTGCCCTGTCAACTGTCACTGGATCCGACAAACTCTCTGCTAATCTCTGCTAATGCAGCCTAAGTCTTTCCGTACTTTCTACTAAGGCATTTAATTCCTCTCTTTTCCCCGTACTGTTACGGCGACTTCCAGAACTGGGCCTTCTGTATTTATCCATAGCTAGGGAAAGTGGAAGTGCTGATCACTTTTAAAAAAACTTCAGAATATAAATGAATCCAGATCCCACAGGATGGCAGGAAAAATGCTCTGATACCATTGTAAAGAGCCTGCCTGGCTCTTCCCGAAATTAATCCCTTTGCTTGAATTAATTGCAAACTTTGTTTCAATGTATTTTGAAAATTCTTTGTTTCAACTAAATTTTCCCACCAATATTGAATTCATAAACATAATCAAATTGAATCTTTTAAATAAACATTATATAAACTTAAATTGTAATACAACTCAATAACTTCAATTTCAATTGGTACCTAGCAATTCATTGTTCACACGATGTTTTGAGATGGCATCAATGTCTTGACGCAGCTTGTCTATGAATAACAGCTCAATGTTCAACCTGCAGACTTAAGCATAAAACACAGCCTCTGTAAATCGGATCTCCACTACCCAAAACAATAGTCACGTAGCAAAAAAAAACATTAACGCAGCTCCTTAGTATTCACGTGACCTCTCTGGAAGCTGTATGCAGGTCCTTGTAATATAAAAACGCCACCCTGGAGAAAGTCACGTAGGCTGGTGGTAGGGTGACGCAGCCCTCTAAGCCTCACGCACCTCCTTGAATGCACACACAACTCCTTCAGTGAGTTGCAGCAATGAAACGATACCGAGTTTCTTGGAGTTTTAATAATTACTTCACCAAATTGTTCTTGATTATCAACAAAGGAGATACAACGGCCTCCCATTCGAATTCCCAATCCCTCAGCATGAAGAAAACATCAAACCCTAGGAGAGCAAATCGATTTATCTGGAGATTAAAGATTTCTCACAATTGTAGTATACATCAGCACTGAATTATGATTCCAGGAACAAAATTATTCTCTTATAGAATAACAGCTGCAAAATTTACCATTAACTCGTAATGACTCAAATTGCCAGAAGAGGAATCAGTTACCCCTGTAACCAGCACTCAGAAATTCGTCACCGAAGAATATATATCGCAGTGATACAAAAGACTGACACAACAAAGTGACTCTCCAGTTACCAAAAACGGTGACTCTTCATTGTCTTGACCGAGAACCATGTAATCTCTCTCTAGTTGCAAGGCAGTGGCTCTCCGATGACCAGCAATTACGCAAGGATAAGATTCTTTGCTTACCAAACAGCAACACAAGAATAAGCTCTTCGATGACCAACAACCACATATGCATACGGCTCTTTGATGACCAATGTTACGCAAGAATGTAGTTGTTAGAAAATCCTGAGATTTTTCCATCACATTCAATCTCTCCATTAAGTAACCAAACTGATTGATTAATGTCTTTCAGCCAGCGAACATATGAAACATCAAATGCTGAGGAAGATAACAATTTCAGATAGAAACAACCATCGCAGGTATAGTAGATAGCTCTTGCAACTACCAATCTCCAACACTTTCAAGCTTCAAGCAAGATATTTGCCCTCTTTCCATTCTATCTCTTGGAGTTGCTTCTCCTCTTTCAATGTCTTCCATCAAACTCTCTTCCTACTGCTCCACTTTTTTGCTATCAAACAAATGGTGAAGTGAGTCAACATGTATGGCCTATGTGCTTTAGGGCGAACTTAGAGGGATGGACCCACAATGCAGCAAAAACAAAGAAGTGTTTTTGAAAAACAGTACTGCTTTTTTAATAAAAAGCCGCCTCTTCACGTTGGGGATGCCTAGTTGTCCCCAAGACAGTCGAGGGACATCCTTGACATCCTCGGTTGTCCCCAAGACGGTTGGGTGTCCCTGGCATGAGGAGGCCATTTACTCAAGATTTGAAAATGTTACCGGTTTTTGTTTGGGAAATTGGGATGTAGGCGACATTCCTTGACTGTCCTAGAGTCCCTGGACTATTTTTGGTATGGGGATGGGGTTTTTAGAGGTGGGGACGCGTCCTCGGGTAACAAAAAATGTATTGAAACTCTATACGAATGCCTACTACAATAGAAGGATTGTGTAAACTACCTCAACTGCAACTTTTAAAATTGTTAGGGTATGACTAAAACCTTAGTTACCGATTCGCAGCGTCCTGGTCTGGATTCGGAAGCAAATTTGTTCTGATGTAGATTCTGGTGCCTTGTGGATGCACATTTTGTTACGCATCCACAGAGCATCCGGGTGCCTAGGATGTGCTTGCTGTGCGCATCCACAGGGCACTCGTGAGCTTCCACAAGCATCTATAGGCCCAGCGTCAAAAGTTAAAATTGATGCTTTTTTTTGATTAAAAAACAACTTAAAGCACATTGAAACATGTGCGTAATAACATTTTTAATCTTTTTTTTTGCTCCTAAACAAAACACTTGTGCTTAATAACCATTAATCTTTTTTTTAATATTTTGATTCGGATTAGTGAATCTTGAATCTTGATTGATGAACATTGAATCATGAACTAAATTTTGATTTTGTAATTGTAATGATTTTCTGATTTGCATTGGAATTGTGAACATAGACTTATATGATATGGCTTATTAGTTATTTCAATTTGAATATTTGTGAACTATTAGATATCTTGATCAATGGTGAAGTATCATACTATCAAATGATTTAATTTTGCATATTTCTTGCATTTCTTTGCACATATATATAAACACATCCAAACACATACAAAAGCCCCCCAAAAAAATTTCGCGCATCCGCGCACCCGATTCTTACACCCGCATCCACATCCGCACTCGAGTCAGTAACTTAGACTAAAACCATGGAGTAGACCTTAACCAATGAAAGGGTAAAAAGAAGACTCACTAAAGTTTTCTAGAACAATGCCGAGTGATCAAAATCTACAAATGCCATGGTTGAGCAAAACAGCTCTGTTGAAGCCTCCATATGGGGGAGGATAATGGAATCCTTCTCCCAACAGGTCTCTTCCTAGGAATGGTAGCCCTCATAGGAATCCCGGGAACGCCTTTCTGGCCACAAACAACCAAGAATCTGAAATTTTCAATGCCAGATTTCAATAGCATCAAATGAAGAGCTAATTATTAGTTTGGATAGGCTTTAAGACAATGAACTTCCTGGTTAGAATTGTGCATTGATTTTGAAGGGCGATTCTGCAAATATGTATATAATCATCTTTTGTTGGGCTCTCTTAATGAGAGGAACCAATGGCATAAAATTCTCAAATCCAAATTTTCTCTTGGATCTAGTATGGTTTTAACTTTTAAGTATTTAATAGAAGTCTAGGGAAGCTTAAAGATTTATAACTCAGTTTGGGCCTTTTGAAAGCTCTGGCGCTTCAAATGTAAAACATCTTATATGCAGTCTTGCCTTTGCATTTGTTTGCATTCTTACCCAAATCCCTGATGTTATGCAAAAGTTTTTTTTCCCTTAAACATAACTTTAGTCTTTTAAGTATTAACAAATAACATGTGTCCTGCTTTGTGAGGAATTGCATGGAACATTGGTTATTCTCTCATTATGCAAGTAAGGAAAAACAATACCAAATTTTAGGTGCAAACATGAATAAGATGATACAAAGGTAAGATAAGAGGTGATGATCGTCTTGGAAAGATTAATCTCACGCTGTTATTATGACTCCTACAATTAGTGATAGGTATACATTTGCCTTATTTATTTCTAATTTCACTTCAGCGTATGAAACTCTCACCCAAATATTTTCACATAAATAGATCTTCATCTACATGTTATTGTTAAAGCTACAAAAGCAATAAGAAAGATAATTCTATGATTTGATTCCTTGTGCATTAACCCGATTACTTAACTCATTTCAAATGTTTGAGAACCTGCTCAAACCTTAAGAGATTATAGTCTATAGATTGTGCTTATGCCAGTAAACTGTTCAAATACTGAACAATTTTAATCCTCCCATTCTATTGATCCAGGAAATGATTGGTCTTTTGGTTTGCTGTTCATGGAAGCAATACCTAAGCCTGCCAATCCATTGAACTTCATGATATTGTTATGACCTTGTTTGTATGTAGTTTTCTTTCATAGCATTACCATAACCAATGTTCTAGTTTATACTGTTATCTGTACGAGCTTTGTGCTACACAGGCTTCTGAGTATTATGTGTCCTTTGCATTTTGATTTGCTGCAAGATGAATTTTTGTGATTATTGCATTTTATACTCTTATACTAGCAATCAGTAACCATTGTAAAATTTAACATCCAAAGCAATAGAATGCTTGAACTTATACTAATTCATGATTTTTTCTAGGGCACCAATTATGCAAGGATATGGTCTGACAGAGACGTGTGCAGGAGCGACATTTACAGAGTGGGATGATTCAACTGTTGGTCGTGTCGGTCCTCCACTTCCTAGTTGTTATGTGAAGGTAAAATGTCTTGGCTCATTCTTTGGCATGTGATTTAATAGAAAAGGAACTGATACCCTTAGTCAATGCGAAAATCTCCCAAAATATGATTTATTCAAGAGTATTTTAGGCATTAAGAGCCCCAAGTTCACTAGGAAGTTTTGGAAAGAATTTTTTGACAGTTGTACACAGCTATATTTCAGCAATGGAGTCATCTCTGAATAAATAGACAAATAGAAAGAGAGTCAACCACATATTGAAGACATGCAGAAATTGCATGTCCCAACATAACTAACTTTGTGCATAAACTTTGATTGAGTTAGAATTTATTTGTATCAGTCAGATTCATTTGGCACTAGGCATGACCTCTTTTAAGACAATGTATGTAGTCAAATACCTCCATCCAATCAGATTGAGCCTCTGCTGATTTTAAAGTGAAAACAAAGTATCACATCCAATGTTGCAAGACATAAAGAGATAACTAAGTGTAACTAAGCATACAAATGAGAGCAAGCAAGATGTTACATCCCTATGAAACATTTTATGTTGAAGTCCTTGCTTGTTACATCAAGTTTTCCAGTTAATTTAAACCATAATAAAAGCTGTGTCATGATTACATCCTTGATGTTTGTCCTTGTCTTGAATGACATTGTTCTTAAGGTTATATTGATATGTTTGTCAAAATCATGTATGAAAGTAAAGTCTAGGGGTTGTGACCAAGGAATGTCTTCGCGTAATTGTCAAATCTGTCCAAGTAAATTTAAAATGACTTAAGTACTTAAAGTGTGGCATGAATCCTTGAGGAGTGTGCTTGGTGGAAGCTATCCATCACAGGGACCTAGAAGAGAGTGCTCAAGAAATGGAAGATGGAAGATAAAAATGTTTCAAGGGCAAAAAATGAAACAAAGCAGTACAGTGCACCTTCCTAGTTTCATGTCAATGTTTCAAGTGGAAGGAGTGTCTTTAGAGTGTGCTTGACAGATTGGTGTCAAGTGATAAGCTGGAAGGAAACAAATGCTTGGAAGGATATTGTTTGGGAATTTGGAGGACAAATACTGTCTTGGTTTCTATTCGGGATTAGAGGATTAAAAACTCTACCGTCAAAGTGAGGTGATTCTATTCAAGGATCACATTTGTGCTAGAAGTTCGCAATTTAGTTTAGTTTCAGTTTGCTACAGTAATTGGTCATTGTAATATGTATTTATTAACTATTTTAATATTTATGATAAAGTAAAATAATGTTTTGGGTTTTGCTAAATAATATTCATAGGAGTTTGTTATTGCTATCACGAGGTGTGCTTTCTGTTCATATCAATGTATTTATTAATTATTTCAATATTTATGACAAATTAAAATAATGTTTTGGGTTTTGCTGAATAATATTTGTAGGAGTTTGTTGTTGCTATCACAAGGTGTTTTTTTTGTTCACATCAATGTTTGAAGTGTTACAATGGTAATTGTATGATACTATTCAAAGAATGAAATGTACATATATAGGCAATTACATTAATGATGTTTCCTAAAGAAACAATTGATAACTGAAAACTAATTAGAAACTAACTAGACTTAATATCAGATTATTGATCATTAACTAAATAAATATGTAAATATTATTCTAATAGCCTCCCTTTAATTGTCATTCTGTCAACTACACCAAGTTGCTCTCTAAATTTTACAAATTTGTCAAGGCCTAGAGACTTGGGGAGAATGTTTGCAATCTGATTCTTAGTTGGAACATACCACAACTGTACTGGTCGTCTTCTACAAGCTTGCGGATGTAATGATAGTGAAGCTTGACATGCCTGGTCTGCTCATGGAAGACAAGATTTTCGGCAAGTTTGAGCACCCCTTGATTATCTCAAAAGAAAGATGAAGGACCTGCTTGAGGCATGTGCATATCAAAAAACATTCTTTGAAGCCAAATTGCCTCACAAGCTACTTCAACAGATCCCTGATATTCAACTTCAGTCGAGGAAAGAGCTACTGCTTGTTTCTTGCTAATCCATGTGACTGCACTTGTGCCCAGACTGAAGACATATCCAGATGTAGACTTTCTGTCATAAAAAAAGCTGCCAAATCAGCATTTGTGAAATCAATAAGTCAAGGTTCATTTCTTTTTCCGTATAGAATCCCAAAATTGGAAGTGCCCTTCGCATATCGTACCACATGCTTCTCTGCGACCTAGTGTTCAACTCTAGGAGCTGTTATGAAGTGATAGATGTAACTCATGGCAAAAATGAGGTCAAGTCTTGTGGTTGTGAGATGAGATTGCCCACTAGTTGCCTAAACATGGATTCATCCACTAGAGGTGAATCCGATTTGGCAGACAATTTCAGCCCTTTCTCCATTGGTGTGGATGCAGGTTTGCGATCTTGTATTTGGAATTTTTTTAACATACTCCTGGCATACTTTGACTGATATAGAAATACTATCATCTCTTTGCCACACCTCAACACCTAAGCAGTAATGCATAAGTCCCAAATCTGTCATGTCAAAGGACTGGCACAAATGTTGTTTGATTTGCTCAATCAAAAGCGTTGAGCTACTAGTAATAATTAGGTCATCAAAATAGATAACAAGAAGTATATCACCACCGATAGTTTTGATATATAGATTGGAGTTAGAAGGACTCCTTTGAAAGCCTTGATCACTGAGGTACTTATCAATCTTTAAGTACCAAGCTCTAGGAGCTTGTTTCGACCCATAGAGTGCTTTCATCAGTTTGTATACTTGATGTTCTTTACCAACAACCTTGAAACTAGGAGGCTACATCATATAGACTTCTTGCAAGTCACCATTGAGGAATGCAATCTTGACATCCATTTGATGAGCTTCCCATCCAAACTAGGCTGAAAGGGCGAAGACAAGCCAAATGGTACTCATTTTGGTCGTGGGAACAAAAGTCTCCTCATAATCAATGCCCTCTTCTTGTGAGATCCCTCTGGTAACTAGTCGAGCCTTGTATTTATCAAGAATTCCATCAGCCTTGTACTCAACTTGATACACCCATTTGCAGCCAATGGGCTTCTTCCTAGATGGAAGAGTAGAAAGGATACAAGTGTTGTTCTTCAAAAGACTATGGTGTTTTGCTTCCATAGCTTGTTCCCACTCAGGTATACCTTTAGCCGCTGAATAGAATTGAGTCTCATAAACATTGTAAATATTGGCTATAAGAGCAAAGTTTACTATATTTTGATGTTTTCTCTTGTTTCTAGACGATCTACCCTCAATGAGCTCAACATCATGAAGATCACCTATGGTCTTGGCCCACCATGTCGACCGAAGAGTAGAAGTACCAACATCTGATTGAGGAGGAACAACTGGACTTGGATTAGCTGGAATAGGTTCATCAGGATGTAGATCAATAGGTTTTTGAGGAAAGTTGGGTGGTGCAATATCATGCTGGGAGACTCCACAACTTTAGAGTCAGAGTCATTTGAATCCCTCCCATCATATGGACCTAATGGACGAGTAACATCCAAATCCTTAGCTTGCAAAGATGGATCCTCAAGAATCAAAACATGAGAAGAGAGTTGAAAAGGCCCTTGTTCTTAATCAAAGACATCATCTCGATTGAATATGAGATGACTAGTGTCTACATCAATCAGTGGATATGCTTTGTGGTTGTCACTATATCTTGTGAACATGAGCTTCTAGCTCTTCGAATCCAATTTTGAGCACTTGGCATCTAAAATCCAAACATAAGTAGAAGAGCCAAAGACTTTCAAGTGAGTGATTTTAGGCTTCCTGCCAGACCAGGCTTCCTCTGGAGTCTTCCTCTTAATGACCCGTGTAGGAAACCTATTCAGAAGATAGACAACAGTGTAGATTGCTTCTTCCCATAACTTCTTTGGAACATTTCTATGTTCCAACATAGACTGAGGCATCTTAGTGATTGTGTTGTTTCTTTGCTCAACCACAACATTCTGTTGAAGGGTGTAAGGTGTAGTAAGTTGACACTTGATACCGTGTTGTGCACAGGAGTTGGAGAAATCAGAAGAATAAAAATCCTCCCCATTGTCTATCCTAAGAGTTATTATTTGTTGACTAGAATCTTTGCTACCAATGCCTTAAACTTCTGAAACATACTAAACACCTCTTATTTTTGTTTAAGAAAATACAGCCACATTTTACGACTAAAATCATTAACAAATAACAAAAATACCTAGACCTAGTAATTGAAGGAGTGTTCATTGGTCCACATACATCAACATGAACTAATTGTAATACCTTGGAAGGCTCACCAAGAATTGCCATCTGAAAATGGAGTCCAATGTTGCTTTCCAGCTTGACAAACTCCATGAACCTGAGTTTGAATCTCAAGTAAGCCAACAACTAGATCCTCTCGCACTAGTTGAGAGAGATAGTGTATGTTCAGATGCCCATATTGCTGATGCCAGAGATTGCTGATGGAAGAACTTTTGGCTGCCATGGCATGCTCTTGAGAATCACCAGTGTTAAGGAGTCTATACAGACTATGATCCTCAATACCTAGAGCAACTGAAGTGCGAGTCTCCCTATCAACAATATTGCATTTGTGTGAACTGGATACCACATCCAGCTGAGGAGAATGTCTCATATTCTGATGGATAGAGAGAAGGCTGAGTTCCATGCCTAGAACGTGATGGAACCTTAATTTTTACAAATTAAGGCTTCCATTTGATTACTTTCTCTCATTTTCTTTCTTAAAATTATCATTAATAATTAGTTAGATTATTCATGTGTTAAGATTTCTGCATATGTTTTACATACCCATAAGTTATGATAAATGGATTTCAGATTTTATATAAATTACAATTTTCATGCATTAATTTTGAAAGCATTTAAGTAACAAAGATTGATCATATGTTTTCGTTATATAAAGGTTAATACTAAAAAAAAAAGATAGACAATAATGTCACAGGCAATTGTTCTCAGCGTGATATAATGAAGTAATAGTTTTTTATTTTTGTAGATTATTACGCAGCAACCATTGTATTGTAGAGCCAAGAAAGATGCAATTCTGGAATGTCCCTGTCTAGAACAGTCAACAGTGATAATCAATATCAGAAAGGATAGTAGACTGCCAGTTTCAAAGGATAATCAGAGCTCTATGAAAGGAATTCTTTTTGAGATTCTGTGTGATGATTATCGCAAGTGGCAGTGTATTCTCAAAAGTGCAGAGCACAGTTGGAAGCGTGTTGTAGATGTTCAAAATAATGATTTAAGGTGCAATATAACAGCGCTATACAAAAGAATATCTGGTCTCAGAATTATCAACGTATTAATGAAATACTCATGCGGTAGAGTAAGACAATATGGTGATGGTCATGAGATTGTGAAGCATCATTATAATGACAACAATAATATCCAAACTGTTTCTTCTTTATCTGATAATAGGGATGAAGACATTCAGATAAGTCTTCTTTCGACTTTTTCTTATTAGAGATTTCAAAGACATTGATAATCAGATGGAGGTTGAAATGAATGGCTAATGTAAGATATTTCACCAGAAACTTTGAATGTGTGTCCTGATTCCCAGCAAAGGTCATTATATTGTACAGTTATGAAAGACATATGTCCAATTTTATTGTTGAGATCGGAGAGCTGGCAGTCTCAAATGCAGCACCAGTCATTATTGTTATCCACAGGCAAAACTATGGTCCTAATCGCATTATAAAAACAACAGTGAACCAAGTGTTGTTTCCAACAATTAGACTCAACAGGACGGCTTGGATATATGATCAAGTATAATGGAACAAATATACTACACAGAGAAAGGCGGTAATTATAAGTTCTTCAGCGATACAATATAGTGGAATACCATTTTTTTTGATAGGACAGTGGAGATGAGAGTGTATTCGACGGTGAAGTGCTCCAATTAAAGTCTGAAGATTCCTGAATGTTTATTGGAAGTCCTTCATCAAAAGTTTGATGTCAAGATATAAGCGCCAGCAGCCGAATCAATTGTTTTGGTTTAATTATCAATATTTAATAATGTTTTGTGCTTGTTACAGGTGTTCGCGCAGAGAAGATAAAGATACGCACACAGTGGATAGCCGTATCTCTTACCTTGCAATATAAAATGAAGCCTAAGGGAGTCGAGCCTTGACGATTTAGGGAGGAGCTCTGCCTAAACAAAGAAGAATAAAAGCGGAAGAAGCATACGAATACGGTGCTAATGTGAATCACGGGAGTTTATATAATTGGAGCAACTGTTCAGATATTACATACGTCATTGGCTTTATTGTCTCATATGCCTGTGTCACATATGAAAGGAGGAAGTCATGCCAATGAAAGAATATGAGAGCACGGGTGTGAATAAAAGCACAGGGAAGCAATATGACTCAACACGGGATAGTTCAGGCCACTGCAAATGAGTTGGCAAACAGGATGGCAGCGTTTCACGAAGCAGAGGGTGTGAAAACGATATCATGCTTAACCAAAGTCCCAAGGGATAAAGCACGTTTATCAATTAACATGAGTGTTATGCCAGATAGCGGTAATATTAAGTTTTCATGTTTGGAAAGACACAACGTTTCAAAATATACGCACACCACCTGCCTCACTGGAAAAGATGCCCCGCGCCTCATATACAAAGGAATGGTTAAAATAGTTTAATGAGCGGTTTCCCTACACCGAACTGTAATACAAATTAACAAGTGTCGGTTTATTGTTTTGAAACGATGCATCCCTTAAAAGGAAAACCGTGCATCTTTTCGTGTATATATAAATATTAGATGCAAAATTAAAAAAAAAGGACATACAAACACAACCGGTTATAATATACAGGCAAAAAATATCACATTTGGATATATTATTTTTTCAATTGGCAGAAGAATGAATTTTTGAACAAAGCCCGTGAATTCTGGATTATAGAGTGAATATATGTGAGATTTTGGAATTAAATTGCATTGAATAGATCATCCGTAAGGAGTGTCTTCAATGCAACTTTATTTTCGGCATAATCTGTAAGGGTATCTATTTTATTTTTGTGCATTGGAGTTTTTAATTATTATTAAGTTCGTCCTTTATAAATATTTTTAACCTCTATAAATATTTTAATATTCAGATAAGTGGATGAGGTCGTTATTTCATTTTAAACTTAATAATTATAGATATCGTGAAATTTTTAATTGTTTCCATATTTAAATCTAGTTTGTCTCCGCTTCACAGGAGTTAAATTGCATCCTAGATTAGTTTAAAATTGAACTTGTATAATTGATCTGTTGCGTCTGGATAATTAATTTTTAGTTTTAATACATTGAATTTTATAAAGTTGTACGTAGTAAGCTTATAATATTGACTCTGTTTGCCCATGTAATTAGACACTGGTCTTTTTATTACTCTCAATTTGTAATTCATATGTTAGCAATTATTTATCTCTCCTTTGAAGATTTAATATATTCATTTGTGGCATTATTCATAATTATTATTTAAAATATTCTTATATTTATACAATTATTTACTCTTGTTATTATTTAACAATTTACAAAGCTTTCTATAATTCTTGCCATTTCGTAAGTTTTCATTATATTCGCACTTAACCATTCTGCTATAAGAGTCCTGGGCTTGAGTATTTTGGTTCAGGAATAGGTGCACCCGCCTTGGCCTTGCAGAGCCAGAAGTGCAGGGAACCAGAATAATATCCCTTGGTTCCATCAAGTTGGCCACAACCTATTGAATATCCTATCATTGACTTGGTGAGATTTAAAGGATTTCAATCCATCGGTTTTGGGAACCAACAGAACGTAGTATACATTGAGGAAAATGAAATTCCTCCCTCTAGATTGAATGTGCACGTTGCCCTTTTCGACAATAGTATACTCTCCAAAGATAACTGAATCAGTGAATGGTGTGTAATTAGTGAACCAATCTTGATGATGAGTGAAGTGCCAAGAAGCACTTGAGTCAATGTACAAAGAAAACAATTTGATGTATCTCTAGGTATTTGGCTATAAAGGGATAAAAGGAAGACTCCTACTCAACGACCTCAGTATGTTCAGTAGCTAAATGGCGCCAACAATCTTTTTTCATTTGACCATACTTGTGGCAATAATTGCATTGCATATTCTTTTTATTGGAGCTGTCTTGGGATTGACTTGGGCCTTTCTGTTGAGAGAATTGACTATTCCCTTTTTCCCGAGAAAAGGAATTTGCTATGAAGGCCTGTTTCGTGGAGGACAAACTGGCACCACTATCGAACTGTTGTATCCATTGATCCTGCTACAAATTTTTGGTGCAGAGATCTAGAAACTCCAACTCAACATTAGTTGAGCTAATGTTGAGTGTCTCAACAAAGTGCTTGTAAGACTTTGGTAGACTTTTCAGAGTGATTACTACTATGTCTTCTTCCTCCATTGTTCGACCAATCGCCTCCAACTGATCACAAATGTCCTTGATTTTTTTGAGATGCTCTTGTAGGACGTCCTCTCATCCATTATGATTGAGCTAATGTTGAGTGTCTCAACAAAGTGCTTGTAAGACTTTGGTGGACTTTTTAGAGTGATTACTACTGTCTTCTTACTCCATTGTTCGACTAATCGCCTCCAATTGATCACAGATGTCCTTGATTTTTTTGAGATGCTCTTGTAGGACGTCCTCTCATCCATTATGATCGAGAAAAGAATGTTCTTCAAATAGAATGCACAACTCTTGTCAGACATTTCATGTAGACCCTTCAAATAATCCCATATTTAAGCAGCTGTCTTGCCTGAGGGTACTTAAGGCAGCTGATCGTCAGTGACCAACAATTTAATGAGCATCACGACTTCTCGATTCCGCTCATCAAATTTATCCTGATTTGGACCCGACACTGCAGGATGAGTAGACTTGCCCAAAACAATTTGGTCAAGGCATTGATATTAAAAAATGGCCATCATTCGCTGCTTCCAGGTGTTGTAGTTGTGGCTTTTGAACTTTTGATTGCCTTACAACATTATGTTGGTCAAAGAAGCCATCACGCTTTTTGAGGTACAAAAAACAAGGGAAATAGAGAAGACTTAAATCTTGATTGCACGAAACCTGATGCATAGGTCCCAGTGTTCAAGAACACTGGTAGATTCTAAAACAGACAAATTCCAAGACATAAATAGTATCACAAATCTCGAGGCACAACTACAAATTTCCACTAAAAACCTAGAAAATTAAATCCTAACCACTGTAGATAAAACACAAAAAATGATTTTTGAAAGAAAGCTGCTGTGAGGACCCAAAACCTTAGGTTGACTGCCTAGAATGAAGAAGTTACATATTTTTTTTTAAATGTGAAAAAATTGTAGTGAAAAATACAGCTCCATGCCAAAAAATTTTGCAATTTTTGAGCAAAACCAAATTCAAAATTAATCGACAAAAGCTTCTAGTTGTTGGAAGAAAAACGAAAAATCATAGGCAAGAAAAGGGGAGAGTTGTCCAAGAATCTTGTCGCAGTAGGAAATGGTGACGTCGAATAGTGTTGCACAGGCGCAAGAAGGGAAAAATGTGAGTTGAATCACGTAGTGCGTAGAAACACCCACCTGCTGTAGAGGATTTTTCTCAAGTCCTCGTTGAGGACCATCGAGCATGCATAGAGAAGAGAGGTCGCAAGTAGTCACAAATGCACGATTTGACGTGAACAAAATTCGTATTTTAAAATCCTTGATGAAAAATGGCTTGCAAAACTCCCTTCAAAGTAGAACTCAGAAGCCCTCAAAATTTGTAGGAATGCTCACATGTTTTTCTATGAAGAAAACATGGATTACAAAAAATCCTTGCTGCCTAAGATAGCACAAGTCGAACAAATTGTCATGTATCGACTAACTCTTTCGAAAAATTTTCACTAAAAAATTCATTAAAGAAATTTTAGGATAATAAAAATTTTCAAAATCTTTTTAACCTTGCTTTGATACCGTGTTACAATGGTAATTGCATGATATTATTCAAAGAATGAAATGTACATATATAGGCAATTACATTGACAATGTTTCCTAAAGAAACAATTGACAACTGAAGACTAATTTAGAAACTATCTAACGAGACTTAATAGTACATTATTGACCATGAACTAAATAAATATGTAAATTTTATTCTAATATTAAGAGCTAGATTACTGTCATATCAATTACAACGTTTGGAAATATGAGGGATTCATCATTTGTTGCTGTTACCAAAGTTTATTCATTGTTTACAACTATTGTTATGATTATTATATCAGCCTTTATTATTGAGATCTACTATCATAGTCGATTATGTTTGGCATATGAAGGTTTCCACATTTAGATCATCAACATTATTTATGTTGGATCTGCTGCAATACATGTGATATTTTGGTAAATGAGAGATTCATAAATTTGTTAATATTGTTGCTCAGCATGTTAATCCTAACCGGTTACTGAGAGGGGGGTGAATCAGTAAATTCAACTTATTTAACCTTTTTCTCTTTCTTAGCCTGTTAAACTGAATACAACTACTGTGTGACACTGAAAACATAATGCATGCTTAAATAACATAAACATAAATCACATACACAAGCTAACACAGGATATATACGTGGAAACCCTTGGTTAGAAGGAGAAAACCACGGTGGGACACAACCCACGCACTTCACTATTGTAGTAATAAAGCTACCATGTTAAAGGCTTACAAAAGCATTGGTTAGAATGCTACCCTGTCAAGGGATTTGATATAGATTGATTAAGATCTTGACCTTGTAAGGAGTCGCCTCGCCAGAGGACTTAAGAACATCAATCAAGATGTTATTCGGTGAATAGATTTTTACAATGGAACCTATTAGGGTTCACCTTGATAAAGGAATTTATGAGCTTCACACAATAAAAGAAATGATCTTCTTTAGACACTCAATCTGTCAATCAGATCATACCTTGATAAAGGGATTTTATGAGCTTCACATAGTAAAAGAAATGATCTTCTTTAGACACTCAATTTGTCAATCAGATCATACCTGTTCTTTTCTCGCTTTGCTTGGCTATTCAATCTCTGTCTTTCACTCTTGGTGACTGTAACCCTTCTCAAAAGACTTGACTCTTCTGCTCTGTGCTCTTGATTTTCAACAACTCTTCTAATGCACAATGACCCCTATATATAATGATCTTCACATTACCACACAAAACGATGGAGCCAAGTTGTAACTCCTCCAAAACTTTGCTGTTCTGGAAAGCGATCCGAAAGTCTCGCATGCAGAACTCTTGATCAAGCCAAAAAACTCGCATTCAGAACTTCAGTTCATCTCGAAACACTCGCAGAAAAGTTCCATCTCATCTCAAAACGCTCTGCAAAAACCAGATCGGATTATAAAGCACGGACCGATAGATCTGCTACTTTGAAGCAAAACTGGTGTGCTACCGGTTGAGTCATCTGCCTCCTGTGGTGTTCTACTGGACCAGTTGGACAAGACCGGTATTATTGTGACCGGTGTAGGTACACTGGTTACCTAGTAAGTCTGATGGTTGTCGACTGGGACAACTACTGGTTCACTTAAAGACCGGTGTGTTTGATATTTGCCAATATAATGACAACTAAGCATAATGCCAACACAACATTTAATCGTTAGAGTTTGGCATCTACATCGGAAGCCTTTATAGGCTGATCCTCAAGACTGGTAGTAGAAAGAAATGGACTAGTAGTGTCATCAACCACAACATCACAACTGAATATGAGACAATTTGTCTCCACATCAATCAACCTGTATGCCTTGTGATTGTTGCTGTAACCAGTAAACATGAGTTTTTGGCTCTTGGAGTCCAGCTTGGCATGCTTGGCTTCTGGAAACCATACACAAGCTGTAGAACCAAAGACTTTCAGATGGCCCACCTTAGGCTTACGTCTTGACTAGGGTTCTTTAGGAGTCATCTTAATAGCTTGTGTAGGTGACCAATTCAAAAGATAGATTGCAGTATAAATTGCTTCAACCCAGTATTTCTTAGGAACATTTCTATTTTCCATCATAGAACAAGTCATTTCAGTAATGGTGCGATTTCTACGTTCAATGACACCATTTTGTTGAGGGGTGTATGATGTGGTGAGTTGGTGCTTAATGCCATGTGTAGCACAAAAGTAGAGAAGTCAGATGAACAAAACCTCCCCCCCCATTATTAGACCTTAGAGTAACAATCTAAGAACCTGACTCTTTCTCAACTAAGGCCTTATATTACTGAAATGTACTGAACACATTTGGTTTATTGTTAAGAAAATACACCCACATTTTTATACTGAAATCATCAACAAATAATAAAAAGTACTTGGACTTAGTAATAAAAGTAGTGTTCATTGGCCCATATACGTCGGTGTGAACCAATTGAAGTACCTTGGAGGCTCGCCAAGGATTGCCATCCAAGAATGGTGTCCTATGCTGCTTCCCAGCTTGATAAGCTCCACAAATGCCATGATTTTGAGTCTCAATCTCAGGTAGACCAACAACAAAACCCTCCTGAGATAATTGAGAGATAGTTCACATTCAAGTGCCCATAACACCGATGCCAAAGTTTATTGATGGAAGTACTACTGGCTGCCATGACATGCTCCTAAGAATCACTAGAATCAACAAGTCTATACAGACCATGATTCTAAAGTCCTATAGACACTGTAGTATGAGTCTCTCTATCAACAATGTTGTGGGTGTGTGAACTGAAAACAATATCCAACTGGGGAGAATGCCTCATGATTTGGTTGACTGAGAGAAGATTAAGTTCCATACGTGGAACATGGTAGACATCGAGAAATAGTAAATTTCTCCCTCCAGAGGAAATTTGCACAATGGCCTTATCGACAACTGTATATTGCTCTCCTCCAAAGATCACGAAATCAGAGAATGGTTCAAATTTTGTGAACCAATCTTGACGATGAGTAAAATGCCGTGAAGCCCTTGAATCTATATACCAGGTAGAAGATTTCACTAGGCCTACAGTTCTTTTGGCCATAAAGGCATAGAAAGAAGACTCTTTCAGATCAGAATGCTCTGCAACATTTGCTTTGGGTTGAGACCATGCTTCTTTTGCTCAGAAGCCAACTGAAGCCGACAATCAACCTTCATGTGACCATACTTATGACAATAATTACATTGAACATTCTTTTTCTTCTTGCTGTCCTGAGAAGAATGAGAGCCGTTCGACTGAGAAGATTGAGCCTTCCCTTTGTTCTTAGCAAAAGATTTTGCAAAGAATGCTTGCTCTATGGAGGCTGAATTGGTACGACTCCCAAATTGTTGTTTCCAACAATTTTTCTATAGAAGCTTGTTGCGGAGATCAAAAAACTTCAAATCAACATCACTTGAAGTAATATTGAGCATTTCTATGAAATGCTCATAGGACTTTAGGCTCTTCAAAGTAATGACCACCTTATCTTCTTCCTCCATTTTTCTTCCAATTGCTTCAAGCTGATCACAAATGTCTTTGATTTTTGTGAAGTGGTCCTGCAGAGATGTCCTCTTGTCCACCATAATAAAAAAGAACATGTTCTTAAGAAAGAAGAGACGACTCTTATTTGACATCTCATGGAGACCTTCAAATGCTTCCAGATCTCAATAGCTGACTTGTCGGAAGGTACCCATCAATGACGAAGAGTTTGATAAGCATGATAGCTTCCCAATTGCGCTCATCCCATTTGTCCTGATCTTTTCTAGTAGTGGTAGGATGTGTAGTCATGCTCAGAAGAATTGTATCAAGACATCGATACTCAAAAATGGTCAGCATATGTTGCTTCCAGGTGTTATAATTCTTTCCATTGAACTTCAGACTACTTTCAAGCATTATATTTGTTAATGAGGCCACACTTCCCAAGGTACTGGAAACAAAGGCAAAATGCTTCAGATTTAAAATCTGTTTCACAAGTCCTAATGCACCGAAGATGGTAGGGACAGATTTAGGCACAAATCCAAATGCAAACTGAAACAAAGATTTCAGCGACACTTAATTCGAGGTAGAAACCAATGCAGAGATTTTAAGACAACCCAAAAAATCTAAAGAGTGCCCAAATGTTTTTGCTGAAGACCTAGAAGGAATTTGTTGTCCAAAACAAAAAATGACTAATTGCAACGAGTTTTGCAAACCCTAGCCGTAGACAATAAAAATATGCAGAAATGGGTGCCCTAGTTGATTAGAAAAACCCTTGGAAAACCTCTGCAAATCACGAAACCCTAATTTGTGCAAAAGGAGGGAAGGCGGCTCGGTCTTTGTAAAAAGCACTCAGAAAGTCCAAGTGATTTTGACAAAAATCGTGTCTGCAAAAAAAACATAGGCCCGCAATGTCTAAAGTTTAAACATGGGTGTTTGTAGACAAAATAACAAAAAAATCTCGTTGATAGCAGATGCAAGGCCATTGTGGGCTTAAAAAGATTCCTGCCGCCATAGAGAAAATGCAGGAAAGAATATTGTTGTAGAGAAAAAATAGGTTGTTGAACACAAAAACCACGAAAGAGAAAATTCTCTCGTTGCGGAAAATCGTGACACCAAAACTACAACACTTGTTCTGCAAAAAACGTCTGTGTAGTAAAGCAAAACAACTAGAGAGGAGGTCGTGCTGACCAAGAAAGGCTTAACCTAAGCAGAAATGACGCGTAGGGCAAACAAATGTGATCTACAAAAGTTGCGTCGGGCAGGCAGAATAAAGCAGCGCCAGGTTGAAGAAATTGCAGTCTAGGGTTCTCAGAAATAAACAACCCATGAATTGAGGACTAGAACTTTTGCAAAATAGACTAGAAGAATTTGTTTTTCCAAAAGAACTGAAATATTTCATTCGAAAGTTTTACAAAAAAACAAATTTTTGTTTTCTCGCTCTAATACCATGAAAGGAGTTAAGCTAGATAATTGCATGTTTATTATTGATCAACTGAGAAACGTATATAGGTAATTACATAGCAAGAGTTTCTACATGAAACTGAAAGACTAAAATAGAAACATTTTAGGAAAACAAAATTATGATAATTTAAACTAACTATTTACATAATTGGCCATTAAATAGAGATAAATATTATTCTAACACAAAGGATATTACATATTGATTAAGTGGGAAGGAACCATGAAGAGCATGCTTTGAAGGCTCCAAGCATATTTTAAGTGACAATGTACACTAAAGCACACACCTTTCTTGTTTATGATAAAGTGTCAAGTGGTGAAAGCAAGATTGGAGTATCCTCGTGTGATAATGCCCAATTTTAAGTGGTTAGGAATCATAAAGGGTGTTTTTCAATTGGGTATGCCACCTCAAAAGCATACCCAGTCCAATTTTAAGTGACAATGATTAAGAAGAACACCTAGCCTACCCTTCATTAAAAGCATAAAACACAAAGCAAAATAGGTTTTGGAGGTGCATTGCCTAATATATTGTTAGCAATTTAAGTTGTCATTAGTGTAAATTCACAAACACCATACATTGGTAAACATCCACCGATCACTCACATTACTTAGGTGACATCGGTAGAGCAAAGACAGAGTGTATGCACCGGTAGTTGAAGCAAAGGAGATACACCGATAGATTGATCTAAGAACACTGTACCGGTCTCTCAGTGTATAAAGGGATAAACCGAGAGTAAGATATACCGGTCTAACTGTCTAAAGATCCGCACCAGATTTTGTGGTATAGTTTGAGTTGAAGCTGGATTATACGGGACATCTACTGCTCTGAAGTGGAGTTAGCTTTATTTCTACAGATGTTTTGCAAGGTAAACTCCAGATCAGAACGCATAGCTTTTTGCTAGTTGCATGATTTTTTGGTGAGTTTACAGCCTGACGGTTCTATGAGTTAAGGGTTTGTTGTCCTCAATTTTGACATCACAAAATTGAGGCAACCCTACGCATTTTTCTCATGGATTCGTAGGTGTATCCTCTATGTTTTAAAACATATTAATAATATATCATAAAAGAAATTCATCATCCTTGAATTGCATCTTATCTATTGTTTATTATATGTTCTTCTAGAAGATTGCCATCAAGTTATTTTCCTAAATGCTTGTCGAAATGAGTTTTTCTTCTTTGACTGCAAGCACTTGATTTTGGGTAATCTTCGTGTCTTTTCTTCGTTTTTCCCTTCCTTGAAAGTTGTTTTTAGTGTTGTTTTTCCGTTGAATCAATGCTCCTTTGAATTTCGCTCATTTCAAGCCAACTTAGACCTCGATCGGAGCTCTCTAGCTGAAGTTATGGTGTAAAAGGTGGGGTTTTCCAAGGCGATTGCATATTTTATTACATCCTTTTAAAAGTGGACTTTTTCATGGCAATTACACGTATTAAGATTATTCTTAAATTTTAAATTGGATTTTATCATCCATTTTAAAATTTCAACTCATTCCGAGTTGATTTGATTATAGTTTTTAATATTTTAATAAAATTAGACTTTTAAAAAGTCTATTTTTATGATACTTTATTAAAAACTATGATTATTAAGTTTAATTTTAATCACATGAGATATTTTTAAGTGTAAAGTGGGTTTTTCATTATTAAATGCATATATCCAAATGCATTAAGTTTATTAAAATCCATTGCCAAGTCCTCACAGGTAAATTGGTGGAGTTTATATCTGCAACTACATATTTTAAATAAAATTTTATTATTTAATCTATGGTAAGTGGAGAATTTGAATTCATTTACACATGCAGAACTCATTAACATGTGCTTTTATTACTCAAAAGTACGTAATTATGTTTTTGATATGATTTACTTGTTAAGTGGTATTTTTGGACCTCATAACATATGTTTCTTCTCCTTTAAAAACTGTCATTAAAAGATATCAATGCTAGGTGGTGATTTTTAAATGAAAAACATATGTTATTGGTCTTATGAAATATGTTTTCCCCTATTGCTTACTAAGTGGCGATTTTCTATGCCATAATATGTTTTTGATTATCAAAAGTCCGCTTGGAAACATCCCTTACTAAGTGGCGATTTTCTATGGCATAACACATGTTGAAAAGCATATGTCTTATGCTATCTGTCTTTCAAAACCCGTTTTCAGATCTTTCCCTTGTTTGGTGGCGATTTCAAATACAATAACATGTGTTCAAAGACATGCTTTTGACTTCCAAAAGTGCGTTGTTAACACCCTTTGCTTGGTGGCGATTTCTAATGCCAAAACATATGTTATTTATCTCCTAAAATGCGTTTCCAAATGCAGCATTAAGGAGGCGTGATTTAGTAACGTGAGAACACATGTTTTTGGCTTTTGAAAACCCGTTTTCCATTCATTTGCTGAGTGGAGATTTTCAATACCTTAGCATATGCATTAATATGATTGCTATTTCCTAAAATGCACAGCATGAGGAAGAATGTTTTCATTGCTAAGAGTATATGTTATTGGCTTCTAAAACCACGTTTTTAAAACATCATTTGCTAAGTGGCGATTTTGAAAGCCAAAACATATTGGAAATCACATGTTTTATGGTCTCAAAAGTGCGTTTAGTGTTTGAGAGTTTGCTGGTGGCGATTTTTACCCTATCCGCACTTCATTGTTCTTCATTTCCAGCTCGTTTTTGGGCATTTTCTTTCAAAAACGGGATCCATCTTTGCATTCAATCCAAAACGCTTCAAGCAAGGGTTATTTCTAGGTTAAGTTATTCATTTTCAGTTTGTTATTGACTGATTTTGAAACGTTTTTCCAGCACTAGGCGCCGTTTTTGAATGCTCTTGCATGTGTTGGATTTATTCAAACTTGTTGCTATTTTTCAGCATTTATCTTCTCTTTTATCCAACACTCGTCAAGATTTGATCCTTGACTTCAAGAGATGTTTATCTTTTGAAAGAATAATTCATGGATTGAACTCTATTTAAAGACTCTTTTACAACACTTCTAAATCATGAAAATCTTCATGATCTTGTCCAGATTTTTCAAAGATTGCAAGGGATTTTCCTTCTTTTGTCTTCTGAAGAAGTGAGGTAAAATTACTTGTTTATGCTGAAGATGTCTTTGTTTTTATTTCATTTTCTTTTTATTTTCAGTTTTGTGCATATGTTTCTATCTCACTAAAGATGCATATGCAAAAACATCTCTTCTTTTGCATATGCAGTCGGGATTAAAAACCCCATTCTTGAATAAATTATTTCCAAAAAGAAGACGGGTCCACTTTGCATTACCTGTCATTCATCACATGACTTCACTCCATAAAAACCCACTTCCATTAACCTTTATGTTGCTGCTACTTGACTTCAAACTCATGTTGGCAGAAAATTTTCGTTGCTATCATAAAAACAGCATCATATCCCTTCATTTACATACATGTTTCCCTTCATAATTCTCGCTGTCCACATATGCAAGCACCTCCAAGAAACCCGTTTTTGGGTCTTCTTTATAATTTTTGAGCTAAAGTCCATTCACTTCTCGCTGTTCTAAAGTTTTCCAGCCATATGCCGTGATCATAGTCTTCCAAAATCCATATTTGTGCATCAAAAAGCGTGCAATGGACCCATCCATGCTTCATTTTCTCACCTAATACTTGTCCATTCATATGTAATACCCTTTGAAAAACCCATTTTTGGTTTTTCTCACAGCTCAAGAACCAACCTAACCCAAATCCATTTGTTCTTCCACTATTCACAAGTATTCCAATCACTTCCAATACCCCAAGCTCACTTCTTGTGCATCCAAAAAGTGCAATGGATCCATCTTATGAAGATGTACTCATTTTTTGGGATTTTCATGCTACAGCAACTCAGGCATATCAATTGCCATGTCAAGAGAATTTCTAGCCGGCACCAGAAAAGGAAGAAGGAAAGATCTGAAGGAATGAAAGGGAGAATCAAGAAAGTTTGAAACATGAGAGGCAAAACTGAAAGAATGATCTAAGATGGTGTTGCCTTCCTATGCTGACTATCCAGTTGTGCAACCAGGCTTGGATATAAACGTAAGGCAGGAAGATATCATTTCAGACTTAGGGGCTTTCATTTGGAATCAAAGAGAAGGCGACACACACTATTCAATTGCTCAGGCCATCTTGGAGGAAGAGGAGGAAGTTGGTATTGAATTTGAAAGAGAAAGACAAAGAATTGAAAGGAGGCTTAGAGAAAGATTGGAACGTGAGGAAAGGGAAAGGATACAAAGAGAAAGGGAAGCCCATAGGAGAGCTCAAAGTCCACCCTTAAGAGAAATTCAACTTCGAGGGCATCAAGTGAATCAAAATTAGAACACAAGTAGGATAAGAAGATTGGATCTTTTCCCCTAGAAAGGTTTGAAAGACTACAATCAGAAAGAATTCTTTCAAGGCAGAGATGGAAAGAAACAAACGTGCTTCTCAAGAGACAACCAAGGATGTAGGTTCATGTTCCAGATCAAGATGCTTTCATCAAACTAAAGCATATCAACCATCAGGCATCCTGTAGCAGCATGAAGACAAACAAAGGATGATGTAATAGGTGTTGTGTCTTGTCAGGCACTTAGAATATTTTCATCATGTCTTTGTAATTTGTATTTGACATATGTAATTGCATGTGATAGTAGCACGTGCAAAGATGTAACATGTAATCAAGTTGCAAGTGCATTAGGCATGCAACTTTGAAAAAGTCAAAATTAGTTAGTTAGTTAGGGAATAAGTCAAGGTGGTTAAGGGTTATCCCCTTTTCTCTCCACCTTTCTCTCTCCTCTTTTCCTATATAAAGGAGGGAGCTCATTGTAAATAATCATCTTTTGGCAAGGCAATAAAATTCTGCCAGTTTGTATCTACACTCTAAGACTTTGAGCTTAGATGTAAATTTGAATTGCTTTCAATAAAAGGGGCAACTTGCTTTCAAACTTTGTGTTGATTCAAGGTGTTATGTGACGACATTTTCTGGATATTGATTGTGAGTTTTGGAGTATTGCTCAAGAGGGATTTGAGTTCAATTGTGCAGACTTTGAGCTGCCTGTTGTATTAAGAGCCAATTTGAACTTTTGAAGACTTTGTGCTGCAGAAGGACAAATTGTTATAGTTGATAGTGGCTGCAATTACTTAGAGCTGAAGACTTTGGGCTTCAGTTGTAAGTGTTTTTATTAAATTTGAGAGTATCCAGTAAGAGACTTTGTGCCTTACTAGTTATTCTGCTTGAATCCACACGAGACAAGCGCAGGAGACTTTGGGTTCCTGTTTTTGTTTCACAAAATATAAAAAGAAAGCTGCTGCCTCTGGTATTGTTCTTATGTCAATTCCTGGGTCACTGGTATTATCGTAGCAATAAGACACTTTTTGTTAAGTTGAAAAGTTGTAGTTGTATGCAAATCATTCTTGAAAAAAGAGGAATTGATTAAGAGAACCGCCCCTTTTGTAATTTCAGCTAAGTTCTTGTTGAAGCCACCTACAGTAAGAAGGGAGCCTCCCCTATTGCTGAGAGGAGAGATTTATCTCATGAGACGTTGCCTAAAGTTACAATTTTGTAAGGTGTAGTCTTAGCGGCTTACAAAATTTTTAGCCAATAGTTTTTGGCGACTTTACTAGGAACACGACACGCATTCGAAAGCCTCACATTTTCGTTTGAAGTATACCTGTGTCCTTTTCATTGTGAATATTCATTGTAATTAATTATTGTTAGTTTTTTAAGCTTTTACCAAGGACATGTAAATGGCCCATAGTCCTTGGGGAAATGCTTTTGGTCCATTGAATCCTCAGTTGTAAGTGTTTTTATTAAATTTGAGAGTATCCAGTAAGAGACTTTGTGCTTTACTAGTTATTCTGCTTGAATCCTCACGAGACAAGCACAGGAGACTTTGGGTTCCTGTTTTTGTTTCACAAAATATAAAAAGAAAGTTGCTGCCCCTGGTATTGTTCTTATGTCAACTCCAGGGTCACCGGTATTATCGTAGCAATAAGGCACTTTTTGTTAAGTTGGAAAGTTGTAGTTGTATGCAAATCATTCCTGAAAAAAGAGGAATTGATTAAGAGAACTGCCCTTTTTGTAATTTCAGTTAAGTTCCTGTTGAAGCCACCTACGGTAAGAAGGGAGCCTCCCCTATTGCTGAGAGGAGAGATTTATTTCATGAGACGTTGCCTAAAGTTACAATTTTGTAAGGTGTAGTCTTAGCGACTTACAAAATTTTTAGCCAACAGGGTTTCATTACAGTGAACTCTTGTATAAATACAAGTCATAGGAGGCAAGATAAGTGTTGTTGATATTTGGTGAATGCATAGGGCAGAGGAGAGATACCTTCTGAGAGAAGCGCTACAGTCACAGAGGTGAAAGGCAATAGAGATCAACAGCCAGGAAAACTGAGAAAGATCAACAGGTATGATTTGATCAGATATTCAGTGTCATAGAAGATCATTGTTTTATAAAGTGTGAAAGCAAGTTGAAATCCCTCTATTAGGGTGGACCTAATTGGTTCGTTGTAAAATTCCCTAACATGGTAACATCTTTGTTGATGTTCAAAGTCCTGTAACCAGGCAGCTCTTGACAGGGTTTAGATCTTAACCGATCTTTTGTAAAATCCCTTAACCGGGTAGCACCTTAACCAATGCTTTGTAAGCTCCTAATAGGGCACCTTCATTCGACAGTAGTGAAGTTGTGAGCTCTATCTCACCGTGGTTTTTTCCTTCTAACCGAGGGTTTCCACGTATAAATACTTGTGTTAATCTGTGTGATTCTTTTATGCTTGTGAATGATTGTTTTATTATGCTTATCAGTAAAGGATAATTAAACAAGTTAAGAATTACTGCATTAGAGAAGTATTTACTGATTCACCCCCGCCCTCTCAATAACCAGTTTAGTAATAACATATATCAGCATCATGTTTCATTGTTTAAATGTTTTAGGCTCAAGCGCTCAGGAAGAAAGTGAAGAGGAAGCATTGGAGGCCATATTTCCACCTAGGGTTTTCTTGGTTTGCAAGTTTCTTGTAAAAGATTCCAAGCCAAAATTCACAGTAACACAAACTCCAAAACAAAAAAAGAAAATTTACAATGCAGAATTTCGAAACAGCAATAATTTTTTGTATTTTTTCTTTATTTCAATGCGATACAATGCAAGGAAAATCACACAAAATAAGTAGGACCATAAATAAAAAAATGCATTTGGTATTTGCATCTATTGAATGGTGAAGACTTTTTGCAAAGAATTGTAAGTTGCTCATAAATTTCTCAATCGAAACCATCCAATAACTCCAATTGGAATCCCGGTGAATGCACAACTTGCATGCAAAGAGCTACACTCGTTCAATATGAAATCCGAATATTTTCATCCTCAAGTATTTAAACTTTTGGTGTTACGTAGCCACCCAAAAAGAATAGAATAACTTTTTATTTAAAAATGCCAAACATGCCTTATTTTCACCAAAAGAAGAATCTTTTTTATTCAATTGCTCCCTCGTTTTTACTTTGCCACTCGAAACCTTTTTTTTCGAACATTAGATGTATTAAGGTGGATCCTCTTTAATAATAAATGCCATATAATTAGACATTAGAGTCTTTTCTTCGATCTTATGCCAAAGTTCTTATGTATCCAAAATGATATGAAATTTAATTAAATTAAGCCTATAAATACTAGACGTTTATGCAAAGATCACATCACAAGCTGAGATTGGCACCTTCGATACCCACAATTTCAAAAAGCGAATGTAATAAACCTCTGCATTTACTTTTGAAATTTTAAACTGAAGCAGAGCTACAGTGCAATGCAAGGTGAGAGCATAGAATGAATAGGACCACACCCAATCATGATGTGATCTAATCAAATAAAGCACTCAAGGTAATAGAGCTAGCCAGGTCTTCACTTCTTTAGTGGAGTGTTCTTGATGCAAGCAACTTAAAGGAAACATATTAGGTGACAAAGCCAACCAAGTCTAGGCAACAAAGCCTACCAAGTCTACACTTCTTTAGTGGAGTGTGCTTAATGCAAGAAACTGAAAGGGAACATACTACGCAGCAGAGCCAACCACTTCTAAGCTTATTTAGCAGAGTGTACAGTTACAATAAGTAAAACAAGCACAGAAGGCAGCAAGCCATCCTTATCTATGCTTATTTAGTGTAGTGTGCAATTACATCAAAATGCAGACATGAATTATTGGCAGTACTACCATCCAGGGGATCACAAGATAATATAAAATGCATTACAAAACATCATGTGGAAATATATTTTGTTGATATATGCTGGTATAAAGTTCTGATGTCAATTCTCGGTTGCTGCAACAATGCAAAATGAACCAGGAGACAGATAAATAATTTATTCAAGTACCCAACATGAAGTATACTTTTAATAGCTGAAACAAAAGTTGATGAAGGTTTGGTAGCACTTTAATCTTGCTGGTAAATATTGTATAAAAAAATATAATTAAAAGTGACCAAGGTCACTGAAATTTTATATTAAATATCAAAGTTTTGGCAAATATAGTAGAAATTAACAGAACAGAATAGCTTAATATTCCATTAAATAAAAGTATACTGGTTACAAAGAGGTTCATCTCCTTATTTAGAGAATGGAGGATGAAACCAGGCAATAGGATAAACATGACATGAATCATCCAAGATTAAAAATAGCGAGCTAAAAAAATAATACAAAAAAACACTTGCCACTAAGGTGATTTTAATACAACAGTAAGTCTTATCTTCTAGTTATTATTTAATATTATTTGTAATGTTCACTTTTTCAGGTTTTCTTGCTTTGCAGTTGGGGCCAACTTTCTTGGTTTGTGTTAGCCTGATCTGAGGGGTAATTGGATGTTACTAGTGAGCTCAGATGGTTAGTGGAGTTGTATGACACTTTTAGATGTTATTTCTGGATTTTGGTGAGATCTCCAAGATCCCTGGAGGGACTGTCTATTTTTATTAAGTCACCCAGTTGGGTTTGATTATTTCCTTTCGTCATTGGCATCGCTTTTGCACAATCAGTTTTTGATTCCGACGCATTTTGACCATTGTTGCTTCTTGGGTGCAATATTGTGCTATATTTAATTAATTTTACTGAGGTTTCCTTTTTAATTAAAATAATTTATTGGTAGGCACCTCAGTATTATAGATCAAGTGGAAAGTTTTAAATTACTAGACACTAAAAAGTGACTATAAGTTGTAACAAGCTAAACTATCCCAAATAAATATCAGTCACAATTTACATCGTAAAAACTGATAAAATAAAACTTTTGCTTTTCATTTCATTTATAACTAGAATAAAATTGAATTCATTTTCACATGAACATGAATACTATTCAATAACAAATTTAACTACTTTCAAATGAAACTGGAATAATAACCAACTAATCAATTTAACTACTTTCACATGAACTTGAATAACAACCAAATAATAGATTTAACTAATTTATATTTTCAAGGAATGCATAAACAAGAAAGAGAAGATAATTACTATTCTTTCTTCCGTTTTGGAAATTTGTACAAGTCCTGGCATAATTGAGAGGGAGAGCATCATCAGGTGTTTTACCTCCCAACTATTGACCGGCGGTTCTCCACTCTGTTGTCGTAAATTTTGTTTTCGTAAAATTTATGGCAACCATACAAAATTTTAATCGTTTTCTCGATTAAATTAAAATTGGTTATAAACTCTAAGTATTTTAATTAAATAAATAAATTTATTTATTTATTTAAAGTTTCAAGTCGTTGATTTTAATGTTTTTAGTTTTTTTTTATTTTTTTAATTTTTTTTTATTGTTTTTCAATTTTTAATAATATATTAACAATATATTATTAAAAATTCTTTTTGCATTTAATATTATATAAAATCTAGTAAATATTAAAATAAGAACCTTTTAAGAATGCATTACATGTATAATATTTGAGATTTTATATTATATTATAGGCAAGTCTTTTTATCTATTTTTATATGCAATTTTATTAGTAACGTTTATTAAAAATTCCCAATACACAAGGAAGGCGGGTGTTTTGATTAACGTTGCATTTGACATTGCATATAGAATGCGATGAGAGTTTTTATTACTTTGGTTTAACTTTTCTTAAGTTCCGATAATTGCATATTGCGGACATTTTACATGTCATTGCACATGCAAAAGATTTCCAAAGTCCCGATAATTACACATTATAGTCGGGTTTTATTTGTGCCATCACACATTATAAAACGTTTTTAACAAAGTGTTCATTATGTTCAAAAGCCCAAAATTTTCTAAAAATTATCGGACTTTTTTGACATTGCATTGAGTGTAAAGCCTTTGTTTTCCGAAAGTCTTTATCGGACTTTTTGTTATACATTGCAAATTCAAAGACAATGAAAAAGTCTTTATCGGACATTCATCGTATCGTTGCAAATGAATATGGAAGCGCGCCAAACGAAGGAACTCACAGATCACGCTAAGTGCCGTGTGAGAATTCCGAGCTTTCAATGCCGCGCCAAATGGGAGTTGTCTATGCTTTTAGGTCTTTATTTATCTTCATTATTTTTGAAAACCTTTGAAGTGGGTCATTTTCTCTTTTGCGCAAGTCCTTGGCTCACATTCGACTTTGAAGAGCAAGTGTTTCTTGGGCGTCATTTTTTCATTAAACAGTCTCGTTTGGGGTTCTAGGTGACGTTTTTATGCAATATATGATTGTATTAAATGGATTTTCATACCCAATATACCAATTCTTCTTTGGTTTATCGTTGATTCATTTTCTGAGATTTAAAAATGGCTTGAGATTCTAGTTATTCGTATAAGTGATGAATTTCATCTTATATTTAGAAGTTCCTTCCCAAATTTCTGTCATGGCCTTATTTTTCAGAGCTTTTGAATTGCAAAAGGAAAACAATTATTCTTGCAGTTTTCAAGTCCAATCATTTACACAGTATGAGAAATTAAAATACCCAAACACTGCAGTCATAGTTGAAAATTTGTCTTGTGAAGAATGAAATTTCCTATCTTTTCATTTCCATGAATTGATACCTTGCCAAAATCAGTACTCCTCATATTTACCATGCAATGTTTCATGAAATCCAAAGCGTAATTCCCTTCAAAAATTTCATTTTGAATATCGGGATTTTTCATACCCATTGCGTATTTCATTACATGTCATTTTTCATGTAATGTAATATGTAATCACTTCAAAAATCTCCGATTGCATTTTTGCCCAAATCCATTTTGTCTCCAAAATCGGGATTTTTAAGACCCATTACATGTACTATTACATGTAATTGAAAGTGAAATTACCTTGGAAATCTCCACACTAAGTTTACCCAAATCGGAGATTTTTACACCAACTGCATGTACTGTTACATGCAGTCAAATGCGCAATCACATCTAAAATCTCCTACAATATCCAAGTTGAAAAAGCAATTCCAAGTGCAAATCGGGGATTTTGAACCCGATTGCAAAACGAACTACATATGCAACTACACATGCAATCCTAAGTGCAGTTGAGTCCAAAAACCCCGATTTCACTTAAAGACTTATGTTTTTCCCTTGTAGTAGGAACTTTTTGGACCAACTACATAAAATGTTACAAGTTGAACTACATGTAGTCAAATCTGCAGTGCACCCCAAAATCCCCGAATTGCATCCATGGATCACTAATGCAACATTTTTCAGCATTGATTGAAGCATAGCTTGCAGACATGAGTCGCCAACATCTCGGTGCTACAAGCGTTCATCCAAAGTCAGAAGGGCCAATCATTACGGATGAGAAAAAGATGAAACTCAAAAGTTTCATAAATATTAGAATGCTTTCAAGACTGAATTCCAAGCAGGTGATAGCAGGATCAATAAGAGGAATCGTGAACAGTTTTCCACTTATGGGTGGTAGCGAAAATCAGTGATTGGTTGATACCACCAAATGCAGAGGTCAAAGTGTTATTTTCTGCAGATGTTCCCACTCATGTACAGATTTGGAGATTTCCAGCACTTGGTATTTTGGTGACAGGAAAATCTCTCCAATAGAGGTTAATGTAATAGGAGTCGTGTTTTGTCAGACACTTAGTTTATTTTTCATCATGCATTTTGACAAGTTACATGTAAAGCATAAAATTGCAATTACATATGTAATGAAACATGTAAAGCAAAAATTTGCAATTACACATCTTGCTACATGTAATCACATTACAAAGGATTGTAATGTTGAATAAGTCAACTTAGGTAGTTAATTTTCCTTATTTTTCTCACAGCCTCTCTCCTATAAATAGAAGAGGGCTCATTGTAAATATTCATCTTTATTTTATGCAAGAGAGAGCTCTGCCAAACTTGTGCAAGCATAATTGTGATTGTGTAGTACTATTTTGGAGAAATATAAATAGAAAGAAACAATTGGAGCTGAAGCTGTGACTGAGTGCAATTGTGGGGAATCAAATTGGAAGCTGTGACTACAATTTGGTTTCACTATCTTTTTGTTTATGTGATTCTTGTGTTTTGTTAAGAGCAATTTGAAGATTAGAAACAATTGGAGCCGAAGCTGTGACTGGGAGCAATTGTGGTAATATAAGACTAGAAGTTGTGATTGTAGATTATATTACCATCTCATTTTCATATAATTTGTTAGAATAGTTAGAAAAATCTCTACTTCTGGAAGTCTGTGTGCCCCAATGGTAGAGGTGTTTCTTATAGATCAGATAAATAGGTCATAGAACCAAGCCGGTACGCTTTTCAATCAGCCTGTGAGTTGGTGTTGGTTTATCAGTATCACTGTTTCCAGCTTTTAGATAGAAGTGTAGTTTAGAGATTAAAGCTTTGCCCATTACTCGTTCTTCGAGTAAGTGGATTCCTTCTTGAAAGATAAGAAGAAGGAATATTTGTAACATCCTATTTTGATAATCTCTTAGCTTCTTGCTTACCTTGAGTTGATCTAAGGAACGGTGAGAAGGGGGAGCCTTCCCTTTAAGGTAGGAGAGACATTGTCTCACACGCTGTGGCTGGTATCAAGATTTTGTAAACTGGATTTTTTCCTCAAAATTGTCAGTTGCAAAATATCCACCCAACACACTCAACTTCCTATTGGAAGTGGCCTTGCCCTACATGAAATGTGCAGACACAGGGCTATGTCTGATTGCCATCCGAGTCTAGTGTTTAGAACCTACATCATTCATAGCCGGTCACACAATCTAGGTATCTCCTTATCTAGTATGCCCCTTCTGACTAGATGTATATTTCTGGTTCATGTGAACCGACGGTTGCATGCATTGCATCTTGCACTGCACCACCTTGGCCAAGCTTTATCAATGTGCTAGCACTATCTCATGTGGTCAGATTTCACCATCCTTACTCGACTTGTATATAGTTCAACTGAGTCTAACTGACTCTCTTGGTCTTAACGACTAACTTCAGGTTATCTTCTATTGTCTACTGACATTAATGGTTGTCCGACCTTCAAGGGATGGTGGACTAACAAGAAACTGCTATGTAGTTAACTGACTTAATGGTCATAATGACCTTCTAGGGAAAGACACCACTAACAAACAACTTCTGTTCTTGATCAGGTTTATAATTTGTTATGCATGAATTCGTTCTATTAATTTAACAAATTGTTGAGGACAAATTAACCTTTCTTGCATCTGCATGGTGATTGTTTATCTTTCTTTCTTATTGTCCTTGTTTGTAACATCTTATTCAGGCAGAGAGGCCGATAGATTGCCAGACATATAATAGAGATAAGTGTTCATTCCTATGAACATGCTCGCTACAGTTTTCCTTTAATTGCAAAGCAGTTACAATTCAATTCAGATTTTATATATTCTTTGGTTAATCACCATGAGCAAATATTTCAAGTTGAAAGCATATTATTCTTGGAAATATAACATCAGATATTTGATGTTTGAAACAAAGATAAACTTCCTATGGACAGTCATGCTGTGGATATCAGACAATAGAAGAATCATGTATTATACATATACTGATTCAATTAGATTGCATTCGACTGCTAATGACATGTTCAATGCAATTACATTTCATTTCACGATCGACTATATTTATTTCAAATGATAAGAATTCATAATAGAATGTAGTAAAACAAGAATCGCTTGCCCGAGCAACAAATCGTACATGAGTCCCTTTGGCTCGATACTATAGCTGTGATGGATCAACCACAGTGATCTTTCCACTTAAGATTGCAGACGTATGATGCTTTGGATCAGTGGCTTATAAGCCGATCGAATGAGAGATTGATCCTTGATGATCGATACAAAATTTTGCTTAATGGAGCTTAGAGGTAAGCATGCAGTAATGGTCTTTGATGAATAAATGCAGAGCTCAGACTATATAATCAATCAAGAGCAGATTGTTTGCAGAGATGAATATCATAACAATTCTTGAAGAAAGAATTTTGTAATAAGCAGTTGGGAGAGAGAGCGAAAAAGAAACTCCTCATCAATGATTCCTTTTTTTTTATTTCCACTCGAAACAATGTAACTCCTTGTAGGTTACGGTGACAAGATGGAAGACTTACTACCTCTGCCACCTTTCAATATAGATTATGCAATTTGGGTTATAACCGTATAGTTCGAATTTGAAATTAAATCATACTTCACATTAATAAGTATATATGTACTTACACATATATATGTACTCGAGTTGCATAATTACATATTCTTATGTATAAGAATATATGTATATATGCATACATAAATTCAATCGTGGAACTTCACGAATGTGTAAGTATTTACACCTATTCATATACATACACATATATTATTATGTACCTCACATAATAATAATAATAATAATAATAATAATCATGAGTTTATTACTTATAGGATCGATAGAATTAATTGAATTTTGCAGATTATCAATCCAATTCTTATTTACATATAGATAAATGTTCTTTTTTGAAATTGATTAGATTAATTTAATTAAAAGGATTAACAAGAGAAGGGTCTCCTTACCCCACCATTGGACAACTAATGACTAACGACTACCACTTGACCTTATGACTCTAGGTTACTAGACGACCTTATGTTACTTATCTCTAGGTTCCAGACTTAGATGGCAACTTTGACCTTTACTCATATCTGCACCACTCTCTGTGATGATACTCTCCCTCCCTTATTTGAGGGTGATCCATCCACTTGGCACACAAGGTAGTTAGACATAATCTTCTTACTATTTTGGTATAAATATAATAAACATTAATTTGCTAGCATAATCCATTAATATCCATTAATATACATATTAAACATATTTCAAATAACATCTCATCTCTAATTAAGCAATTAAAACAGTTATATAAAATTTCATGAAGTAGGGATGTAACATAAGTGCTGGAAAGTTTTAAAAATAAAGTAAATCACTTTTCAGACTTATAAGGCTGATTTAATTAATAAATTGATTTTATAATGGAGTTTCTGCCAAGTTCCTAAAAAACTTATAAATAAGAGGTTTGAGAGCCCATTTTGTTTGTTAGAGTCTATTATTTTCTCTTTGGTGAAAACCCTTGGGGTTTTGGGATTGAACTTGGTTCAATTCAGCCTTCTTGATGATGAAAACCTGTAATGTCCCTGTTTTTAGACTCTTGGGATTAGCTTGGTTTGGCGACCTTCACAGGCTAATTAGGCGATCAGAGGGGGTTAGATGATGGAGCCAGCATTGGGATTCCATTTTGGAGGTTCAGATTATCAGGTCTGCTCTTCGTTCAGATCATTTTGGTCAACTTACTATTTTTAGTAAGTAGTATTTTGGGTATGGCCAGGATTAGCAGGGTGTCTGCTCGGAGTGTCAGATATCTCAGGATCGAGTTTCAGATAATCTCCAGTTTGTGAGACTTACTATTTTTAGCAGTTGGCTATTTTTGGCAGTGGGTTATTTCCGGCAGGGCAGTTTGCGTTTGAGGCTCTGGTGTCGGAAATAAGTTTGTTTCAGTTGGCGAAATTCAGAGGCTTTTGGTTTTTAAAGTTATCGTTATTAAATTAAATTATTTTAATTTAATAACTTTAATACTTTATAACTTTAATGTTATAAAGTGAAGAGGTCATTTAAAGGCCTTTTTAATGAAAAAAGTGAAATTGTGCTTTTTTCGAAAAAGCTATATATTCTACCCGAAAAAGCACTTTCACTATTCATTGTTGATTTGATAAAATTTATTAAGTCTCTTGGCTGTGAGAAACCGGCTAGGGTTTTGAGGACTAATTCCTCTTCTGGCAATTTGAGCCATCACAGATTGGTGGTGAATTTTGCAGCTGCTGATTCTGAATTAAATCCAGTGCTGATGTATATTGGGTTTATGAGAAGTTTGTTCTGCAGGCAAATCAATTTATTCATTCTGGGGTTTGATTTGTCTTCCTGATGGAGTTCTGAAATTGTTTGGAGGAGTTTTGTGTTTCTTCATTTGGTAATTGCATTCGAATTTGCTGAGGTTGTTTTTATTGGGAAATCTGCTGTTAATTAATTCCTGATGCTGCAATTAATAAATTGGTGTTCGGGTTTTTGGTGAGGTTACTTCTACAGGTGAATCTTTTGTTCTTAAGTATTTTGAATTGTTTCATGGCTGAGGTTTAATAATTGATTGAGAGATTGGTAGAGATCTTCTTGCAGATGCTGAATTAATTATATTGAGATTGAATTCACAAAATCTGGAAACCCACATTAATTACATGGATGTGTTTTTTAATTGGGAATTTGAGGAGCTTCATTGTTTGCTCACGTGACTGGAAAACAGGGTTAGATTAATACTTTTGCTGAAACCATCAACACAGCAAGCCAAACTCATGATATTACATCTTGCCGTGAATGTACAGGCTAGAGTTTAGGCATTAGAGAATTGTGGTATGTTTTTATGAAAGACATTACAAAATTACAAGCATTTTCGGATTGCCAGGTGCCTTTGAGTTTTTTATATTAATTGAAATGCTTATATATTCTGTTTGTAATGAGAAATGAGAATCAATTAAATTATTAAAGAATGTCATTTTGTCTTGGTTGGATTATTTTGAATTTGGTGAAGATTGATTATTAAATTGCAATTAAAAGATTTATTGAGCAAGTGTTGCAAATATTTTAAATAAAATAAGTGGATTTGGAAGAAGCCAGTTTCGGTTCTTCACAAAACCCTCTTGGAGAAGATTGGCTTTGGTGGTGAAATATCTATCCTAGCTAATGATTTGATCGAGTAACTCAAATTTCATAGCTGGATTCAATATTCAAGGTATCTAAATTTGGTGAAGTCTCTTTTAGAGACATTTTCTGATTTTGAAGGTTCATTATATTGTTTTTCATGGATGCACTGTTTGTTAATCATTATTCTTCCTTCCTTATTACATTGGGCAATTAATGGAAATATATAAGATTACTTGTTGAATGTTGAAGTTAAAATATTTTAGTAAATCTTGGAACTTGCAAATTATTCATTGAGTCAAAGTTGGATGCAGTTCTATAGTATAATGGGTCAATTTTGATAAAGATTGAGCCGTGGTTTACCAAGGTATTTTGGACGCCTAAGTTTGAAGATTTACCAGCTCTCTATGGGCCCCATAGGCTGTTATTAAAAACTTTCGTTCATTCATTCATACCCTTTATCCAACATGGAATGAATATTTGGAGAGCTCGAGTAAACTTGTTCATTGTGTGAGATACTTAGCACTAGAAGGAAGGTTAAGCTCACATGCCACATCGCCAATACATCATACCACTCTACAAGGACCTTTGAAATAAAATTTAAGCTTCTTTGTGCACTCTTCTTTAGGAATAACTACTTGTAGGTTTGCAAGCTAAGGAAAACCATATCACCGATCTCAAAGTATCTCTAGTGATGTCTAACAAAGATATTTCCACATTAGCTATAACCCTAATTATAACCTCCACTAGTAGGAAGTTGTTTAATCATGGTTGTATGTTGCTAAAGAGAAAACTTAAACAAGCTCTCTATGTTGGGAGCAAACTACTAGCTATTCTATATGAATATAACAAAATGATATTTTTTTTTACAAATTTACAACCCTACAATGTAAAAAATATAAATATTGACATCATAATTTATGTATTATCCACAAAAGATAAAAAAGAATATTCAAAACTTTAAAAACAATGGGAAGTATTCAAAAAATTCTTCAAATTTTGAAAAATATTACAAGATTCACTCATATTATATAACTTTTCCCCATGTGGCTCTTTCTTGCCTGTTGGTGTAGGTCTTTCCCTTTTGTAGCCCTCACCTTTGAAAAAAAATGTTGTAATCTTAAAACAACTATGGCAACTTAGAGGCAAAAATGTTGTTTTTGTCACTTGTGTTTGTGAAATGAGGCAAAAAATTCAGGTGCCTTCACTTTAGGATGAAATTAGGGTTTTAAGGCACTTTTTGGTTTTTAAGATGTTTAAAACATTTTTTTTAACGTTCCACGGAGCCTTGAAATAGATGAATCGGGGGATGGGACATATGGGTCTTAGGCATCTAGGGATCAAGAGCCTAGACTTGGGGATGGCAGTGGGATGGAGAGGTGGTGGCTAGTGTGAGTTCGGGCATTGAGCCATTTAAATTTTTTTGACACTTTTTTTTGCAACACAAGCCCTTACTATTTCTAAAACTTGGGAGTGATTTGTATTGATTCTTAGATGGCTATTTATAAGTTTTTGTGAGTGGTTAGATGGCTATTTATAAGTTTTTGATCTATATTTTTGTGGCACATAGATCAAAAAATATTTTTTGATTTTTAAACTAATATCTATGTCACCCTTTTCTTGCAATGGGAGATGTCTAAAGTCTTGTGGACGTTGGGAGACTCTTGGGAGTCCACTGGACATGTCAAAGAACCCAAGTCCTCAAACCAAGAGGATGTTTTGGAAATGACCTCTCCTTGAGGGGTTGCCTTGGAAATGGAAATGTCCTTAGATCTAGAAAGGAGTTTGTGGGACAAGGGGACATCCCGACAAGTCCTGGCATCTCGAAAACATCCCTATATTGGAAATGGGGTGATTTGGTGGGGAGATGTATCCCCATAGAACATTGGTCTTTAAATTTTTTTTTGGATAGTTGGGCTGCGGGTCCCTTTGGATTCACTTGAGGTGCCTAGGAAAGACCTTGGGCGAAACTAGAGTTGTCCTAGCCCCAAATTGAACCCACATAGGAACATATCCAATGAAAAGAATGAAATAGACATTTTATGTTTCGAGTGAAAAAAATTAGGAAGCAATTCCAATATCTAAAATCAAAAGATAAATTTGAAAATTATTTTGATGATAATGTTACTTAGATTCCATCACAAATGAAAATGCGGTCCTCTTTTTTTTTCAAGAATTTTAAATAGCCACTCAATTTCATTTCCAGTATTACATACTACACATACATTGCTATTGATTTTTGCTGCAGAAATTTGTAATCAAAAAGTCTTTTTATCTTCCCTTTTCTCTCTTTTGACTCCATAACTATTTTTATAGTGTATTGTATACAACATCCTTGCCTTATCTTTATTTGAAAGCATTAATCTGCAATTCTTAAGCTTTTGGAAAATTTTCAATCGCTAAGACAATGTACAATGGAACATGATTTCTTTTTTGTTACTGAATTTTAGCCACAAACCAGAATGATTTCGTTTTCATTGCTACATGAATTGTGTTCTCAATGTTTTTAATTGTGTATGATTTGGAAGATATGTTGATTTTGCAGCTGATTGATTGGGAGGAAGGTGGTTATATTGCAAATGAGGCTGAGGGAGAAATAGTTATTGGTGGGGCAAATGTAACTCTAGGTTATTTCAAGAGAAAAGCAGAAACTAATGAGGTTTACAAGGTGAGCTGATTGCTGTAGTACAAAATGCTTATCCTTGAGTAAATTCACTTTTTCTTCTTTTTCTTTTTTTGGGTCATACAAATAAAATACTTGTATTACTATTTTTTTGAGATAATGGATTACCATTATTCCACTCTCCCTTTAACATTAATTAAGTAAACATTTCTATGAGGAAATTCTACATGCTTGAAAAGACTTCTCAATAATTTTAGTTCTCATTTTTCCCAATTTGTTATGGCCTCGACATATTTCTTCTTCTTTGAACCTTCCATTTATTTTTTAAATGAGCAAGGCCAGTGTGTTTGACTTTGCAAACATAATTAAGATTTTTTTCTTTTATGTAATTTATATGTTGTGATTTGTGAAGATGGACGAGAGGGGAACAAGGTGGTTTTATACTGGTGATATAGGGAGGTTTCACCCTGATGGTTGTCTTGAGATTATTGATCGCAAGAAGGACATAGTTAAACTTCAACGTGGAGAACGCATTCCCTTGGGAAAGGTACTCGACCTCTCTGAACACCATTATAGTTAAATAATTATGATTCTAATATAGTTCAGAGTTACTGTATTTTCAATTTTGCTTCATGTAGGTTGAAGCAGCTTTGGTCGCGTGCCATTATATAGAGAATATAATGTTGCATGCAGATGATTGCCATAGTTATTGTGTGGCCCTAGTAGTTCCATCCCAAAATGCTCTTGAAACATGGGCGCAAAAGGAGATGCTTATTTACAATGATTTTGAGAATCTTTGTCAAAAAAAGGAAGCAATTAAGGAAATTCAGATGTCACTTTTGAAGGTACTTTGAGTCTTTGACTATACATTGTGTTTTCATGTAATTTATAGAGGTCCTTCAGTACAAATGCCATTCTTTTGTAGGGAATTTGATTAAAACAAATACTAAATACATGCTATCAAAATAGGTTTTGTATAATACAAGAACACTAATAGCTTCTCTTAAGTTCTCGCTTTGGCCAGGGTTGTAAGTGACCTAGAGTTAATTGCCCTCTTCCAATCAACTCAGCCTTTGCTCAAACATGGTCATTTAATAAATCTGGTTCAAACCACATAAGGTGAACCAGAAAAGTTATATAATGGAAAATAATGAATTGAATAAGATAGCCCCAGAAGGTCCTTATTCAGACATCTTTCAACTTGTTTTTCCGATAGAACAATTTTCCATTAAGCGCCGTGATATATGATCATGTTTATGATTGACAATCTTCCAAAATTTCTGATTAAGTTGTGGCAAGTTCTACAAATTTATTCTCAGGTATCGTACCTGGTAATTTCGTTAAATTGGGATATAAAAAATACATAGAAAGATTGTGTTTATATTAAGAAAATGATGATAATAAGTACCTAAGTTGCGCTTAAAATAATTAATCACCGCAGCTTGAAAATTTGAAACCCTTCCCTCCGAAATTAACTGTGTTGAGTTCCATAAGCAACTCCCTGAATTAATATATAAGGGGAACATATGGAAGGCTTGATATTTCCTAAATTAGAACAGTGACCACTGTCAGATACATAAATGTACATAGATGGGGCAGTTGAATATATTTAGACAACTTAAGGTGGAATTTTTATAGTAATGAAAATAGGACGTTTCTTCATTTTTCACCATGGAGGGCAATTTGACTGTAATTTATTGATCTTATGAAAAAATCTTGTTAGAAATAGTCCTTTTTATTTTCATAGAAAATATAAATTTCACTATAAGAAACTTGATGTATTACTCTTCTTTTCAAGCACAATTTTTTTAATAATAACGGAACAGGACTTGTATTTTTTGGTCATCTAAAGTTGGCAATAGTAAATTGATTTTGTTTGAGTAAACATCTTATTTAGTATTACAAAATTGAGCTATTCTTTCTTCTTTACAAGGACAGAGTTGAAATGCAAGGCCAAGTGAAGAGGAGGAATTGTATTTCAATTTTCTCAAAGGAAAGAGAGCTTACCAAGAAGCATACTAAACTAAATTTATCAATGAGCACTGGGGAGCAAGAGAGTGGCCGGTTTGTCTATGATTCTTATTTGTCTTGCTAAATATTATTGACACCGCCTTCTGGAGTGTTTATCTCTGAATTTTATTTATTTTTTTGAAAATGTGTCCCAAAGCTGTTGACAACACAAACATAGATTTTCTCGCTGATATTAAGTTTGACTAGAAGTTGAATTTTTCATTCAAAATGTTTTACAATGTTGTTGGAATGTTATAATAGTCAAACTGGATACATCATCGTGAAATAATATTACAATAAACTAGCAAACAAGAGCACCCAAATACCTCATAAGTGGAGCCTTAATGAATGTTGCAGCAAGCTTCACAGTGGAAAGTCAGCAGAAGTAATACATGGCTTCCTTTGATGGGAATAAAGTCCTCTGAGAGCAGTGATAGAACCAAGATACACCACCAAACAAGAAAAAGTCACATCCAAGTTGCTCAGAACAGATTATCAGACTTAGACATCCTTGAACAGCCACCTAAGTTGCTGATTCGGATTCGGGGACAGGTTTGGGTACGAGAATCCGATTCATGGATTCGTGAAATGTTATTTTCCCATTATGATTCGTAAGGATTCGTGTGTGTGTGTGTGTGTGTATTCAAAAAATAAGAGAAATATACATAATTGTAAAACTAAATCATTTCATAATATGAATCTATGATGCTTGATCATTGATCAATGCCAAATGTCAAAAATAAACATTATGATTGAAAAGAAAATGATCACATTGAATTACAGGGTCAAATCTGGACCTTGTGCGAATCCGCCATGAATCGGTTCGTGAATCCAAATCCGATTCGTGGCCTAGATACGCGACTCCGGTAACTATGACTGCCACCTTCAAAGCAGAATAATCATCCTAATTCACTGCTGTAGCTAGCTGAGCATAGGAAAGACGGGGGCGGAATGGCTAAAATATTAGTTCACTCTTCTCATCCTCAAACTCCGCTACTCTTTCTGCTTGGTCCCACTTTCAGAGCCATGAAAAATAGGCTTCAGGAGGGTTAGTTGAGAATCCTTCTGGTTAGTCACTGCCAGTTGGAAAGAAAAAGAGTTGGTTATCACCTGCATATCACTCGCATGCATCCTTCCAAGAACACGGATAGGGTCCTCTTAAAGGACATGATAAATTCTCTTTCTGGCTCTTGGCATGTCACCACAAGGGAATGTTTTTCAAATTCAACCGCTGCCTGAAAGTGTTAGATTTTTAGACTAAATAAGGAGTAGACAATGCACTCATCCGTTGGGAGCCTATAGATGAGGAGAAGACTTACCTGACAAGGGCAAGGTAACCAAAAGGACTGGGACCTCCCTCCTAGTGCAGGCTTTATAGCTTTGGCTTTTTAGTTTCTCATCAAACTCTTTGATCATGTGATTTTATGGTCTTGTGAAGGGTGCATGTTTTCTTATTGCAGTTGTTTTCTTTCTTGGGCTGCATACTACTTTGTTTCCTGGTTCAGCCAGTTTGGGTGTCTTTATATTCTGTCTTAACTCCAAATAGATACCAGCAGCAAAGACATCTATGTCTGAATTTGAAGGCAATCTATAATCATTTTACCACAAAGTGCATGATCCCGGATTACTCAGCCTTCCTCTTTTGTACATGTTCCATGTAAAATTTAAACATATGATCTCAAATAACCTAGCTGCATGTTCTTGGGAAACTTCTTCAATGGACTTGTGCAGTTGACATAAATATGCTATGTTTTATTTATAAAAATATATATCATTAGTAGAAGCATATTGTGTAGTAATTTGTAGTCTTTTGTAACATATTTGATCTTGTTTTGATGAACAGATTGCACAAGTAGCAAACCTTAAGAACTTTGAAATCCCCAAAAAAATAAAGTTGCTTCCACACCCATGGACACCTGATACCAACCTTGTAACAGCAGCACTGAAATTGAAACGAGAGCTCATAAAGCAGGCCTTTGAAGAAGAATTAAAAGAGCTGTACAGTTGAATTGGAGATCAAAACGAGGAAGTTTTTCTGTATACAAAAATTTGGAAGTTGGAATTATCTGTATATTCATGTGATTTCTTTTCAGAAATTTTCAACAATACCGTGCCTCACGTGTGATATCATCTTTTATTTTATATTTTATTTTCTATCAATTATAATGTGTTCACTGGACACATAAGAAACCATTTGAGAAATAATATCCCTGTAACCTAGCAAAATTGAAGAAAACAGTTAAGGTGATTGGTCATATGCCATGATTGGCTGGGATGCAAAATTTGTTTATGACATATCATGGCTCATATTGAAAAGGAAGGTCACTGCTACAAAACAGTATTGGTATGTTGGCTTTATTGTATATACATTCTTTATAGTAGAATCCCCACTCAGAAATCATCATTTAAAATTGGTTACATTTTTTAACATTTGTTCAATTATTTAAACAGTGTAGCGAGTAAAGAACCAAGCGGTGAGATTAAAATGAGATTAAGTTATTTGGAAAGCAGAAAGTATTGGGTTGGCGAATCATACATTAAGGTTAAGCTATCTAAGCATGATTGTGTAATGGGGTATTCTGGATGCTTTCTGTTTCTTCACAGTTATCATTTCTACAGAACTCTTGGATAATTATTTGAACTGCAAGAGTCTGACATACAATTCAGTTGGCAACAATCAATTGTTTCAAGAGACGATGCAAAGTTAATTTTGAAAAAGATATTTCATTCAAGAAAGTTATGAATTAGAAGGTTTTGGCTTTCATGATACAAGCTAAACTTCATTAGTTTTGCAAGGATGTGAATTCACGATCCTTTGGGGTGTGGGCTCATGTGCTTCCTTCTTCTTTTAGTAATAATGCTCAGTTAAATGTAAATATGTTTTTGCCTATTTGTAAGGTATGCTTCTTGGAAAGCATAAAATATCAAAATTGATATGATAGTGAAAAATATCACATCCATATATAATGTTCATCTCTTCACCAAGTGCATTATTGGTATATTCATACCAAGTTAGAGGGCCATAATGTTTCTTGTATTTCAATTTAGACTCTAGAGAGTTTATGGATAGTAGACAACTTTGTATATCATTGTGGTTTGAAATCACAAATCTAGAGTCTTTCGAAGATTTATTACACTTTGTGCATCAAAGCTTGAGCCGTTGCTTTGTGCAAGTACAAGTCACATCTCTTACTAGCAATGGACTCACAATTACACCATGTAGTGGGCAACTCCACCATTGTTATTACTTCATATTTGTATGTCTACCAATGCCAAGTGAAATTATTAAAGAATTGTTAAATCTCTTAGATATCACAATGTGACAATACAATTTATGTTTTGATTATCCATAATAATTTTTGTAAGGAAATAAAAGTCAACTTCTAATGAAAGAATTTTCATGGTAACATGTTATTTATAACTAAGAATGATATCCTCTCTTTTAGGCATCCGCTTACAAAATTTGATGAGCTAAGAACCATTAAATGTGTAAAGCAAGTCTACCTGTTTTGCAAGGAATTTTGACTAGAGGGATTGATAGAAACAATGCTCAAATAATCTACCTCTAAACAAGTTTCCCTCAATGTGTGTTGGCCCATATTTTCAAACCTTAAGTAGGTCCCTTTTAGGTGTTTTACCCTTTCGTTGAGATTGCATGTGTCAAACCTGCACATCTTCTATTCAATTTGAAGACTCAAGTCCTCAACACATTGTGTTGGGGTGCCACCATAAGTAATATATGGAGCTTTCTTCTTTTTGATGCGATCAAGTTTGCATAACTCCACGTGTCAATGTGACACAATCCATGAGGCATCCGAAGCATAACACAATTTATGGGTTGCACCATTGGCCAAGATTGGGGTGGTCCCATTGCAAAACAAAAAGGAGAGCTGACATGGGACAAGCCCTTGCATATTCTAAAGAGCAAGGATTCTCGTCCTCAAAGCCATCCCATTGGTAGATTTAATGATCAGTCCAGCTGGCAATTTCAACAGAAGATTGAGGGAAGTACAAATGACATTTCACTGCATGGGGAGGAGCTGATATCATTATCTAATAAGACCGTCTCAACTGTTGCCATGACAGTGACACTTGTTGGGAAGCGGTGAATCTTTTTTGTTTTCAGGATTTTTCAAATCTTCTTAGTTTCCAGGATTTTCAGATCTTCTTAGTTTTGAGGATTTCTAGATGAAGGCAGGAGTTCTTGTATTTAAGTCTGGAGTAATGTTTTAGGGGTTCATCACTTTTTGTTTCTCACGAATACTTAGGATAATATAATAACGATTTTTCTCTGTATCTCTTAGACCTTGGCATTTTATTCTAAAAGGAGACAAAATACACAATATTCTGCAAGAATAGCTGCTATGATGTATTTTATCTTGGTTTAAATAATTGAATTGATGCTCTATGTTTTCTAATATGAGATTATGAATTCTGATGATTGTTAATCGGCTTTTGTAGTTTCAGCTTTGATAATTATCTGCAAACCTTTGGATCGTGTTATTACTCTTTCAAATTTCTGTGAATGTTTGTGAAATCAAAGCTATGCTATGCCTTATGATGGACAAATCAATCTAATATTTTGGTGGATCGCCATAGATTAGTTATTTTCATGCATTTAATGTTTTCTTCTCCCCAAAATTGAAGAGCCGACTTCTAAAATTCTGGAGGTTGTTCTACTGACAACATCTGTAGAACTTCTCAAGGTTGTGTCTTGTAGGCATCTAGTCGAGGCCTATTACAAGGTTGCAGACAATGCTAAATCCTAGATTGTTACTAACACTCATTGGCGATTGTCGCTCAAACAAGAGCCACATGAAGTCAAGTGCAACAAGCTCAAACATAAATGGTTACTCTTGGATCACCCAAGGATTTTGTGACATGTAATAGTTGTAATATGCTCGTCCCTCCAACAATGTGGGATCCTATTCCCGCTAATGCTTTAAAGGCACTTCCCAAGTTCATAGGAGAGGATTTTAATACTCTAGTAGAGCATTTGCAAGATGTTGCTGATGTGTGCACTGTTAGTGTAATCAGATTTGACAAGATAGAAATTAAAAGAGCTGTACAGTTGAATTGGAGATCAAAACGAGGAAGTTTTTCTGTATACAAAAATTTGAAAGTTGAATGCTATCTGTATATTCATATGATTTCTTTTCGGAAATTTTCAACACTACCGTGCCTCACGTGTGATATCATCTTTTATTTTTTATTTTATTTTCTATCAATTATAATGTGTTCACTGGACACAATAAGAAACCATTTGAGAAATAATATCCCTGTAACCTAGCAAAATTGAGGAAAACAGTTAAGGTGATTGGTCATATGCCATGATTGGCTGGGATGCAAAATTTGTTTATGACATATCATGGCTCATATTGAAAAGGAAGGTCACTGCTACAAAATAGTATTGGTATGTTGGCTTTATTGTACATACATTCTTTATAGTAGAATCCCCACTGAGAAATCATCATTTAAAATTGGTAACATTTTTTAATATTTGTTCCCTTTTTTTATGGTAAGTTTTTAGAGCCCTTGCATAATATCTCATGATTCTTCTCCTAGATCAGGAAACAAGACAACTTTCCTTCAATTATTTAAACAGTGTAGCGAGTAAAGAACCAAGCGGTGAGATTGAAATGAGATTAAGTTATTTGGAAAGCAGAAGGTATTGGGTTGGCGAATCATACATTAAGGTTAAGTTATCTAAGCATGATTGTGATGCAGGAGCATCCTGGGTGTAAGAGCAATCTTGCATCACCCAAAAATATTTCTTTTTTTTTTAATATTCAATAAGGGCTATTTTGTGCAGAGCTGCTATTTATGGAAAGTTACTATTTTTGGTAATTTTCGTATGTGTTCAGAATGATCTGATTTCTTTCTTGGAGGTTCCTTTTGGTCATATAAGTCTGCCAGTAAAGTTTCACTGCCAGATCAAGTGTATATTGGAAGATATTGAAGATTTTCGGTATTGGCAGCAGGGTACAGAAACTTCGAACTCAGTTTTGAAGGCTTTAGAGGCCCCGGATGAGGTCGAATTTTGGGCTGAATGAAGCTTGCTTAATTCAAGCGTTGTAGAGCTCCTCGCGCCCTTTCCGAAATGGGGTTACAATAGTCAATCGGGTCAACTGGTGATGACTTATGGTCTTCGGAAGTTGGGTCACCTGAAATGGCGGAAAATGATTTTTCTTCAAAATTTCTGTTCGGGTTTCAAAATTTATTTTGAGCCGACTATGATGTAATGAAATGTAAAATAAAAATAATTCTAAGTTTGGTCGGCCTTATTGGCTAAAATTTTGGAACCTTCCCAGGCGGTGAAAAATTGCCTATATAAGAAAGGCTGTATTATTGTCTTAGGCAGTTCAGAATAGTTCTGGGTAGTAGATCTGGGTATTGATTCGAGGCTTTGTCCTACAGAATATTGTAAGGGAATGCCCATGTGGCTTTGCATATTGTAATTCTGAAAGTTTGTAATTCCACAATTGTGGAGATAATAAGAAGCCAATTTTCTGTTCTTGCATATTGTTGTTGTTTCTCTATTTCTGTTATGTGTTTGTGGTATTAAGGGGAGCACCCTTCATCAGATTGTGTAATGGGGTATTCTGGATGCTTTCTCTTTCTTCACAGTTATCTTTTCTACAGAACTCTTGGATAATTATTTGAACTGCAAGAGTATGACATACAATTCAGTTGGCAACAATCAATTGTTTCAAGAGACGATGCAAAATTAATTTTGAAGAAGATATTTCATTCAAGAAAGTTATGAATTAGAAGGTTTTGGCTTTCATGATACAAGCTAACCTTCACTAGTTTTGCAAGGATGTGAATTCACGACCCATTGGGGTGTGGGCTCATGTGCTTCCTTCTTCTTTTAGTAATAATGCTCAGTTAAATGTAAATATGTTTTTGCCTATCTGTAAGGTATGCTTCTTGGAAAGCATAAAACATCAAAATTGATATGATAGTGAAAAATATCACATCCATTTGTAATGTTCATCTCCACCAAGTGCATTATTGTTATATTCATACCAAGTTAGAGGGCCATAATGTTTCTTGTATTTCAATTTAGACTCTAGAGAGTTTATGGATGGTAGACAGCTTTGTATATCATTGTGGTTTGAAATCACAAATCTATAGTCTTTCGATGATTTATTACACTTTGTGCAACAAAGCTTGAGCCGCTGCTTTGTGCAAGTACAAGTCACATCTCTTACTAGCAATGGACTCACAATTACACCATGTAGTGGGCAACTCCACCATTGTTATTACAATATTACTTCATATTTGTATGTCTACCAATGCCAAGTGAAACTATTAAAGAATTGTCAAATCTCTTAGATATCACAATGTGACAATACAATTTATGTTGTGATTACCCATAATAATTTTGTAAGGAAATAAAAGTCAACTTCTAATGAAAGAATTTTCATGGTAACATGTTATTTATAACTAAGAAGGATATCCTCTCTTTTAGGCATCCGCTTACAAAATTTGATGAGCTAAGAACCATTAAATGTGTAAAGCAAGTCTACCTGTTTTGCAAGAAATTTTGACTAGAGGAATTGATAGAAAAAATGTTCAAATAATCTACCTCCAAATGAGTTTCCCTCTACGTGTGTTGGCCCATATTTTCAAACCTTAAGCAGGTCCCTTTTAGGTGTTTTACCCTTTTGCTGAGATTGCCATGTGTCAAACCTGCACATCTTCTATTCAATTTGAAGACTCAAGTCCTCAACACATTGTGTTGGGGTGCCACGTGGTGGCCTTGGTGCCACCATAAGAAATATATGGAGCTTTCTTCTTTTTGATGCGATTAAGTTTGCATCACTCCACGTGTCAATGTGACACAATCCACGAGGCATCCGAAGCATAACACAATTTATAGGTTGCGCCATTGGCCAAGATTGTGGTGGTCCCATTACACAACAAAAAGTAGAGCTGACACGGGACAAGCCCTTGCATATTCTAAAGAGCAAGGATTCTCATCCTCAAAGCCATGCCATTGGTAGATTTAATGATCGGCCCAGCTAGCAATTTCAACAGAAGATTGAGGGAAGTACAAATGACATTTCACTACATGGGGAGGAGCTGATATCATTATCTAATAAGACTCTCAACTGTTGCCATGATGGTGACACTTGTTGGGAAGCAGGGAATCTTTTTTGTTTTCAGGATTTTTCAAATCTTCTTTAGTTTCCAAGATTTTCAGATCTTCTTAGTTTCTAGGATTTCTAGTTGGAGGCTGAAGTTCTTGTATTTAAGCCTGGAGTAATGTTTTAGGGGTTCATCACTTTTTGTTTCTCACGAATACTTAGGATAATATAATAACGATTTTTCTCTGTATCTCTTAGACCTTGGCATTTTATTCTAAAAGGAGACAAAATACACAATATTCTGCAAGAATGGCTGCTATGATGTATTTTATCTTGGTTTAAATAATTGAATTGATGCTCTATGTTTTCTAATATGAGATTATGAATTCCGATGATTGTTAATCGGCTTTTGTAGTTTCAGCTTTGCTAATTATCTGCAAACCTTTGGATCATGTCATTACTTTTTCAAATTTCTGTGAATGTTTGTGAAATCAAAGCTATGCTATGCCTTATGATGGACAAATCAATCTAATATTTTGGTGGATCGCCATAGATTAGTTATTTTCATGCATTTAATGTTTTCTTCTCCCTTTACTTCTCCTCAAAATTGAAGAGCCATTTTTCTTCTCCCTTTACTTCTCGCCAAAATTGAAGAGCCAACTTCTAAAATTCTGGAGGTTGTTCTACTGACAAAATCTGTAGAACTTCTCAAGGTTGTGTCTTGTAGGCATCTACTCTTGCAATCGATAGTTTTTCTCTAGCACGTTGGTGGGACCACCTTGATTCTTGATTAGAAGCCAGTTTATGAGTTAGAGGCCTATTACAAGGTTGCAGACAATGCTAAATCCTAGATTGTTACTAACACTCATTGGCGATTGTCGCTCAAACAAGAACCACATGAAGTCAAGTGCAACAAGCTCAAACATAAATGGTTACTCTTGGATCACCCAAGGATTTCATGGCATGTAATAGTTGTAATATGCTCGTCCCTCCAACAATGTGGGATCCTATTTCCGCTAATGCTTTAAGGCACTTCCCAAGTTCATAGGAGAGGATTTTAATACTCTAATAGAGCATTTGCAAGATGTTGCTGATGTGTGCACTGTTAGTGTAATCAGATTTGAGAAGATAGAAATTTAATTATTTCTATCTTTTAATACTGAGCAAAATGTTGAATATTATCTTTATTTTTCACAAATAATATTGATGCAAATATATCTCTTTTAATGCTAAAAAAAAGCTGATAACTTTTATGCAGGGAATCAACAATGTTGATATAAATCAAAATTACTTCTGATCTATTTTGTAGCCAAAATATAAATATGCAAGAGTAAGGGGAAAATATACCAGAGTCAAAGTATATGTCAAAGGTTTGAGAGCAATCCTCAATCTTTTGTGATTTTCTAACTTATCAAATAATCAGAATATACTCTTGATAAGTATATATATCAGAACTTTGCACACACACACACACACACACACACACATAAATATCTATGTGTGTGTGTACACATGATAATTGAATCGGTCTCATAGTTTACTCAATTTCTTGGTTTCATATGTCATGCATGAGTATCCCTATATACATAGATGATTATACTACCATGATTTATAGTATAGTGCCATGCTCATGAATAAATGAATACATGTATGTATGGGTGTATGTGCATGTATCTAATGTCACATCTACATCCACATATACACATACATATATGTTATTGAATTTCCCAAGCATACTATAGATATTGATGACAATAGTCATCAATATATCCAAGCATTTGTGCATCATATGATTGAAACTATATCCTTAACACACTCCCTCTTAGCTAGGGAGGATGATCACAATTCACACAAGATGTTATTTCACAAAGTGTATTAAGAATATCATCCCATGCATGATATCACAATTCTCATTTTGTCAATACTTATGCCTCTTTTCAAAGTCATAAAGTGTCCATTTTGACGTGCACTAGCATCAACCATATGATGCTTATCATAATGGATTCATGGCACGTATAAAATATTAAACCATATTAATATTTACCATGATTTATCTCATCCAACAGAGATATGACCTATCTTGATGTGTACACTGATATCAACCATATGATATCACTCAAGATATCTTACAGTTTTCACTATTTGTTTCTCAAGAATATGAACATAAGTGACAGTTAGAGATCTTTTGAATAACATACACAAAGACACATAGTGTTAAAAGAAGTAATATTTATGTATTAATTTTAATTTTTCTATTACAATGATAGAAGGGAGAAACTTATTTTCTTATTAATCATACCATTTTTCTTTTGTAGTTTTGATAGGGCACGCCTTGTTAGTCTCCTGACATCCATTATAGTCTTTTCACAAGAATTTTAGATTTGATATAACTCATTTCCTTTTAACATAGTGAAGAATCATATTCTCTTATCATAGTTTAGAATCATATTCTCTTAACATAGAATCATATTTAGGCCCATTAACTGTTTGACATTGATCTCCCTCTTAATGCATACTTTATCTATTACTTAATTTTCTTCATTTTATCAATGAGTTAGTTTGAGAACCCTTTCTGGAATACTAGATGTTCAGAGTCTGATAGACTTTTATTTACTTCTGCATATGAGGCTTGGTGCTTAATTCTATCTGGGCACTTGATAGCAATGTGTCCAAATTTATCACATTTGAAGCACTGAACTTCAAATAAGTCTCTTCTACGTTTGAATGGTCTTTTCTTAGAAGAGTCTTCGCCTTTCCTTTTCTTAAATTTGTTTCTCTTTCCTTTCTTATGTGTTTGACAGTTCAAGACTTGTAGGTCTTCTTTTGGAGGGTTTGTACCAATTCATCTGACTATTAATCTTGATTCTTCTTGAATGCAATCAATCTTTAATCTATCAAATTTTGGCAGTTTAGGTCGAGCATTGATCCCTTGGAGAAATGATTTCCATGATAGGGGTAACCCATTTAGTACTATCATGGATAAAGCTTTGCAATCATATGTGTGACCAATTGTTGCTAATTGATTATGAAGATCAGTTATCCTCATGAAGTATGAGGTGTCTGTTTCTCCTTGGTTCATCTTAACATGCTGAAGTTCATTTTTAAGAGGACTCTACTTGTATTATTTATCTCAAATATGTTTCCTAGGGTAGAGAACATTTGATAGGTAGTGTCAAGACTTGAGATAGTGGGAACAATATGGTCTTTAACACCATCCACTAGGAGTTTCATAGCTTTGATATTATTTTTGATCCATTGAAGTTTTTCATCTGCATCCTTAGGTGCTTGAGAGGGTTTCTCTACTAATGTATTTAGTTCGTGTTCTTTTAGTGCTAGAATCATTTTGATTTTCCAGAATATAGAAATTTAATTCTTTTTATCTTTTAATACTGAGCAAAATATTGTTGAATATTATCTTTATTTTTCATAAATAATATTGATGCAAATATATCACTTTTAATGCTTTGAATATGCTAATAACTTTTATGGAGAGAATCAACAATGCTGATATAAATCAAAACTACTTCTGATCTATTTTGTAGCCAAATATGCAAGAGTAAGAGAAGAATATACCAGAGTCAAAGTATATGCCAAAGATCTGAGAGCAATCCTCAACCTTTTGTGATCTACAAACTTATCAAATAATCAGAATATACTCTTGATAAGTATATATATTGAAACTTTGCGTACACACACACACACACACACACACACATGATGAACTACAACTGATTCAAAACTTGATTGATGAACTACAAGTGATTAAGAGATCACCGAGCACTAAATTGTTATGCATGATAATTCAATCAGTCATTATGTTGTCATTGATGTCAACTAGTCTTGACAGTACTTAACATGGTAGTTGCAAACATCTAAACATCTGTAAAAGAGGAGAAACGATGAAGAACCGAGATATCTATATGAAGGAAGATGGATATGACAGATGAGGATAAGGAATACTTTTGGTAACTTATTGATGAGTCTATGACTTCATATTGTTGACTTGATTATGTTGCATTAATCTGTTATGAAGATAGAAGCAAATGGTTACAAAGCAATGTGGTCAATTAATGAAGCATTCTAGTATACACCGAGCCAATGTAGTGTATACCGAGTGATAGTATCAACTGAGCTTATGTTCACCGACACATTTCTTTGTTAATCAAGTATGAACAAAAGAACTAAATGATTAGTTTAGCCAACAAAATTGACAAGCTGTAAAGTGTATGATTACAAGGTGGAAAGATAAAGTTTGTTGTAAGATCTACGGCTAACAAAATTCGGAGAAGATCTAAAGGATAGAATTGAAACATGTTATTGACACATCAGCCGAGGAAGGTTTAAGCGACAAAATCAACAAAGGAGATTAAGCGGCAAAATCTGATGGATGAAAAGAAAACAGTTTACTTGTCTATTTAAGAGACTAGGGTTTCATAGTGAAACTTATGCCGAAAGGAGACTGCAGAGATATCGCGTGAACAAGCTTCATGCATGCCTAATCATACTGGTTGAAGAAGCACTGAACTGCAGAATAGTACCAAGCGTCAAAGAGTTTTACCGAGGGACAGTAAGTTATTGAATGTTGATGAACTGAATAAGAAATATTGATCAGAGGATTTTATGGACTTAGAATAGATCTGAATATCTGCAAATCAAGTTGTATTGTAATCAGATCACCTACTATTTTAGTTTAACCATTATAACAGATAAAATCTCTTAACCGAGTGGACTTGAAAGTCTTATATGTCATTCATAGAATGTACATTGTTATCCTGTCAACCCCATAGTGAATGCTAGTTGGACGATAACTATTAGTGTTAAATCCTCTAACAAGGTCACACCTTACAGTGTGTTTTGTAACTTTTAACAGAGTTGGCTCTCCACTGAGCTCACTTTAGAAGAGTGAAAAGTTTTTCTCAGGTGATTTTTCCCTTTGCAGGGTTTCCACGTTAAATCTTTTGTGTTATGTGTTTATGTGGTGATTGTTTGGATATCATACTTTACATGTTGCATATTTGATTTGGTCGGTAATCACTATGAGCAATTAATTGGTAATCAGTAATTACATAGACAGTTAGTATTTTATGTTTACCAAGTTGCAGAATCGGCTGAATTTGTTTTAAGTGATACATTTTGTATTTGGGACCGTGGATAACTGATTCACCCCCCTCTTAGTTATTCTAACAATTGGTATCAGAGCATATTGGTTGCTTGGAACAGAGTTTTAAGGACTTCAACAGAAAGATCACTAAATGTATAAGAGGGAAGTGCCAAAGCTAAATAAGGACAACTTTAGAATATGGAAAAGCCGAATAAGACTTCATATATCTGGGATTGGGAATTCTGCCCTCACCCTATTGGATAATGGCTACTTAGCATCGCCTACAGGACCTTTGACTCTTGATCAATTAAGAGATAGACATGAGCATAATGTTACTATGATGGAGATTGTTGCTGATCTATCTGATGTCAAATTTGAAGATGTCAAGGACTACCTTACTTCAAAGGAAATGTGGGATAAACTTAGTCAACTTTATAGTGGTGATGCAAATGTTAGAAGAGCCAGAGCTGAAAGTTTAAGAGGAAGATTTGATGATATGAAAATGAAAGAAGGAGAAAACATAGTGCAGTATACAAACCAAATAAAGGAGCTAGTTAATGCTATCAGAGGATCTGGTGGTGTCATTGATGAAGACACAGTGGTAAGAAAAATTCTAAGGACTTTATTGCCTATTTATGGAATCAGAATATCTGCAATACATGAAAATAGGTCAATACCTGCAGTACTCTCACTCTTGATAATCTGATTGGTAAGCTAACAACTTTTGAACTAAACAACTATGATAATAGTGTTGTACCATCTGTTGAGTCTTCTTTCATGACTTCTTTGAAGATCGGTAAGTCTAGTAGAAGAAGTAATAATGATGATAATGACAGTAATATTGATGATGAGCTTGATGAACTTGAAGCTCTTATGGCCAGGAGGTTACCTAAAGGTAAAGGTAGATATAGGGGTAAATTACCTTTAGCATGTTTTAACTGCAAAGAAGTTGGTCATATTGCTGCTAGATGCCCGAACAGGAAAGAAGATGATAGAAACAAAGATTGATCTAGTGAAGGAAGCTATGGGAGGAGAAACAATAAAAGTTACCGACACTACAACAGAGATAACCAAGACAACAATGATAAAGACAAAAAGGTATGTTACATTGCTGAAGAGAATGATACCGAGACCGACATAGATGATGATGTGGAAGTAGTTTTTGTTGCGATGACGGATGATTCTGAGGAAGAAGAAAGGTATGTAGAGACAACACTCATTTCTAAGGTTAATAAAAATGATACATGGATCATTGATAGTGGCTGTACCCATCACATGACTGGTGATGAAGAAAAATTTGATCATCTTGAGCAATATAATGGAGGATCTGTAAAAATGGGTAATGATATACCTTGTATGGTTAGAGGAAAGGGATCTTTACTGATAAATGATAAAATCAAATGTGATAATGCTTATTGGGTAGAATGACTAAATTATAATCTGCTAAGTGTGGCTCAACTTAACAACTCAGGTCACCGAGTAGCTTTTGAGAGCAAAAAGGTTAAGATATTTGATGATGGAGGAAAACTTGTTGGAACAGGAGCACAAACGAAAGGTAACTTGTTTTATCTTGATAATGACAAGTCTTCCTATTTAATAATGCAAAATGAGGATGCATGGCTATGACATAAAAGGTTATGTCATGTAAACTTTGATAACATGATTAAAATCAGTAGAAAGAAAAAGGTTAGAGGTCTGCCTAGCCTACCAAAGCTGGATCATGTTATGTGTCATGAATGTCAAAAGGGTAAAATGACAAAATCTAGTTTTAAGAGTAAAGACTATTCAACAAAGAGAATTTTGGAGCTAGTTCACACCGACCTTTGTGGTCCCATGAGAACACATAGCTATTATGGAGATAGATATTTCATTCTGTTTGTTGATGATTACACTAGATTAATGATTGTGATGTTTTTAAAAGAGAAATCAGAGGCATTTAAGATGTTTAAATGGTATAAAGAAAAGGTAGAGAAAGAAACTAGGAAGGAACTGAAATGCTTGAGATCTGATAGAGGTGGTGAATTTATTTCTAATGAATTTACTAACTATTGTAATGAGCATAGTATAAAAAGACAGGTTTTTGCACCGAGAACACCTCAGCATAATGGAATTGCTGAAAGGAGGAATAGATCAATTGTTGATTGTGCAAGGACACTGATGTTGCAAAAGAATGTTGCTTAGACATACTGGAGAGAAGCAGTCAACACATTTGTTTATGTTCTGAATAGAGTACAATTGAAGAAGGACACAAACAAAACACCCTATGAGTTATGGTTTGGTCACAAACCGATTGTAAGTTACTTCAGAATTTTTGGTAGCAAATGTTTTATTTTGAAAGATGAAAGAAATGGAAAGTTTGACTGTAAAGGGGATGAAGGGATATTTCTTGGATATTCGACTAAAAGCAAAGCCTATAAGTGTATGAATAAAGTTACTAATAAAATGATTGAAAGTACTAATGTCAGGGTTGATGAATTTGATACTAAGAACAATGAAGAAAGGACTAGGGAGCCAGAAGACTACAGTAGATTCACTTACATTGAACAACCAGAGTACCTACTGAAGCCGCAGACTATGTCAACCGGTCATCAGGAAAACAACACCGAGGAACAAAAAAGAGAAACCACAATCAGGAAGGAGCTACCGAGCAAGCACATGAACCTGAACAGGATGAACAACAAAGAAGATATCAAGTATTGGCTAGATTTGTCAGAAGACATCATCCTGAGAACCAAATCATTAGTGACAAGCAAGCTGGCATGATGACAAGAAGTAAGTTAAGACAAGGTACATGCTTAGTGATGCGGGAGCATCTTGACCCTTCAGCATTATGAGGAATTTCATGTTTAAGTCATTTTGAATTTCATGGGACCATGTTAAGAAATGGTTAAAGTACCTAAAATTGCATTGTAATGTGTTAAAAAAAAATGTAATTGATTGTAATTGATCAAGTTTGAGAATGTCAGGCAAATAGGTTAGTTTTATAACTACCTTAGTATCTCTTAAAATAGAGAAGGAATATAACCGAATAGTTAGAGGGGGAATAGAAGCTACAGGCAGATAGAGTAAGCGAATAGAAGAGAGTCTAAATGGCTCTCTGGCGACATATTGTAATTGCAGTCTTAATGTGATGAATTTGATTAGTAAGAGTTTCAGTTTTTCTATCTTGCCTTGTTAATTCCTTTATAGTTCGGTTTCATATTATTTCCTTATCTATGCATTTGTATCTATTTCTTGTTTTCATTTTTGGACAAATGACTATAACAATGAAATGTATCGGGTTGTTAGTCTTTGTCAACCGATATCTCAATAGCTATTGTGATTTGTGAATCAGGTTCTTGGAGTATGTTTACACTAAAAGGAAACTAAGTGAGCGGAAAACAATTCCCTACACTAAACTCCGAAGGAGAGGACCGTGCAAATTCAAATTTAACCCTTATCAATTACAAAATGTTAATACAATTAACTTAGATGTTGCTGCAATAACATGAATACATGAAAAAGAGAATGACACAATGATATACCCTGGGGAAAACCCTTTCGGTAAAAACCCCAGCACTCCAAAACTTGCACAATGTATTAATCAAAACTGTTATAGTTTACAATAATCTTGCAATGCAAGTTCTTTCAGGAGATCATAAACACTTGAAGATAAATCTGACAGCATAAAACATTCCAACAATACAATCGCTTCACTTCAAAATTCACAACCCTAAAAAATGCTTATATCATGCGCTTCCCTTTTTAGGGTAACTTCCAAAGAAAAGCCGTATTAGGGTTTTACCATTCTTTGAGAAAATAGGAACCCAATTTTTTTTTGTATAGTACTCAACTTTATTAGTTGCCACATGTCTTGTATGTCTTCACCCATAATCGAATCTTTCACAATTAGCTCTTACAAATATTAATGACCGTCATAGGAATCCGTCATAACCGTTTCAGTCACGATCACCTTAAACATTGTCCAAAGTACCGACATTTAGAAAATAACAAATGTAATGAAATATACAAGGTTGAGACACCTTATTCCTAACATACACAAGTTTTAAATAACTATTTAGCTTGTATGTCGGCTTTCTTGATAGTCCCGATTTGGGACGATGATGGATGCTTGTATCTTAGTTGCCTTGTTTGAAACGGTTGCCAAGAAAACCATTATGAAAATTTTGTATTGATTCGAATCTTGAAATGGGAATGGAGTTGATGACAGAATTGTTACGGTGCATGGAACCTGAGAGTTTTGTTGAGACAGTCTTCGTGGAGATAGAAAAGATGGCGCATTTGATGCTATTGGCTTTCAATGTTTCAAGCAAGCCAAGTGTTATTGAGGACTCTTTTGAAGAGAAGAATATTGGATATCAGCCATTGGGATACTGGAAACTGTGAAGGAGACCCACGAGCATTTTACTTGCAGAGCGATTAGAGTACAAATAGCTGAATGATATTCTATATCATACTCGTATAGATATCTATGGACAGTTTCGGTCTTCGCAGTGGGAAATAACCGAAGACCCATGTTAGTGCAGAATCCTGAGTTGATGGTGGAAACGGTTCTAGTTGATAGAGAAATAGATTTAAAAGTATGGAGTCCGAGTGCATTAAGTTTGTAAACATAGTAAGTTGTCTACTGGTGAGTAGATTCAGTGAGTGAGCAAGAGCCGATGGTTGTGAAGAGTCATAACCATGATGCTCGAGTATGAAGGGTGGCGAGCACGTGATTACAAGCATGCCCGAGTTGGGACCCGACAGTGTTTTACATGTAGAGTTGTGGGTATTTGGTGAGAGCATGGTTAATGTGGACTCGCATAGCAATATGCCCGCGAAGTGGTGGGAGACAAGCTCGGTCGTATACCTCCCATATTCCATGAAATGGTTAGTGAAATGTCAGTTGGTGAGTTTCAAACTTGTCACATTACTTTGACAATGTCATTATTAGAGTATTGAAGGTTTTTGAGCTCTACTCGGTGTGTCTATGAAGCTAGACAATGTAATATGCAAATGGAAGATACTAAGATGCATATTGAAGAAAGATTGTGAAGGGTTTGCAAAGGGTGATGAAATCCTCCACATCACTTAGTTTGTGAGTTTGAACCAAAAAATGTTAAGGTTGCAGTAGAGAATGAAGAATGGGTAAATGCAATGAATGAAGAGATAGAACAGATAGAGAAAAATAAGACATGGACCTTAGTTCCTAGACCTAAGGATTAGAATGTTATCGGTACTAAATGGATTTTCAGAAACAAATTGAATGAAAATGGAGAGGTTACAAGAAATAAAGCTAGACTTGTATGCAAGGGATATGCACAAGAGGAAGGTATAGATTATGGTGAGACTTTTGCACCTGTTGCTAGACTAGGAGTTAGAATGTTACTTGCATATGCAACACATAAGAAGTTTAAAGTTTATCAAATGGATGTTAAGTCTGCATTTCTGAATGGGATACTAGAAGAGGAGGTCTACATCGAACAACCAGAAGGGCTTGTTGATCTAGACAAGACATATATGGTATGTAGACTACATAAAGCTTTATATGATTTAAAGCAAGAACCTAGAGCCTAGTATGAAAGGCTGCATACTTATTTGTTAAGTATTGGTTTTGTTAGAACTAGCAAGAACATCAATTTGTATATGAAAGGAGATACTGATGATACTATCTTGATTGCTGAAATATTTGTGGATGATATTATTTTTGGAGGACAAGATCATATCTGTAAATCATTTGTTGATGAGATGCACAAGGAATTTGAAATGTCTATGTTTGGAGAGATTAAGTTCTTTCTAGGCTTGCAGGTTATTCAGTAGAATGATGAAATATTCATCACACAATCAAAGTATATAAAGGAAGTACTGAGAATATTTGGCATGATAGATGCTAAACCAGTTGGAACAGTGATGGTCACAAGTTGCAAACTGATTAAAGATGATGAAACTACAGAGGTGAACCAGACATTGTACTAATCAATGATTGGTAAGTTGATGTATTAGTGCATAGTAGATTAGATATTGCACATGTTGTGGGAATTGTTGCTAGATTTTTTGCAAATCCTAAGGAGTCACACATGGTTGCAACTAAAAGAATCTTAAGATACCTGAAGAAAACATAGGACTATGGATTATGGTATCCTAAGGAAGGGAAGTTTGAACTAAGAGTCTACACCAACGCAGATTGGGCTGGAAATATAGATGACATGAAAAGTACCATCGGAGGAGCATTTTTCTTTGGTGAAAGACTTGTTACTTGGACAAGTAAGAAACAACCTTGTATTTCTCAGTCTACTTCCGAAGTAGAGTATGTTGCTGATACTACAAACTGTTCAAACATTGCCTACATCAAGCAAGTATTGGAAGGGATGAACAAGGTAATCACTGAGCCTGTGATTATATACTATGATAACACAAGTGCAATAAACATTTCTAAGAATCTTGTAATGCACTCAAAGACCAAGCACATCTCTATTAACTATCACTACTTAAGAGAACAAGTACATGCGAAATAATTTAAACTGGAATATGTTACATCAAAAGAGAAACTTGTTGACATATTTACCAAGCCTCTACCAAAGGAAACTTTTGAATACTTGAGAACTAGACTTGGGATCCGTCCCCTATCTACTAGTCACTAATGTGATCTGGAGGTTGCATCAGCCTAATCTTATCAGAAGATCATTCATGTTGATGCAGCATAGCTCACACTTTGGATTCTGTCTAAGGTTGTGGAAGATTTTAGGAACAACTATTTGCATATCAGTATACTGAGATACATTGTATGCACCGGACAACAGAGAGTCACATGGCTAATACAAAGCTATCGGTTTATGTGTTTATTTGGCATTGTTGTCAAAGGGAGAGATAAACAATATGATAACCAAGGAGATTATTGGAACATCTATCTAAGGGAGAGAAAATGTGAGAAATTCAGGGAGAGTTTTGAAGATTTGTTGCTGAGAACAGAAAGAATTTGAGAACCGGAAATATCATATCTATAGAGGAAAGTCTGCATTTGCAATGCTGTCATGAAACATAGTGATTAAACATATTAAGCTAAGGAAGAGCTTACTGAGCTAAAACATTTGATTACAAAGTTGTAGAATACATGTTTGGTATGTGTATGGTACATTTCATATTGCTTGAGTTGCCATCAATGCCAAAGGGAGAGATTGATGAACTACAACTGATTGAGAACCTAATTGATGAACTACAAGTGATTAAGAGATCACCGAGCACTAAATTGTTATGCAGGATAATTCAATCAGTCATTATGTTGTCATTGATGTCAACTAGTCTTGACATTACTTATCATGGTAGTTGCAAACATCTAAACATCTATAAAAGAGGAGAAAAGATGAAGAACTGAGATATCTACATGGAGGAAGATGGATATGATAGATAAGGATAAGGAATACTTTTGGTAACTTATTGATGAGTCTATGACTTCATATTGTTGACTTGATTATGTTGCATTAATCTGTTATGAAGATAGAAGCATATTGTTACAAAGCAGTGTGGTTGGTTAATGAAGCATTCCAGTATACACCGAGCTAGTGTAGTGTATACCGAGCAAAAGTATCAACCAAGCTTGTGTTCACCGATGCATTTCTTTGTTAACCAAGTATGAACAAAAGAACTAAATGATTAGTTTAGCCGACAAAATTGATGAGTTGTAAAGTGTATGATTACGAGGTGAAAAGATAAAGTTTGTTGTAAGATCTACGAATAACAAAATTCAAAGAAGATCTAAAGGATAGAATTGAAATGTGTTACTGACACATCAACCGAGGAAGGCTTAAGTAACAAAATCAATGAAGGAGATTAAGCGGAAAAATCTGATGGATGAAAAGAAAATGATTTACTTGTCTATTTAAGAGACTAGGGTTTCACAGTGAAACTTATGCCGGAAGGAGACTGCAGAGATATCATGTGAACAAGCTTCATGCATGCTTGATCATACTAGTTGAAGAAGAACCGAACTGTAGAATAGTACAAAGCATCAAAGAGTTTTACCGAGGGACAGTAAGTTATTGAATGTTGATGAGCTGGATAAGAAATATTGATTAGAGGATTGTATGGACTTAGAGTAGATCTGAATATCTGCAAATCAAGATGTATTGTAATCAGATCACCTACTGTTTCAATTTAACCATTGTAACAGATAAAATTTCTTAACCGAGTGGACTTGAAAGTCTTATATGTCATTCATAGAATGTATGTTGTTATCCTGGCAACCCTATAGTGAATGTTGGTTGGATGATAACTGTTAGTGTTAAATCCTCTAACAAGGTCACACTTTACAGTGTGTTTTGTAACCTTTAAAAGGGTTGGCTTTTCACCGAGCCCACTTAAGAAGAGTGAAAAGTTTTTGGGTTACCGGTCCCAGGTGGTTTTTCCCTTTGCAGGGTTTCCACGTTAAATATTTTGTGTTATGTGTTTATGTGGTGATTGTTTGGATATCATACTTTACATGTTGCATAGTTGATTTGGTCGGTAATCACTATGAGCAATTAACTGGTAATCGGTAATTACACAGACAGTTAGTATTTTATGTTTACCGAGTTGCAAAATTAGCTGAATTTGTTTTAAGTGATACATTTTGTATTTGGGACTGTAGATAACTGATTCACCCCCCTCTCAGTTATTCTAACAATACATATGTATATGTATATGTATATGTATATGTATATGTATATGTATATGTATATGTATATGTATATGTATATGTATATATATATATATATATATATATATATATATATATATATATATATATATATATATATATATATATATATATATATATATATATATATATATATATATATATCGATTCTATGATACTTGCTTAATGCTATTAATACAAATATGCTATCAAAGAATAATATGTTGTTGATCTGTTTATTGGTTTTTTTTGTGATGATCTTGAACTATCAATGATTTGATTATATAGATAAGTGTCAATTCTTCAATCGGTAACCTGTAAGTAATCCAATGACAGATTATACAAATGAAACATATATCAATATGTTTAGTGTGTATGGAGATGTATGATCTTGTACTTGCACTGTATATATTTATGTGTGTTCTTAGATCGTGCATCTCAAGAACATATATAGAATGATGAGGAGGCATGTTGCCTCACAATGGGTCACAACTTTTGATCAGTGATAACCAATGTGTCAAGGTTTGATAACTATTGTTATTGCTAATATAAGACTACACAATTATGATGGAAGTTAATCACCGTATAATGGTTACAATATTGATCGACACCAATAGTAGATGGAAGTTGATACCAAATCATGAATATAAGTTGACACCAATACTTGATAGAAATCAACACCAAATAATGAATAGAAGTCGACACCAATAGTCGATTTATTTGGTGTTCGATCATTATTAGTTTTAATAAAGATGATCAAGTTTAATCTAGTTGTTATACACACACACACACACATGATAATTGAATTGGTCTCATAGTTCACTCAATTTATTAGTTTCATGTGTCATGCATGAGTATACATGTATGCATAGATGATAGTACTCACCATGATTTATAGTTATATAGTGCCATGCTCATGAATAAATGACTACATGTATGTATGGGTGTATGCGCATGTATCTAATGTCACATATACATCCACATATACACATACATATATGTTACTAAATTTCCCAAGCATACTATAGATCATGATGACTACTGTCATCAATATATCCAAGCATTTGTGTATCATACGACTAAAGCTATATCCTTAACATGCACAACGCATCACGTTATAGAGAAAAATGTTGCATTAAGGCTACTCACTGCTACTTTCAAAGGGAAAGCTCTAGATCGGTACTAGTCTCTTCCTCCAAATTCAATTAGCACTTAAGACCGACTTGGAGATAGTGTCTTCAACTGATTTATAGAGAAAGGTGATTGGTTTTCCTTACTATACTGATATTGGTCTTTGCCTCCAAATCCATTTGGTACCTAGGATTGTCTTGGAGATAGTGTCTTTGATCAATTCATAGAGAAAGGTGATTGGTTTTCTCTACTATAGCAACTGATAACTATTAAAAGAGCCCCTTTGAAAGCTATCACTTATTTCAACACTAGGTTCCAAAGGCTTGGAAAAGAATCCCAACAACTCAATCCCCAACATAAATGGCTATTGCGTTCTACTTAAAATCATTCAATTTAGATATAGCTATGATGATCCAGTCACTGGGAGGCCAAACACTTCTAGATACATGAGTTAGCCATACGAGTTGAGAATGGCCTAATAGATGGTGGGAAACTTCCTTGTTAATTGCCCATGCTTGTGTTCCTTGAAATACTAGCACCATCACAAGAAGATGTCTCCAATATGTCTTCTACACATATGTATGTGTCTCCTAATACTCAGGAAAATGCATCTGCTTCGTCCTCCTCAACAAAAAAGGTGAATAAAATGAAGAGTTTATTGTGAAGTTTCTCTAATGAGATAATTGACTTCAAAAGGCAACAAGCCATGCCTACAAAGCCCCCTATCATAATTACCAAGGCACTAAACCTTTTTTTCAACATAATCAATACTAAGGAGGATCGAGAGTTAATAACTAGTCTCAACCTTCAAAATAGATTGTGGTAGTCCCCACCCCACTTTAGGCTATACCTCCAAAATTAAAATAGAGAGCTGGTGACCAGCCAAAAGAACTTGGTAAATGATTCAAATGGATGGTGTTTTCCATGCAATGATGTGTTTCCTGGGGATAACCTTTGACAAAAGATAGCAGAGCTATGGAGTCAAGGTATTGCAATTGATGTTAATGCTTACACATATCAATCCCTAGAGGTTGTTAGCTTGATGGCCCAAGTGCAAGGCATGTCCCTAGAGAAAGAAGGGAAAATTTGTAATGCTTGCCAAAGAACCCTCAGAACATAAGGACAAGTATGAACTAAATAAAATTTTCTTTTGAAACATGTAAATAAATTCATGATCATAAGTGCATCCATAAAAACAATGCATAATAAAAGATAGAAAGAAACCACGATCATCACATGATCGTGCACAAGTAGAAGACTCAAAAGAACTTCCAAAGGTTCCATGAAAACCCCAAAGTAAACAAGAATGAAGAATTCACGTTCAAGGTCATTGTGTGAGAGCTTGGGCCACATCCATGAGCCTCACAAGATAGGACTAGACCATTGTCCATGGTCACCAATCGAGGAGACAAGTCAATCCTCTGCAATAGTCAATACTAGGTTCATTCTAAAACCAAATCAAAAAGTGATCTAAGAAACAACAAAGGAAAACAAAAAATAGAATGTAAATACATGAAAATGATTCCGAAAACACAAGGAATCTAAATATCAAGTCCATCTTTATACATACCTAAGGGAGCATCAAACTAATACAAATGCCCAAGAGCATGATTAGATCATATGCGAAACTCTAGCAATTTATTAGATAGAATAGGAACAAATGTGCAGAATTGGAGACAGGTTACACATGCACAAGATTGGATAACAAATGCACATGAATAATTAACATATGCACAGAGGCAACAATTGTATGTGTAGAAGGGTAAAAACACAATAAGTTGTCACCCTTTTACAAAGGAAAAGGCTAACAAAATCAAAGTTGTTCAACTTCAATAGTATAAAAAATGACATTTATGTTTGGAATTTGAAGATGATGTAAACTAATTAAATGTGATAAAATGGATGAAGTTTATGATCAACATTTTTAATAATTTTTTTGAATAATAATTGATATGTTTTTTTAATTTAAGGTGATTTTTTAGTTGTTGAAAAATGCTAAAAATTAGGGGTCTAGTTCCCACCAAAAAATCATATGTAAATAAATATTTTTCCCCCTAATTTTAAAATATTTCATAGATGACATATATAGCTAGTGCATGAAGAATTAAAAGTTGGCTTGTGACCTATATTTTCTCTTTTATAACAATTCAAATTCTAACTCACTAAAATTGACAGTTTTCATCTCGCAACATATTTTTCATAATAAATCTATCCTAATAATATATATATATATATATATATATATATATATATATATATATATATATATATATATATATATATATATATATATATATATATATATTCTTGAAGAAGACTCTCTCCTCTAGTGCACCATATGTTTTTCAAATTTATTTAATATGATTTACTATTTTTTTCTTTCTCCGAATCAACATCTCTTTGATTGTCAAAATACCTACTTGTAATATTTTTTAATTACAATAAACTATGTCTAATTAAAACACTATAAAACTATATGAGGACATTCTTGACTTTGATATCTACAAAAGGGTATTTTTTTATTTTTAAAAAAATATCATTAAAAATATTAGGAGTTATTGAAACGCCACTTTTCTGTAATAATTTTATTTTTATGGTAATTGGACCCAAAGTGGTATAAAACACGCATTTAATAGATATTTCCAATTGGAAAAGTTAAAGAACTTATTTAACTTAGCTAGAATGAATCTAGCTAGAGCATACGTTTGACCAAAATTAATTTTTAGTTAGAAATACTAAAATTTAGTTGTGCTGAAAAGTTAGCTTAAAAGGTGACACTTGGTTGTGCTTTTACCTAAAAACCTATAAGAAGCATAAATTTGCAAGTAAAATAATTCCGACTCCAACGTATGGCCTAAATAAGTGCATCTCCATATTGGGGGGTATCAGATACATGAAATTGAGGACATACACACTCGATACAGTCGTAGTCAACATAAATTAAACCTATTCCACTGAGCATATCAACGTATATATACAAAATCACTAAAAAAGAATGTCAGGGATAGAATGAACACATCATGCTTTGAAATCTGCCACTTGTACACCGGTCCCTATAAGTGATGTACAATGCCACCCAACCATGTGGTACCCTTAGGCCCACCTATAGTTCTCACAAATATAGTTACTCAACCACACATACATGACACACACACAAAGAACGACAAGCACAAATGCTAATTAAATGTAAAACTCAAGGAGTACACTGATCCCACTGCAAACACCTAGATGCAAAAACCATAATGTAGGTATACCAAGGTCACTACTTAGACCTAGATAAGGTATGGTGGTGAGATTCAAGAATAGAGTGTCATCACATGACACATGGAGGCTCGTGCAGTCTCAAGAATCCTCTTTCATCAAGGAAGATCTACTATGTTGGCTCAAAATTTGTAGACGACCATGACTGTGCTAACTCAACATCCGTAGATGGCCATGGCTATGTCAACTCAACATCCACAGATGGAGAACTCTGTCAAGGGTTACCCTAAGACCCCTTTGTGTCCTAGCCCACCTTGGAGATCCACTACATCCCACTACGCTACACCAAATGATCAAGTAATGCAGTGCCAGTGTAATAAAACATAGAGCCATAATGGATTCCATGCCATGCAACAAAGAAGATAAGGATTCCAAGTCCAAAGCCAAGATGATATAACACAAGCTCTATTGGCCTCAACCAAGAGCATGAGTCCCTTGAGATCCCAACAAGGCACACAAAATTGTGCTTGATGTGGTCTTAACACCAACATTAATGGACCAAGATGAAATCTCAAATCAAGCATCAAATAAGAGCTCAAAAGGAAACAATGACAATTCATTCATGCTCAAGGCACACTCAATTGGCCTCACTACCGAGAGTACAAAATCCAAGGTGGGTCCCATTCAAACACATTGAAAATGTACAATGGCCACAAACATAGGATTAATTCATAATCCTAAATTATAAAAAAATATGAGAAATATACATGGACTAAAATTCAGTCTCGAAGGTTGCCACCATTGGCGATCCTTCAAAATTAGCTAAAAACTCAAACTTCAAATTAGGCAAAAAAGGACAAACCCATTGGTTCTTCGGTACCCAACAACACATTAGTCCAATAAAATTTCCGTTCTAGGCACACGTGTAAAAATGAGAAACATAACACCATGAAAACTCTATATTTGAAAACACAAAATAATAAAACATACACAGAAGCCCAAACGAGCACGAAAATAACTCATACATGTGGGGAAAATCATAGAATAGATCCCATAGATCATTTGCATTAAGCAATAAATAATTCAATTGTGATATGGATGAGTTTTGAGGAAAACTTACCTCACACAATGGAGAAAACAAAAAAATGAAGAATAGAACTCAAATCCCTACATAATCGAATGAGATCATTGACAAAGTAGAGCAATCACAAACTTGATGAGTCATTACCCACAAAAATCCGATGAGAAAATCAAACCCAACGAGCAAAAGATTATTTTATCTAACACAATTTGGAGCAAAAATCCATTTTCTCAAAATGCCAAGTGTGGAAAGTAACTCTTTTTCCACAATATAAAGTTACTTTTGGCCAAAAACCCAAAAGGGAAAAAATTAAATCACTTAAAATTAAATAAATCAAATACTTTAAACTTCCCAAAACTCCACTGAATAAATTAATTAATTCCAATTAAATGCAATTCAATTAAGAATTTGCTGGTAAATAAAAATAACCAATAGATTATTAAAATCAACATTAATATTTAACTCAACCGCAACAACTGTGAGGACTCTATATGCACATACATATATTGGTCCAACACAATTATGCATATGAAGTTTGGATTCACCCACACGATACTAGAGCTATAATTTATCAATTATGGATACATCGTCCATACACGGATGATATTGGCTAAATCATGAATGACTAATGAAAACTATCTCTTGTGCCACTGTTGGGGATAAGATGTGCTCAAATTTGCAGCTAAGACAAAGATGATGTCTAGTACCTACTCACTAAAATAAGCACACATTAAGTGTAGCTTCCCAGTATATAAATAGTTGAAGCATGAATGTGAATAATCAAAGTACGCCTAATGGAATAGTGACACTCTTGTGGCATGATCATTCATATGTATTAGAATGTCATGATATCGGTCATTCCATATTTAATCCTCAATGTACATAATAAACATCTCGTTTAAACTAAAATATTTAATAATCATTTACAACAATATGAGCATATATCAGTGAAAATCTCAATGAAATATCCATCAGCATAAAAAGCACAATATAATAGGCAATCAATAATTATCATGTTAATCATAATCCAATGGTCTTGAATGAAAAATACACTAGATATCATCATAAAACATCATATCACATCACAATAGAGTCATCATGTAGATATGATCAAAATGGTAAGAAACAATATCATCTTACATCTACATCCGCAATGATATTGGTAAAACCAAAATAATGTACTATAATCAAATGCATCACACAATGCAAATATCTGATCACATCAAATAGAAATAGTCTAGCTCAGATCAAAATAACATAGAAGAAAATGCAACCACAAGAGGAACTACAACCTCCCCCTAGGCATAGGCTTACTTCTAGAAGCTTGCAAAAAGATAGGGGTACAAATCTCTCAATAGTGAAGCATCCTCCCAATTAGTTGAAGTCTCATTCCTTAGGTCTCATTGGAGCCACCTTCTCGAACTCTCAACCCTTGAGGGCCAACCTCCAATGCTAGAGAATGCAAATGGGCTCCAAAGAAAGATGCCCATCCTATAGATGTAAAGCACCTCAATCAAGATCATGGATCACATGTAGAATATATTATCTCAATACGGAAACATGAAACACATCATGGATGTGGGATAGGCTGGGTGGAAATGCCAAGAAATAGGCAATATGACCAATCCTCTTGAGGATCTCAAAAGGTCCAACAAAATACAATGCTAACTTAGAGCCTTTCTCATAACTGATGGGGCTCTTTTGTGGTCACCTACAAAGAATTGATGATCTAGCCTATGGGAATCAACATACTTCTTTTTATGATCCTGAGTAGTGCCAAATGCTCTCAAACATGACCATTTGTTGATCCATATCCTAGAGCATCTTAGGACCCAACACTACATGGTCCTCCAAACAAAACCAACTCAAAGGTGTATGACATGGTTGACCATACAAGGCCTAAAATAAAGACATGCCAAGAGAACTAAAATACCCATTATTATAGGAAAAATCTACCAGGTACAAGTAGTTCTCCCCTATTGAGTGTTGATCCATCAAATACATGAGAAGCATGTTCTCAAGACCCCGATTCACTTGCTCTGTATGATCATAGGTCTCAGGGTGATTTGCTGAACTAAAATAGAGCTACACACGCAAAGCATGCTAGAGAGATATCCAAAGTATGGAAGTAAACACTAGATCTTGATCCAAAATAATCTTGTGAGGTATCTTATGCAACCAAACTATATCCTCCATGAACCCATGTGCTATTGAAGCAACGATATAAGAAGCTCTCATGGGTGAAAAGTGAGCCACCTTGGACAACTTGTCCAGAGTAACCATAATAACATCATGGCAATATGATGACATAGGTAACTTGGTAATAAAATCAATGGAAATAGTGTCTCACTTCCACTTAGGAATGGAATGTGGTTGTAAAAGACTTGCCAAATAGTGATGTTTTGCCTTCACTCTGTAACACTCACGACATCTAGCTACAAAATCAGAAACATCATGCCTCATCTTTGCCCAAAATCACACATGTATAAGGTTGGTATGCATCTTCTTGATACCAGGATGTGTAGAATACGATGCACAATATGCCTTAGACAAAACTAAGGAATAAAGATCACCTAACACCAACACATAAATGCACCCATGGTGCTGCAAAAGTCCATCTGACTCCTAAGAGTAACCTAAAAATTGACCCACAAGGGTAGGTTTGGACTCAACATCCACTCTAACTTCTTGATACCAAGTGTCACTAGGTAAAGCCTCAAGAACAATGACTACACAAATATATACAAAGAGAAAATACTAAGATCTCATGCCTTTTCCTACTTGAGGAATCCACAACAACATTATCCTTCCCTTTGATGTAATGAATATCAAGATTGTACTCACAAAGGAACTCCATCTAAGGATGCTTGCATTTATTCATGTTTGATTGAATAAAGATATATTGCAAGCTACAATGATCGCTATGCAACTCAATATTACAAGTGTGATTGTCATTGCACCAAATGATCAACCTATCAATGCCCAATACAACCATTAGACTTATAGAATCCACAAGAGGTGGTTAAGCCATGCCACAAACTTGAGTATTGCGCTACACAACACAAGGAGACCAAGGGAAAACACCTTGCAATAATCCCCCCACTGCAAGTGAGGGGTTTGAAGCTATGACCAAGCTCTAATACCACTTGTTACAAGTGTGATTGCCATTGCACCAAATGATCGACCTATCATTGCATGATACAACCACTAGACTTATAGAATCCACAGGAGGTGGTTAAATCATTTCACAAACCTGAGTGTTGTGCTGCACAACACAAGGAGACCAAGGGTGCATATCTTGCAACACTCAAACCTGTGACCCAAAAAAAATGTCTCCATTGCACTAGTGCACGCACAATTGCCACCAACTCTAAATCATGGGTGGGGTAGTTTATCTCATGATCCTTGAGCTTCTGAGACTCATATGCAATCACTTGTCCCTCCACCATAAGAACTCCCCTAACACCCTCCAAAGCTGCATAAGTGCACACAATGAACTCACTTGCAAGATATGACATTGGAAAGATAGGTGCAGTGGTTAATTTCTCCTTAAGAGCTTGAAAAGATGAATCACACTAAATGGACCAAACAAACTTCTTCCTTTTCCTTTGAAGAGAATAATAGGATGTGCCAACCAAGAAAATCCCTTCACAAATTGGTGGTAGTAACCTACCAAACCCATGAAACTATGAACCTCAGAGACACTTGTGAGCGCTAGCCAATCCATAATGGCCCGAATCTTCAAAAGATCCACAAAAATAAAATCTTTAGAGATGATATGACCCAAATACCTCATCTTAGTCTGGAAGAACTCATATCAATCCTTAACAAGGAATATTAGTTCTTCACTGCCACCTTACTCAAAGGCCATTAGTCAATGCACAAATGCAAGTATCCATATTTCTTCACAAAGATGATTGGTGTTCCCGAAGGGGAAACACTAGGATGAATATGACTTTTGGAAAAAAATTGTTAGAGTTTATGAGAAAACAACCCACAGCTCCCAAGAACACTTGCATGTAAACACCTATCACCAAAAGAGAGAGAAGCAAGAAGCTACATAGGTTTGAACGCATTGATCCTCGAGAGAGGAGAGATCCTTGATGTGCAAAAATAAAAGTTGCAACAATCACAATGAAATATTATTGTGTTGAATGTGCAGACTATGGTTTTGATCTATATCTGTTTGGAACATGTGTAAACAAGGAAAATGTTAGATTTAGATCTAGCATTTATATTAGTCCAAAACATAAACATAAAAAACCAAGCCACCTCAAATTGAGCCAAAACATATGCATCTAAGCACTGTTTTATTTTCTCTGATAAGAGGGATGTGGGTGTGCTCTCAAAGCACTTGGAGCTTGCCCCTAAGGCTTCAAAGATCCTAATGATATCATTGAAAATGATGTGAAAATGCTATGAAAGAGGCTAGAATAATCCATTATGCTATGCTAATGTGAGTTAGAAAAGAATAAAAATGAAGTAAGCTAACAAAGTATGCTAAATGCTTAAGCTCTAGAATGAAACTAACATTATAACACTACTCAATGTAAAAGATGTGAATTGGTCTTTTTCTCTTGGACGAGGAGGGTATTTATAGGATTTTAGGAAGGGCTTGGGTTAGGAAGGAAAGCTAGGGTCAGAGGTAAGGTTTGGGGTAGAGTTAGGGGTAAGGTTAAAGGTATGGTCAGGTTTAGCCTTGGTCAAAGTTGCTCACACATGTGTGAGCAACACTAGGGAAGTGTGCAAGGGGAACAAGAGTGGAAGAGGAGACATGGGCTTCATTAATGGATTATAAGAAGCATTAATGAGGATGTAAGAAGTATTAATGAGGATGTAAGAAGTATTTATGAGGGTGTAAGGCTCATTTATGAGGGGTTTTGACCCAAAGTCAAAGTTTGAAGGGTTTAGGCTAAGAAATGTAGGAATCACTTTTTAATCAGGTTTAGGGTGAGATTAGGAAATTCTAGAAGAGGTGAGGGATTTTTAGAAGATTTCCAAGGTTTTAGGATTTAAATAAATATTTTATTTATTTAAAAGATTTTTGGTCAATTTATCAATTAATAATTAATAAATAGGGGAAAATACTCAAACTTGATTTAAATGATTTGAGGAGAGATTCTTTAATTAAAGATGTTTAATTAAAATAGGAGGATTTAATGGTATAAAAATAAATAAATAAATAAATAAATAAATTAATTAATACAGGATGATGTCATCAGGGGTTTTCAAAAAATAAAAATACTTTTATTTTCTAATGGATTTTTAGGTGTCTAAATTTTGCCCCTCTTTGATGCAAAGTTGCAAGTGGCATGGCGTCAAAGACAAGAAAATAAGATGCCCCAAGCAAGAAGTTTAGAGGAATAAGGGGTTGTGCCCCCTTGAGAAAATAATGCAAAGTGTAAACGTTGTGGGATTTTCTCGAAAGGAGATAGAAAGGAAGCGGAAGGAATGAAGGAAGAGGGGAGGATAAATAACCATACTTCCATGAGAAAAGATGGAGGAATACAAGATGAGATAAAATGCAGGATGAAGCTATATGAAAAGATGCAAGATGCAAAATTAATCTATATGATGTAGGATGAGGGGGAATTTGGGGAGCTCCGAGTGTAAATGTGGAGAGCACAACCTAGTTTGATATAGCAACATTAGAGACCTACCAAGGATACTGGGATCACAAGGCCTTGTCATTGGCATTGCATAGGACTGACGTGAAAAAGACATGCAAGGTTGCCCCAGCATCACACATGAACCCAAGAGGAAGCATTGTAGAAACAATTCTAGAGAAACCACGAACAAATGACATTTCCGAAGTGCACCATGTAACCCAGAAGATCACATGTGAACCATGCAAGGGTCATATCCAACTAACTCATAGGAAGAAGCAAGAAATCAAAAGACCTTTCCCCAGATTTCCCTCATTTGCAGTGCACCATGATATAAAGGATCTTGGCAACTTTGAGGAGAGGAACAACGAGAAGCTGTAAAAGATTAAAAAGATCCAAAGGGCAAATCCAAGACCAAAATGATAATGCCAAAAGATATCCTTTGCCAAGGAGAGAGATTGATTTGATTGATGGTGGGAAGATTGGTCTGAACGTGTGGAAGGATACATCGACACAGACTTGGGTTGATTCGTGGAAGATTAGGTTTGATAGGAGGAAGGATACATCCTCAAGGGCCCACTAATTCATGAGAGAATGAGTGTTGTTGTTTGTTGGAAAATGTTGAATCGAGAAGAACCATTGTGATCAAGAATAGTCAACAATTAATGTTGCTAAAGTACAAGGCTAGATGGGACAAGATATCCGATCAAATGTTGTTGCAGGACTGACAAGGATATGTACAACAAGATGTGAATATATGTACAATGGACGAGAAGATATTTACATTGGATATGTACAGAAGCTCAAGATTTGGGACAAGAAGATCTCACTATACAAGATATATACAGGATATGTATAGGAGTATATACAAGATAAGATAAAAGATATGTATAGGACTAGACTTTATTGCTATGTTGGATAGACTTGAGGATAGAACACCTTGGGATGAATGGGATGGTGGTGGGGATGAGGATTGGAGAAAGATGATTGTGGTTTGGGGATAGGTGGGGGATACGAGTTTGATAGATAATAACTCAGTCCACTATGTATGGCGCTTTTTTCCAGGTTTTCACCAACATACTTGTCCAAGGTGCTTGAATTGCCAAGTTTTCACCATTGGACAAATGATTTTTCTTTGCTTTTTTGCTTTTGTGATTTTTTATATTTTTTTGGTTTTTCAAATTTTATGGATTTTCTAAATATGTAGGATCTGGTTCATGCATAGAACCTCTTTAGATGTATGATATTGATGGGATCATTCAAGGGATCACCTTTTGGTGTAGATAGCTGATAGGCTCTAAAGTCGAAGCATACAATGACAACGTAGGGGCCCAACCAAGTATGCTCAAAATTTCCTTTCTTCTCTCGATGTGCTTATACTTTCTAATTTTCCTTTAGGACCATGTCGCCCACTTGGAATTGTTTGGGATGGACTTTCTTGTTATAAATCCTTTTGAGTCGATTCTAGTATGCAACTAGGTGATCATATGCTTGCTGTGTCTTTTCATCTAGCAGATCTAGCTGTGTGAGATGTGCCACGCGATAGTCTTCATCAGTGGTATAGTTCTTCATGGAGACACGCAATGATGGGAGCTCAACCTCTATGGGTAGAATGGCTTTGACACCATATACAAGGGAGTATGGGGTGGTTCCCATGGGAGTGCAACAAGAAGTGTGATAGGCCCAAAGGGAAAGATTTATTTGGAGGTGCCAGTCATGACCAGAATCATTGACAACCTTCTTGAGGATTTTGAGGATAGTTTTGTTAGTTGCCTTAGCTAGGTCATTTCCTTGAGGGAAATATTGACTGGAGAAATGGTGATGGATGTGGAGTCTGGCACATAGATCATCCACATGCTAGTTTTTTAAAGGTGTGTCGTAGTCTGTGAAGATGGTAGATGGTATGTTGAAGCGACAGATGATGTGGTAAAGGATGAACTTGGATATTTGGAGGCCAGTAGTTAGGGTGAGCGAAATTGCTTCAACCCATTTTGTGAAGTACTTTGTGGTAGTTATGATGTATTTATGTCCATCTGAGGAAAGGGGAGTGATTAACCCAATGAGGTCGAAGCCCCAACATGAAAATGGCCAAGGTGGCACTATGGGCTGTAAGTCTTGTGCTGGTGCATGAATCAGATTTGCATGCTGTTGACATGGCAGACATTTCCTGATGAAATCACAAGTGTCATGTTCCATGGTTGGCCAATAATACCTGACTCAAAGAAACTACTTTTTCTAGAACCATGCCACTCATGTGGGAACCAAAAATTCCACTGTGGACCTATTTTAAAGCTAGGATGGCCTCATTTGAATCTAAACACCTAGAAATAATATTATGGTATCCTTGATGATAAAGGGTGTTGGCTACAAGAGTGTAGCGGGAAGCTCTACGAATTAAGTTTTGGCATTGGTTATTGGTGAGATGGGGAGATATAATACCATTTTTAAGATATGAATGGACGTCATGGTACCATGGGGACTGAGGACCAACCAAGACACACACCATTTCTGCATCAACTTTCTCATAAGCAAGCGTGTGTAGCTTCTTGACTAAGAATTTGTATTGTGATGAGTCACATGGGATCTCTAGCAAGGATCTGATGGTTACCATTGCATCAACTACTTTGTTCTGAAGCCTTGGTATCTGCGTGAACTATAGGCTCAGGAAGTGCTTTTTTAGTCTGTCCACCAGTTCTTTATAGGGTAGCAACTTGTCATCCTTTGTCTGAAATTCATCTAGGACCTACTTGATAATCAATTGCGAATCTCTAAACACTTTCAGTTCCTTGATGTTCCATTGGATAGCTGTTTTGAGACTTGAGATGAGGGCCTCATATTCTACAATGTTGTTAGTACATGGGAATCATAATTTGAATGATTTTGGAATATAGTCACCTTGAGGTGTGATGAATAGGATTCCTTCCCCTAATCCATGCGATGTGTAGGAGCCATTAAAGTATAACTTCCATATGGGTTGTTCTTCGATCATACATAGGTGTTCATTAGGGAATTCCATGATTAGTGGATATGCATCCACCAAAGGTGTGTCTACTAGCTGATCGACAATTGCTTGCCCTTTGATTTCTTTTTGATCTATGTACTAGATGTCAAACTCATTGAGTAACATGACCCATTTTTCCATACGGCCTATGAGAGTTGTCTTGGATAGTAGATACTTGAGTGGGTCCACCTTTGAGATGAGCTTGATTGTGTGGCTGAGCATGTAATTCCTAAGTGTTTGAGTGGAAAAGACCACGACAAGGCATGCTTTCTCCATCGGTGAGTAATTGAGCTCATAGCTGACAAGAGTTTGACTAATATAGTAAATGAATCTTTCTTTATTGTTGTCATCATGCTAAGCGAAAAGTGCCCCTAGTGCTGTAGTGGTCGTCGAGATGTAGAGTATGAGTGCATCCTGAATCTAGCGGTAAAAGGATGGGAGAGTTGGCTAGATACTCCTTTAGCCTTTCATAGCTTCTTTGATAGATAGGATCCCATTTGAAGCTTGTGTCCTTGTGGAGAAGATGTGTGAAAGGTTGGCATTTGTCTGCTAGTTGTGAGATGAATCGATGCACTGATTGGAGCTTTCCTTGTAGGCTCGTTAGCTACTTGAGTGTTCTACGAGGAGGCATTTCCATGATGGCTTTGATCTTTTTGGGGTCAATCTCTATGTCACATCATGATACTATAAAGCCTAGAAGCTTTCCAGATGTTACACCAAAGACACATTTCTTTGGATTGAGCTTCAAGCCATAATGACACAGATGATCAAACACACTCTCTAGGATGTCTAAGTGTTCACACCGTGTCTTAGATTTTGCAAGTATATCATCCACATAGTCCTCTAGGGTTTTATGGATCATGTTGTGGAAGATGGCTGTCATCGCTCACTAATATGTAGCTCCTGCATTCTTTAGCCCAAATGGCATCATGCTGTAGTAGAAGTTACCCCATGAAATTGTGAAGGTTGTTTTATGCTGATCTTCTTCTACTATATGGATCTGATTGTATCCTAAGAAGCCATCCATGAGTGACAACATCTCATGGCCTGCTGTAAGATCTACGATCATGTCTATGTTGGGTAGTAGGAAATCATCTTTCAGACATGCTTTGTTGAGATCCCTGAAGTATGTGTAGATTCTTATCTCTCCTAAAGGTTTAGTGACAGGCACCATGTTGGAGATCCACTCTGAGTAATCAATGAATTTGATGATCTTTTTTTGGAGGAGCTTCTCCAACTCTATTTTTACCAATAAGGCTAATTTTGGATGCATCTTACGTAACTTCTACTTTACTGGTTTGGCATTAGGGCCCACTACAAGATTGCACACAACTAGATTTGGATCAAGCCTGGGCATGTGTGCATATGACCATGCGAAGTTGACAGTGGCTTCTCAGAGAAGTGTAGTGAAAGCCATTTCTTCACCCTCAGTTAAAGATGTTGCAATGTAGGTGATTCTTGGGTATTCTTCTGTGCCCAAGTTGACTGGCTTGGTCTCCTCAATGATGATAGGTGACCGCTCTGGTCTATAATCTTGGATTGGAGGAAGAGGAAAGTCTTCATCTTCTAGCACCTCAGAGAGGTTTTCACTAGAAGATATGCCCTTTATTTTATCTTTTTTAGAGTCGGAATGTGCCCTAGAGGGGTTTTCACATAAGGACTCATTCTTTTCTTTTTATATTTCAATTTTATGGCTAAAGCTTGCCTCCTCCCCAAAATATCCTTTAGGGTCGAGCTTGCAGACATGAGCTAATTTCTGATGTTGATCTGACTGTTGGCCTGATCCTCCCATGAACCTTAGGAGCGCTTGTGTGATTTGGTGTTAGAATAACTGAGAGGGGGGGGTGAATCAGTTATCCACAGTCCCAAATAAAAAATGTATATCCAAAAATAATTTAAAATTTTTTTTGCAACTCGGTAACATATAATAGTAAACTATCTGTGCTTTTACCGATTACCAGTCAATAACATATAGTAACTACCAATCAAATCTAATATGAAACATGTAAAGTATGATATCCAACAATCATCACAATCAACACATAACACAAGAGATTTAACATGGAAACCCTGTAAAGGGAAAAACCACCTGAGACTGGCAACCCAAAAATTGTTCACTCTTCTAAAGTGAGGTCGGTGAAGACCCAACCCTATTAAAGGTTACAAAACACACTGTAAGGTGTGACCTTGTTAGAGGATTTAACACTAACCATTATCGTCCAACCAACATTCACTATGGGGTTGACAGGATAACAAATGTACATTCTATGAATGACATTACAAGACTTTCAAGTCCACTCAGTTAAGAGATATATTTGATTACAATGGTTAAACTGTAAAAGAAGTTGATTTGATTACAACACAACTTCAGTTACAGATTATCATATCTATGTTAAGCTCATTCAAATCCTCTGATCAATATATCAATTCTGTTTCAATCAATATTTGGTAACTTATTGTTGCTCGGTAATAGCTTTTTGACGCTCGATAATCTCTATAGTTTGGTTCTCCTTAACCAGTCTGATCAAGCATGCATGAAGCTTGTTTACACAATATCTCTGTAGTATTATTTCCTCCGACATAAGTTTCATAATGAAACCCTAGTCTATTAAATAGACAAGTAAACCATTTTCTTTTCATCCATCAGATTTTTCTTCTTAATCTCCTTCGTTGGTTTTGCCGCTTAAACCTTCCTTGGTTGATGTGTCAGTAACACATTTCAAATTTGTTTGTTAGATCTTCCTTGAATTTTTCTAGCCGTTGATCTTATAAAAAACTTTATCTTTCACTCCGTGATCATACACTTTACAGCACATCAACTTCTGTCGGCCAAACAAATCATTTTGTTCTTTTGTTCATTCTCTGGTTAACAAAGAAATGCGTCGGTGAACACAAGCTTGGTTTATACTGTGCTTGGTATACACTACAATGCTTGATGTTTACTGGAATGCTTCATTAACTGACAACAATACTTTGTAACAATTTGCTCCCAACTTCATAAAAGTTTAACATAACATAATCAAGTCAACAATATGAAGTCATAGACTCATCAATAAGTTACCAAAGGTATTCCTTATCCTCATCTGTCATAACCATCTTCCTCAATGTAGATATCTCAGTTCTTCATCTTTCTCTTCTCTTCTATAGATGTGTTAGATGTTTGCAACTCCATGATAAGTACTATCAAAACTAGTTGACATCAATGACAACACAAAACTGATTCAGTTATCTTACATAAAAATTCTGTGCTCGGTGATCTCTAATCACTTGAAGTTCTTCAATCAGGTTCTCAATCAGTTGTAGTTCACCAATTTTCTCCCTTTGGCATTGATGGCAACTCAAGCAATATGAAGTATACCGTACACATACCAAATATCTATTCTACAACTCTGTAAAAAAATGCTGTAGCTTGGTAAGCTCTCCCTTAGCTTAATATGTTTAATCACTACGTTATATAACATAATTGCAATGTGCAGACTATCTTCTGTAGATATGATCTTTAGCAACTCTCAGGTTTTGTCAGTTTCTCTCTTTCTGTATCTTTTCAGATTGTATCTCCCTTAGATAGATGTTTCTGTATTCTCCTCGGTTATCATATTGTTTATCTCTCCCTTTGACAATAATGCCAAAGAGACAAATAAACCATATAGCTCTGTAGTAGCCATGTAACTCTCTGTTGTCTAGTGTATTTACTGTATCTCTGTATACTGTTATGCAAATCCATTCCAGTTCTTCACAACTTTCACAACTTTAGACAGAAATCCAAAGTGTGAACTATGCTGCATCAACATGAATGATCTTCTGATAAGATTAGGCTGATGCAACCTCCAGATCACATTAGTGACCGGTAGACAGGGGATGGACCCCATGTCTAGTCCTCAAGTATTCAAATGTATCTTTCGTTAGAGGCTTTGTAAATATGTCTACAAGTTTCTCTTTAGATGTAACAAATTCAAGCTTCACTTGCTTCTCCTACACTTGTTCTCTTAAGTAGTGATACTTGATAGATATGTGCTTAGTTTTAGAGTGCATCACTAGATTCTTTGAAATGTTTATGGCACTAGTGTTATCACAGGTAATAATCACCAGCTTAGTGATTATATAATTCATTCCTTCTAACACTTGCTTGATATATGCAATATTTGAACATTTTGTAGCAGCAGCAACATACTCTACTTCAGCTATAGACTGGGAAATACAAGACTGCTTCTTACTTGTCCAGGTAACAAGTCTTTCACCGAAGGAAAATTCTCCTCCGGTTGTGCTTTTTTTGTCATCCAAATTTCTAGCCCAACCAGTGTCGGTGTATACTTTAAGTTCAAACTTGCCTTCCTTAGGATACCATAATCCATAATCTTTTGTCTTCTTCAGGTATCTTAAGATTCTCTTTGTAGAAATCATGTGTGACTCCTTAGGATTTGCAGAAAATCTTGCAACAATTCCCACAACATGTGCTATATTTGGTCTACTGTGTACTACATACATTAACTTACTAATAATTGATCTGTACAGTGTTTGGTTCACCTCTGTAGTTTGATCCTCTTTAGTCAATTTGTAGCCTGTGACCATTGGTGTTCCAACTGGTTTAGCATCTTCCATGCCAAATGTTTTCAGTACTTCCTTTATATACTTGGATTGTGTGATGATTATCCCATCACTCTGTCGAATCACTTGTAGTCCTAGAAAGAACTTAATCTCTCCAAACATAGAAATTTTGAACTCTTTTATCATCTCATCAGCAAAGGATTTACTTATGTGATCTTGTCCTCCAAATATAATATCATCCACAAATATCTCAGCAATTAGAATAGTATCATCAGTATCTCCTTTCATATACAAATTGCCATTCTCACTAGTTCTAACAAATCCAATACTTAACAAATAAGTATGCAAACTTTCATACCAGGCTCTCGGTGCTTGCTTCAAACCATACAAAGCTTTATGTAATCTACATACCATGTCTTTCTTGTCTGGATCAATGAACCCTTCTGGTTGTTCTATGTAGACTTCTTCAAGTATCCCATTCAGAAATGCAGACTTAATGTCCATTTGATAAAATTTAAATTTCTTTTGTGCTGCATAAGCCAGTAACATTCTAACTCCTTCTAGTCTAGCAACAGGTGCAAAGGTCTCACCATAGTAAATTCCTTCCTCCTATGCATACCCCTTGCAAACTAGTCTGGCTTTATTCCTTGTAACCTCTCCATTCATTTAGCTTGTTTCTGAAGATCCACTTAGTACCGATAACATTCTTATCCTTAGGTCTAGGTACTAAGGTCCATGTCTTGTTTTTCTCTATCTGTTCAATCTCTTCATTCATTCCATTAATCCATTCTTCATTCTCCAATGCAACTTTAACATTCTTCTGTTCATATTCACAAACTAAGCATGTACCTTGTCTTGACTTACTTCTCGTTTGTATGCCAGCTTGCTTGTTGCCAATAATTTGGTTCTCAAGATGGTGTCTTCTAAAAAATCTTGCTAGTATCCGATCTCTTCTTTCTTGTTCATCCTGTTCAGGTTTATTTGCTTTCTCGGTAGGTCCTTCCTGCTCGTTGGTTTCTTTTTCTTGTTCCTCGGTGTTGTTTTCCTATTGACTGGTTGTCACTGTCTATGACGTTGATAGATACTTTGGATGCTCAATGTATGTGAATCTACCATTGTCTTCTGGTTCCTTTGTGCTTTCTTCTGCATTCTTGTCATCAAACTCATCAACCCTGACATTAGCACTTTCTATCATTTTATTTGTAACTTTATTTAGACACTTATATGCTTTACTTTTAGCAGAATAACCAAGAAATATAACTTCATCACCTTTTGAGTCAAACTTTCCATTTCTTTCATCTTTCAGAATAAAGCATTTACTTCCAAAAATTCTAAAATAACTTACAGTGGGTTTGTGTCCAAACCATTACTCATAGGGTGTTTTGTTAGTGTCCTTCTTCAACTGTACTTGGTTCAAAACATAAACAATGATGCTAACTACCTCTCTCTAGTATGTCTGTGCAACATTTTTCTCTATCATTAGTGTTCTTGCACAATCAATGATTGACCTATTCCTCCTTTCAGCAATTCCATTTTGCTGAGGTTTCCTCGGTGCAGAGACCTATCTTTTAATACCATGCTCATTACAAAAGTTAGTAAATTCATCAGAAATAAATTCACCACCTCGGTCAAATCTTAACCATTTCAATTCTTTACCAGTCTCTTTCTCTACTTTTTCTTTATACCACTTGAACATCTTAAATGCCTCTGATTTTTCTTTCAAGAACATGACAGTCATCAATCTAGTATAATCATCAACAAAAAGAATGAAATATCTATCACCATAATAAATTTGAGTTCTCATAGGACCACACAGGTCGGTGTGAACTAACTCAAGTATTTTCTTTGTTGAATAATCTTTGCTTTTGAAACTAGATTTTGTCATTTTATCTTTTTGACACTCATGACACATAACATGATCAGGCTTAGATAAGTTAGGCAGACCTCTAACCTTTTTCTTTTTACTAATTTTAATCATGTTATCAAAGTTCACATGACACAACCTTTTATGCCATAACCAAGCATCTTCATTTTTTATCATTAAGAAAGAAGACTCATCATTATTAACATAAAACAAGTTACCTTTCGATTGTGCTCCTTTTCCAACAAGTCTTCCTCCATCATCAAATATTTTTACTTTCTTGCTCTCAAAAGAAACTCGGTGACCTGAATTGTTTAGCTGTGCCACACTTAGCAAATTATAGTTTAGTCCTTCTACCCAATAAGCATTATCACATTGGATTATATCATTTATCAGCAAGGATCCCTTTCCTCTAACCATGCAAGGTGTATCAATACCCATTTTTATAGATCCTCTATTATATTGCTCAAGATGATTAAATTTTTCTTCATCACCAGTCATGTGATGTGTACAGCCACTATCTATGATCCATGTATCATTTTTATTAACCTTAGAAATCAATGTTGTTTCTACATACCTTTCTTCTTCATCAGCATCATCCTTCATAGCAACAAATACTACCTCTACATCATCATCTGAATTATAATCAGATTCATTTTCTTCTGCAATGTAACATACCTTTTTTCCTTTGTCATTATTGTCTCAGTTGTCTCTGTTGTAGCATCGGTAACTTCTGTTGTCTCTTCTCCCATAGCTTCCTTCACTAGATCAATCCTTGTTTCTATCATCTTCCTTCCTATTCGGACATCTAGCAGAAATATGACGAACCTCTTTATAGTTAAAACATGCTAAAGGTAATTTTCCTCTATATCTACCTTTTACTTTAGGTAATCTCCTGGCCATAAGAGCTTCAAGCTCATCAAGTTTATCATCAATATTTCTATCACTATCATCCTTATTTCTACTACTAGACTTACCAATCTTCAGAGAAGTCATAAAAGAAGATTCAACAGTCGGTACAACACTATTATCATAGTTGTTCAGTTCAAATGTTGTTAGCTTTCCAATTAGATTATCAAGAGTGAGAGTACTGTTAGGTGCTGACCTATTTTCATGAATTGCAGATATTCTGATGGCATAAATAGGTAATAAGGTCCTTAGAATTTTGCTTACCACAATGTCTTCATCAATAACTCCATCAGATGCTCTAATAGCATGAACTAGCTCCTTTATTCTATTTGTGTACTACACAATGTTTTCTCCTTCTTTCATCTTCATATCATCGAATCTTCCTCTTAAAATTTTGGCTTTGGCTCTCTTGAGATTTGTATCACCGCTATAAACTTGAGCAAGTTTATCCCACATATCTTTAGCAGTAGTGCAATCTTTAATATCTTCAAACTTGGCATCTGTCAGAGCAGCAACAATCTCCATCATAGTAATGTTATGCTCATGTCTATCTCTTAGTTGATCTAGAGTCAAAGGTCCAGTGGGTGGTGCAATGTAGCCATTCTCTAATAGTGTGAGGGTAGAATTCCCAATTCCAGATATATGCAGTTTCATTCAGATTTGCCATATTGTAAAAGTTATCCTTGTTCAGCTTTCGCACATCCCTCTTATACATTTTGTGATCTTTATGCTGAAGTCTTTAAAACTCTATTCCAAGAAACCAACGCTCTGATACCAATTGTTAGAATAACTGAGAGGGGGGGTGAATTAGTTATCCATAGTCCCAAATACAAAATGTATATCCAAAAACAATTTAAACAAATTTTTGCAGCTCGGTAACATATAATAGTGAACTGTCTATGCTTTTACCGATTACCAGTCAATAACATATAGTAACTACTAATCAAATCTAATATGCAACATGTAGATTATGATATCCAACAATCATCACAATCAACACATAACACAAGAGATTTAATGTGGAAACCCTGTAAAGGGATAAACCACCTGGGATCAACAACCCAAAAATTGTTCACTCTTCTGAAGTGAGGTCAATGAAGACCCAACCCTGTTAAAGATTACAAAACACACTGTAAGGTGTGACCTGGTTAGAGGATTTAACACTAACTATTATCGTCCAACCGACATTCACTATGGGGTTGTCAGGATAACAAATGTACATTCTATGAATGACATTACAAGACTTTCAAGTCCACTTAGTTAAGAGATTTATCTAATTACAATGGTTAAACTATAACATTAGTTGATTTGATTACAACACAACTTCAATTGCAAATTATTAGATCTATGTTAAGCTCATTCAAATCCTCTAATCAATATATCAATTTTGTTTCAATCAATATTCAGTAACTTACCATCACTTGGTAATATCTTTCTGATGCTCGGTAATCTCTGCAGTTTGGTTCTCCTTAACCAGTCTGATCAGGCATGCATGAAGCTTGTTCACATGATATCTCTGCAATATTCTTTCCTCTGGCATAAGTTTCATAATGAAACCCTAGTCTCTTAAGTAGACAAGTAAACCGTTTTCTTTTCATCCATCAGATTTTTTCGCTTAATCTCCTTTGTTGGTTTTGCTGCTTAAACCTTCATCAGCTGATGTGTCAGTAACATGTTTCAAATCTATTTGTTAGATCTTCCTTGAATTTTTCTAGCTGTTGATCTTATAACAAACTTTATCTTTCACTCCGTGATCATACACTTTACAGCTCATCAACTTCTGTTAGCCAAAAAAATCATTTTGTTCTTTTGTTCATTCTCTGGTTAACAAAGAAATGCGTTGGTGAACACAAGCTTGATTTATACCGTGCTTGACATACACTACACTGCTTGGTGTATACTCAAATGCTTCATTAACTGACAACACTGCTTTGTAACATTTTTCTCCCAGCTTCATAAAAGATTAATATAACATAATCAAATCAACAATATGAAGTCATAGACTCATCAATAAGTTATGAAAGGTATTCCTTATCCTGATCTGTCATAACCATCTTCCTCAATGTAGATATCTTGGTTCTTCATCTTTCTCTTCTCTTCTACATATGTGTTAGATGATTGTAACTCCATGATAAGTATTGTCAAAACTAGTTGACATCAATGATAACACAAAACTGATTCAATTATCTTACATAACAATTATGTGGTCGGTGATCTCTAATCACTTGAAGTTCTTCAATCAGGTTCTCAATCAGTTGTAGTTCATCGTTTGGAACTCATCGATGTGTTCGACGCTTTGTTGGTCCTAGTCTATGAGTTTAGGATGGATGAGGGGAATTTTATGATGTTAATGGCAAGTTGATGGAAGACAAAAGTGCCAAGGAGGGTATCATTATCAAAGATATCATCATATGATTTCTTTTCTTCCTCTTCAGGGATGTCTTCAATGTCTAAGAGGTCATCCTAGCTATTCAAGAAGGGAACATTGGTCAAGTTAGTGCCCCCAGTTATGATATTGGGATCTTGTATATGCAAGCAAGAGGTATTAAAGCCAAGACCCTAATTCTTTGGATTCTTTGATGTTGTGATGGGGTCTTTGCTTTCGCCCTTGTGGTACTAGACCACCACCTTGATATTTCCATTGTTTACTGGTGTACTTATGTGATTATGGATATTTGTCTTTGAAGTAGCCAAGGAGTTTAGTGTCAGGTAGTGGGGGATCTCTATAAAACTACCGGTTAATGTTAAGGTCCATCTCTTGACTATCTATGTTTCCATGGGAAATAAAAGTCATAGGTCCCATTTTCTTGATATCATGATTTGCTTCCGCGAGCTTGCTTTGGTGACTTGGGCACCCTTGTGTATGTGGATTGAGTGGGAGGGACCCTACTACAAATGCATCAGTTAGGCTATATTCATTGCAGCCTTGGTTGTTGATCTTGACGGAAGAGAGAGTGGAGGTAAGGATTGTTTCTAGATCGCTAAGGGATCGGGAAGAACTGGAAACAGAAGTGTCAATTTTAGTTCTAGGACAATGAGTGGAATGAGGGAAAGATTCTTCCAATGTATGATAGTATGAAAAGAGTTAGGGGTCTGCAAGGATGGTAACCTCAGTGCCTTGATGTGGAAATTTGATGCACTGATGATACATAGATGGTACATCTTTGATGGAATAGATCCATGGTCAATCGAGGAGGATGTTAAATGGTAGGTCAAGATCAACAACATGGCGGATGGTGTCTTGAGTTGTAGGGCCTAACTTGATAGGAAAAAGAATGGTACCTTTAGAGGTATGCTCCAAGTTATCACATGCCTTGATGGTGATGAATTCATGTGATACGTCGGCCTCTGTGAACCCTATCTACTGAATGAATTTCAAAGTGCACAGGTTTAGGGCTAAGCCATTATGTATCATGACCCTTTTAATAGAAAAATATTTGACCATAACAACAATGCAAAGAGAGAGATTATGGTCAGGTGCAATAGGTGGTATGCTAGATGACTTAAAGGAAAGAGCACAGGGTACTGTTGATAAATGTCCCACAAGATTCTTGAACTAGATGGTGTTTATGTCTATGGGGACATGTCCTTCATGGAGATCTCAGTTGAGGATTTATTGATGGAGGGGTGAAGTATGGAGAAGGTTGAGGATGGTTATTTGGGCAGGTGTATTCCCAAGATGTTCTATAATGTTATATTATGCATTGTGTGCTAGCCTTAAAGTAGCACCAATGATAGATATCCAGCCTCTGTGAGTAGTAACAACACACTGACTATCTGCTCCTTTGACGTGGATGACATTAACTGTGGGCTCGACTTGGGTTATACATCCAATGAATTTTTCATAATTGATATGGGCAGTCATGTATTCTTTTTGATTAGCATAGTCTCCTTGCTTGCCTTTGCCTTAGTTTTGGGGTGGAGGATTAGCATTGGCTTGGTTCTTCCTAGCATTGTGTTGTGGGAACATGTTCTGATAGATCTGCAAATTGGCATCAGGTGAGGCTTGGGATGGTGTGTCCACTTGGATCTCTTTCCTGTCAATGAGCTCTTAGATGTAATGCTTTAGCTTCATGCACCTTTGGGTAGTGTGTCCTTTGACATGATGATAATCATAGTACTCATGATCTTTGTGCCAGTTAGGCTTGGGAGTGGCATCATCAAATTGCTGAGTTGGTGGGTACTTGATCATATTGGCCTTGGCCATTCAATGAAATATTACATCCATAGGTTCACCAAGAGGTGTGAAGGTTCACCGCTGATGGGTCTGGACTCGAGGCCTATTTTGATTTGGAGTAGTTGTGATGGTATTGGCCTGATCAATTGGATTGCCTTGATTTTCTTGATGTGCTTGTTACTGATAGTTTTGCATGGGTTTCTGATGGATGGGAGATTATTGCTGGTAGATTGATCTGCATAGGCTGCTGATTGATCTAAGGCTGATGTTGTTGATATGTAGGGGTTGGTGTAGGACCAACCACAACAATTTGGACATTCTTAGTATCTGTGGCTCCATTAGTAACAACATTTTGATTTCAATTTCAGTAATGGGGTTTATCATTGCTAGTCTTGCTGTGGGAATCATCCTTGTAGTGCCGGATTGTGCCTTGATTGAGGAGGCCTCTTTCAATATCTATCCCCTTGATTTTGATATCTTGGTAAGTTTGTGTTGGAAAGTTTACTTTACTTAGTATATATGACTAAGTTTTATGTTGTCATTATGGCAACAAAGTCATATGAAGTTTGGTAGTCAGTGCACTAACTTGGAAGATCATAATTTGGCTAAGTATAGAAGACAAAGTAGATAGAGAAGTACCCGATGATCAGAGCATCGACACATGTGTGTATGATCGAGCTTTGGTATGCGCCCTTGGATATAAGCTTTTGAGTATGTTATTATGCTAAGTCTAAGAAAACATGGTCAGATTTGATAGTATGGATAAGTTACAGTAAGTCTAAGTGACATTGGCAGTTAAGCAACTGAGAAGAATAGAGCATGCAACCGATAGATAGTTTTTTGTTTATTGTGTATCATTTTTTTTTGTAAAGGCTATGCACCTATTATAATAATGATGTAAACATGTTAATATCATTGTATGTAAACATGCTTGAGCCAATTAATTTGGAAGCATTGTATGTGTTATGTTTTAGGCCAACACAGTAGTTAGTTTTGGTTGTGCCCATTCAACATGTATATATATGACATGTGCTTTTGTATTTGGACATGAAAAAGAGATATAGAGTATGGAAGATATAAAGAAGAGAAGATGTATGCAAGTTCAGAAGTATGAGATAAAGCTCTAAAAGAAGTTAGAGCATCATTGCACAAAAGGAACTGATCAGACAACAGTGTCAAAGTAGTAGTTCACCATTACAGATATAGTGTGTATCTGATAACCAGGAGGTTGTAGACTTCTTCATTGAGCAGTGAGCCTTCCACCCCTAACAGGGTTTGTTCTATCAAGAATCCTAACTGAGTCATTTTACTCAGCTTTGTAAAGACTTCTCCTATCAGGGAAAAGGAACATTAATAGGTTCATAAGATTAGTACAATTACTAGTGGGTATTAATTCCCATCGAGGTTTTCCTCTGGCCAAGGTTTCCCTGTAAACATATCTTGTGTTATGTGTTATGGTTGAATGTTTCATTTTCTTTACTATTCATTTTAGTACTTAAGTAATTAAGCTAAGTTTAAAGAAGTAGAAAAACATTAATTGTAGAACACTGATTCACCCCCCTCTCAGTGTTCCCATTCTTAACAATTGGTATCATAACTTTGGTCCTCTAAGATAAGTTTAACCACTTGAGGAGATCATGGATATAGTTGAAGTGAAACATCTAAAGAAAAATCTTGAAGTATCTCTTGAAGATCTTGACAAAGCTGAAAAGGAAATTGAAGAACTGAAATTAAAGGTCAGTGGCTCACAAGTATTCATCAAGAAACTGAGAAAATATTTGAAGGATTGTTCAACAAATGATTTGGGAAAAATGGTCAAAGAGATGAATGAAGAAAACACATCTCTGAAGGATCAGATTGAATATTTGGATGAAAAACTAACTAATAATCAGGAATCCTATGAAGAACAGATCAAAGAAAACAAACAATTGGATGAAGAACTTATGCAAGATGTAGGACCCCTCCATTTCCGTCATCTTGTTAAGAAAACTTTGGTAAGCACTATTGTTATTTCTTGCAAAACTTTCTGTAGATTTTATGTGAAGTTAGTATATATCTTGACTGTAGTTCATTAACTTAATTAGAATAGATTCATCTTCAAATGAATTCATGTAATATGTTAATTTAAGACATAGTTTTGAAGTAATATTACCTTTTGTTAACTATTGTGGTATTAGAACATGAAGATATAAACATGTGCTTACATGATAGTATTAATGTTACTCTAGGATGCTTGGAAAATTTATCTGAATTATAATTAGGAAGCTTATAAGGATTGGAATATTCCCCTAATGAATAATAGTATGTGTTAATTTAGCATGCATAGTGTTGAGACATTTTAGAGAAAAGACAATCTATGGTAATTAAACAATAGATATTATTGAATCAATAGTGTCAATGGTTGAAGTACATTAGCATAACCAAGACTAAGTTAAGCTTAAGGAAGTATAGAAACTTTTTGAGTTTTACATGTCCTCACTATTAACCAATTTGATTAGTGAAGTTGTAGATTTTAAAGACATAATAGGATCAGTAATTAAATATGAGATGGATTAGAAATAACCCTGAGATAACCATCTTCATGACTTGTCTTCTTGAAACATACTCAAAATTAATAAAGAAGGAATCCAAGACAAATTGTATTAGGGGATGATTTCAAAGTAGGTAATTATGTTTTTAGGATCGATGTTTATCATGGGTTAAGGACCACCTTGTTTTAAGATAGCATTGTGTATTCTAGGTTATGAACCTAATGATTGAGTACCATGTGTTAAATTGAGATAATGTTATTACAAGAGGATACATTCTAACCTGATTTGATGGAAGGCCCTGGTGCATTGGAACTACATCTTATTTGGGTTATGTTTTACTTGCTTAAAGTTTTGAGCTAAATGAAAGGATATAGAACTAAGATCTTGGATCTTATAATGATATGTGCGACTTGATGTAGATAAATTGAGGTAATTTAAATAAATGAAAATTATGATATACTTTAGAGTTAGAGAGTATAAAGGAATATGGACTATGTGGAATTGAGTTATGAAACTTGGTTAGGAGGTGTTTTTAATTACTATATATATATTGTTTGATCAATTTTGGATTTGGAGAAATGTAGATTTATATATGTGAATGAGGTGATGTGGTATGTAGACTTAATTGTCGTATATGTACAAATGGGTTTATATGATGCTTTAATTGGATTATATACATGACATATTCTTGGAATTACTGATATTATCTTGAGTGTGTAGGGATAAAACCATGGAATTTAGGGGGAGTCAAGCTAACATGTATTGTGTCTCCCATGACAACAAGGTTGTGTCCTGAGGGAGACAAGAGCTCATTTTGGATGTGTTTTATTTCGTGAGGTGAATGTGTGTGTGTATGTAATTTAATTTATTTCTTCTTTTTATATCTTGTGAATTTATATGTGACATGTCAAGTGTGTTGTGAAATGTTCTTACATGTGCTAGTGTAATGTGTTGGCATTTCACATGGGGAGCTTGAAGGGTCACCTAGTTGTCCTTCCCAAGAAGAGTCACATCCATATCAAATCTATGGGGTAGCTTAGAAGGGTGTTTTGAAGACTCATGTGGACACATTGGGTAGTGTTTAGCACAAAAATGACTAGTCCCCTTGATAGACCATTGGGTAAGGGGTATTTTTTGACTATAGGACACCCTATTTATGACTTTATAGTCCTTTCAAAAGTTGGCTTCTCAAGATGGACGAAAATCAACTTTTGGAAGATTTCCTTGGGATATCAATCTTCCTTTGATTGGCTAGTACTTTTCTCCCCATCCCTTAGTCACCTCCTTGGGTACCATTTTGGGAGACATAATTTAAGAATGGGGAAGGACAACCAATGGGAACCCATGCCTTGAATTGGGAAGTGTGAGGAGAACCTTTTTAGAAGGATCCCCAAAAACTTAGAGGGCGAACACCCACTCTCCAATTTTGGAGATGAAGAGAGCTAAGGAAGAGGATGGAAGGAAAAGGGACTGGTTATAAGGAGAGCTCATCACACAACTTTCTTTCCTTGGTATTTAGGTTGGTGACTCCTTAACTCCGTGTTATTGTTTACATGAATGCTTTCAAGATAATAGTATGAGAGTTGTGCATACATGAAATGTGTAAATGAAGGTTTTTCTTGTAGTGTTTCCTTTTTATGGTTGTTTTAATGGGAGTTCTTATTTTCATTCTTGTTGGGTGGGTCTTAGTAGATCTGGTTTGTAAATGGCCATGTAAGTAAAATTTATGATGCAAAGCCTTGTGTGAAGGCAAGAATAACTTGCTGTCCCTATTTTCTTCCCTTAGGGGTTTTCATGTTAAATGGTTATAGTAGTGTCTCGTATATGTTGTTGTTTTGTGAAGTTCTATGTTGTATATGCAATATTTGAGGGCTGCATGTGTGTTCCCTAGTTAGCTTGGCTCCCCTTGCTTGGGGGTTGGCTAGGACCTACGAGGTCTCATGATGCCATATGGTAGGGAGGAGAGTATTCCATGGATTGCTAGTTTTTGATATGCAGGTTTTTTGGCTAGGTAGAGATAAGTTTTTAGTTGCAGGAATCCTGTTGCAACCCTCTTGAAGAAAAGAGTAATGAGGTGTTTCCTCTATTTGTGGCATTTAAAGTTAATTGAATTTGTAATGTAATCTATTGATGTATCTCATTTGAGAATGAGTGTTAAATGATTTATGTGTAATATATGATGATAGCTTCTGTTCATGTTGTAATGCAACAAAGAAAAAAATTGTAAATTTGTGTTTGCTGTTGTAAAATGTGATTGAAAATATTAGTAAGTTTTAACTTGATATTAGCAAGATGTTAAGAGAGAAAAATGTATTCTATGCTAGTTGTGTTAATGCCCGAAAAATTTAGGCATGACACAAGAAAACATGAAAATCTTGGAGTTAGAAAACATCAAGAAAAAGATGAAATTTGAATGAACAGAAGCCAAGAACCATATTGAAAAATTGCACACAAGTGTTGATCTATTAGACTCTTAGTTATATGCACAAAGGATAGAAGGAGATTCTAGTGGTATTGGATTCAATGAAGCACAAATTCAAATCAATGCAATGCAAGAAATATTGAAATCACTTGAAGAATCTACAAAAGCTAAGAAGACTGAAAATCATACTGAAGCTAAAGCAGAACCATCTAAAGATGAACGCAAGCCAGTAAACATAACTTGTTATGCCTATAACAAGCATGGACATATAGAAAGAGATTGTAGAGAGGTAAGAACTTTTAATGGTTATTGTTATTCATGTAATAAATTTGGTCATAGTGCTATGAATTGTAGATCAAATCAAAGAAATCAGACACATCACAATCAAAGAAATCAACTATAGAAAAATTATAGAATTCCTTAGAACATCACATGTCAGATATGCAATTACAATGGTCACACAACTAGACAATGTAGTATGGTAACTCACATCAATGCGTCGAGGAATACAAGGCCTCCAGTTATTTGTCACTCTTGTAAGAAGGTTGGACACATCTCAAAGTTTTGCAGATCACAAGCGCAAAGTCAAGAAAGACCTAATAAGTCTCAAGGATCAATATTAGATGAATCTAGAGAAGTCACGTTTGTGAAATCTACAAAAGATGCAAGAAAGATATGGATGGAAGTAAAGAAATATAATGTCAATGAAAAAGTAGTGGATGCATCCGCAATGGACACACCTTCTACTTCTGGATAAATGACCCTCATGGTCATAGGGGGAGCTAGATAAGCTCTAGACCCCTGCGCGGATGGTATACTCACCCTCAGAGTATGTGCCTTTAGTTTTAGTTGTTTGGTTGCTAGTTGATGCAGTATGCAAGATCACATAGCCTGATTGACAACAAGAACAGAGATTAAAATTCACTGTTGTAACCCGTATTACAATAGCAAGCATTAGTTGAATAAAGTTGATTTATAAGTCATCTAAGATCTATTATCCTCACTTTTGCATTCAAGATCAAGCCTTTGGAGAGAATGTGAGATCATAGCAGCAAGTATTGAAGGATTGAAGTTATTTTCATCAGCAAAGAAGTGTTAAAATTGTTGCAGAACCCTAGCTCAGATGCTTCATTTCAAAAACCCTTTGGAACTCTACTTAAGCAATGAAGCAAGTAATGGCAACTCCAGTAGTCTTTGATGTCACAAAAAGGAAAATATATGTATTCAAGAAGAATCCATTTAAGTCAATTCTAGATGATTTAGAAGGATCATTTTCTAGAACTCTGATGGGAGTTATGCATGTTGAAGATATTCATGCTTACATCTATTATAAAAAGGAGCCTGTAGGAGTAGATAGGATAAGATTGCACCTTGAATCTATGGTTAATCCAGACTTCACATTCAAGGATGAATTCACACACTTTTCAAAAAACCCTATCATAGAGTATATGACTACGTATGAATTCTATTAATCAGAATGGATCAAGATATTGCTTAGCAGGATTCATGATGACTTGTTTTGGAATGGATCGAGATATTGCTTAGCAGGATCCATCAGGCAAAGATGTCAGGAAATAGGTTGAGTAGGCATGTAAGTCCAGGAGTGATAAGCACGACATGAATATTGAGCCCATTTAGGAGAAAGATATAAAACTCATGGCTATGATCCTAGGATACAAGTTCCAGCATGCTAACAAAGTGAACAGTGTATCCGCATCGACTATTCTAGAAGCTATAAGGATAGTGAAAGAAAATGGAGAGTTTAACTAATGTGAGATCCTGCGCACACAATTGTTAGATAACATAAGAGCCATAAAACATGATAAGAGAAAAATATTTAGATTTGGGTCATTGATCATCTACATGTACTTTCATATAGTCAGAAAGGTCTCTAATCTCTATCTTGACAAGAGCATACCTACATTGCCTCAAATTTCATTCAAGGAAACATCAAAGAGAACCTTAAAGGATTACATGGAATTGGAGATTAAGACATTTAGAATTAAGATGCAAAGAAGGTATAGGATACTTGAAAAGGTAGTAGAGAAATACAAGGACAACATTTTCTTCATGGTGGAAATAGATGCTACATGTATGGAAGTAGTTGATCCTAGGAAAAAGTGGATTGATCCACTTGGATATGAAGTTGATGAACACATTTTGGAAGGCTATGCACAAGTCCTCATATCAGCACCTAAGGATCCCAATGAACCTAGATGGGGAAACTTATGAAGAAAAGACAAGACACATTGATTCTGTCCTATACAGTGCTGCAACAAAGAGAAAAGCATCTAGAATTACCTTAGACATTTTGAAAATTCATGTTGTAACCAAAGAAGACTTAGATAAAGCAAGGGAAGCCAAGATTTCTATGTAACTTGAGAGTGTACCCTCATCTATTGAAGTTAAAATAGAAAAATCTGATGATCCTAAAGAGAAGAAGAGTAAAATTGATGTCAGCACCTCCGCGCCCACAGCTACAATTGATCTAGAGCCCACTCCACCTCTTGAGCCAAGAAATATGTCTAGAAGGAAGAAGTAGACTAGTGCAAGCTGCCCATCCTCAAGGACAACTAGAAGCAAAGGAAAGAACACTCAAGCACCTCTTAAGGTAGGATTCAGATCGAATCTAGAAGTGTTGAGAACTAGAGTTATTGATGAAGGAAGGATAGATCAGATAGAAAAATTCTATGATAAGTATCATGATATTGACAAGTTAGAAATTCATTCTATGATCATCAAGCATATGATTAAGTTCAAAAATTTAGTCTTGGAACTTAAGACAGTCATTCCTGATCAAGTATGGCATATACTTGACTCTTTGAAAAGACAAGCAATTGAAGAGGATATGAGAATAAGAGAAAAGACATTAGATGAAAACCTCCTTGTTTGTTCACTGGAAGAAAAGATATTACTATTAGATTTGGTTAAGCCACATCTAAGAAAAAAAATTAGAACTCTGCAGATAATGAACAAGGATTATGAGTTGGTTGCGAAGGAGACAAAGAAGGCATTTGAAAAAGTGTTTTTGGAAAGACACATGTACCCTCCTACTGTGCCTAAAACCCAAGTTCCCTCTGAGCAAGAAAAAGAATCTGAGATCCCAAATACACCTATGATAGGTCCACAGGATTCTGCGCCCAAGGCTGAAGCTAAGAATGAAACAATTGTGATTGATAATGTTGAAATATCCATGGTGGTGATAGATAAAGATCTAGATAATTTTGAAGAAGCCTTTGTAAGTACTAAAGAGGATGAGATCTTATGCAGTGATGAATCACCTATACAACAAGAAGAAGTCAAAATTGAAAACTTAACAGGACAGGAAGAACATAAGGAAGATGAACCTAAAGAAGAGCCCTCTGTTGAGATTCTAGTGAAGGTAAAAAGTGAGTTCATGGATAGCACACTTCTTACTCCTAAGTCATCTATATCACTTTTGTCAAGTTTGACACCTGATACAACAAGTTTAAACTCATGGGGAGAATAAGATCTAATGAAGATAAGTGTATTGGCTATGGAGAAAGCAAAAGAAAAACAAGTAATGAGGAATCCTCTATTTGTTGAATCAGTCAGCATATTGAAAAATCTATTGCCTAAGGATAAGAAAGTAATTAGTGTTCATTTAGTGGATGATGTTAGCAACATCTTATCAAGCTTCAAAGAAAATTTTTCAAGTCTAGAAGCCTCAGCATCAAAAATTGCAAAAGACAAATATATCAAGAAAAGGCTAAATGAATTGATAAGAAATTTCTCACTTGACCTTAATTCTCTAAAGATTGGTCAAGCAATGCTGAAAGAGTTAGCAGCAAAAGGAAGGAAGATAATTGTTGACTGCATGAATAAGGAAAAACTCACTATAGATATCTCTAAAAAGATTCAGGAAGAAGAATCTCCAATGGCAGCAGTAAGAAAATCAGTGGAAGATCCCTCCCAAGACATAAACATGTGCAAAAATGTTTATCAAGGTCAGTTAGATAAAATTGAGAAGGCAGAAAAAGAAATGGCAAAGATAAGGGCTAGACAAGCACAACTTAGAAATGCACTAGCGCCCTCACTAGATGTATTAAAGAAGAAAATCAAGAAGATTGATGCCACAATTGTAACATATGATCAAGGTCCCTGCATAGATTTAGAAAAGATGGAGAAGCTCACATATGTATTATGCACCCATCTTCAGACAATTGATGCACTCAAGGTTTTCTGGCAGCAAGAAATAAAAAACCTTCAGATTGCATACCCGGATGTATTTTCTATGTAAGTACTTAAAGTTTTCCTTTTTGAGCACCTTTGTCATTAATGTCAAAGGGGGAGTAGTGTATATGGTATAAAGGAGATAGTAGTGTATATAGAAGAAGAAGATGATGTATAGTTTGATAACAAGTTTTTTGTGTAAGTTAAGTTTAGCAACTTCGCCATATTCCTTTGTTTCCATTAATGACAAAGGGGGAGATTGTTGGAAATTTGACTTTACTTAGTATATATGACTAAGTTTTATGTTTTCATTATGGCAAAAAAGTCATATGAAGTTTTGTAGTCTACGCACTAACTTGGAAGATCATAAATCCACTAAGTATAGAAGACAGAGCAGACAGAGAAGCACTTGATGATCAAAGAGCATCAACGCACATGTGTATGACCAAGTTTTGGTATGCCCACTTGGATATAAGCTTTTGAGTATGTTATTATACTAAGTCTAAGAATGCATGGTCAGATTTGATAGTATGGATAAGTTACAGCAAGTCTAAGTGACACTGGCAGTGAAGCGACATAGCAGAATAGAGCATTGAGACAACATATATTTTTTTGTGTTAGGAATAAGGTGTCTCAACCTTGGATAATTCCTATTATTATTATTTGTTTTGTAAATGTATTTTTTGCAAATAATGTAATTAAGTGTGAGTGTACATGTCTAGTTGGCATGTTGATGTGTCACTCCACTTGATGTGTTGGCATCTTGTGCGTAAGGAGATCATGACTGAAATGGTCATGACGGATTCTTATGACGTGTAAGAACTATTTAAGGAATGTGCTATGATAGGTGTAAGAGCATCTTATGACTTGGGCCTATTTGGGGGCCCAAGAAGAAGTGGTTGGTGTGTGTAAGAGAATATGCCAAAAATAGGTTGGTATGACAGATTCTCTTACACTTCTCTTGTGACCATTATTTTTGGTAGATTCTATGACAAGCTGTCATAGTCTATTCTAGGGATGGATGCCTATTCTTGGGATTGCATGTAACAACTATGTACATGTGGCTTTGTGCATGGGTCTTGGTGGTTGTGCCTATTTTTGAGTCCAGAGGAGTCTATATATATGATGCTGCTCCTATGGGAGAGATATAATAGAAATTTAAGTCTTGTTGGCTTTGTCTCTCATTTCCTAAAAGAACTTGCATTGCAAGTGTATTGTAACCTTTGTGTTGAAGATAATACATTGTGCAGGTTTTGGAGTGCTGGGGTTTTTTACCAAAAGGTTTTCCCCAGGGTATATCATTGTGTTATTCTCTATTTTTCTATATGCATTGTATGTGGTTGCAATATCTTTGTTAAAGTAGTTAACGAATCTGAAATTGTAAGGATTTATAAGAATTTGCACAATACTCTCCTATAGAGATTAGCGTAGGAAGCTATTTTCACACCTGAGTTTCCTTACAAGTGGTATCAGAGCCTGATCAACTTTTGATCCTAGTTGTTGGGTAGGGTTTTTTGAGGTAATCTCAAGTTTGAGTGGGAGTTTTTTGCAGAGCATTCTAAATCTTATTTGCAGATTGAGATGGCAAATTCATCATATGGAAGAATGGAGGTGGAGAAATTTAATGGTACTAATTTTGAGTTGTGGAAACTCAAGATGGAAGACATGTTGGAAGATCATGACCTATGGAAAGTGACTTCAAATGCTACAAGACCAACAACTATAGCTCAAGTAGATTGGGATATCAAAGACCGTAAAGCTAAGGGTCTCATAAGACTTTGTTTAACCGATGCAGTCCTTTTGAATGTTCTAGATGAGAAAACCGTAAATAGTTTGTGGGAAAGACTTGCGGCCGTGTATCAGGCCAAATCTCTAGTGAACAAGTTGTTCCTGAGAAGAAGTTGTACTCTCTACGAATGGAGGAAGGTGGATCCTTAACGAATCATTTAAATGCATTTAATTTACTGGCTGCACAATTGACATCAGCCAGTGTCAAGTTAGAGGAGGAGGATCATTGCTACACACTTTTGTGTTCTTTACCGGATTCATGGGACCATCTTATGATGGCTCTTGGAAGCACTTTAGTCACCTTCAAAATGGATGATGTGGTGTCTTCACTTCTATCAGAGGAGATGCGGAGAAAGGCTTCCATTTCAGAAAAAGAAGCCCTTGCTGTTCGTGGGAGATCCACTGAAAGAGGGAAGAAAAATGACAATAAGTTTGACAATAAGGGTAGATCCAAATCCCGTGGGAAGTCAAAGACTTCTAATAAGTCCAAGGCAAAATGTTGGAACTGTGATAAATCTGGGCACTTCTGTAAAGACTGCAAAGAGCCGAAGAAGAAGAAGAAAGGTTCAGATTCAGCTTCAGAAAGATCTCAAGAAGATGGCGATGCATTCATCACAGCTTTGGCAGCCCATGCATCTAATGATGTGTGGTTGGTTGACTCAGGTGCATCTTTTCACATGAACTCTCATTGAAACTAGTTCTCAAAATATGAAGAGTTCGATGGTGGAAAGGTGTACTTGGGTGATGATTCTCACCTAAAGATAGTTGGATGTGGAAGGGTCACTATCAAATTTCTTGATGTATGAGTAAAGGGAATCAATGGAGTTATGCACATTTTGGGTTTGGCATGAAACCTATTATCTGTAAGTATGCTGAATGATATAGGTGTGCAAGTTGTTTTTTCAAAAGAAGGATGCAAGATGATAAGAGGATCGATAGTGCTTGCAAGGGGTACTAGGAGAGGTACCTTATTTCAGCTAGATGCATGTATTCCTCTATGTAATAGTTCTTCATCCTCACCATCTGAACAAGCAGTGAAGAAGTCTGTGGCTATTGGTTCTGATGGTAGTGCAAACACTTTGGAAGGTAAGCTTCCTGCAGAAAAGACAATGTTGTGGCATATGAGATTTGGCCACATTGGTGAAAAGGGTCTCAGAACCTTGAAAAATAAAAATCTTGTTGAGGGGTTAAATGATTGCAATCTCATGTTTGACTTCTGTGAACACTGTGTCTATGGTAAACAAAATCATGTTCAATTTTACTCTAGTTCTCACAAATCTTCTGATGTTTTGGATCTTATTCATTCTGATGTATTTGGTCCTGTAAAATTTCCTTCAATCTCCAAGTCTATATTTTTTGTATCTTTCATAGATGATTACAGTAGAAGGATATGGATTTATTTCCTTAAAAGTAAGACACAAGTCTTTAGTCAGTTCAAGGAATTTAAAGCTCTTGTAGAGAATCAGACTAGTAAGAAGATTAAGTGTGTGAGAACTGACAATGGTGGTGAGTTTTGCTTAGCAGAGTTTGAACAGTTCTATAAAGAACAAGGTATCGAGAGGCATAAGACAACTCCTTATACCCCATAGCAAAATGGAGTTGCAGAGAGAATGAATAGGACACTGATGGAGAAGGCTAGGAGTATGCTTAGTGGAGCTGGTTTAGAACAAAGGTTTTGGGCCGAAGCTATGGCCACTGCTTGCTATCTGGTTAACAGATCTCCTACATCAGCCCTTGTTGGTAAGACACCCATGGAGGTGTGGTCTGGTAAGAAGCCTTCAATTAGACATCTTTGTGTTTTTGGTTGTGAAGCTTATGCACATGTTCCAAAGGAGAAAAGATCTAGGTTGGAAAATAAAGTTGTTAAATGTATTTTCATCGGATACAGTGCTGGTGTGAAAGGATACAAGCTTTGGGATCCCGTGACTAGTAAGGAGTTGTATAGTAGAAATTTTATTTTCAAAGAGCTAACATCTTCTCCTATTGTGATACAACCAGATGAAAAAGAAAAGGAAAAAGATGTTGTTCAGTTGCCTCCTACCCCTGAGAAGACTGAACAGAGAGACCATGTTGGGTCTAATGATGAGGAGAGCTCTAGCAGCTCTAATAGTTTGGAAGAAGAGGAAGAACAACCTCAACCTCAGCCCTTGAGGAGATCCATGAGAGAAAGAAAGCAACCAGAAAGGTTTGGTTATTCTATGTTAGATTCCAGTTGTGCCTTTGCTTTGATTACTAACAATGATGAGCCTAGATCTGTGAAAGAGGCTTTGGGCATGGAAGATGCAAGTTCCTGGATTAAGGCTATGGATGATGAGCTGGCTTCATTGGAGAAAAACAAAACTTGGGACCTTGTACCTTTGCCTAAAGGGAGAAAATCTGTTGGCTGTAAATGGGTGTTCAAGAAGAAATTCTGTGCAGATGGCAGTGTTGAAAGGTATAAAGCTAGATTGGTTGCAAAGGGGTATTCATAGGTCGAGGGAATAGATTATGGTGAAATATTCTCTCCTGTTGCAAAGTTGACATCCATTAGATTTCTGTTATCTCTTGCTGCATCATATGATTTAGAGATAGAACAGATGGATGTGAAGACAAGTTTCCTTCATGGTGATTTGGAGGAAGAGATTTATATGTCACAGCCTGAGCACTACATTGTTAAAGGTAAAGAATCCTTAGTTTGCAGATTAAAGAAATCTCTATATGGTTTGAAACAATCTCCTAGGATGTGGTACCTTAAGTTTGATGCCTTTATGTTGTCAATTGGATTTGTAAGATCAAAATCAGATCATTGTGTTTATTTCAGAGTTGAAAATGATTGCCTTCTTATTGTTGCATTATATGTTGATGATATGTTGCTGTTTGGGAAGGGTAAGGGTATGATTTCTGATTTTAAATCTCAGTTGTCAACATAGTTTGAGATGAAAGATCTTAGGGCAGCTAGGTACATCTTGGGTATGGAAATTAGTAGAGATAGGTCTAACAAAAAACTTTGGTTGAGTCAGAGTAAGTATGTGAAGTCTGTGTTGGACAGGTTCAGCATGGCAGATTGTAGACCACTATGTGTTCTTATTTCTGTGGGAACAAAGTTATCTGTAGATGATTGTCCAAAATCTCCTAGTGAGGTGGAGGACATGAGTAGAGTTCCTTATGCTAGTGCAGTTGGTAGTCTTATGTATGCTATGGTCTCTACTAGACCAAACATTGCCCAAGCAGTGGGAGTCCTGAGTCGGTTTATGGCTAATCCTGGACGGGTACATTGGGATGCAGTTAAGCGAGTATTCAGATATTTGAGGGGTACATCAGATTACTCCATATGTTATCATGGTAACTCTTCTAGATCTCTGCATTTAGTTTGTATTCATGGGTTTGTGGATTCAGTTTGGGCAGGTGATATTGACAGCAGGAGATCCACCAGTGCTTATGTGTTCACTATGTTTGGTGGTGCCATCAGTTGGATGAGTAAGCGACAACATGTGGTTGCTTTGTCCACTACAGAGGCTGAGTACATGGCTACTACTCACACTTGTAAAGAATCCATTTGGCTTAGAAGATTGTGTTCTAATGTTGGTGTTGATGCAGAAAAAATTACTATTTGGTGTGACAGTCAGAGCGCTATTTGCCTTGCAAAGAATCTAACTTTCCATGCCAGAACGAAGCACATTGATGTGCAGTTTCACTTTGTGAGAGATATGGTGGAAGATGGAAAGGTAAATTTGGAGAAGGTAGATACTATGAAGAATGTTGCAGATGCATTAACGAAACTAGTGGGCACTGAGAAGTTCAGATGGTGTTCGGAGTCTATGGGCCTTTTGGCCTATAGCGGTTAAAGTTCCTATTATGTTCCTGTTGCTCTTACAAGGTGTTCAACAAGTGGGAGAATGTTAGGAATAAGGTGTCTCAACCTTGGATAATTCCTATTCTTATTATTTGTTTTGTAAATGTATTTTTTGCAAATAATGTAATTAAGTGTGAGTGTACATGTCTAGTTGGCATGTTGATGTGTCACTCCACTTGATGTGTTGGCATCTTGTGCGTAAGGAGATCATGATTGAAATGGTCATGACAGATTCCTATGACGCGTAAGAACTTTTTAAGGAATGTGCTATGACAAGTGTAAGAGCATCTTATGACTTGGGCCTATTTGGGGGCCCAAGAAGAAGTGGTTGGTGTGTGTAAGAGAATATGCCAAAAATAGGTTGGTATGATAGATTCTCTTACACTTCTCTTGTGACTATTATTTTTGGCAGATTCTATGACAAGCTGTCATAGTCTATTCTAGGGATGGACGACTATTCCTTGGATTGCATGTAACAACTGTGTACATGTGGCTTTGTGCATGGGTCTTGGTGGTTGTGCCTATTTTTGGGTCCAGAGGTGTCTATATATATGATGCTACTCCTATGGGAGAGATATAACAGAAATTTAAGTCTTGTTGGCTTTGTCTCTCATTTCCTGAAAGAACTTGCATTGCAAGTGTATTGTAACCTTTGTGTTGAAGATAATACATTGTGTAGGTTTTGGAGTGCTGGGGTTTTTTACCAAAAGGTTTTCCCCAGGGTATATCATTGTGTCATTCTCTATTTTTCTGTATGCATTATATGTGGTTGCAATATCTTTGTTAAAGTAGTTAACGAATCTGAAATTGTAAGGATTTATAAGAATTTGCACAATACTCTCCTATAGAGATTAGTGTAGGAAGCTATTTCCACACCCGAGTTTCCTTACATTTTGTTTAGTGTGTATCATTTTGTTTTGTGAGGGCTATGCACCTATTGTAATCATGATTTAAACATGTTAATATCATTGTATGTAAACACGCTTGAACCAATTAATTTAGAAGTGTTGTATGTGTTAGGTTTTAGGCCGACATAGTAGTTAGTTTTGGTTGCACCCATTCAGGATGTATATATATGACATGCACTTTTGTATTTGGACATGAGGAAGAGATATAGAGTATGGAAGATATAAAGAAGAGAAGATGCATGAGAGTTTAGTCAGTATGAGATAAAGCTCTAAAAGAAGTTAGAGCATCAACGCACAAAAGGAAGTGATCAGACAACAGTGTCAAAGAAGCAGTTCACCATTACAGATATAGTGTGTATCTAATAACTAGGAGGTTGTTGCCTTCTTCATTGAGCAGTGAGCTTTGGCAATGAGCCTTCCACCCCTAACAGGGTTTTTTCTATCAAGACTCCTAACTGAGTCATTGTACTCAACTTTGTAAAAACTGCTCCTAACAGGGCAAAGGAACATTAACAGGTTCATAAGATTAAGATATAAAGAAGAGAAGATGTATGCGAGTTCAATCAGTATGAGATAAAGCTCTAAAAGAAGTTAGATCATCAATGCACAAAAGGAAGTGATCAGACAATAGTGTCAAAGAAATAGTTCACCATTACAAGAATAATGTGTATCTGATAACTAGGAGGTTGTAGGCTTCTTCATTGAGTAGTGAGCTCTGGCAGTGAGCCTTCCACCCCTAATAGGGTTTGTTCTATCAAGACTCCTAACCGAATCATTGTTCTCTGCTTTGTAAAGGCTTGCTCTTAACAAGGCAAAGGAACATTAACAGGTTGATAAGATTAGTACAATTACTCATGGGTATTAATTCCCACCGGGGTTTTCCTCTTGCCAAGGTTTCCCCATAAATATATCTTGTGTTATGTGTTATAGTTGAATGTTTCATTTTCTTTACTATGTATTTCAGTACTTAAGTACTTAAGCTAAGTTTTAAGAAGTAGAAAAATATTAATTGTAGAACACTGATTCACCCCTCCCCTCTCAGTGTTCCCATTCTTAACAGTTTGGATGCAGTTCATCCTCATGAAGTGAGATAGTTTGGGATGTAGGTTATCGATAAACATGTTTGTTAGGTGCTTCTCAGGTGGTTGGTATGATAACTTGGTAGTGACGTTCTGCCATCATTGCAAATAATCTACAAGGCTTTCTCCTTCTTTCTACTTTGAGTTGCAAAGGTATAGCAAAGACAACTCGTTCTTGACATTATGGTCATACTGGGCAATGAAATTCTCAGAGAGCTTGACAAAGGTTGAGATTGTCCCATAAGGTATTTTGTAGAACCACTCAATAGTAGTTCCTCCCAAGCTTTTGGGGAATAGGCACATAAGGTAGTTGTCACTGTAGGCTATCTCTTGACATGCCATATAGAACTCCTTAACATGGTTTACGGGGTCTCCTTTCCCTTGATATTTATTGAATTTGGGTGTCTCAAAGTGCTTAGGGAAAGGGATGGATATGATTGATTGATCAAATGGATAGGGACACACCTGTTCAAACTTGAAGGTCTTGTTCTCTATGCTAGCTTTTAGCTCTTTAAGAGCATTCTTCATTTCTTCCCACTTGATGGTTATCGGTGTTGGAGTGGGTACTCCCATTTGGAAAGGATCTAGTGGTGTTGGTGAATAAGGGTGATTTTGTGGTGGATGATATTGCGGAGTTGGATATGGAGACTTTCCAACAAGATAGGCAGATTGGAATGGATGTTGAGGTGATGATTGCTGGGGAGGACACTTTTGCTAAGGTGCGGGAGCATATTGTTGTAGAGGATATGAGATCATTTGTTGTTGCTGGGGTATAATAGGACTTTGTTGTTGCATTGGATGCAAGGATGCTTGTTGCTATTTCTACGCTAGGAAGTATTGCTATAGTTGAGGAAGTTGATGGAAAGGTACAACTTACTGATAGGATGGTGCCTTATGCACTTGGATTTGGGCTTGGTTGATGTAGGTTGGATGCATTCCTACATTTCTCAAGGGTGGAATAGATGTTGGGAAGCTAGAAGCAGGAGGTGGTTGTGCAAGGTAGCTTGCGAGATGGGAAGAACTATGTTGTTGGGGTGGTGGAACCATTTGAGATGTAGTGGGTGGTGTGGATAAATAGTTAATATATGAAGGAAAGGATGAAGCTAGAGGGTGTTGCAATGGTTGTTGTTGTGCTACTTGAGAGAATGTGAGTTGTTGGTTTGCAAGTCTGGATGCAGGTGAGTGAGTTGATATTCCTTAAGCTTGCATTTATTCTTGAGTAAGGCCCCAACAAGAATTGGTTCATGGTGGGAGTTGTGATGCGGAGAATTTTGGAAATGAAAATGTGGGGATTTTGGATGTAGATGGTGGATTTGGAAATCCCATAGAAGGCATGCCTGTCGTGAAAGAAGTTTGTTGAGCTTGTGTATTGGAGATGAAAGGTGGAGGTGGCATGTGTATTTGGGAAAATACTGGTTGGGAATTTGAAGGAGATGCTTGTGTTCCACATAGAAAGGGTGATGTTGATGTGGAAGCTTTCTGAGTAGAAAAGGGGAAAGATTGTGTTTCCCCTAGAAATGATGATGTTTCTTGGCTCATGAATGGTGGAGGAACTGCTTGTGTGGTGGCTTATGTGGGAGGTGGAGGTTGGTTTTGTGGGAAACCTTGAGTGTGAGTGATGGCTTGGGATGCTATAGAAGATGATGGTGTTCCCATGATGAAAAATGGAGTGGATTGTGTTATGTCTTATGTTGTGGGGCTTGCAAAGCTACTTTGCAAGAAGTGGGGGATGCATGAGGCTTCCTGAGATATGTGCAAGTTGGGATCAGGGATTTGTTGGATGATGGGGGTGTAGACTTGTGCTGGGATTTGGATGGCTTTGATGGGTATGAGGGGTTGGAGATGTGGGGGAATGGGAGTACCCTCTTGTGAAAATTTATCCAATATGGCTTGCCGATTCTGATCAATAAGTGCACTCACTATTTGTACATGTCTTGGATGATTCATAAAGGTCTCCATGGAAAATGAAGTGGGTGGTCCATTTGGGTCTTCCCACACATTATCAACTTGTGGGTTCTAAGGATTGTAGGTTACCATCACGTTGGTAGGATTGTTAGGATCTGATGAACTAGTAGCCCAATTGGGATCCATATTCCTTCTCTTCTTGGATCTTGTCTCGGTAGGCATGGAATGCAGATCTAAGGATGGAAATGTAGATGATGGGATGGATGCAAGATGTTTCTAAGAACTCTAAAGATGATGAATGTAAATCTAGAGAAACTCTAAGGATGGTGGATCTCTATGATGTGATGCAAGGATTTGGATCAACTAGATGATGGCAGGATGGTGAAGGTTTGGTGGGATGCTCTAATTTGGATCAAGGATGATGGAAGATTGGTGGAGGATTGTGGAAGATTTACTAAATGTTGGTCAAATGGGTTGTAGCTTCCTGATGTAGGATCAATGAAGATTGTCAACCTAAGATAGACTAATGATCTTTAGCTAACTGGATTCTTATGAACGTACACCAATCTCTTGCTCGAGATGATGTGGCTTACAAGGACAAGTAAGGATTCCCTAGTTAATGTTCTATAAAAGGGTGGAGATTTATGATTTTGGATAAGGATTGGAAGCAACTTAGGATTTGAACAGTAAGTGTTTAGGAATTGGATGACTAGATTTGGTATAAGGATGGTGGATTCTAATTTTGGATGATGAATGCTTGGATTTGGATCAAGGATTTGGGATTTTGATTGCAGATTGCTGATGGAAGGATGATGAAGGATGATGGAATGACACTATTTATAAGAGGATGACCTAGATCTAGCTGAAATGGATGACCTATGATGCAACTAGGAAGATGACAAAGAATGCAATGATGTAACTAAGAATGACTTAGGATGTATCTAAAGATGGATGATGATGCAATGATGGAACTAAGGATGAGGTAGGATGAAAGGATACCAAGATAGGATTTGTGGGATTTTGAAGGAGTAACGGATATGTGATGGGCCAAGATATTCTTCTCTCTCTAGATTGACATAGTGCCGATTAACCTGGAACTGGGTTGCAAACTATTTTACTTTGGTGTTATAGCCTATGTTTTCCAATTTCTTTTGATATTTCTCCTCTTCTTGGATTTATTTTAGGATGGGTTGATGATATTTCAGATCTCTTTTTGCAATCTTCTTTTCTTGATAAACTTAGGAATTAGGAAGCTTTACTTTCTTGTGCTTGGTCAAATTGGACACATCTTGGAATTTTTTTGGCAATTGTTTTGAAACAAGGCTTTGGGTATCTGATTTTGAAGGATCTCTTCTACAAGGATTTGTGTTTGAAAGATTTTGATTCAAGTTTTGGCTCAGTTTGATGTCTCCACTGGCAAAGGAAAAACTTGAAAAAGACACTCTAAAAGCAATCTAGACAAAGGACAAGGAAACTTTGTGGGATACAAGCAATGATTGCCACTAAAAATGATAGTTTTTATGAAGAGAGTGTATGTTCTAACAAATGTTTGCATTGAGTTTGAACTTCAAAAAAACTTCAAGAAGAACTACCTAAGGGAAGGTGAGTATCAAAATCTTTGCCCACAACTTGATACCCCAAAAGAGGGATACATATGGTGAGTGTCTTAAGGTGATCCGGGAAACCACGTGGATCGGTCCTTGCACAAAGATTTTGATACCTTTGGGATTAGATTGGCTAGCTTCTGATTTATGAATTATGTAGTTGATTTGTGGAGTCCTCCTAATCAATTTGTATGCAGTGACTCACTTAAGAGCCTAGTTGACCATGCCGAAATAGTAGGGATATTCACCTACCTCAGGCTACCATCAACATGCATCTCCCAAGCTTGAGGGGATGAAGCGAGAGTTTTCTCAACGCTTTATTTCTATATCGGCTGGGAAGTACCGGTTTGAATTCATTCTCCAAAGAGGAAGCACTTTTCTCTTTGGACAGGATTCTCTAAAAGTGAAATAGGTGAACTTGTTCAAGTCCAATTTTTTCCACATTATTTAGCTAACAAGGCTTTTACAAAATTGGAAACTTTTTAACAAACACACCAATAAGATGTTCTTTCCCAAATTGATTAGTGAGTTTTGGAAATGAAAGGTTGAAGACACACGTGTTTATGATTTTGATTTGTCCATTTCCTTGAAGACACAAAAAGTTTTAAAAGAGATTTTGCAAGTTGGTTTACCTTGGCATTCAAGATTGAGTTGTAGCTTTTAGGAAATTGATTTGAACTTTTAAAATGCTTTATTTTCCAACCTTAAGTCATTCAAGATTTTTTTCTTTTGCTTTTAGAATTGAAATGAAAAGTTTCTTTGCAATTTGATTCAATTTCTTAGCTTCAGTCAAGATTTGGTGCTCTAAAATTTAGTTTTTAAACCCCAAAATTAGGTTCCTAGATTGATTTTATGCATGAAAATTTGTGAAAGCATTCAAGTTTTTTTGCTTTCTAGGACTAAAAGAATGAAGTTTTCTTTGATTTTCCTTTGATTTCCTTTTGTTCACTCAAGATTGAATGTGATTTAAAACTTAAATGAAATAATTGATTTTGATTTGGTTCATCCTTTAGAGTCATTCAAGATTTGTTTGATTGATTTCAAGCACTAAAATGAAATGTTTTATTGCATTGATTTTTTTTATCCCTTAGGCATTCAGGACTTGGTTGTTGTTCATTTTAAGCACCAAACAAAGTGTGTAAGATTTTCCTTGTTCAATTTTATCCTTTGTTAATTTTAAGCCCAAATTGAAATGATGAGGTGTTATGAGTTCATACAATGTTCATTTGAAGACCTGAGGATTAAGTGTGTAAATTCTATTTTTTTAAATCTTTAATCCATGATCCCGCTGAATTTTCCTAATTTTCAAGATAGAATCTAGTAAATTTGTTTTCAGATTTAGATATACCTTTGAACCATCTGTCTGGTGCTTCTTGAATCATAAAAAATGGAGATCATATGCAAAAGTTACAAAGGTTTTCGTGAAAGTGCCTCTTTATGGATTTTTCTAGAAAATAAGCCAAGATCACGCAAGAAGAAGAAGTAGATGGAATAGAAGAATAATAATAATAAGAGTAAGAATAAGAAGAATAATTCCAAATGCTCCCTCAACATACAAGCTTGAAAAATTAGAAAAACCCTCCAAACCACATTAGAATGTTAGTAAAGAACCCATGAAGTGGGTCCCACTAGGTGTACCAAAAATGTAGACTATGGTTTTGATCTATATCTATTCGAAACAGGTGTAAACAAGGCACATGTTTGATTTAAATCTAGCTTTTATATTAGTCCAAAACATAAAAATAAAAAACCAAGCCACCTCAGATTGAGCCAAAACAGATGCATCTAAGCACTGTTTGATTTTCTTTGATAAAAGGGATCCTAATGATGCTAAGAATGATTAAGCTAGATTCATTTTAATCCAAATGAAAGTATGCTATTGCTGAAAATATTGTGAAAATGCTATGGAAGAGGCTAGATTAGTCCATTATGCTATGCTAATGTGAGTTAGAAAAGCATAAAAATGAAGTAAGATAACAAAGTATGCTAAATGCTTAAGCTCTAGAATGAAACTAACATTATAACACTACTCAATGTAAAATATGTGAATTGGTCTTTTTCTCTTGGAAGAGGAGGGTATTTATAGGATTTGAGGAAGGGCTTGGGTTAGGAAGGAGAGTTAGGGTCAGAGGTAAGGTTTGGGGTAGAGTTAGGGGTAAGGTTAGAGGTATGGTAAGGTTTAACCTTGGTCAAAGTCACTCACACATGTGTGAGCAACACTAGGGAAGGGTGCAAGGGGAACAAGAGTGGAAGAGGAAACATGGGCTTCATTAATGGCTTGTAAAAAGTATTAATGAAGATGTAAGAAGTATTAATGAGGATGTAAGAAGTCTTTATGAGGATTTAAGGCTCATTTATGAGGGGTTTTGACCCAAAGTCAAAGTTTGAAGGGTTTAGGCTAAGAAATGTAGGAATCACTTTTTAATCAGGTTTAGGGTGAGATTAGGAAATTCTAAAAGAGGTTAGGGATTTCTAGAAGATTTCCAAGGTTTTAGGATTTGAATAAATATTTTATTTATTTAAAGGAGTTTTGGTCAATTTTTTAATTAATAATTAATAAATAGGGGAAAATCACTCAAACTTGATTTAAAAGATTTGAGGAGAGATTCTTTAATTAAAGATGTTTAATTAAAATAGGAGGATTTAATGGCATAAAAATAAATAAATAAATAAATTAATTAATTAATAAATGATGATGTCATCAGGGGTTTTTAGAAAATAAAAATACTTATATTTTCTAATGGATTTTTAGGTGTCTACAAAATGATGTTAAGAATACAAAGGAGATCAATCCTTATATAGTAGATCTGAAACTCTAAAAGGGTGGAAAGACCTAGGTTGCATTATAATAATTGATAAAGTAATTAATTATTATATCTTAGAGTTTAGCTTAAGTAATAAAGAGATAATAAGTGACTTAGTAATTAAATCAACATGATTTAATTAATAAGTAAAATGACTTATTACTCTAACTCCACCCCTTAAGATGAGCTTTGGGAGTAGCTAAAAACCTAGAAAAAACAAACTGAAAGAAAATGGGTCCTGATAACAAAAGGCCTAATCAAGTACCCAAGTATAAAAGAGGAGAAATAGAGAAAACCACATGGGAAAAAATCTACTCCAAAAAGAGATGAAGACTAGTTTGAAGAATTGAAGAAGCCTCCAAAACTAGAGAATGTTTTAGAAAAATAAGAACAAGGATGAACATGTAGAACATCACTGAAGTAAGAAGCTGCAAACTTTATCAAGAAGTAACTGCTGATCTGAAGATCCTCCACTAAAATATGACTAGGTAGAGAAGACTGTAATCTACACAAGTGCCCTCAAATGACACTACTTGAATTAGGAGGCAAACAAAGGCAAACAACTGAAGTTGAAGATATAAAATATTGTAATCTACATGAGTGCCCTGAAATGGTACTACTTGAATCAAGAGGCAAACAAAGGAAAACACCTAAACTCAAAGATATAGATGGCATAAAAAATACCAAAGTCTAAAGAGCTGATCTATCAAAGCTAGAAGAGTGCTTTCTAAAATAGGAAATAAAGAGTGTCCCTATGGTAAATGATCCATCTCATCAGAATGCATAGGTACCCAGCCACTGCATCTACCTAGTACATAGGATCAAATACTAAATACATAGCTCACACTATTGAACCAAGGAAGTAGAAGAACCAGCACCAGAAAACCCCCCATAATGCTGACAAGGGAGAAATGATAGGTACACTAAAAAGAACATCCAATATGTACTGCTTGATGAAGAAGAACTAGGAACATCAAAGGTGCAGAGAGAGTACAAACACAAATAGAGATACCTGAGGCTAATGGCATTGGAAGAATGCTCATGTGACAAAGGTAGATGTTAAACAAAGGAAAAATATCAAATCCCCCATAACACTTTATAATTGAGTGCGAGTACAAATAGCACACAATTGTGCAAGATCCCAAGCATGCAATAGAATGACACTTTATCTCAGTGCGAGTGCATAAAATAATACTTACAAAATGAAGTATACATTTCTCAAAGAAGAGAAAAGGCTTCTGAAACAAAAGAACAACCAAAGAAGAGCCATTCCATAAAAGGAAGAGATCCCAGGACCTTAAACATCTTAGATATTCACTAGAGTGCATAAATGAAAAAAATTGAATAAAATATACTTGGAGAAGAATCTATAAAATTGACTCACAACACTAGAAAGGTCACATAACAAGCTTTCCAATGATATATCATTTTTGCAAAATGGATTCCAGATGTGCAAGTTATGCCTCTGGGAAGGCAAAAAAGAAGCTCTGCCTTTGAACTCTTGGTACAAAAGATGGAAGAAAAAAATCCAAAATCCAAAACTCCAAAAAGATCCACCTCTGAACAAGATTTCCAATAGTATCTCATTTTCCCAATTTTGACATCGTATCCTCAAGTTATGAGCAAAAAGCCAATGGGTGCTATGGAGTGCCTAAAAATGGTGCAGAAGGTGCTGATGTAGTGCTGATATCAGCACTTCCCAAGATTAAAATTGATGTCCAAAAAAATGTCATGAAAGAAAAACAATAGGCCCCTAGGGCCAAAAATCTATGGCTCCTAGTCACTGCATGATCAGGGGATGGCACTTTGCATTGGGTGGTTGGGGGCTCTCCATAGGATGTTGGCTCCTTGGTGAGGGGTGGAAAGGGCCAGCCTAACCCTCTAACTATCAGTGGTTAGGCTCAACGACTACCTTGGTGGGCACTGCACAGTGACCACAAGATCATTAGTGGTGCACCAGTCGAGATAGTGGCATCACCATGTCGCTGACCATAGGCCACCATGTCATTACTGTAGACCACCAGTGGGCTACCTTGATGGCCGTTGGGTGGCACTTGGGTGGCCGCCCAACGCAAAACAATTTTAAATTTTTTTTGAAACATGCCTGTGTCAGCTTCAAAGCGTGTGCCAAGGTCGTACGACCCTAGTACATAAATGTTTTTTCCTTAGAGGTCAACTTGTCCAAATTTGACAAATTTATATCAAAATAGGGGTTTTGGATGCTGCGAGCTCAACAGTGAGGTCCTTTTGAGGCCAAAGTTTTCCAAAAAATAGTGACCACCTCAGGATGCGTGTTAGGGTCAAACGACCCTAGTGCAATTTTTTTTCCACAGAATGCAAATTTGTCCAAATTGGACAAATTTTGTATCTAAATAGGGGTTCTTAGGTGCTCTAAATACAACGATGAGGTCCATTTGAGCCCAAAGTGACCAAAAAAAGAGGTCCCCAAGATCCAACGAAAAGCCCTTTGAATACATAGATCTGATGAACATGGTAGAATCTCTCAAGAAGTGGATAGGGGAAAGAATATCTAAAGCTTTGATACCATGTTGGAGTTGATGAGAAAAAAACCCATATCTCCCAAGAAAACCTTCATGTAAACACCTATCACAGAAAGAGAGAGAAGCAAGAAGCTATAGAGGCCTGAATGGATTGATCCATGAGAGAGGAGACATCCTTGATGTGCAAATTTTTTTTTGCAACAATCAAAATGAAATATTATTGTGTTGAATGATGTTAAGAATACAAAGGAGATCAATCCTTATAAAGGAGATCTAAAACCCTAAAAGGGTGGAAAGACCTAGGTTGCATTATAATAATTAATAAGGTAATTAATTATTACATGTCAAAGTTTAGCTTAATTAATAAAGAGATAATAAGTGACTTAGTAATTAAATCAACATGATTTAATTAATAAGTAAAATGACTTATTACTCTAACAAAAAACTCTTGTAATCGCAAATGAAGATCACTCAACTCTTGAGTGGTAATTTGGTAAGGTGCCCAATTAATAGACTTAACTCTGAGAATGAGATGAAAATGGAAATATATGTTGTGTTGAGGTGACATGCTTGGGATCTTGCCTAGAAACACATGCAAGCTCATAAACTAGTGGGTGATCATCAAGAGATACCTCTTGACTCTCAATGTCATCCAAGTCACTAATAGAGACTACAAACAACTGACAACCTTGTTACATACTCTACTTCAATTGTGTGGGTGATATCATGCAAAGTGAAATAAGTCTTTGGAACCCTACAAGCTCAACACACCTACCTATGTCATCCTTACACTATACCAACTTACGTTGTAAATCTATATACACCAAGTGGGAAGCTAACTAGTCCATACCCAAAACAATGTCATATGAGCCAAAGGGTAGGATATGAAGATCTATGATGGTTGTGAAGGTGCCAAAATCCAACACACAACCATGAATGATGAAGTTCATGGCCACTCTAAAACCTATGGCTAACTCAACCTACTAACTATCAACCTGTTGTGTTGCCACTAGGCCAAATCACTTGACAAGGAAGGGGGAAATAAAGGAATCTAAATTAGTAAAATCAAATAAAATAGAGGTACATATACCATGTAACACACATGTAGTCTAAAAAATGGTGTCATGATGCTTATCTTGAACATTAGCAACTTCCATAAATACTCTATGGGATCTACCTACATCACCAATAGTAGGCTCTAAAGTAGCTTGCCTTTGACTAGTCCTCAGAACAACTCTTTGAGGACATTGAGATGCCCCATGATCATGCTGGCCACAAGATAAAAATATCCCCATACTATATAAAATCCTTGTAGAAGGTGTACTAGACTAGAGGAAACTGTCTCTACCACCACTCTGTTGCACACTTTGAGATGGTTGGTAATGCCATGGTTTCCTACTATGGGTCCAACTATGTCCTCTAGCTACTTGGGTACTTGTACTATGACCATATGGATAGCTCCTAGAGGGCCTCTATATATGTTTTTGTTGGTGACCTATCTTAGGGGGTTCGGAATATGTCCTGGAAGAACTTGCAGGTTGTACCTTTTTACCATGTGCACTTAGTCCAAAAGGCCATGCACTATGAACTTACATACTTATCTTATTACCAAAAATCCTAGCTATGTTATCTGTTGGGATTTCCATTTGATATTCAACTTATAGATTTATGCTTTGATGGATAACTTTTAATATAACTTTGACTCTATCACCACTCCAATTCCTACAAGGAAAAGGGCCAATTAACAAGGATCAACAATGAGATCCTCCTACACTTTGAGCCTTAATGCTCAGGCGGGTGTACCCTTGACTCACTTCTCCAAAGGAGTCTCAAAACAACATGCAACTATATCCTTTACCAACTGACTAAAAGATATTATCATTTAAATTTGTGTGTGTGATTGATGATGATAGAATGCTTCTAGAGAAGGGATCAGTGCCTTAACTAGGGCATAGAGTCACCTAATAGCATACATCAACTAAAGACCCTAACTCAAACACAATTAAATTTAGGATAAGTGCTTTGCCTATTATCCCTCTCACTCACATATCAGGACATCAAATTCTTATCAAGCCATGAACTCACTGAAACTACCTGAAAGACTTTAATCCTAACTTTATTAGGAACTCAAAGATAATCTCAAAATACTCTTTGCTTACCATATGCTAACCCACTTTGTGAAATTAACATATATGAGCTCAAGAAAAAAATAGACATACACCACTATGAGATTGGAATTCAACTATATTCTCATTAAGACTTGCAGAATCAATACATTATCAAACGACAAAATGCCAAAGAAACAGACCCAAAATCCAGGCTCTCCTTGCTCAGTATAATACCATCAACAACAACCAGGGACCAAAAAGAAAGTTTTGGAGCCCTCACTAAGTAAAAAATGCTACAATATATACTCCCTAGTCACCTTGGAATCCTCAAAGAGGATGCATCAAGCTTTGGGTGACTAGGGTTAGGGTTTCACCCACCAGATCAACTAGAAACAATAAAAAATTAAATGCAAGGGATGAAAACCAGTCGGCCATGCCTGAGAAAGATTTTCACTTATGATAGATCTTTGGGAAAGTACTACAAATCATGGAATTCCAAAATTTTCAACCCTTTTGGCCACCTGCAACATGCCTCGAGCACAAAAAACATAGTACAAACCCCTGCAAATGATCATGGCACACCCTGGACCACACTGCAATGGCAAACAAATCATCTCTTACCAGCTCTAGTCACTTTTGCATTCAATTTTAGTCCTTCTGGTTGCAGGAAACCCTCCAAGAAATTTGAATTGAATTACAATGGTCACTTTATGGCACCAGCAGTGAATCATCGGTCAACATTTGAATCTGGATGAACTTTATATCGTGACCGTCCAATCCCTCATTTTTGCGGTCTTTATGATTTATCACTTAATAGGACCCTAGCCAAACTTAGCGAATTGGCAACTGAAGGATACCTCCAAGTCATTGAAAACTTTACATCTCCACCAGATAGTTTAGTGATTACATGAACACTTATTCGCTGAACAGCTAAAATATTTCAAGAACTACGTCTTTCTTCGTGAATGAGCGAAGCCTTTTAAAAAATTGTCAGGCCACTAAATACTTTGTCAGGACCACTAAAACATTAGACCAAAACCTGGGCCCGCCCTCAAGAAGATCGACGGTTGTCTCATCTTTGCATAGACCTTCAAGATTCCTCCAGATCATGAGACAACCGTTGGATGAAGAATCTTACCCTACCCTAACAACCCTCTGACACCAAAAGAGATCAATAGCTATCTTAAGTTTGCATGTGTCAGAGAAAACCCATTAGATTACACGTCGACCATTTATTTTTTGCAAGTGTCAGAACCCACTAAACCTTGGAAAATTTGGCCCCACTGACAATATGTCCAGTCACACAATGTGGACCAATCAGATTATAAAAAATCAACACACCTAGCATGTGGACCCACCGCACATTATCCCCTCTGAAAATTGTAGAATCGACGGTCGGTGTATGATCTTGAACCTTTGACACACCCTATAAGATCATGTGCTCATCATTGATTTTCTGACAGTGTCAGGACCCTCTAACAAGCCGGAGACTCAGGTCCCACTAACAACTTCCATCAAACTAATACATGGACCAATGAGAAGCTGCCACTTGTGCATACGTGTCATTATGGACCCATAGTTTGAAACATTATGTCATAAAGGAAAATCAACGACCATCGCAAAAGTGCAAGCCTCTGACAAAACCCTTGTGCTTTCACAACAACTGTTGGATCAAGATGGTGTTGAAAAGCTGGGCCCAAGAAATATTAAGCTGGAACATTAGGAAAAATTAATTGTTGAGACTTAGGTTTAGGGAAAAATCAGGTGCTAAGGAGTTTGGGAAATATTTAATTCGCCGATCACTTAGACTTAGGAAATATTAAATGCCACCGAGGGTATAGAAACTTAGGAAAAATTAAAGGAAAACCACCACAAGATGACCAAAAATATAAAGCACATGCAAATTAGGACCTTTAAGTGATTCAAAAAGGTAACTTGAAATTAGAACAGGGCCAAGGCAAAACAAAGGGTTTTTATTACAACAGCTAGATTTTGAAAATTTACCAAGGGTTTAAGGCCAGAGACCTAAAAACAATTGTAGAGACTAGGGGGAAAAGCTACAGCCATGAAATTTTTTCAAGGTGCTAATAGTGGCTCTGTCTGGGGATGTGTGCCTCTTGCAGGCATAACAAGGAGCTAGAATCACTGGTTAAAGTAGACCATCCCATTGGAAAAATTAACAATAGGGATAAATAGGACCAAAACCCTATAGACTAGGATAAAATAGGATAGGGGCAAGCAACTTTAAAAAATTTACAGAATGCACAGAGCTAAATACTATTCATGGAAAACAAAATACCTTCAAAAGAAGTATTTTTTCAAGAATTGTCCATGAACTAGCAATTCCTAAACTTCACCATTCAATTCTTTGACCATATATGAATCTTGGCCCCATTTTTCCTGAATTTGATATGGCCCTAACCAGAGTGGATCAAACTTACCATGTTTTCCTTTATCATCCAATCTGGCATTCCAAATTAACACCAAATCACCAGGTTCAAACATCCTACCAACAGTCCTCTTGTCATACAAATTCTTAACCTATAACTACAATTTGGCATTTCTGGCAATTGACTCTCTCCTGATTTCATCCAGCCTGATGAGGTCCCCAATTCTCAACTGCATCTCATCATCTATATCATCATCATACAATTGCACAAGCTTGTACATTTCCAATAAATTATTCTGAGGCATTCTTGCATGTATTCCATATACTAGGTCAAATGGTGCACAACCAATTGCCTTCTTCACAGTTACCCTATCAGCCCATATAGCTAATGGTAGTTTTGAATTCCATGCTCTTTTATTCTTTTCAAGAATCCTCCTGAGGATTTAATCAAACTCTTATTAGTAGATTTTGCTTGTCCATTTCCTTGTGGATGATAAGGTGAAGAATTAGAAATCTGAATTCCTAAACCTTTGCAAAAGTCCTTATATTCAGCAGACCTGAAGCACATTACATTGTCACTTACTATTCTCTCAGGGCAACCAAACCTTGTAACAATGTTTTTCAATAGAAAATCAGTGACCACCTTGTTGGTTGCATTTCTTGTAGGTATAGCCTCCACCCACTTTGTAAAGTAATCAGTGGCAACTAAGATCCATGAGTGTCCTCCACTTGACTTGCTTGGTATCTCCCCTATGAAATCAATTCTCCATTGTTGGAAAGGAGCTTGTACTTCTACTGGTTTTAAGGGCACATTACCTAAAAATTTAAGCTTACCAAAGAACCTTTGACAAGCATCAGACCTCCTTACCAACTGTTCTGCATCCTTGAAGATTGTGGGCCACCAAAATCCCACTCTCAAGATCTTATGAGTAGTTGTCTTACCCATATAATGCCCACCACAAACTCCCTTATGTATTTCCTTTAACAACTTGTTAGCCTGATCTTTATGCACACATTTCAACAGTATGCAATATAAATTCTTTCTATACAATATAAATTTCACAATTACATACTTGATGGCCTGTAATTTTAATGTCCTCCTTTGATTATCATTCATTCCTGCTGGACATTTCATGTTTCTCAAATAGTAGATAATATCTTGATACCAAACACAATCATCCATATCACATGTATAATCAATTTCAGAATGATTTACCTGATTTGCATCAAGATTGGATTGGGCCATCAGTTTTGCCAATCCTTGTCCTCTAACCAATTTAGTAATTTGGATATCAACATTGAATTCTTGGATCCTATTGATCCATCTGCATCTCCTCCTAGGCACCTCTTGCTATGAAAAGATATCTTTCACAGCTACACTTGGCACAAAAGCAATCACAACTGCCCCCATCAAGTAACACCTAAAAGCCTTGACTACCTTGACCAATGCATAAGCTTGTTTCTCATTTATGTCATACTTCAATTCAGTAGCCTACAAAGATTTACTAAAGAATGCAATAGGCTACTCAAAACCATCCTTATTCTTTTGTAATAAAATTGATGCAAAGGAAAAGATGTGCATTGGGACATTATAATCAGGTGCCTTAAGCACTGGTGCATCTTTGGTAGCCTACTTGATATTTTTGAAAGCTTCATCAGGCTCACCTTCCCGTGTAATAGCAGATCCTTTCTTCAACATCTTAGAAATAGGTCTAGTAACCTTTGCAAAATTTTTCACAAACCTCCTTAAGAAATTGATGTGACCAAAGAAGGACTGAATCCCTTTAACATTTTTTGGCCTTTGAATCTTATCAATAGTTGCTACCCTCCTAGGGTCAATTCTCACTCCTTGCTTCCCAACTAAGTGGCCAAGCAACTTACCTTTAGTGACACCAAATGCACATTTCCTTGGGTTTAATGAAATGCCATATTTCAAAGCCCTCACAAATATTTTCTCTAAATGAGTACAATGGTCTTCCTCCTTTTTGGAATAGGCAGTTAAATCATCTTGATAGACAATAAGGAAATCATTGATAAAATCTGCAAAAGCAACATCCATAGCCCTCTGAAAAGTAGCACCAGCATTTGTGAGACCAAAAGGCATTCTCACATAAATGTATGTCCCCCAAGGTGTTGGAAAAGCTATCTTAAACTGCTCTGACTCTTTGACAATTACCTGATTGTAACCAGAGAAACCATCCATCATAGACATCAATTCTGATCCAGTCACTCTCTGCAACATAGCTTCCATATTGGGCAGACAATAGTTATCCTTTAATGAGCTGATGTTCAAATTCTTGAAGTCCACACAAAGTCTGATATCACCATTCTTCTTTCTCATAGGAACAAGATTTGAAACCCAAGAAGAGTGCCTTATAGGCTTGATAATGCCAACATCTCTCAGCTTCATTAACTCCTCTTGCATCTTGGGTGCCAAAGTAGGATTTATAGGCCTGTGTTTTTGCCAGAAAAGTTTAACATCTCCCTTCAAAGGAATGATATGCTAAAACAAGTCCTTTCTATAAACCTTTAGGTCATCATATGACGATGCAAAAATATGCCTAAATTTTCTCAATAATTCAATCAAAGATTTTCTCACCTTTTGAAATACATTCCTACCAATATATACCTTCTTAGGTGCCTCATGTGTTCCAAGATTTATTTCCTCTAGATCAGCATGATCCTCTCTTTTGATATTCTTTTGAACTCTATCCCGGTTATCAAAGACAATCTCCAAAACAACAAGCCCCTTAGGCACCTTGTTAGTTCTAAGCTGAATGACTTCATTGCCAAAGACAACCTCCCTTCCTTCTACTGACTTAACCAAGGCTGATCAATCAAATTCCTGACCATGATATTGATCCTCACAACTCATAAACTTCAAGATATCATTATCATCATCAAAAACTTGCCGATTCTCAACATTGTCTGGTATACTAGGCCTAGCCTGAATTTCAACTTTAGAGATACTAGTAAATGTAATATCACTGGGATTGATTGCAATATTGGCTAACAAGTCAGCCATCTTATTGTTACTCCTATCCTTCCACTCAATATTGAAGGCATCAAAATGTTCAATCAAATCCCAAACTGCATTCCTATATTATTTCAACCTCTTGTTGTTGGAAGCATATACTGACCTGACTTGGGACACCACCAAATTAGAATCACCAACAACATTTAAGCATTTAATACCATGTTTTTGTGCCAACCTCAGTCCTAACAAAAATGCTTCATATTCTACTATATTGTTGGTACAAAAGAAATTCAATGTGAAAGAAAACTTGTAGGTGTTTCCATTAGGAAAAATAAGTAAAATACCTACTCCTGCTCCATCCTTGCAATTTGCACCATCAAAGTACATTACCCACAAATCACCCTTCACAGAATTAACACTTACCTCAATAGAGATAGGTGACAAAATAGGTTCCTTCTCAAGCACATGGATCTCTACCCTAAAAGCATTAATACCAGTATCCACAAAGCATGTATTTTCATTATCAATACTCCTTTCAATCATGTGGCATACTCTTGGCTCTCAATCAATCTTGACAAATTGATCATCAATCTTGAAAGTGGCATAGGACAGATCACACTGTAAACATCCACCATGGCAGCACTCCACCTAGATAGTAGCATCCCATAATGAGGAGGGATGTCCACCACCAAAACACTCATTGTTAACTCTTTCTCTGGATATGCTGCCAGCCTATATGGCATTGCATTGATAGTGCCAATAACTAGTACCTCCCTCTTATCCATTGCACAAAATCTGCCTTGAACTGTATCAACTTTAAGGCCCAACTTTTCCATAATCTTAAAAGGCATGATAGTATTGGAGGCACCACTATCAATCATAAAATTTCTTAGTTTCATTCCATTCAAAAGGACACTTAAAAAGAATGGATCAATGTTTTCAAGGCTATCATTGGCAGAACTATCCAAATATATAGGAGGAATTTGAGATATGATTCCTTGAGTAGCAACACCTTTCAAAGCTTTATCCTAAAATCCATTGCATGCAACATCATTGTTATGAACATTATCTACCCATGCAATAGCTTTGTCTTTGTGTTGAGGGATCCTCAACAATTCTGACAATGGAACCTTAACTGTAATTTGGGACAATACATATAACATATCAAGAGGAGCAGAGGAAGGAATCTCAATATGCACTGCCTTAGCATCTCTTTGTTTGTCTGATACATTAGGTGTATTGGCCAACCTCATCTTTTCATTCTTAGCCATTGTGTTAATTGGATTCTCAATCTAGCTAGAAAATATTTCAACTCCAACTCCCTTAGGCTCACAATTCTTACCTTTTACATTCTTGAATTTCACCATGTGATCACCTTTTGATTTGTTCTCATTAGGCTCTCCAGAGTTGGTACTCTTTATAAACATTCCTGTAGCTCTTCCATTTGTATCCCTTGCCACCATGCCTCTATTTTGCACTTGGGCAATCATTTTTGTAGTAATCCTATCCATCTCTTCTCTAGAAGGTCTTCTTAAATTTACTGGCTCAGAAGAAGAGTTCATGTTACATGTTTTCTTATCAATATTTTCACTATCAGAAAAAACCTCTTGATGAAAAAGGGCCTGAATGTGTCTCTTCACATTTACATATGCTTCTTCATCAAAATCAGAATCATCTTCATATCCTAGATATGAAGTAGCCATGTTGCATCCAATATCATCTTGATCTTCTTCTTGATCTATCTCCTCACTAACACAATCTTGATTTGTAGCCATAGAATGTGCAACCACACAATGCTCTATAGAATGAGGGGACTGGCATGCAACACACCAAGGTATGTCCTCCATGACATTTATTGAAGCCTTTTGTAGAGGGTCAGGGACACCTCTATCATTTTTATTTCTTGCAGCAGGGACCACAGGCTTGCCATCCTTCCATTGGGTGTTGTAGGGGTAATTCTGCAATCTATTCTACTTATTGAAATTGTTGTTGAACTGAGGCCTTTCATTGGTAGGAGCACTGATGTTCCTATATGTAGGTGCCCTCAAATCCCTCAATGCATTGAGTGCCTTATCCAATTTATCTTCTTCTTGCCTCCTAGTTCCAACATTCCTATCATTTTCTTTTTTGTATTTCTTGACCCCAAACAATTTAGGGTCATCTCTCTTCCCACCCAACTTCCCTGATATTTTCATATTGTTCTCAATATTGACAGAAATCCTAAAAGCATCTCTAAGAGTTCTTGGTTCTTTTTCCCTCAAAAAGTATCCCATCTTTCCATCAAATGCATTGAAGTATGTAGTTAGACAGACATTGTCATCTAACTGCATAACTTGGAGTAACTTATGCATGCCTTTCTAAAATCTCATGTTGAATTCAGTTGTAGACTCATTCTAATTTTTCCTTATGGTATTGAATTCATTCAACATGAAACTAGCATTAGGCCTATCACCATACTACTCTTTAAAACATCTCTCAAAGGAATCCCAAGTATCAATACATTTATTAGGAAGGCTCTTAAACCAATCTCTAGCATCCTCCATTAGAGATTGAACAAACAATTTCATGACTACATCCTCATGCTCTACCTCATAATCATTAAGCATATCAACAAATAGCCTAAGATGCTCCTCACAACTAATAGCATTATTACTAGAAAACTTTGGTACCTTATCTCTTATATCATTTGGAAAAGCATTCGGGTAGCCTGGTATCCCATCAAAACTAATTTGCCTATAGCCTTCTAATTGCATAGGTCTTCTTTGAAATCCTAAACTAGTGTTCCCACTAAAATTATTATTTTTATCTACATTCCCACCCACTTGCACATTTGACTATCTATTAGGATCAATAAATGATTTGGTAGATACATTAGGAATTAGATTACTAGTAGTAGTATTTCTAAGTGGAACAGTAGTGTTCATATATGGCATACCTAGATTAGTAGTAGAAGGGCCATGAACATTAGTTGATGAAGCCTTCAAGAACTAGATCTTTCTTCTTTTCTCTGTAATAGCAGCATCAACTTCATCGCTTTCCAACTCTTGAGCAAGAGCTTCATCCTCTTTTCTTTTTCTTTCTATCTCTGTCTCCCTATTTGATTTAGGTGGTGGGATCCCTGGTATTGTCACTGGTTTTCTTGCTTGGACACCCACCATCTTCTGCTTTCCTTTTTCATTAATAACTATAGTAGGCCTAGTGATCTCATGTCCATTCTTACCCTTAGGCAAAGGAGCATAAATTTGCACTTGTCTAATCAAAGGGCCTTCTTCATCAAACTCATGGTCTTGCAACAAGCGTTCCTGCTCACTTCTTAGAGCTTCACGATCACTAAAAACATCATGCTGCAACACCCTAGGAGCAGAAGCAAGCATCTTGTTTCTCTCCTTCATTTCTTTAATGTTTCTAAGGAGAGAATATCTTTCTATTAGAGCATTCACCTTTTCAGCTTCTCTCTCCTCTTGTAACCTCTTATGTATGGCATCCTGCTCTACCAACTATAACCTTAGTGCATTTAGGTCATGTGGGTCTATCATAATGTCATAAGAACCTGATGAAACATCCATATTGGTGATATTTTGATATGGGAAATGGACTTTTCATGATCTCATGGGCTCCCTTCTAAAATTATCTTCATCAAGATCTAAATCAATCTCAAAACCCATCTCTCTGGCTTGTTCATCCTGATCTGCAAGCAATGAACCCTTGTCTTGAAATACAGCCTCTGGGGTATCATAAAATTTATCTTTAGAGTGACCACCATCTGATCTAGAAACTCTATCTTGTGAACCTTCCTCACTTGAGGAAACATGTGGTGCTCTACTTTTGGTATTTCATTGTTCTCTTATGGGAGCACTAGTAGACTCACCATTTCTTCTGATCCAACTCTTCTTCTCCTATCTAGGCAATTGTTCCAGAGTGACCTCCAAATTTTTTCTAACAAAGGACCTAGTATTCCTCCTTTTGTCCATCTTTACAGTATGACACTGGTTCTAACCTCTTGAGTCACCACCCACTAAGTGGGAAATCTTTAACTGAATATAATAGGAAAACAAGAGTGCACTTTGAAAAATTTATCTCTAGACTCTCCCCAGTAGAGTCACCATTTTGTTGGGATTTCCCTTTGATCTTCAACTTATAGATTTATACTTTGATGGATAACTTTTAATATAACTTTGACTCTATCACCACTCCAAAGCCTACAAGGAAGAGGGCCAATTAACAAGGATCAACAATGAGATCCTCCTACACTTTGAGCCTTAATGCTTAGGTGGGTGTACCCTTGACTCACTTCTCCAAAGGAGTCTCAAAACAATATGCAACTATATCCTTTACCAACTGACTAAAAGATATTATCATTTAAATTTGTGTGTGTGATTGATGATGATGGACTACCTCTAGAGAAGGGATCAATGCCTTAACCAGGGCATAGAGTCACCTAATAGCATACATCAACTGAAGAACCTAACTCAAAAACAATTGAATTTAAGATAAGTGCTTTGCCTATTATCCCTCTCACTCACATATCAGGACATCAAATTCTTATCAAGCCATGAACTCACTAAAACTACCTGAAAGACTTTAATCCTAACTTTATTAGGAACTCAAAGATAATCTCAAAATACTCTTTGTTTACCATATGCTAACCCACTTTGTGAAATTAACATATATGAGCTCAAGAACAAAACAAAAAGACATACACCACTATGAGATTGGAATTTAACTATATTCTCATTAATACTTGCAGAATCAATACATTATCAAACGACAAAATGCCAAAGAAACAGACCCAAAATCTAGGCTCTCCTTGCTCCGTATAATACCATCAACAACAACTAGGGACCAAAAAGAAAGTTTTGGAACCCTCACTAAGTCAAAAATGCTACAATATATACTCCCTAGTCACCTTGGAATCCTCAAAGAGGATGCATCAAGCTTTGGGTGACTAGGGTTAGGGTTTCACCCACCAGATCAACTAGAAACAGTAAAAAATTAAATGCAGGGGATGAAAACTAGTCGGCCATGCCTAAGAAAGATTTGCACTTATGATAGATCTCTAGGAAAGTACTGCAAATCATAGAATTCCAAATTTGTCAACCCTTTTGGCCACCTGCAACATGCCTCGAGCATAAAAAATGGAGTACAAACCCTTGCAAATGATCATGGCACACCCTGGACCACACTGCAATGGAAAACAAATCATCTCTTACCAGCTCTAGTCGCTTTTGCATTCAATTTTAGTCCTTTTGGTCATAGGAAACCCTCCAAGAAATTTGAATTTGAATTACAACAGTCACTTTATGGTGCCAGCAATGAATCAACAGTCAACATTTGAATCTAGATTAACTTTATATCATGACCGTTTGATCCCTCATTTTCATGGTCTTTATGATTTATCACTTAATAGGACCCTAGCCAAACTTAGTGAATTGGCGACTGAAGAATACCTCCAAGTCATAGAAAACTTTACATCTCCACCAGATAGTTTAGCGATTATGTGAACGCTTGTTCGCTGAACCGCTAAAACATTTAGAGAACTGTCATCTTTCTTTGCGAACAAGTGAAGCCTTTTAAAAAATTGTTAGGCCGCTAAATACTTTGTCAGGACCACTAAAACATCAGACCAAAACCTAGGCCCACCCTCAAGAAGATCGACGGTTGTCTCATTTTCACATAGACCTTCAAGATTCCTCCAGATCACGAGACAACCATTGGATGAAAAATCTTACCCTGCCCTGACAACCCTCTGACACCAAAAGAGATCAATGACTATCTTAAGTTCGCATGTGTTAGAGAAAACCCATTAGATTACACGTCGATTGTTGATTTTTTGCAAGTGTCAGAACCCACTGAACCTTGAAAAACTTGGCCCCACTAATAGTATGTCCAGTCACACAATGTGGATCAATCGGATTACAACAAATCAACACACCTAGCATGTGGACCCGTGACACATTATCCCCTCCGAAAAAGGTAGAATCAATGGTCAGCGCATGATTTGGAACCTCTGACACACCCTATAAGATCATGTGCCCATCGTTGATTTTTTGATAGTGTCAGGACCCTCTGACAAGCCAGAGACTCAGGTCCCACTGACAACTACCATTGAACTAATATCTGGACCAATGAGAAGCTGCCACTTGTGCATGTGTCATTATGGACCCACAGTCCGAAACACTATGTCATAAAGGAAAATCAATGGTCGTCGCAAAAGCGCAAGCCTCTGACAAAACCCTTGCACTTTCGCGACAACCGTTGGATCAAGATGGTGTTAGAAAGCCAAGCCTAAGAAATATTAAGCCAGAACATTAGGAAAAATTAATTGCTGAGACTTAGGCTTAGGGAAAAATCAGGTGCTGAGGACTTTAGGAAATATTTAATTCGCCGATCACTTAGACTTAGGAAATATTAAAGGCCACTGGGGGTATAGAAACTTAGGAAAAATTAAAGGAAAACCACCATGAGATGACCAAGAATATAAAGAACATGCAAATTAGGACCTTTAAGTGATTCAAAAAGGTAACTTGAAATTAGAATAGGGCCAGGGCAAAACAAAGGGTTTTTATTACAACGGCTAGATTTTGAAAATTTAGCAAGGGTTTAAGGCTAGAGACCTAAATACAACTGCAAAGACCAGGGGGGAAAAGCTACAGCCATGAAATTTTTTCAAGGTGCTAACATTATCCTTATCCAATCTCACCTTCTCAATGATGATAGAAAGAGTCCTAAGATGGTGAAGAGAAATGTCTCCAACGATACAACCATTAAGGTCTCAAACAAAGTGCTATAGCAACATAGGCTCATCATGTGTATAGCTAACATATCACCTCAAATCAAAGAGCCTATGCTCATATTGACCCAATATCATAGTACCCTATTAGAGATGGTGAAACTCATGAGCATGTTCCTTTTAGTAGTGGTTTTTAAGAAAAAGCTCCTCAAATATCTCCCATGAAATGGTCGCGATATCTAGTTGGAGCTTCTTCTTTTCTATGCACCACCAAGTGGACACAAAACTCCTAAGGTGCATAATGGCACACTGGGATCTAGTGTTTCTTGCAAAAGGGTGCATAGAAAAGCAATTTCCAATATCTAAAATCCAAGTCTTGACTTATGTAGCAATGCTTAAACTATTGACGGTGGGTGGATGTGACCTTAGAAGGTCTCTCATGTGTCATGCAAGAATAGAATCCTTGTCCAATGATGGCCTCTCTCTTACTCTCCTATGCTCAAGTCTCAACCCAGTTGGGGTAAGAGAATGCTCATACTCTCTCCTATCCTCTTTTTCACCATGATCTAATAACTGAGATTCCCCATGGTGAGATACCTCTTGATGAGGTTCCAACTGAGTGATAAGTTTTTGAAGTAATTGAACCAATTAGGGATTCCCATTATTACCACCATGACCCTCTCTTCAGTCTTCATAGTGATCCTCATATCACTCCTCTTCCTAATGCTCTTCCTTTTGATGCTCCTCCTCATGGTCATCTTGATGATAATTCCATCGACCTCCTCTATTATTAGGAAACATACTTTAGAGAAAAATAAGATGTGGATTAGATCCAACATACAATATCTATAACAAGCCATACTAAGGCATCTAGGAAAGAATGGTTACCATCAAATAAGAAAATAATGACCAAAAATTACTAACACAAAGCACAATGGGTATATATACACCAAAGATCCCAGTGTGTGAACATGAGCTTTGATACCGGATGTATTTCCCCACCAAGGAACCATCAAAGCATAGGGAAAAATATGCACTACATAATTTTTTCTGAAACATATAAATAACATCATGATCATAATAAGTGCATCCATAAAAAAATGTATAAGAAAAGATAGAAATAAACTGCAATTGTTACATGATCGCACACAAGTAGAAGACTCAGAAGAACTTCCAATAGTTTCATGAAAACCCCAAAATAAATAAGAATGGGTGATTCACTTTCAAGGTCACTGCATGAGAGCCTGGACCACATCCATGAACCTCATAGAATAGAACCGAACCATTGTCTATAATCGCCAATCAAGGAGACAAGTCAATCATCAACAATAGTCAATACTAGGCTCATTTTAAAACCAAATCAAAAAGTGATCTAAACAACTGATGCAGGAGCATATTGGGTTATCATGCTATCCTGTTCATCTTTGTTCATTTTGATAGTAAGTTCCAAGTTGTAGTCTTTGTTGAGCATTCATGTATGTGCTGAGTTGTCTAGTGTTGGTTGAGTGATCATGTATGTTCTGAGTTGTCCAGTGTTGACCGGGAGTTCCTTCTTTTGCCAAGTGATCCTGATGTTTGTTGATGCTTGGTTCTTCTTTGACCAAGTCTGTCTGTGATTGGTTCTTAGTTGGAGCCAACTTATGTATTTAATTTAGGTTGTGAATTTAATGTTAGGATATTTTCTTGGGATTTGTGCAAACCATTTTGAGGTCGGCCTTCTATTATGTAATGATCTAGAATCTTCTATAAGCCATTTTGGAAAGTATAAATAAGGGTGTCTAGGTATAGAAAAGGGAGCAGTAAGTAGATAGAAGAAGAAGATAGGAATAAGGATAGATTCTAAGCTTGGAATTTCATAAATCTTGTTGGTCATAACCTGAAAGGCCTCATAGTCGGGCATGTATGTGGATGATTGGGTGAATTAATAAAGTATTGTTGTTCCTTCTCTCCTTCGTGTTTTTCTCTATGTTGTTTTCTTCTATTGAGTTCACTCTGCAAGGTGGCTGGATAGTTAGGTGTGCCCTTGGCCCTAGCTATTCAGGTCCCTCCTTGCACCAAGTGGTATCAGATCATGGTTTTTCCTTGAGGATATTGGATCATGTAGAACCCTGAGTTGGATTTGATTGTAGGGCGGAAGATCTAAGAATTTGACCTATAACTTGTAGAGGGTTACGATCTTGTAGGAACCTATTTGGAAAGATGGTTTGAGGTAGAGGAAATACTGATAATACCATAATGGATATGTTAAGACAAACTACAGAAAAATTAGATGTTGTGCAGACAACCCAGAGGAGAGGAGCACATCTTGATGATGTGAGTGATGATGAAGCAATGGCACGAGACCCTAATCTAAAGCTTGAGGAAGATCAAGATGAGGAAAGATTATTGAGAGTATTGACTAGGGCACATTTAAAGCCTAATGTTGAAGTTATTCCTTATGATGGAAAGTTGGATAAAAATGTTGTGCTGGATTGGATCTCTGATATGGAAAATTTCTTTGAGTTTGAAAGCACTCCTAATAATAGTAAGGTGAAAATTGTAGTCACTAGGGTGAAAGGTCATGCCTCAATCAGAACCTAGTTGAAAATGGTGAACAAGGTGAAGAAGAAGTTCCTTCCTGCTAATTATCAAGTTATCTTGTTGAGGAAGATGTAAAACCTTAGACAAAAGGACATGAATGTGAAGGAATACACTGAAGAATTCTATAGATTGGACATCAGATTTGGACATGTGGATGATGAGGTTGAGAAAGTTGAAAGGTACCTAAATGGATTGAGATCTAGAATTCAAGATGAAATAAGTTTTGCAAAATTGGATGGTGTGGAAGAAGCATATCAATATGCCTTGAAAGATGAGGAGATCTTGACAAATAAGCATGAACAAAGATAGAGAGGTAGAGGTGGTAGATTTTAGAGAGGTAGAGGTAGATTCTATGGTGAAGGTGGAAGATCTGATAATTCTATGCAATATAAAGGAAAATCTGAGTGGAAAAAGAAGGATAAAAGAAAGACCGAGTGGAAAGGTGGTAGTTCTTACCAAGGAGGTACTAGTTCATATTGAGGAAGAGGTAGTTCTTATTCTAGAGGTGTCTTTAGTGGTAATTGTTTCAGATGTGGAAAAGAAAGGAATATATCCTTCAAGTATAGACACTCTGATGGAAATGAACAAAGTCATAGAAATGCTATGGTACAAGAGGATCTTATGGTTTTACCAAGTGGACCTGAGGTTGGAGAAAAATTGATGGTAAGGAGAACTTTGTGTAATAAAATAGTTGATGAAGAACCTATCCTAAGGAGAAGTCTTTTCAAGACCAGGTGTAAGATGGTAGGAAAATGTTGCAAAGTGATTGTAGACAGTGGCAGTTTAGCAAATTTGGCATCAGAGGAGCTAGTTAAAAAGTTGCAATTTCAGAGGTTGAGATACCCTAAACCCTATCATGTTTCATGGATCAAGGATGATCATAAATTGTTGGTAAGTGAGCAATGTATTATGAAATTCAAGATTGGAAATTACTTTGATGAAGTTATGTGTGATATTATGCCTATGGATTGTTGTCATATTCTGTTGGGTAGACCTTGGCAGTATGATATAAATGTTGTGCATGATGGTAGATTGAATCAATATACTCTTTGGGCGAATGGAAGAAAGAAAACATTTTTACCTTTGATTGAGGTTTGAGATGAGGTAAGCTGTACTATGGAGAAAATTTGCATGGTTAATGGAAAGAAATTTGAGAAAGACATGAAGAAGAACCAAGTCTATTTTTCTATAATTCCTAAGGGGTTGAGTTGCATTAGTAATGGATGAATGACAGAAAATAGTAATGGTTGAGTGACAGACAATATTAATGACCAAGAAATAGAAGACAATAAAGACCAAGTGCTAGTAGAGATTGAAAACTTGCTGAATGAATACAAGGAGATTGTTGTAGAGGATATTCCTAATAGTTTACCACTGGTAAGAAGTATACATCATTGTATGGATCTGATTCATGGAGCTAGTTTTCCAAATAAAGAACTATATAGATTGACACCTACAAAGAATGAAGGACTTAACAGACAAGTGCATGAGTTTTTGTAGAAAGGTTTGATTAGAGAAAGCTTGAGTCCATGTGTTGTACTTGTTGTATTGGCACCTAAGAAGAGTGGAGAATGGAGAATGTGCACTGATTCCAGAGCTATCAATAAGATACCAATGAAGTATAGGTTTCCTATGCCAAGGATGGATGACATAATGGATTGTTTGAGTGGAGAAAAGTATTTTACCAAGATTGATTTGAAGAGTGGTTATCATCATATCAGAATCAAAGAAGGTGATGAATGGAAGAATTCTTTCAAGATAAAAGATGGTTTGTATGAGTGGTCAGTTATGCCTTTTGGTTTGACTAATTCACCTAGTACTTTCATGAGATTGATGAATGAAGTTCTCAAGAGATTTTTGGGTAAGTTTGTGATTGTTTATTTGGATGATATTATGATATTCAATAAGACTAAGGAAGAAAACCTTGAGCATATTCAACAAGTGATGCAAATAATGAAAGAGGAGAAGCTATGGGTTAATTTGAAGAAGTGTTCATTTATGAAAGAAGAGATTGTGTATTTAGGATTTTTAATTTCAGTTGATGGTTTGAAAATGGACCTTGAGAAGGTTAAAGAAATTTTGGAGTGGTCTACACCTGAGAATGTGGGTGAGGTACGATCATTTCATGGTTTGGCTAGTTTCTACAGAAAGTTCATTAAGAATTTTAGTTTTGTTTTTAATGCTATGACTGAGACTATGAGAGGAGATAAAAAATGATTTTAAGTGAACACATGGATCCGACAAGAGTTTTGAGACTTTGAAACAAAAGGTTGTCGAGTTACCTATGTTAGCTTTACCCGATTTCAATAAGGTATTTCAAGTTGAGTGTGATGCAAGTGGTACTGCAATAGGAGTTGTGTTGATTCAAGAAGGTAAACCTGTTGCTTTCTTTAGTGAGAAGTTTAATGATGCTAAAAAGAAGTATTTTGTGCATGATCAAGAGTTTTATGCTATTGTTCAAGCTTTAAAAAAGTGGAGACATTATTTGATTCTTAAGGAGTTTGTGTTGTACACTAATCATAAAGCTTTGCAATATTTGGGAAGTCAACATAAGTTGAATTAGAGACATATGAAGTGGGTTGAATATTTACAAAGTTTCACATTTGTGATCAAGGATAAGATTGGAGTTACTAACCGAGTTGCTGATGCACTAATAAGAAGACGTTCTTTGTTGACTGAGATGAAGGTTGCAGTTCTTGGTTTTGATGTGATGAAGGAGTTGTATGATACTAACCCTAATTTTTCTGAGGTGTGGAGAGAGTGGAGAGAACCAAACCTATTAGAACAACCAAGTAAGTTTGAGGATTATTTAATCCAAGAAGGTATGTTGTTCAAAGAAATTCAGTTGTGTATACCAAGAAGTTCCATGAGAATTAATTTGATTAAGGAAAAGCATCGTGGTGGATTGGCTGGACATTTTGGAATTGATAAGACATTGAATTTTTTTAAGGAAAAATATTATTGGCCAGATATGTATAAGGATGTTCATAAGTTTGTAAGGAGGAGAAGTTGTAAGGAAAAAAGAAAGATTGGTATGTAAAGGATACTCACAACAAGAAGGAATTGATTATGAAGAGACTTTTACACCAGTTGCAAGAATTGAAGCCGTAAGAATGTTTTTGGCTTATGTAGGTTATAAAAAATTCAAAGTGTATTAGATGGATGTGAAGTCAACATTTATAAATGGAGAATTGGAATAAGGAGTCTACATTAAGAATCCTGAAGGTTTTCCCTTGCTCATGAAGGAGATATGGTATGTAAACTGAATAAATCTTTATATGGACTGAAACAAGCACCCAAAACATGGTATACAAGATTAGATAAATATTTGATAAAATTGAGATTTTCTAAAGGCACAACAGACAATAATTTATATCTAAAAGAGATTAAGAATGGCTTATTGATTGTAGTTATCTTTGTTGATGATATTATCTTTGGAGGTGAAGATGAAGCTAGTGATAAATTTACTGATGAATTGAAGACAAAATTTGAAATGAGCATGATTGGTGAGATGCAATATTTTTTAGGATTATAGATAGCACATAATAGTGATTGTATTTTATTATGTCAAGCAAAGTATCTGAAACACTTGTTGTAGAGATTTGGAATGGAAAATTGTAAGCTGGTTGGCACACCTATGGTAACTAGTCATAAGTTATCTAGCACAGATGAAACTCCCACAGTTGAACAAAAGAAGTACAAATCCATGATTGGAGGATTGCAGTATCTAACTCATACAAGACCAGATATATCACATGCAATTGGAATTGTTGTAAGATTTCAAGTTGATCCTAAAGAGTCATATTATGCAGCAGTAAAAAGAATATTTAGATATTTGAAAGGCACAATTGACTATGGGTTATGGTATGAAAAACCAAATGAATTTACCCTATGTGCATATACAGATGTAGATTTGGGAGGTAGTGTTGATGAAAAAAAGATTACAAGTGGAGGAGCATTTTTCTTTGGAGTAAGATTGGTTTCTTGGATAAGTAAGAAACAAAATTGTATTTCATAGAGTACAGTAGAAGCGGAATATGTAGCAACAACAAACAATTGTAATCAGATAATATGGATGAAATAAATGTTGAAGGATATTGGAATCAAAATTGATGAGCCTGTTATCATACATTGTGATAACACTAGTATAGTAAGTATGTCAAAGAATCAAGTATTGCATTATAAGACAAAGCATATAGAAATCAAGTATCATGTTCGAAGAGAGAAAGTTGTAGAGAAAGAAGTCAGACTTGAGTATATAAGTATAAAAGAGAATATTGCAAATATATTTACAAAGCCCTTACCTAAAAGATACATTTGAGTATTTGAGAGGTGTGCTTGGGGTTATGCCCCATCCTACTTTTGAGAAGTGATGCAGATAGTTGCACCAGTCTAGTGGTATATGAGCTCTATCTTTTTTGGATTGTATGTTGATACTTCCCTTATGGGGGAGTATGTGTGTTTTGAGCTGAGTCATAAAGGACTCTTGTGAATGTATTTGCTGAACAGTGTCTTTGGAGATTGAGGTTTTTGAAATGGATTGACATAGTGATACTTTCTTTGTCATTGATGTCAATGGGGGATAAGAATACAATGAAAAAATTTTATTGATTTGATTTATGAAGAGGACTTGATGATTTGATTGATGAAGAGGACTTGAAAATATTTCAGAGCAGTAGTGTTGCAGTTTGGTATTTATGGAACCTCGATGTTTTTCATCTATGTTGCCATCAATGCCAATGGGGGAGATTGTTATGAATGAATGTTGAATATGTCCTATGGGGGAGTATTTAGAGTCATTATATAGAAGTTTTATGTTGCATTCATGAATGTGATTGTCATTGATGTCAACACAATGATCTACTAGAGATTAGCAAAGAAGTAGACGATGTTTGAATTAGCGCATGTGGAGTATTGCAGATCAAGCTATGCGAAGTTAAGGACTTATTCTATATTGTGTCTTGAGATTGTTGTCAAGAGAATGTACAAAAATTCAATTATTCATGACAGTTATGTGTAATTTAGTGGAAGTAGTATTCAGACAGTGTTCTTGAGAAGCGGCTTGTGATAACTGGATTATATCTCCTAATCGGGATAGAATCTAGGCATGCAAAGTTATACAGTTGATGAAGACATTTTGGTGGTGACCTGGATGAGATAGCATGGTCAGAGGTTGCATGAGTGAAGATTTATTTTATTTTGAAGCTACTAGTTTTATGTAATTATGGAATATTATGTAACGTTTGAAGGTTTATATTTTGTAATTGGTTAAGCCTTGTTGGCTGACTCATTTATAATTATTTGAGTGTGGTATAAAGGAAGGATTGTTTTCCTCTATTTTTATATAACAAAAAAAATGGCTATAATGTAATTGTGGAATGTAAGTGAGATATGATATTGTAAGAGGATATGTGAATTGCAAAGATCTGGTATTGAGATCTGGTGAAATAGTTGGTGCGGCTTGGCACAGGTAGAGGAGAAAAGATAAGTTGTTGAGATTAGTAATTGTTGGTATTATTTTGTTTGGATAATATATAGATCATTTGGACAGTGTGTTCAGTGATCTTTCCCTTGAAGGTATTTGGACAGTGGGTTCTTCTGTCTTCCATAACTCTTATCCGAGTTAGAATCTTTTAACAAGGATTAAAAGTCTCCTAATAGGGACTCATATGTACTGAATGTATTTCATAAGGATCCTACTAGAGTCCATCCTCTCACAAGGAATTTTCATATTAGTACATCTTTTTTGTGCATCATTCCCACTGGGGTTTACTCTCTAATCAAGAGGTTCCCTAGTCAACATATCTTGTGTTATTATTGTTGTATATGTTTATCTTTTTATGGTTGTTTCTTATATTAATTACATTGTTGAAATTTGATAATGGTGGTAAAAGTTGTAGTTATTTGATAACTTATAACCCCCCCCGCACTCTCAATTATCTTGGTGGAGTTCACTTTCTAACGTGGATGGCTTCACGATTTGATGAATTTTGACAAAATCTTCTATCTTATTATATTACCAATGGTGATTGCATCTACTGAATATTCATTGTGAGTTATTCTAATTCATGTTTTTTGGGTTTTCTTTATCTATCTAACATTCAAATATGTGATTTGAATCATTTGTGGTTGATGTCCTTTAGGAATTAATTTAAATTATTTTCTTGAAATCTCTCATCACCTTCATCTTTTGACTTTTTTGAGAACAAGGTTAAAATTATAAATTCATCTTAGATTCTAATAGTAGATTGCACTAATAAATTTTCATGCATGTTAGCTTTGAAAATTGAAAATACCAAAAAAGTGTTATTGGATTCATTATTTTAGCCTATTCAAAATGAACCATCAAAGGCCTCTTTGTAAAATTCATATTTATCTTCAACTAAGTCTCCACGTGGTTGTACCACGATTACTAAGAACCTTGGGAGTGACTTTGTTACTATTTCAAGAGAGGGATTTGCATCACTTATCCCTAGATGTTACATTATTTAAACATGGTTCTCAATAGAAGTGGCAATTGAAGGAGGGAATTTGAACAAAAGGATGGAAAATACCAACTCTTTCTCACCAGAGAGGTTTTAGTGAGTGCTTAGATCCTCTCCAAAAATGTATGAGTTCCTTGAGATCACCCACTTCTAAAAAGATTACAACGACAAGGTAAACCCAAAGACAAACCTGATGAAGGGTGCTCCCCTTAATACGAAAAACACATAATAGAAACAAAGAAACAACAACAATATGCAAGAACATAAAATTGGCTTCTTATTATCTCCACAAATGTGGAATTACAAACTTTTAGAATTACAATATGCAAAGCCACATGGGAATTCCCTTACAATATTCTATAGGACAAAACCTCAAATCAATACCCAGATCTACTACCCATAACTGCCCTAGACAACACTATGGGCCTTCTTTATATAGGCATTTTCCACCACTCGAGAAGGTTCTAGAAATTTAGCCCTAAGGGCCGACCAAACTTAGAATTATTTTATTTTTCAATTTATTACATCAAAGTTGACTCAAAATAAATTTTGAAACGTGAACAAAAATTTTGAAGGAAAATTATTTTCTGCCATTTCAGGTGACCCGACTTCTAGAGACCATAAGTCATCACTAGTTGACCCAATTAACTATTATAACCCCATTTCAGAAATGCCACAAAGCGCTCTATAGGCTTGACCAATGCAAGTGCTTGTCACCCAAATTTTTGACATCATATGGGGCCTCTAAAGCCTTCAAAACTGAGTTCAAAGTTTCTGTACCCTATTGCCAATACTGAAAATCTTCAATATCTTCAAAACTAGACCTGATCTAGCCATGAAACTTTATTGGTAGGTTAATATGATTGAGATGAACCTCCACATGTAAAATCAAAACATTATGAGATTTATGACTAACTTACTAAAAATAGCAAGTTTCCATAAATAGCAGCTCTGCACAAGATAGCCGTTATTGAATACAAAAACAAAAATATTTTTGGGTGATGCAAGCTTGCTCTTACACCCAGGATGCTCTTGCATCAGACACCCGAGGTAATTTGAGAAGTGACCCCATCATGACTCAGGTGTGCAGAGGAAAACCAAGACGCTTAACCTCCCCCTTTGTTAGCCATGATGAATCTTCAATAGGTCATCCTTTCCATTTGACCAAATACTCTTCATATGTCCTATTCCTTGTGCTTCTGCCAACATGACTATCCAGTATGTCTTCAATCTCCTTGATATCTAAACTGGTTGCTGGAATACTCCACTGTGCTGCTGTAACCTCATCTTCAACACCTCCCTCATGATACTCTATCAAATCTAAAACGTTAAACAATGGTGAAATATTCAGCTTAGTAGACAGTTCTACCTCATATACATTTTTTGAATCATGCTTCTTCAGTATCTTACATGGCCCAAACTTCTTCATTTTCAACTTGTTATATGTACCAATTAGAAATCACTCCTTCCACAAATGAACCACAACTTCATCTCCAACCTAAAATTCCTTATACCTCCTTTTCACATCTGCTTTAGCCTTATACTGTGCATTCATCTTGGTAATATGCTTCCTCACCTCCTCATGGATGTTCTTCAAGTGTTCTGCAAAATCCTCAGATTCATCACTACTTATTTCTCCTTTATCTATCTTTCTCAATTCTGATGCATTTTTGGGACTACTCCCATATACAATCTAGAATGGTGATTTACCAGTGCTCCTATTGACAAAATTATTGTATGCAAATTCTGCCTGTGGTAAAATCAAATCTCAACTTGTTAACTTGTTAGCTTATCTCCAACCAAACATCTCAGCAAATTTTCCAAACTCATATTCACCACCTCTATCTATCCATCAGTCCGTGGATGATGTGATAAACTGAACTTCAAATCTGTCTTCAACTTCTTCCAAAATGTACGCCAGAAATATCCAATGAACTTAGTGTCTGTATCTAAAACTATGGTCTTTGGCAAACCATGTAGTCTCACTACTTCTCTGAAAAATAATTCTGCTATATGAACAACATCATTAGTCTTCTTGTAGGGAATGAAATGTGTCATCTTCGAAAATCTATCAACCACCACAAAAATTGAATCATGTCCCCACTGTGTCCTTGGTAAACCAAGAACAAAGTCCATACTGATATCCTCCCAAGGCTTCTCTGGTATAGGTAATGGATGATACAACCCTATATTCTGCTTCACTCCATTCGCCATTTGACATACTCTGCAACTCTGTACAAACTTCTTGACATCTTGCTGCAACTGTGGCCAATAATAATTTTCACTAACCAAAGCAAGGGTTTTATCTCGACCAAAATGTCCAGCCAATCGTTCAATATGCTTCTCCTTGATGAGATTCTCCCTCATAGAACTTCATGGAATGCACAACTGACTCACTCTGAATAGCATATCATCCTGGATGATAAAATCCAACCATTTCATCCTGTCTAGAGTAACAGGTTCTTTACAATCTTTCCAAGCTTCACCAAAATCAGGATCCTTTGGATACAAATTCTTGAGTTCCTTGAACCCAAACACCTCAATCTACACCTCTATCAATAATAGTTGCCTTCTACTTAGCGGATCTGCAACCCTGTTAGACTTTCCACTTCTGTGTTTCAAAACAAATGTATAACTCTGCAAAAACTCAACCCATTTCAAATGTCTTTGATTCAACTTTCCTTGACTATTCAAATATTGCAAAGCTTGATGATCAGTATACAAAACAAACTCCTTAGGAAGCAGATAGTGTCTCCACTTCTTGAATGCCTGAACTATAGCATAAATTTTTTGATCATAAATATAATATTTTCTCTTGGCATCATTTAACTTCTCACTGAAATAAGCAACAGGTTTGCCTTCTTGGCTCATAACAACTCCTATTGCAGTACCACTAGCATCATAGTCTACTTGAAACACCTTATTAAAATCTCAAAGTACTAAAACAAGTTGTTTTGTAACTTTTTCTTTCAACAATTGAAAACTCTTTTCTGCCCCATTAGTCCACTTAAACTCTTTTCTATCCCCTCTCATTGTTTCAGTCAAGGGACCACAAATACTGTTAAAATTTCTGATAAACTTTCTATAAAAACTAGCTAGACCATAAAAAGATCTTACCTCGGTAGCACTCCTTGGAGTAGGCCATTCAAGGATAGCCTGTCCCTTCTTTGGGTCCATTTTTAGACCTTCTGTTGAAACTACAAGTCCCAAATACAATAACTCTTTCTTCACAAAATTGCACTTCTTCAAATTAATCAACAATTTCTCATCTATTAGCTTGCCAAACACCATGCGAATATGCATCATATTTTCCTCCAATGTCTTGCTAAAGATCAAAATATCATCTAGGTAAACAATGATAAACTTACCTAGAAATTCTTTTAGAACCTTGTTCATGAGCCACATGAAAGTGCTCGGTGCATTGGTTAGCCCAAAAGGCATGACTAACCACTCATACAGTCCTTCCTTTGTCTTGAAGGTAGTCTTCCATTCATCTCCTTCTCTTATCCAAATATGGTGATATCCACTTTTCAGATCTTTCTTTGAAAAATACACAGCTGCACTCAAACAATCCATAATATCATCCATTCATGGCAATGGAAACCTATACTTGATTGTGATCTTGTTTATTGCTCTGGAATCTATACAGATCCTCCATTCTCCATTCTTCATTGTGCTAATACCACTAGTATAGCATAGAGACTCAGACTCTCTTGAATCAAGCCCTTCTACAATAACTCATGTACTTGTCTGTTCAACTCTTCACTTTCTACTAGTGTCATTCTGTGTGCTACCTTGTTTGGAAAACTGGCTCTTGGAATCAAATCCACCTGATGACTGATCTTCCTTACCGGTGGTAATCCATCAGGTACATTATCAGATACAATATCTTAAAACTCATTCAACAAATTTGCAACCTCTACAGGTACATCCTCTACTTCCTCTTTACCAGCTTTTGGAATTAAAGAAAAACACACATGCTCATGCCTCATACCATCTAGGAATTTTCTTCCATCAACAAAAGTTATTCTCGCATTATCACATACCTTTTCTTCGGTCTCCTTCAATGGCTTTAGCTTATGTTGCACTCCATCCTTTGTTAGGGAATAGGTATTTGCATGACCATCGTGTACACAACATCTGTCAAACTACCACACTCTACCCAACAACATATGACATGCATCCATAGATATGATATCACATAGTACCTCATCTTGGTAGCCACCAATCTTGAACTTTACTAGGCACTGCTCACTAACCATGACCTTGTGGTCATCCTGGACCTAGGCAATCTGCTATGGATGTGGGTATTTGTGTCTCTTGAGCTTCATATTGTCATCATCTTAGATGACATCAAATTGTCAGTGCTTCCACTATCAATAATCACATCACAAGATTTTTCCTCACAGTTGCATCTAGTGTGAAATAGCCTCCTCCTTTGTTCAGGTTCATTCTCACCACTCAGTAAGACTCTTCTGTTAATCAACGTTTCACCTCTTTTAGCATCTTTAGAATCTGATGATCTAGCATCTTCATCTACATGTGCAACTATGGCATGGCCTCCATTCCTCCTATCTATCCTTCCTTGGTGTTAAGGACATTCAAATGTCATATGACCTTCTCCACAGTGAAAACATGTTCCATGGAAGCCTCCTCGCCCTGAACCTTGTCCTCTTCCTCTTCCTCTTCCTCTTTGATCTCTATTGTTATGATCTTGGAAATGATTGGAATTGTTTCCTCTCTAATTTTGACTACTACTGGCCTTGTCCTTCTTTTTTGAATTTTCATTTCAGCCTCCATATGATTGTCCACCAGATCATCCACTGCTACCTCTTCCATTTTGTCTGCTCTTGAACTTCTTGTTCAACTTTTCATCTACTTTTAGGGAAAACTGGTATGCCTCTTCAATACTATTCATTCGAACCAGATTTAGCTCCTCCTGAATGCTCGGCCTCAACCCATTAAGGTAACAGGCAACTTTCTCCTTATCCACTTCTGTATGGCCTATTCTGATGAGGATTCGATAGAAATCATCTGTATACTCCTGAACAGATCTTCCTGCTTGCTTCAAACTTTGCATCTTCTTTAGTAGGTCAAGCTCATAATCAATAGGAATGAACTGTCGCTTCAATTTATCCACCATTTGATCCCATCTTGTGATTTTATCATTTCCTCTTCTATTTCACTCTAATTGAATTTCTTGCCACCAGAACTTTGCATGACCCTTCAGTCTGGCCTTTGCAAATTTGACCGTATTAGGATTCTCAATATCTTTATACTCAAAATATTCTTCACATTCATTGATCCAATTGATCAATACTTCTGGGTTAAGATTTTTAGAAAATGTTGGAACCTCGATCTTACGTCTTTTCTCGATCTTAAAAATAGCTCAAAAAAGCCTTTCTTCTTCTTGATTCAAAATTTCACCTTCTTCTTGATCATCATTTCCTTCTTTGACTTCATCCTCACTTTCATCTCTGACATTAAGATTCATTCCTCTGTGAATCTCTTCTTGCAATGTTCACACTTGTCTCTGGAGTGCTCTAACCTCAGGTGTTACAACACTAGCTCTTCCACCACGTTCCCTTCGTGGAGGCATTTTCAAAATGTGCTCTGAAACCCTAACCATGGTCCTGGTGCAAACTACCTCATAGTTGGTGATTTGTTTACACACTTAAGAATTCCTTCTCTGATACCACTTGATGAAGGGTGCTCCCCTTAATACCACAAACACATAACAGAAACATAGAAACAACAACAATATGCAATAATAGAAAATTGGCTTCTTATTATCTCCACAAATGTGGAATTACAAACTTTCAGAATTACAATATGCAAAGCCACATGGGCATTCCCTTACCATATGCTATAGGACAAAGCCTCATATGAATACTCAGATCTACTACCCAAAACTGCCCTAGACAATACTACGGGCCTTCTTTATATAGGCATTTTCCACTACCTGAGAAGGTTCCAGAAATTTAGCCCTAAGGGCCGACCAAACTTAGAATTATTTTATTTTTCAATTTATTACATCAAAGTCGGCTCAAAATAACTTTTGAAACCTGAATAGAAATTTTGAAAAAAATTTATTTTCTGCCATTTCAGGTGACCTGACTTCCGGAGACCATAAGTCATCACAAGTTGACCCGATTGACTATTATAACCCCATTTCAAAAATGCCACGAAGCGCTCTAGAAGCTTGATTGGCACCAGCACTCGTCACCCAAATTTTTGACCTCATTTGGGGTGTCTAAAGCTTTGATAACTGGGTTCAAAGTTTCTGTACCCTATTGCCAATACCGAAATCTTCAATATCTTCAAAACTAGACCTGATCTAGCCATGAAACTTTACTGGCAGGCTGATATGACTGAGATGAACCTCTGCATGTAAAATTAGAACATTCTAAGATTTATGACTAACTTACTAAAAATAGCAAGTTTCCATAAATAATAGCTCTACACAAGATAGCCCTTATTGAATACAAAAATAAAAATATTTTTGGGTGATGCAAGATTGCTCTTACACCTAGGATGCTCTTGCATCAAACACCCAGGGTAATTTGAGAAGTGACCCCATCACGACTCAGGTTTGCAAAGGAAAACCAAGATGGTTAACCTTCGCCTTTGTTAGCCATGATGAATCTTCAATAGGTCATCATTTCCATTTGACCAAATACTCTTCATATGTCTTATTCCTTGTGCTTCTGCCAACATGACTATCGAGTATGTCTTCAATCTCCTTGATATCTGAACTGGTTGCTAGAATACTCCACTATGCTGCTGTAACCTCATCTTCAACACCTCTCTCATGATACTCTATCAAATCTGAAATGTTAAACACTGGTAAAATATTCAGCTCAGTAGGCAGTTCTACCTCATATGCATTTCCTAAATCATGCTTCTTCAGTATCTTACATGGCCCAAACTTCTTCATTTTCAACTTGTTATATGTACCAACCGAAAATCACTCCTTCCACAAATGAACCATGACCTCATCTCCAACCTAAAATTTCTTATGGCTCCTTTTCACATCTACTTTAGCTTTATACTGCGCATTCATCTTGGTAATATGCTTCCTCACCTCCTCATGGATGTTCTTCAAGTGTTCTACAAAATTCTCAGCTTCAGCTCTACTTATTTCTCCTTTATCTATCTTTCTCAATTCTGATGCATTTTTGGGACTACTCCCATATACAATCTGGAATGGTGATTTACCAGTGCTCCTATTGACATAATTATTGTATAAAATTTTTGCCTATGGTAAAATCAAATCCCATCCTGTTAGCTTATCTCCAACCAAACATCTTAGAAAATTTTCCAAACACCTATTCAGCACCTCTGTCTGTCCATCAGTCTGTGGAAGATGTGATGAACTGAACTTCAAATCTGTCTTCAACTTCTTCCACAATGTACGCCAGAAAGATCCAATGAACTTAGTGTCTCTATTTGAAACTATGGTCTTTGGAAAACCATGTAGTCTCACTACTTCTTTGAAAAATAGTTTTTCTATATGAACAACGTCATTAGTCTTCTTGCAGGGAATGAAATGTGCCATCTTTGAAAATCTATTAACCACCATAAAAATTGAATCATATCCCCATTGCGTCCTTGGTAAACCAAGAACAAAGTCCATACTAATATCTTCCCAAGGCTTCTCTGGTACAGGTAATGGCTGATACACCCCTGTATTCTATTTCACTCTTTTGGCCATCTGACATACTCTGCAACTCTGTACAAACTTCTTGACATGTTGCTCCAACTCTGACCAATAATAATTTTCACTAACTAAAGAAAGAGTTTTATCTCAACCAAAATGTCTAGCCAATCCTCCGCTATGCTTCTTCTTGATGAGATTCTCCCTCATAGAATTTTGTGGAATGCACAACTGACTCCCTCTGAATAGCATATCATCCTGGATGATAAAATCCAGCCATTTCTTTATGTCTAGAGTAACAGGTTCTTTACAAGCTTCACCAAAATCAGGATCCTTTAGATACAAATTCTTTAGTTCCTTGAACCCAACCACCTCAATCTGCATTTGTGTCAGCAATAATTGCCTTCTGCTAAGTGCATCTGCAACCTTGTTAGAATTTCCACTTCTGTGTTTCAAAACAAATGTATAACTCTGCAAAAAATCAACCCATTTCAAATGCCTTTGATTCAACTTTCCTTGACTATTCAAATATTGTAAAGCTTGATGATCAGTATACAAAACAAACTCCTTAGGAAGCAGATAGTGTCTCCACTTCTTCAATGTCTGAACTATAGCATAAAATTTCTGATCATAAACAAAATATTTTTTCTTGGCATCATTTAACTTCTCACTGAAATAAGCAATAGGTTTGTCTTCTTGGCTTATAACAGCTCCTATTGTAGTACCACTAGCATCACAATCTACTTGAAACACCTTATTAAAATCTAGAAGTGCTAAAACAAATTTTTCTGTAACTTTTTGTTTCAACAATTAAAAACTCTTTTCTGCCCCATTAGTCCACTTAACCTCTTTTCTATCCCCTCTCATTGTTTCAGTCAAGGGACCACAAATACTGCTAAAATTTCTAATAAACTTTCTATAAAAACTAGCTAGACCATGAAAAGATCTTACCTTGGTAGCACTCCTTGGAGTAGGCCATTGAAGGATAGCCTGTACCTTCTCTGGGTCCATTTTTAGACCTTCTGTTGAAACAAAAATCCCAAATAAACTAACTATTTCTTCACAAAATTGCACTTCTTCAAATTAATCAACACTTTCTCATCTCTCAGCTTCTCAAACAACATATGAATATGCATCATATGTTCCTCCAATGTCTTGCTAAAGATCAAAATATCATCTAGGTAAATAATGACAAACTTACCTAGAAATTCTTTTAGAACCTCATTCATGAGCTGCATGAAAGTGCTCGGTGCATTGGTTAGCCCAAAAGGCATGACTAACCACTCATACAGTTATTTGTTTGTCTTGAAAGCAGTCTTCCATTCATCTCCTTCTCTGATCCAAATCTGGTGATATCCAGTCTTCAGATCTATCTTTGAAAAATACACAGCTCCACTCAAACAATCTATAATATCTTCCATTCATAGAAATGGAAGCCTATACTTGATTGTGATCTTGTTTATTGCTCTGAAATTTGTACACATCCTCCATTCTCCATTCTTCTTTGGTGCTAATACCACTAGTACAGCACAGGGACTCAGAGTCTCTCGAATCAACCCCTTCTGCAATAACTCATGTACTTGTCTATTCAACTCTTCACTTTCTGTTGGTGTCATTCTATGTGCTACCACATTTGGCAAACTGGCTCTTAGAATCAAATCCATCTGATGACTGATCTTCCTTACCGATCGTAATCTATCAGGTACATTATCAGATACAATATCCTGAAACTCATTCAACAAATCTGCAACCTCTATAGGTACATCCTCTACTTCTTCTTTACCAGCTTTTGGAATTAAAGAAAAACACACATGTTGATACCTCATACCATCTAAGAATTTTCTTCCATCAACAAAAGTTATTCTTGCATTACCACATACCTTTTATTTTGTCTCCTTCAATGGCTTTATCTTATGTCACACTCCATCCTTTGTTAGGGAATAGGTATTCGCATGACACCCGTGTACAACACATCTGTCAAACTACCACAGCCTACCGAACAACATATGAAATGCATCTATACATATGATATCACATAGTACCTCATCTTGGTACCCACCAATCTTGAACTTTACTAGGCACTGTTCACTGACCATGACCTTGTGGTCATCCTGCACCCAGGTAATTCGATATGGATGTTGGTTTTTCTGTCTCTTGAGCTTCAACTTTATCACCATCTCTTCTAACACCAAATTGTCAGTGCTTCCACTATCAATAATCACATCATACCATTTTCCCTCACACTTGCATCTAGTGCAAAACATGCTCCTCCTTTGTTCAGGTTCATTCTTACCACTCAGCAAGACTCTTTTGTTAATCAGTGTTTCTCCTCTTTCAACATCTTTAGAATCTGATGATCTAGCATCTTCATCTACATGTGCAACTCTGGCCTGGCCTTGATTCCTCCTATATATTCTTCCTTGGTGTTGAGGACATTCAAATTCCCTATGACCTTTTTCTCCATAGTGAACATATGTTCCACAGAAGCCTCCTCTCCCTGAACCTTGTCCTCTTCCTCTTCCTCTTTGATCTCTATTGTTCTGATCTTGGAAATGATTAGAATTGTTTCCTCTCTAATTTTGACTGCTACTGGCCTCATTCTTCTTTTTTAGATCTTCATTTCGGCCCCCATATGACCGTCCACTAGATTGTCCATCGCGACCTCTTCCATTTTGTCTGCTCTTGAACTTCTTGTTCAACTTTTCCTCTACTTTTAGGACAAACTAGTATGCCTCTTCAATATTGTTCATTTGAACTAGATTCAGCTCCTCCTGAATGCTCAACCTCAACCTATTAAGGTAATGGGAAACTTTCTCCTTATCCACTTCTACATGGCCTGTTCTGATGAGGATTCAATAGAAATCTTTTGTATACTCTTGAATAGATCTTCCTGCTTGCTTCAAACTTTGCATCTTCTTCAGTAGGTCAAGCTCATAATCAACAAGAATGAATTATCACTTCAATTTATCCACCATCTGATCCCATCTTGTGATTTTATCCTTTCCTCTTCTATTTCGCTCCAATTGAATTCCTTGCCACTAGATTTTTGCATGACCGTTCTGTCTGGCCTTTGCAAATTTGACCCTATCAGGATCCTCAATATCTTCATACTCAAAATATTCTTCACATTTATTGATCCAGGTGATCAATTCTTCTGGGTTAAGATTTTCAAAAAATGTCAGAACCTTGATCTTAGGTCTTTTCCCAATCTTAGAAATGGCCCCGAAAAGCCTTTCTTATTCTTGATTCAAAATTTTACCTTCTTCTCGATCATCATTTCCATCTTTGACTTCATCCTCACTTTCATCTCTGACATTAAGATTCATTCCTCTACGAATCTCTTCTTGCAATGCTTGCACTTGTCTCTGGAGCGCTCTAACCCCAGGTGTTACAGCACTAGGTCTTCCACCATGTTCCCTTCATGGAGGTATTTTTGCGATGTGCACTGAAACCCTAACCACGGTCCTAGTCCAAACTGCCTCATAGTCAACTATCTGTTTAGACACTCAGGAACTCCTCTCATACCACTTGATGAAGGGTGCTCCTCTTAATACCACAAACACATAACAAAAATAGAGAAACAACAATAATATGCAAGAACAAAAAATTGGCTTCTTATTATCTCCACAAATGTGGTATTACAAACTTTTAAAATTACAATATGCAAAGCCACATCGGCATTCCCTTACAATATTTTGTAGGATAAAGCCTCAAATCAATACCCAGATCTACTACCCCAGAACTGCCCTAGACAACACTATGGGCCTTCTTTATATAGGCATTTTCCACCGCCCGAGAAGGTTCCAAAAATTTAGCCCTAAGGGTCGACCAAACTTAGAATTATTTTATTTTTAAATTTATTACATCAAAGTCGGTTCAAAATAACTTTTGAAACCCGAACAAAAATTTTGAATGAAAATTATTTTCTGCCATTTCAGGTGACCCAACTTTTGGAGACCATAAGTCATCACCAATTGACCTGATTGACTATTATAACCCCATTTCAGAAATGCCACGAAGTGCTCTATAGACTTGATTGGTGCAAGTGCTCGTCTCCCAAATTTTTGACCTCATCCAAGGCCACTAAAGCCTTCAAAATTAAGTTCAAAATTTTTGTACCCTGTTGTCAATACTGAAAATATTTAATATCTTTAAAACTAGACCTAATCTAGCCATGAAACTTTACTAGCAGGCTGATATGACTGAGATGAACCTTCACATGTAAAATCATAACATTTTGAGATTTATGACCAACTTACTAAAAATAGCAAGTTTCCATATATAGTACCTCTGCACAAGATAGTCCTTATTGAATACAAAAATAAAAATATTTTTGGGTGATGCAAGATTCTTCTTACACCCAAAATGCTCCTGCATCAGACACCCAGGGTAATTTGAGAAGTGACCCCATCACGACTCAGGTGTGCAGAGGAAAATCAAGACAGTTAACCTCCACCTTTGTTAGCCATGATGAATCTTCAATAGGTCATCCTTTCCATTTGATCAAATACTCTTCATATGTCTTGGTCCTTGTGCTTGTGCAAATATGACTATCCTGTATGTCTTCAATCTCCTTGATATCTGAACTAGTTGCTGGAATACTCCACTATGCTACTGTAACCTCATCTTCAACACCTCCCTCATGATACTCTGTCAAATTTGAAACATTAAACACTGGTAAAATATTTAGCTCAGTAGATAGTTCTACCTCATATGCATTTCCTGAATCATGCTTCTTCAATATCTTACATGGCCCAAACTTCTTCATTTTCAACTTGTTATATGTACCAACCAAAAATCACTCCTTTTGCAAATGAACCATGACTTCATCTCCAACCTGAAATTTCTTATGCCTCCTTTTCACATCTGCTTTAGCCTTATACTACACATTCATCCTAGTAATATACTTCCTCACCTCCTCATGGATGTTCTTCAAATGTTCTGCAAAATCTTCAGCTTCAACACTACTTATTTCTCCTTTATCTATCTTTCTCAATTTTGATGCATTTTTGGGACTACTCCCTTATACAATCTGGAATGGTGATTTATCAGTACTCTTGTTGACAAAATTATTGTATGTAAATTTTGCCTATGGTAAAATCAAATCCCATCCTGTTAGCTTATCTCCAACCAAATATCTCAGCAAATTTTCCAAACTCCTATTCACCACCTCTATTTATTTATTAGTCTGTGGATGATGTGATGAGCTAAACTTCAAATCTATCTTCAACTTCTTCCACAATGTACGCCAGAAAGATCCAATGAACTTAGTGTCTCTATCTGAAACTATGGTCTTTGGAAAACCATGTAGTCTCACTACTTTTCTAAAAAATAATTATGCTATATGAACAACATCATTAGTCTTCTTGCAGGGAATGAAATGTCCCATCTTCAAAAATCTATCAACCACCACAAAAATTAAATCATGTCCCTGCTGTGTCCTTGGTAAACTGAGAACAAAGTCCATACTGATATCCTCCCAAGGCTTCTCTGGTACAGGTAATGGCTGATACAACCCTATATTCTGCTTCACTCCTTTTGCCATCTGACATACTCTACAACTCTATACAAACTTCTTGACATCTTGCTCCAACTCTGGCCAATAATAATTTTCAATAACCAAAGAAAGGGTTTTATCTCGACCAAAATGTCTAGCCAATCCTCCGCTATGCTTCTCCTTGATGAGATTCTCCCTCATAGAACTTCATGGAATGCACAACTGATTTGCTCTGAATAGCATATCATCTTGGATGATAAAATCTAGCCATTTCATCCTATCTAGAGTAACAAGTTCTTTACAAGCTTTCCAAGCTTCACCAGAATTAGGATCTTTTGAATACAAATTATTGAGTTCCTTGAACCCAACCACCTCAATCTACATCTATGTCAGCAATAGTTGCCTTCTACTAAGCACATCTGCAACCCTGTTAGACTTTCTACTTCTGTGTTTCAAAATAAATGTATAACTTTGCAAAAACTCAACCCATTTCAAATGCCTTTGATTCAACTTTCCTTTACTATTCAAATATTGCAAAGTTTGATGATCAGTATACAAAATAAACTCCTTAAAAAGCAGATAGTGTCTCCACTTCTTCAATGTCTAAACTATAGCATAAAATTCTTGATCATAAACAAAATATTTTCTCTTGGCATCATTTAACTTCTCACTGAAATAAGCAACAAGTTTGTCTTCTTGGCTCATAACAGCTCCTATTGCAGTACCGCTAGCATCACAGTCTACTTGAAACACCTTATTAAAATATAGAAGTGCTAAAATAAGTTGTTCTGTAACTTTTTGTTTTAACAATTGAAAACTCTTTTCTACCCCATTAGTCCACTTAAACTCTTTTCTATCCCCTCTTGTTGTTTCAGTCAAGGGACCACAAATATTACTAAAATTTCTAATAAATTTTCTGTAAAAATTAGTTAGACCATGAAAAGATCTTACCTCGGTAGCACTCCTTGGAGTAGGCCATTGAAGGATAGCCTGTACCTTCTCTGGGTCCATTTTTAGACCTTCTGTTGAAACTACAAATCCCAAATACACTAAGTCTTTCTTCACAAAACTGCACTTCTTCAAAATAATCAACAATTTCTCATCTCTCATCTTCTCAAACACCATACGAATATGCATCATATGTTCCTCCAATGTCTTGCTAAAGATCAAAATATCATATAGGTAAACAATGACAAACTTACCCAGAAATTCTTTCAGAACCTTTTTCATGAGTCGCATGAAAGTGCTCGGTGCATTGGTTAGCTCAAAAGACATGACTAACCACTCATACAATCATTCCTTTGTCTTGAAGGTAGTCTTCCAATCATCTCCATCTCTGATCCAAATTGGTGATATCCACTCTTCAGATCTATCTTTGAAAAATACATAGCTCCACTCAAACAATCCATAATATCATCCATTTGTGGCAATGGAAACCTATACTTGATTGTGATCTTGTTTATTACTGTAGAATCTATACACATCCTCCATTCTCCATTCTTCTTTATTGCTAATACCGCTGGTACAGCACAGGGACTCAAACTCTCTTAAATCAACCCCTTTTGCAATAACTCATGTACTTGTCTGTTCAACTCTTCACTTTCTGCTTGTGTCATTCTGTGTGCTGCCTTGTTTGACAAACTGCCTCCTAGAATCAAATCCGTCTGATGACTATTCTTCCTTACCGATGGTAATCTATCAAGTACATTATAAGATGCAATATCCTAAAACTCATTCAACAAATCTGCAACCTCTAAAGGTACATCCTCTACTTCCTCTTTAGCAACTTTTGGAATTAAAGAAAAACACACGTGCTCATGCCTCATACCATCTAAGAATTTTCTTCCATCAACAAAAGTTATTCTTGCATTACCACATACCTTTTCTTCAGTCTCCTTCAATGGATTTAGCTTATGTCCCACTCCATCCTTTATTAGAGAATAGGTATTCATATGACCATCATGTACAACACATCTATCAAATTGCCACAGTCTACCCAACAACATATGACATGCATCCATAGATATGATATCACATAGTACCTCATCTTGGTACCCACCAATCTTGAACTTTACTAGGCACTCTTCACTGACCATGACCTTGTGGTCATCCCGCACCTAGGCAATTAGATATGGATGTGAGTGTTTTTATCTCTTGAGCTTCAACTTTGTCACCATATCTCTGATGCCAAATTGTCAGTGCTTCCATTATCAATAATCACATCACAACATTTTCTCTCACACTTGCATCTAGTGTGAAATAGGCTCCTTCTTTGTTCAGGTTCATTCTCACCACTCAACAAGACACTTTTGTTAATCAGTGTTTCTCCTCTTTTAGCATCTTCAGAATTTGATGATCTGACATCTTTATCTACATGTGCAACTCTGACCTGACATTCATTCCTCCTATCTATCCTTCCTTAGCATTGAGGACATTCAAATGCCCTATGACCTTCTTCTCCATAGTGAAAACATGTTCCACGGAAGCCTCCTCTCCCTGAACCTTGTCCTCTTCCTCTTCCTCTCTAATCTCTATTGTTATGATCTTGGAAATGATTGGAATTGTTTCCTCTCTGATTTGGACTGCTACGGGCCTCATCCTTCTTTTTCAGATCTTCATTTCGGCCTGCATATGACTGTCCACTAGATCATCCACCGCGACCTCTTCCATTTTGTCTACTCTCAAGCTTCTTGTTCAACTTTTCCTCTACTTTTAGGGAAAACTGGTATGCCTCTTCAATACTATTTATTCGAACTAGATTCAGCTCCTCCTGAATGCTCAGCCTCAACCCATTAAGGTAACAAGAAACTTTCTCCTTATCTGCTTCTGCATGGCCTATTCTGATGAGGATTTGATAGAAATCCTTTGTATACTCCTGAACAGATCTTTTTGTTTGCTTCCAGCTTTGCATCTTCTTTAGTAGGTCAAGCTCATAATCAACAGGAATGAACTGTCACTTGAATTTATCCACCATCTGATCCCATCTTGTGATTTTATCATTTCCTCTTCTATTTCGCTCCAATTGAATTTCTTGCCACCAGATCTTTGCATGACCCTTCAGTCTGGCATTTGCAAATTTGACCCTGTCAGGATCCTCAATATCTTCATACTCAAAATATTCTTCACATTCATTGATCCAGTCGATCAATTCTTCTGGGTTAAGATTTCAAGAAAATGTCAGAACCTCGATCTTAGGTCTTTTCCCTATCTTATAAATGGCCCAAAAAAGCCTTTCTTCTTCTTGATTCAAAATTTCACCTTCTTCTTCTTGATCATCATTTCCTTCTTCAACTTCATCCTCACAAAATTTCAAAATTTCACCTTCTCCTTCTCGATCAAAATTAAATAATACAATTAATAATAGATAGAATTAAATTTAATTACATAATTAAGTGGTAAGATATTAAATCTAATTAATTAAATATAAAAATATTCAATTAATCAAACTTAGGATAAATGTGATTTATCATCAAATAATCATTAAATTAAAGATTATTAAGATAATTAAGAATATTGCTAAGAATATTCCTTGATGCAGAATTTAAGATAATCAATTATGATTCGATGATGTTTAGATGTGCCTTAGATTAGGACTTTGATGTTGATTTCATTCAAATTGTTGATATAGGAGATTAATGAATTTATAGCCCATTTTTGGGGTATTACATTTTTCCCCTCTTTGAATTACTGTGCGAAGCGCAGTGGTTCAAAGATAGTCTGTGTTTGATAAAGATATGAAACTGATTTGAAAAATAAACTAATTCCAAGATAGAAATCAATTGAAAGATATGGAGATATTAGGTCCTGAATGACCAAAGATAATGTTCACTATAGCAGCGATGAATTGAGGATTGCGAAAAAAAAGTGTCAAAATGCTTGATTCTGAACCTTATGATTGCAAAAAAGTGAGTGACCGGTTCTAGACTCGATTGTCTTAGCAGAACTAGCAAGTATCACATCCGAACCCTTCAGTTGCCGAAGAACTAAGGAAATAACACTGATGAACTGATGGTTGCAAAAAGCTGATACAGATTACAAGATTAGGAGGATACCAGATTGATATGGATCGATGAATCTGATATTCCCCAAGTGATGATAGATTTGCCCCGAGCGATGAGAACTTTTGATGAATCAGCAACTAGATGTGGTTGTTGTCTTGATCACTGATGAAAGATTGATAGAATTTTTATAGACTTGAATGATGTGCAATACCATGCCTCCTTCGGGATTAAAATTGAAATCTGACAAGAAAAGTCAACGTTAAATAGTTTAGAAGCATGTTAATTGATTTGAAAAGTGGTTATACACGTCCAGGAATGCATTCTGCATTGTTTGGAGGTTCTGGAGACCAAGTAGACTAGGTTTGACCATGAGTTGACCATAGGTAAAGGTTTGAAATTTTGATAGTTTGATGTAAGATAATCAATTAAGTTGAATACTAGATTTTTGTGATGATTGAAGGTTGATTATGCAAGTAGTTAATAATATGAATGATCTCAGATTTTGATTTTGATCCCAAAAAAGGATTATACTTACTATTTCATTGGAGGAACCTTCATGTGAGATTCAACTCTTGTTAGATTTGAAGATGCGAGTGGAGAATTGTTTAAGCATTGAAGTTCATTTAGCCATTGTGAGATCATGCAACATGCAAAATGCAAAGAGACATGCAAAATGAAATGCAACCTAAGACCTAGGACCTAGTCACTAATCATGTGTCGATTTGTTATCATCATTGAACTTTTAGGTAACCGGATAAATCAATACAATGCCCACTAGCTATGAAACCATAGACATATGAATATCGATTTGTATGTGCAAGAATCAATACAACACCCACTGGTCAACAACCATGGATATATGAATATTGATTTTATTTTTGGAATGTCAGATTAGATATAAGCACCAAGGCATAAATGCCAGGATGACCTAAATATCATGTCCATTTTGATATAGCAATTTGTATAAGCATCAAAACATAAACGTCGTGATGACCTGAATACACCTTGCATACAAACACATCAAGTAGTTAAGAGATCATTGTAAATCCAATGTGAATTACCCGTAGTGACCCTTTATCATTCACATCCTTAGGTAAGATCGCATTCACAATAGGAGAAAGAACTCTCTCAAAAAGATAATAGTTAGATTAAACTTCTTTGAATTTTTTGGGTATCAATGGTCAAGGTACGCATGGCCATCCAATTCAAGATAGAGGCTCTTATAGTCGGACACCATTTCAATCCAGAATTTCCAAAGTTGTTAGATTTTCACATACAAGCAAAAAATAAAGAAAAGATTATGCCCCCAGTCATCACTCTCTAAATCTTGTAAAGGACATCATCGAAGAGCTCGAAAGGACATAATATGCAAAAATATCAATGCGAATTACTAAGCATACAAGGAGATAAAAGCATGTAAAAAACATAGATTGTTTTTAGTTTTCAGTTTGATTGTTGTTGCGTTGTTGTTGATGCAAAATCCTTTTTGGAGACAAGACTGACTGACTGACTCACATGAAGCTTCAGAGGACTCTGACTGGATATGACACATCTAAGATATACTGGGAGACCATAGGATATGACATTGATTGGCCTCAAGTGTTAACATTGATAGGATACAGATGCTTGAGCTGATTGGTGTACAAACTGACTTATTGAAAATAGGAATGCGGAAACAAACCAGGAGATATATACAAACTAAAGCAAGACTGAAAGCTGGGAAAGACCAAGATTGCGCTGATAGATGGAGCATTTTGAAACAAGTGGTGCTCGTTTGCCGGGTTTTCACCATCTTGGCAGAGATTCTATTTTTACTACCAAGGCGCCTGTTTCCAAGTTTTCACCAAGGCACTTTTTCTTTTTTTTCCTCATTTTTTTATATTTTTCATTTTTCAATTTTTTTGAATTTTTGATATTTTCTGATTTTTTTTGTGAATCATCAAGGCACATATTGCTAGGTTTTCACCAAGATGTTCATTTTTTCAAGACATTTTCCAATTTTAAAGATTTTTTCAGGATATTTTACCATAGACTGAATGCCTTAGACTTAGAATTTCTTCAGATGGAGAACATTGTTGATTGGTTCTCAAAGCTATTCTCCTTTATTCATTGAGACTTGATAGGCACCAAAGCTAAAAGTAGCAGTGATTACAAAGGGACCCAGCCAGTTGGGTTCAAACTTCCCCTTGCGTTCTCAATGTGATTGATTTTTAGGATTTTATCTCAAGACTAGATCACCAACCTGAAATTCTCTGTGTCTGACTTTCTTGTTGTAGCCTCTAGACATTCTCTTATGATATACTCTGAGATGATCATACGCTACTTGTCTGTGCTCATCTAGTAGTTCAAGTTCTTGCAACCTAGACACTCTGTAGTCATCATCAGTTACTAGACCATGCATTCTGATTCTTAGTGATGGAATTTCAACCTCAATAGGTAGTACCACCTCAGACCCATAAACTTGTCATGCCTACATTTCCTCAAGCAAAAACATAACTAATTTTTTTTTCAAATATTAATATATATGTGTATGTTAAAAGTGTATAGCTTGCTAAGATTTCTTCTAAACATATTTTACAGTAGCAGTACAAGCACTAGTATGGATAGATTATCACAGGAAATATAAATAAATAAAGAACATTACTCTACCTTCAAGTTATAGCTACAATCAAAGAGATACAACATTAATCATTTCTTTTTTCTTTTTTTTTTATTACAACTAGGAAGCATGTGACCACTTTTTACACACACTACAAATTTTCATAGCCCTGGCCTGGTCCAACCAAGATATCTTGAAAAACTTGCAAAAAACAAAATTGACTAGCAAAACCATGGTACTCTCCTCCCTACCATATGGCATCATGAGATCTTGTAGGTCCTAGCCAACCCCCGAGCAAGGGGAAATCAAGACAACAAGAAACATGCTCTTAACAAGCTCATGATTCTCTTACTACTACAAAGGAATGCAAATAACACAACACAAGATCATGATACTACAACAACAATACAAAAAATTCCTCCAAAAACACAACAACACTAAGATCACAAATACTACACTAAGGAAATGACAAGATTTTGCATACAAAAGATAAACTTGCAAGAGATCTATTTCCTCTCATCATGAAAACAAAAACAAATAAGCAAGAATGAATGTGCACCAACCTAAAATCCAATGCTTAATGAAGAAGGTTGTAGAAGAGCTATCCCCTTTCCAAGGTTCTCCAAAACTAGCTAAGTCTCCAAAACTAGAGAGTGGGTGTCCACCCAAAACCTTCCCCCAAAACTCCTACTAAAAGGGATCTTTCACCAAACCCTCATTAATGGGTATGGTTCATGGAGTACTCCCATCTCTCCTTCTCTCCTTTCATAAATGAGGTGGAGACCAAGAATGGGGAAAGAGGAATGGCCTTGTCCTCCTATTGGATGGTCTTCCCAAGGTGAGTTCCCCAAGAGTGGATTTTCGTCCATCTTGGAAAACCCACTTTTGGGAGGTCCCCCAAGTCAAAAGTAAGGTGTCCTATAGTAAAAAATTCCCCTTACACAATGGTCTATCAAGGGGACTAGTCATTTTTGTGCTAAAGACTACCCAATGTGTCCACATGAGTCTTCAAAACACCCTTCTAAGCTACCCTATAGATTTGACATGGATGTGACTCTTCCTTGGCTCTCTAATCAAGTGGCTCTTCTTGGGAAGGACAACTAGGTGACCCTTCAAGCTCCCCAAGAGACATGCCAACACATCACTAGCACAAGGAAAACATTTCACAACACACTTGACATGTCACATATAAATTCACAAGATATAAAAAGAAGAAATAAATTAAAGTACACACACACACATTCACTTCACGAAATAAAAGACATCCAAAATGAGCTCTTGTCTCCCTTTGGACATGACCTTGGTGTCATGGGAGACACAATACATGTTAGCTTGACTCCCCCTAAATTCCATGGTTTTATCCCTGCACACTTGAGATAATATTAGTAATTCCAATAATATGTCATGTATATAATCCAATTAAAGCATCATATAAACCCATTTGTACATATACAACAATTAAGTCTACATCCACATCACCTCATTCTTATATATAAATCTACATTTCTCCAAATCCAAAATTGATCAAACTATATATATAGTAATTGAAAATACCTCCTAACCAAGTTTCATAACTCAATTCCACATAGTCCATAATCCTTTATACTCTCTAACTCTAAAGCATATCATAATTTTCATTTATTTAAATTACCTCAATTTATCTGCATCAAGTCGCACATATCAATATAAGATCCAAGATCTTAGTTCTATATCCTTTCATTTAGCTCATAACTATAAGCAAGTAAAACATAACCCAAATAAGATGTAGTACCAATGCACCAGGGCCTTCCATCAAATCAGGTCAGAATGTATTATCTTGTAATAACATTATCTCAATTTAACACATGGTACTCAATCATTAGGTTCATATCCTAGAATACACAATGCTATCTTAAAACAAGGTGGTCCTTAACCCATGATAAACATTGGACCTAAAAACATAATTACCTACTATGAAATCATCCCATAATACAATTTGTCTTGGATCCCTTCTTTATTAATTTTGAGTATGTTTCAAGAAGACAAGTCACAAAGATGGTTGTCTCAAGCTTATTTCTAATCCATCCTGTATTTAATTACTGATCCTATTATGTCTTTAAAATCTACAACTTCACTAATCAAGTTGGTTAATAGTGAGGACATGTCAAACTCAAAAAGTTTCTATACTTCCTTAAGCTTAACTTAGTCTTGGTTATGCTATTGTACTTCAACCATTGACACTATTGATTCAAAAATCTCTATTGTTTAATTACCATAGATTTTCTTTTCTCTAAAATGTCTCAACACTATGCATGTTAAATTGGCACATACTATTAATGATTAGGGGAATATTCCAATCCTCATAAGCTTCCTAATAATAATTTAGATAAAATTTCCAAGCATCCTAGAGTAACATTAATACTATCATGTTAGCACAGGTATACATCTTCATGTTCTAATAACACAATAGTTAGCCAACGTAATATTACTTCAAAACTATATCTTAAATTAACATATTTCATGAATCCATTTGAAGATGAAATCTATTCTAATTAAGTTGACAAACTACAGTCAAGATATCTAATTACTTTGCATAAAATATATGGAAAGTTTTGCAAGAAATAACAGTAGTGCTTACCAGAGCATTCTTACCAAGATGAGGGAAATGGAGGGGTCCTACAAAACTAAAGCGAAAGGCATAGCCCCTGTAGGCATTCTGATACTTGTTCTGTAGGCCCAGAGAGCTGGATTGATCATGAGATGCCAGTCTCTTCCTATTTTATTAACTATTCGGTGCAAGATTTTTAATAGATTTTTGTTAGAGGCCTTAGCTTGGCCATTCCCTTGAGGATAGTAGATAGAAGACCAATGTTGTGTGATCTTGAATTTGGCACATCGATCATCTAGGTCTTTGTTCTTGAATTGTCCACCATTATCTGTGATTATGGAATGAGGTATCCCATATCTACATATGATATAGTTCAATATGAACATAGATATTTTCTTTCTAGTTGCTTGTGTCAAAGGGACTACTTCTACCCATTTTATAAAATACTCTATACTTGTAATTATATGGGTATGTCCATTAGAAGAATGAGGATGAATCATCTCGATAAGATCAAATGCCCATTGATGGAAAGGCCATTGTGTAGTAAAGGGGATTAGATCCCTCCTTGGGGAATGAATCAAGTTTCCATGCACTTGACACTTTTGACAACTCTTAGCAAATTTGATAGCCTCTTTCTCCATTTTAGGCCAATAGTACCCAACCCTAATATGTTTTCGAGCTAGTGTTAAACTGTTCGAGTGTGACCCACAAATACCATCATGGACTTCCTCTAATGCACATTGAGACTCTTCCCATTCTAAATATCTAAGTAGCGTACCATCTAGACCTCATTTGTATAGATCGTGACCAATGATGACATATCAAGAGGCATTACGGTTAAGGTATCTCTTTTCATGGCGGTTGAAGGTATTGGGAATGATTTGGTCTTGGAGATAAAAAAATAAGTTTTTGTATCTGGATGAATCATGACCTACAACAGTGCAAATCATGTGGGTTTTAGGGGAGTCATATGTAGGAGAAGATAGTGCTTCCACAAGGAACTCGTAGCGTAGCTCATGTTTAGGCTGCTGTAATAAAGTAGATAGTGTTTCCATTGCATTAGCAGCCTTGTTCTCCATTCTAGGAATTTGCTCAAATGTGATAGATATGAAATATTTCTTAAGATCATCTACCATTCTCTTGTAAGGAATGAGCTTTTCATCTTTAGTTTGGTACACATCATTGACTTGATGAATAACAAGTTGAGAGTCTCCATGAATGTGTAGCTCTGTCACTCTCCATTCAATTGCTATTTTCATACCATTCAAAAGGGCTTCATATTCTACAATATTGTTTGTGTAGGGGAACTTTAGTCTGAATGCTTTTGGGATGGAGTATCCTTGAGGAGTTATGAACAATATGCCTGCTCCAGATCCATTCTATGTATAGGAGCCATCAAAGAACAATTGCCATTCTCTAGAAGATAGGCACATAATAGAGGAGTCTGAAAATTCCATTTGCATTGGTGTGTCATCAAACATGGGTGCATCTGCTAGTTGATTAGCAATAACTTGACCTTTTATAGCTTTTCTTTCAACATATTCAATGTCAAATTCGCTTAGAAGCATGACCCATTTAGCCAGTCTACCTATGAGGGAAGCCTTGCTTAGTAGGTATTTTAGTGGATCAATTTTTGCTACTAGATGCGTGGTATGAGCTAACATATAGTGTCTTAGTTTCTATGATGGAAAAATCACAGTGAGACAAGCTTTCTCAATCATAGAATAGTTCTTTTCATATGCCACCAATGTTTTGCTTATATAATAAATGGCTCTTTCCTTTTTGTCTTCATCATGTTGCGCTAGCAATGCCCCCAGTGATGTGGCTGTTGCGGAGACATATAAGATCAATGGCTTCCCATGAATAGGAGGCATCAAGATGGGAGGATTGGATAGATACTTCTTGATATTGTTAAAATTCTTTTCACACTCCTCATTCTATGCAAATGTCACACCTTTATGTAATAATTTTGTAAAAGGTTGTGATATGTTTGCTAGCTGTGATATGAATCTTCTGATAGATTGAACTCTTCCTTGCAACGTTCTCATTTGACTAATATTCATGGGAGGTTGCATCTCTATTATAGCCTTGACTTTAGCTAGATCAACTTCAATGCCCTTCTTTGAAACTATGTATCCTACGAGCTTTCCAGAAGTGACACCAAAAGCACACTTCTTAGGATTTAATCGGAGACTAAACTTTTCCATTCTGTCTAGGATCATGCTCAACTCTTTTAGATGTTTAGTTCTGATCATAGATTTTGCTAATGTGTCATCAACATAATCTTCCATGGTTTGATGCATCATGTCATGGAAAATAGATGTCATTGCTCTTTGATATGTAGCACCAGCATTTTTAAGCCCAAATGGCATGACATTTCAACAGAAGGTCCCCCATGCACATGTGAAAGCAATTTTCTCTTGATCCTCTGGAGCAATTTTTATTTGATTATATCTAGAGAAACCATCCATTAAGGAATACATCTCGAAACCCACAGTCATGTCCACTATCATATCAATGTTAGGTAGTGGAAAATCATCCTTAGGGCATGCTCTAGTCACATCTCTAAAGTCTGTGCACACTCTGATTGACCCATCTGGTTTAGAAATAGGTACAATATTAGAGATCCACTCTACATAGTCAATAAATCAAATGAATCTGGCATTTAGGAGCTTCTCTAATTTAGCTTTTACCAAGAGTGCAACATGAGGATGCATCTTTCTCAATTTTTGCTTGACAGGTTTGACATTTGGAGCTATAGATAAATGATGCATTATAAGATTAGGATCCAATCCTAGCATATCTAAATATTTCCATGCAAATTTGATCTTCTTCTTTGTTAGGAATGTTGTAAATTTTTGCTTCTCTTCTTCTAATAATGATTGTGCTACATGTACCAATTGTGGTTCCTCTCTTGTACCCAAATTAATGAATTGAGTGGGCTCAATTAGAACTAGAGATCTATCCTATAAATGACTTGGAAGGACATCAAATATCTCATCCTTAGGCACCTCAAAGAGGTTTTCACCTTTAGATACGTCTTTTATTTTTACTTTTGTAGGTTTTGAGACTGCCACAAAGTGGTTTTCACCCTCAGAACTCTTTTTCTTTTTCTTTTTATTCTTATTTTTCTAACTAAGATATTTGATGTCTGACTCGGTCATGCTGACACTTGGTTCACTGATGGAAGTACTCATAGGCTCAACTACATTTAGGTAGCAAGCAAGGGCATAGTCATTCGGGAAGGTATAAATACCATGGCTTGGATTTGTGGAGGTTTTATCAATAAGTTCTGGATATTGGATAGTCAAAGTAGGGAAAGATTGGGAGATAGTGTTTACGGATATGGATCTATCATCATTGGTCCTAACTTGATGCTCAAGTTCAAAGGTGATATTACAACTTAAGAAATTCAATTTGGGAATAGGCTCAATGTCATCATGGGAGTTCAATTCAGCCATAGGTAGATCAGACTCGATAGGTTCATCATTTTGCTCTAGACTCACATTGGGATTAGGTACATATTGGTGAATAACATCAACATGTTTCTCTATAATAAGCTCATCTTCATCTGGTTCTGGAATGGCTCCCCATTCATAGTCATTTGATTCAGCTTTTGATTTAGGATCTCTAGGAAATCTTAGAACATGAGTAAAGTCGGGGTGAATACCCCAAGAAGGGTTACCCTCAGATTATGATTTGAATTCATACTCATGGGAATCTATCTCAGAATCACTACCACTTCCCTCTTCTTGATTTTTTTCGAGATTAGCTGGTTCTTGTGTTGCAACTATCTCTTGATTAATAGTAGGTTCTTGTGTTTCTACTACATTAATTCTTTTGATTGATCATCTTTATGATCAAGAAGGTCTTTGATTTCCTTAGGCAATTTTTCATAGGAGATGAGTTCTAAGCTATTTGAATCGCTATCTGATGGTTTTGTTTCTTCTTTCTTAAGAAGAGGTTCTCCTGGTGCGATCTACTCTATGACATGGGAACAATTACCTTTGAGGTGATAGGGTTTCTTCTTAAATCCTACGCCAACTTTGTTTTTATTTTCTCTACCAGTATGTGGGAGAGGTACCTCAAGACCTTTTCCTCTAATTCCTAGAGGTCCTTTACCTAAATATCCCATCTTAGCTATTAATTTATCTCCTGGACCATACAACTTAGAAGGGAGTTTGGATACTGTAGATTCACTAGTTTGAACAACTTGAGATTCAGGTTCGTCTTTGTATAGCCATGATAGCATAGCTTCATCCTCTTCAAATTCTTGCTTGGATACTTGTTCTGCTACAAAATTATTTTTATATGCTTCAAGAGGTTTTTTAGAGTTTGGTTTGGATTGTTTCAAAGATTGCCCATAAGACTTAGGCAAGATAGGGAGAGATGTCAAAGATAAGACTGGCTCGATAGTATATTCTCCCATACTATTTTCTTTGATATTAACCTCTTTTGCAAGATCTTCCATTTTAGATGTGGATGCTTCTTTAGTTGGTTCAATGGAAGATTCTTTGTTATTAGGTACAAGCTTATCTACACTTTCCTTCAAGGTGTTGCAAGTTGTATTCAGATCTGCGGGGATAGTAACCTCTACTCCTTCATAAGGAAAGTTCAAACATTGATGGTATGTAGAAGGAATAGCTTGCATTTCATGTATCCATGGTCTCCCTAGAAGGACATTGTAGGCCAAAGGTAGATCAAGCACTTGACAGATGGTATCTTTGATAACTGGACCCACTCTGATATGTAAGATAATGGTTCCTTTAGAAGATCTTTCTTGTTCATCATAGGCTTTGATAGTTATTTTCTTTCTAGGATCAATAGCCAATTCTGAAAATCCCAATTGTGTGATCAAGCTGTAAGAACAAATGTTTGGGCCAGTGCCCCATCTATCAACACATGTTTGACTCTATGGTTCTAGATCAAGACTTCTATATGCAAAGGCTGATTATGTGGGTGAATCAAGGAGATGTCATCTTCCTTTGAAAAGGAGATATATTGCAGAGATGTAAGATGTCCAACCATAGTCTGGAACCTGTCTAAATCAAGGTCATCAGGAACATTGGAACCGAGCAAAGCTTTATTGAGAATGGTTTTATGAGCTGGAGATATTCAAAGCAACTCAAACATGGAGATTTTTACATTAGTGTGTTAGAGTTGTTGGACAATGCTATAAGATGTATGCCTTATATCCTTTGGATTGGAAGATTTGGAAGCAGCCTTATGTTTAGAAGTAGATGAAAGATTGAAGGGCACCTTAGGGACATTTAATGAATCTGGGATTTGTCCTTTCAGATGCGTTTGAGCTTGTGATCGAGTAACTATGTTAGCTAAGGAATGATCTTTGTCTCTTTGTACAATTATGATGACATTGCAACTTTCAGAGAGACATGGTTCAACCATATTGATGACAGCGTTATTTTCAGGGTAGGCATAGTTGACTTTTGCCCCCATATTAGGCTGAGAAGTTGAAACTTATTGACCATGTTTTAGAAATGGTTCTGTGAATATTGTATGATTGTTATTTCTCATGCGATTGTCAATTATGATGTCTCCACTATCGATCAGATCTTGAATGGTATGCTTCAAGTGGTAGCAATTATTATTTTTGTGACCTTTACTCTGATGGAAATCACAGAATTCATTTCCTCTCCACCATTTGAGTTTTGGGTCCTGATCATTTGGTTGAATTGGTGGTAAAGAGATGATGTTATCAGCCAATAGAGTTTTCATAGCTGATTCTAAAGACTCTCCCAAAGGAGTAAACTTTCGATGTTTATCCCATCTTTTTTGTTCTGGCTTCTTTGGAGATGGTTCAGAAGACTTTTTCTTTGAAGCTTTAATGGCTTGAGTGCCAAGAGTGAGATTGTAGGCTGGTGCCTTTGATGGGGCACAGATAGTGTCAACAATGCCATTTGTTATAATGCCCTTGTTCTTGTTCCAATTTTTGTTCTTGTCTTTAGAACTGGATCCTGATTCGTACTTATCTTTTTGAAGTGTGATTTCTCCTTTTTTCTCAAGAACTTTTTTGATTTTGATAGCATTATCCACCATCTTATCAAAAGATGTATGATCTTGCATTTGTAGAGGATAATTGATTTTGGGAACAAGATTATTGATGAAGATTTCTAGTTTTTCTATTTTTGGAATAGGTCTGGCATATAGAGAGAACTTCTTCCTCCATCTCTTGAGAAATGTTAGGAATGGTTCCCCTGGGTATTGTTTGAGATTACAAATATCGATCATGGTGACTGGGTGCTGAATATTGTAGGAGTATTGTTGATAAAACAATTTGATCAACTCCTCAAAAGTTTTGATAGTAGAAGGAAATTTTGAAAACCAATGAATGGATGCACCTCCCAAAGATCTAGGAAAGAGGTGCATAAGGTAGGTCGGTTCATGCATGAACTTCATTGATTGTGTACAAAATTCCCTGACATGATCTTGAGGGTCAGAGTGCCCATCACATTTATCATACTTTGGCATCTCCACTCTTTTTGGAAATGGTGGCATGTACAAGTCTTTGTCAAATGGAAAAGGACATAGAGCCTCCATGGAGAACTCTTTAGGTTCCTTCTCTTTCTTGAGATTGTTAAGTTCAACTTGTATAGAATGCATTTGTTTCGTCATAGCCATGAGTGGATTCTCTTCCTTATGTGTAATGATGTCTTCAACATTAAAGTTGGGAGGAAGTTTAGCTCCTTGATGAGCTAATTGTAAAAAGTATGCTTCTCTATCTTCTTTCAAGAAATGCTTCATCATTCGTTTGAAGTTATCATCATTTTGATATTGAGCAATTTCTTCAGATGTGGTTTCCTGATCTGCACCATGTTGAGATTGAGCTCTTTGAGAGCCAAAATTTGTCCTTGCTTGAGACATGGTAGGAGTTTGTGGACTCCCTGGATTAGATTTATGAGGGGTATGTTGAGTACCTTCGTGAGTTGATGGAGGAGGTATGTAACTAGATTTCAATTGACAGTTGCCAAGACTGTTGTCCTCGTAAAGACCAGAATTGATGAGTTGCTCAAGAGTTGGAGTTTGGAGAGTGGTGATATATTTCTTATGAGAGGAAGCTCTAGTCTCCACCATTAACCTCAAGTGAAATAAAAGAATAAGATCCAGATAACCAAAGAATGAATTGAATCAAGATGATCAGATGACGCAACCTTGTCAAGGTTTGATTGATTTGAAGATTCGATTAGACGTGGATGAAGGATACTATGCCCTAGATGTATGGGTAGGTTCCCAAAAGATAGCAGACAAGATATCACAACACTCAGTCATTTTGATGATTGATTGATTGAAGATTGATAGTTATGACAAGGTTTTGACATGAGATGATAAAGACTAAAATTGATTAAATAGAAGGCTGAATCAGATTCAAAAGGCCACTTTAGGAAAATGATTGGATTCTCAATAGCTACTGGTCTATTTCTGACATAGTGATTCATTTGACAGATTCTGAAATTAGGCTGAAAAAGCTAAATATCTGGCAATTCTGACAATTTTTTGACAACTCTTAACAATTTTCCCAAATGACACTCTGCAGACTCGTACAACAGTGGGTATGCTATGAAATGACAGTTGCAAAATTCGTATGACAGTGGGTAGCCACTGAAATGACACTTGAAAATCTCATACGATAGTTGCAAGATTTTGACTTTGAGAATTTGCTGGCATGAAAACTCGTACGACACTGGGTACTCAATCATACAACAGATGGGCTGTAATGAAATGACACTTTGAGAAAACTCATATGACTTTTTGACCTCCTGAGATGACTTTTAACTTCAAAAAAGAATTTTACTTCAGATTTTGCAATTTTTGAGTTTTCAGATTCAGATTGTTTGCAAATTGTACTGTCCAAATTTGAGGATTGTAATAGATTTGTTCATTTTCAATAACTAGATAGATAAAAAAGTATGCAAAATAGTAAGCTAGTGATTTCAAGCATGTCTAAAAATAATGAACAAGAGAAAAAGCAACCTTGTGCATGAACGATCAAGTGACTTATTCATTCTAATCCTCCAAAGCACTAATTATGTATGTTCCAAAAATGTTTTGCAATAATGCACATATACCCTAGAAAATGAAAATTTGGCCTTGCTAGGGTTTTTAGTAATGGTTTGACTCTGCAACTTTTATGATCCAAAGGGGTGAAATCCAATCCTGGCGCACTAGGGTTTTGACACAGTTTGAGAACTTAATCTTCAGGAGCTGCTAGGGAGATCTGACAACCTAACAATGAACCACACCTATGAAGATTTCTTCACATTTATATAGCGACTGTCACTACCATAGTGAAAATGGCTATTACCACTTGAGGTTCTGTCAATGCAGTTTTCCCTGTGAAGGGATTGTCCACTACGGTTAACCCTCTCTAAAGGTGACTCTCAATAGTATACCACAAGGGGACTTGGCTCTAGATCTAAGGGTTTGACACTTTTTCACTTTTAACCCAAACAAAGCAGGCAGATAAATCTGACACGCTAAGATGAAGATTATCTCACCAAGGTCTATGATATCAACCCCATGTGATCTATCAACCTCTCCAGAGAGAGAATGTGTCAATCAATAAGGGAAGACGCACAGACCAAGTAGAATGTGAGACACACTAAGTATCCTCCCTACCTACAAGGATTCCATCATCAAGAAGGATTTCACTGGGAATCCAATCTCTCAAGAACCACAAATGGTGTTCATAGGGCCTAATTACTATTTTTTCACAGATATATTTCTGAAAGCAAATCTACTGAAAGTACTCAAAAGAAAAAAGAGGAACACTTAATGTTTAAAGTGAATATGAGGTGAGTTCACAAGGTGGAACAATTAACCCCTCACACAAGCTAAAAATGAGTCCACAACTTAGAAAACAAGTGAGTTCCTAAAAGCATAAATGGGTTGCCAAGTGGAACACTTAACGCTTCTGTCTTGTTGACCCCTCCCCTTTAATGTGGAGCTGACCTTACAACCATGGGGTGGAATGAGGGGTCGGAAAATTAGTGAGTCCAATAACCCAAGATAGCAATCAAGATCAATCACAAGTATCTAAGACTACTTAATGAATCTTTAAGGGGTCACAACCTAGTATCAATTATGCAAGTGTGTAGAAATAGACAAAAGCATGAAAAGATGCACACAAGCCAGACACATAAGAGATTTATTTTAAGTCCAAATCAAAATGTTATTAGATGAAGGAGAATACCTGGGATCTTCACAACATTCTTAGTAGATTTTACCTAATTTTTAGCAATTCTTGTTGAGCTTTTCCATGCAAGCAAGTGACGAACTCTCCAACAAGCAAACAAGCAAACAAGATATGCAACATATATTCAACTTATGAAAACCATAGGGTTAGCTCTAAAAATCAATTATTATCAGTAATAATAACCAACAATTAACCCAAATGACAACTCATATCATTCATTGAACCATGTAAAAAAAAAAGTGCATACCCATCACAAAACTTTTTTTTTTTTTGCTGCATTTGACCTAGTCAACAAGATCTAATTTTTTTGATATGATTTTGGCACAAAAATAGAAATTCAAAATGGAGACCCCTACTAAAAAATAGAGATCTTTCCAAAAATGTAAAAATTTTAGAAAAATCTCTTCATTTGTGCCCTAGAGACCTATTTTATCAAAATAGACCAATTTTTGTAAATTGACTATTTGAGCTATTATATTACGTCCAAATTTAAAACACAAAGAATGGAACCCCTATAGAATTTAAAGAGCTTTCTGAAAATATAACAATTTTTGAAAAATATGCTGCTTTGCGTTAGATATTAATTTTTTCTAGAATTTCAAGAAAAAATTATTAAAAATTTAAAACATCTCATAAAATTCTAAATTGCTTACTGTAGCTTTTCTGATAGGTGTCCAACCTAAAAAAATTTTTTTAGAGAAAAAATCCAAGCCGTTTGGGAGATAAAATTAAATTTTTGAAACTTTAGGGTTTTAGCTCCCCAAAAAAATCAAAAGTAGCATGTAAAGGTGAGTTGCCCCATGGTGGGTGCCAGAAATGCGTGTGTGAAAATTGTACCTGATCTATAGACACAACACTTTAGTAAAACATTAGAGGTTAACTATAATCAAAATCATGCAAAATTGAAATCTAATCTAACCAAGCGATTTACTGCCTTCTAATAGGTGCGAGATTGATGTTCTCAGATTGTTATCGAGATCAGTGACCTTGACGACACCTAAATGAAGGATTTGAATGCAAAACCGATATGAAATATGAATGCAATTAATCTATTTTTTTGGATTTTAGATGCAATAATATGAAAAATGATATGAAATCTATGATATGTAAAAACTGATATGCTATGAATTGATCTAACAATGATATGATATGAAAAACTAAATGAATGTAAAAATCAAATTGATCTCACAATAGCCTTGATTCGCAATAAGCTTTGATTCTCCATATTCCAATTCTTCAAAATAGTTGTGCAATTCGTAGATGACTTTGGCAAAGTAAGCTTGCAAAATTATGAGATTCTTTGAGATGAGCTGAGGCTTTAATTTTATAGAAATCCAAGGCTTTGGAGGTGCATGGAAAAAAGCCATAAATCACTCAGATTAACTCAACTTGATTTTTGAGTTATCTGATAATAAAGATAATTTAATTCACAAAAACATGCAAATCATGCAAAAACAACTTTTTAACTCAAATTAGAGTTTAGATCAGCTTTTTAAACTCCAAAAGGATGTTGAGTTCTAAAAAGTCAACACTTTGCATTGATTTTCTAATTTGGAGTTTAGTTGTTTCTTTTGAATTGCATAATAATTATGAATTAATTAAATAAATAAAGTGATTTATGCTCAACTTAACTAATTTTTGAAAATAAATAATTGATTTATGGGTTAATCAATTATTTATTCAAACTTTTATTAAAAACTATATTATTAAATAATGACAACTTTCTTTAATTAATTAAATAAAAATTTAATCAATTATTCATAGGATATTGGATTTATTGTCAAAATTAAATAATACAATTAATAATAGATAGAATTAAATTACACAATTAAGTGGCAAGATATTAAATCTAATTAATTAAATATGAAAATATTCAATTAATCAAACTTAGGACAAATGTGATTTATCGCCAAATAATCATTAAATTAAAGATAATTAAGATAATTAGGAATATTGCTAGGAGTATTCCCCGATGCAGAATTTAAGATAATGAATTATGATTCGATGATGTTTAGATGTGCCTTAGATTAGGACTTTGATGTCGATTCCATTCGAATTGTTGATATAGGAGATTAATGAACTTATAGCCCATTTTTGGGGTATTACACATCTAGGGCCTCTAAAGCCTTCAAAACTGAGTTCAAAGTTTCTATACCCTGCTGCCAATACCGAAAATCTTCAATATCTTAAAAACTAGACCTGATCTAGCCATGAAACTTTACTAGCAGGTTGATATGATTGAGATGAACCTCCACATGTAAAATTAGAACATTCCAAGATTTATGACCAACTTACTAAAAATAGAAAGTTTCCATAAATAGCAGCTCTGCACAAGATAGCCCTTATTGAATACAAAAACATAAATATTTTTGGGTGATGCAAGATTGCTCTTACACCTAGGATGCTCCTGCATCAGACACCCGGGGTAATTATAGAACTGACCCCATCACGACTTAGGTGTGCAGAGGAAAATCAAGACGGTTAACCTCCACCTTTGTTAGCCATGATGGATATTCAATAGATCATCCTTTCCATTTGACCAAATACTCTTCATATGTCCTGTTCCTTGTGCTTCTACCAACACAACTATCCAGTATGTCTTCAATCTCCTTGATATCTGAACTGGTTGCTAGAATACTCCATTGTGCAACTGTAATCTCATCTTCAACACCTCCCTCATGATACTTTGTCAAATCTGAAATGTTAAACACTAGTGAAATATTCATCTCAGTAGGCAGTTCTACCTCATATGCATTTCCTGAATCATGCTTCTTTAGTATCTTACATGGCCCAAAGTTCTTCATTTTCAACTTGTTATATGTACCAACCAAAAATCGCTCCTTCCACAAATGAACCACGACTTCATCTCTAACCTAAAATTCCTTATGCCTCCTTTTCACATCTACTTTAGCCTTATACTACACATTCATCTTTGTAATATGCTTCCTCACCTCCTCATGGATGTTCTTCAAGTGTTTTGCAAAATCCTTAGCTTCAGCACTACTTATTTCTCCTTTATCTATCTTTTTCAATTCTGATGCATTTCTGAAACTACTCCCATATCCAATCTGGAATGGTGATTTACCAGTGCTCTTGTTGATAGAATTATTATATGCAAATTCTGCCTGTGGTAAAATCAAATCCCATGCTATTAGCTTATCTCCAACCAAACATCTCAGCAAATTTCCCAAACTCCTATTCACTAGCTCTATCTATCCATCAGTGTGTGGATGATGTGATGAATTGAACTTCAAATCTATCTTCAACTTCTTCCATAATGTACGCCAGAAATGTCCAACGAACTTAGTGTCTCTATCTGAAACTATGGTCTTTGGCAAACCATGTAGTCTCACTACTTCTCTGAAAAATAATTTTGCTATATGAACAACATCATTAGTCTTCTTGCAGGGAATGAAATGTGCCATCTTCGAAAATCTATCAACCACCACAAAAATTGAATCATGTCCCTGTTGGTTCCTTGGTAAACCAAGTACAAAGTCCATACTGATATCCTCCCAAGGCTTCTCTGGTACAGGTAATGGCTGATACAAAATTGTATTCTGATTCACTCCTTTCACCATCTAACATACTCTGCAACTCTGTACAAACTTCTTGACATCTTGCTGCAACTATGGTCAATAATAATTTTCACTAACCAAAGCAAAGGTTTTAGCTCAACCAAAATGTCTAGCCAATCCTCCGCTATGCTTTTCCTTGATGAGATTCTCCCTCATAGAACTTTGTGAAATGCACAACTGACTCTCTCTAAATAGCATATCATCCTGAATGATAAAATCTAGCCATTTCATCCTTTATAGAGTAACAGGTTCTTTACAAGCTTTCCAAGCTTCACCAAAATCAGGATCCTTTGGATACAAATTCTTGAGTTCCTTGAACCCAACCACCTCAATCTGCATCTTTGTTAGCAATAGTTTCCTTCTGCTAACTGCATCTGCAACCCTGTTAGACTTTCCACTTCTGTGTTTTAAAATAAATGTATAACTTTGCAAAAACTCAACCCATTTCAAATGCCTTTGATTCAACTTTCCTTGACTATTCAAATATTGCAAAGCTTGATGATCAGTATACAAAATAAACTCCTTAGGAAGCAAATAGTGTGTCCACTTCTTCAATGCTTGAACTATAGCATAAAATTCCTGATCATAAACATAATATTTTCTCTTGGCATTATTTAACTTCTCACTGAAATAAGCAACAGGTTTTCCTTCTTGGCTCATAACAGCTCCTATTGCAGTACCGCTAGCATCACAGTCTACTTGAAACACCTTATTAAAATCTAGAAGTGCTAAAATAGGTTGTTTTGTAACTTTTTGTTTCAACAATTGAAAACTCTTTTCTGCCCCATTAGTCCACTTAAACTCTTTTCTATCCCCTCTCATTATTTTAGTCAAGGGACCACAAATACTGCTAAAAATTTTGATAAACTTTTTGTAAAAACTAGCTAGACCATAAAAAGATCTTACCTCGATAGCACTCCTTGGGGTAGGCTATTCAAGGATAGCCTGTACCTTCTCTGGGTCCATTTTTAGACCTTCTATTGAAACTACAATTCCCAAATACACTAACTCTTTCTTCACAAAACTGCACTTCTTCAAATTAATCAATAATTTCTCATTTCTCACCTTCTCAAACACCATACGAATATGCATCATATGTTCCTCCAATGTCTTGCTAAAGATCAAAATATCATCTATGTAAACAATGACAAACTTACCTAGAAATTCTTTTAGAACCTCGTTCATGAGCTGCATGAAAGTGCTTGGTGCATTGGTTAGCCCAAAAGACATGACTAAGCACTCATACAATCCTTCCTTTGTCTTGAAGGAAGTCTTCCATTCATCTCCTTCTCTGATCTGAATCTAGTGATATCCACTATTCAGATCTATCTTTGAAAAATACATAGCTCCACTCAAACAATCCATAATATCATCCATTCGTGGCAATGGAAACCTATACTTGATTGTGATATTGTTTATTGCTCTAGAATCTATACACATCCTCCATTCTCTATTCCTCTTTGGTGCTAATACCACTGGTACAGCACAGGGACTCAGACTCTCTTGAATCAACCCCTTCTGGAATAAGTCATGTACTTGTCTATTCAACTCTTCACTTTCTACTGGTGTCATTCTATGTGTTGCCTTGTTTGGAAAATTGGCTCCTGGAATCAAATCCATCTTATGACTGATCTTCCTTACCGGTGGTAATCCATCAAGTACATTATCAGATACAATATCCTAAAACTCATTCAACAAATCTGCAACCTCTACAAGTACATCCTCTACTTCCTATTTACCAGCTTTTGGAATTAAAGAAAAACACACATGCTCATGCCTCATACCATCTAGGAATTTTCTTCCATCAACAAAAGTTATTCTTGCATTACCACATACCTTTTCTTCGGTCTCCTTCAATAGCTTTAGCTTATCTCGCACTCCATCCTTTGTTAGGGAATAGGTATTCACATGACCATCGTGTACAACACATCTGTCAAACTACCACGGTCTACCCAACAACATATGACATGCATCCATAGATATGATATCACATAGTACCTCATCTTGGTACCCACCATTCTCAAACTTTACTAGGCACTGTTCACTGACCATGACCTTGTGGTCATCCTGCACCCAGGCAATCCGATATGGACGTGGGTGTTTCTATCTCTTAAGCTTCAACTTTGTCACCATCTCTTCTGACACCAAATTGTCAGTGCTTCCACTATCAATAATCACATCACAACATTTTCCCTTACACTTGCATCTAGTGTGAAATAGGCTCCTCCTTTGTTCAGGTTCATTCTCACCACTTAGAAAGACTCTTTTGTTAATCAACGTTTCTCCTCTTTCAACATCTTCAGAATCTAATGATCTGGCATCTTCATCTACATGTGCAGCTCTAGCTTGGCCTTCATTCCTCCTATCTGTCCTTCCTTGGCATTGAGGACATTCAAATGCCCTATGACCTTCTTCTCGACAATGAAAACATGTTCCACAGAAGCCTCCTCTCCCTGAACCTTGTCCTCTTCCTCTTCCTCTCTGATCTCTATTGTTCTAATCTTGGAAATGATTGGAATTATTTTCTCTCTAATTTTGACTACTATTGGCCTTGTCCTTCTTTTTCAGATCTTCATTTCACCCTTTATATGACCATCCACCAGATCAACCACCACGACCTCTTCCATTTTGTCTACTATCAAAATTCTTGTTCAACTTTTCCTCTACTTTTAGGGAAAACTGCTATGCCTCTTCAATACTGTTCATTCGAACTAGATTCAGCTCCTCCTGAATGCTCAGCCTCAACCCATTAAGGTAATGGGAAACTTTCTCCTTATCCACTTCTGCATGTCCTATTCTAATGAGGATTCGATAGAAATCCTCTGTATACTCCTGAACAGATCTTCTTGCTTGCTTCAAACTTTGCATCTTCTTTAGTAGGTCAAGCTCATAATCAATAGGAATGAACTGTCACTTCAATTTATGCACCATTCAATCCCATCTTGTGATTTTATCCTTTCCTCTTCTATTTCACTCCAATTGAATTTGTTGCCACCTGATCTTTGCATGACCCATCAGTCTAGCTTTTGCAAATTTGACCCTATCAGGATCCTCAATATCTTCATACTCAAAATATTCTTCACATTCATTGATCTAGTCGATCAATACTTCTGGGTTAAGATTTCCAAAAAATGTTAGAACCTCGATCTTAGGTCTTTTCCTGATCTTAGAAATGGCCCGGAAAAGCCTTTCTTCTTCTTGATTCAAAATTTTGCATTCTTCTTCTCGATCATCATTTCTTTCTTCAACTTCATCCTCACTTTCATCTCTGACATTAAGATTCATTCCTCTGTGAATCTCTTGTTGCAATACTTGCACTTGTCTCTGGAACACTCTAACCTTCGGTATTACAACACCAGCTCTTCCACCACATTCCCTTCGTAGAGGCATTTTCATGATGTGCGCTGAAACTCTAACCACGGTCCTGGTGCAAACTACCTCATAGTTGACAACCTATTTACACACTCAGGAACTCCTACTCTAATACCACTTGATGAAGGGTGCTCCCCTTAATACCACAAACACATAACAGAAATAGAGAAACAACAACAATATACAAGAACAGAAAATTGGCTTCTTATTATCTCCACAAATGTGAAATTACAAACTTTTAGAATTACAATATGCAAAGCCACATGGGCATTCCCTTACAATATTCTATAGGAAAAAGCCTCAAATAAATACCCAGATCTACTACCCAAAACTGCCCTAGACAACACTACCAACCTTCTTTATATAGGCATTTTCCACCGCTCGAGAAGGTTCCAGAATTTAGCCCTAAGGGCCAACCAAACTTAGAATTATTTTATTTTTCAATTTATTGCATACGAGTCAGCTCAAAATAACTTTTGAAACCTGAACACAAATTTTGAAAGAAAATTATTTTCTGCCATTTCAGGTGACGCGACTTTTGAAGACCATAAGTCATCACTAGTTGACCCGATTGACTATTATAACCCTATTTCAGAAATGCCACAAAGCGCTCTACAAACTTGATTGGCGCAAGCGCCTATCACCCAAATTTTTTACCTCATTCGGGGCCTCTAAAGCCTTCAAAACTGAGTTCAAAGTTTCTATACCCTGTTGCCAATACCAAAAATCTTCAATATCTTCAAAACTAGACCTGATCTAGCCATGAAACTTTACTGGCAGGCTGATATGATTGAGATGAATCTCCACATGTAAAATTAGAGCATTCTGAGATTTATGACCAACTTACTAATAACAACAAGTTTCCATAAATAGCAGCTCTGCACAAGATAGCCCTTATTGAATACAAAAATAGAAATATTTTTGGGTGATGCACGATTGCTCTTACACCTAGGATGCTCCTGCATCAAAACCCCCTTGACCATCCAACTGGGTTGTAAGACCCATTTCCCTAACAATTACACATTGTTGACCCAACTATTGCTGCAACAATAAACAAAAATCAAAATTTTCCACCACCTATCCAAATGGATTTCTTTTCCAACACACAAAATTCCCCATTGAATATTGTTTGCCAATTACATGAATTTCCCAAGAATCCCAAGGAATTTTTCACCAAGTTTGTGTATGGTAAATCTAGGATAGTTGAAGAGCACATTTATGCCTTCAAGGAAATATGCAACTAAAAGGAAATTGCACATCAAGATGTTACATGTTGTGTATTTCCATATATCCTTGTTGAGTTTGCCTACAAATGGTACTTAAATTTTACAAGAGGATCCATTACCACATGACCAAATTTTGAAATCAAATTCCTAAACCAATTCAAACTCTATGTAAATCCTTCTAATCTCTATCAAAAATTTATTTCGGCTAGAAAAGAGCCTAAGATCCCATTTCTATATTTAATCATCATTTTCACAAGATGTGTCAAAATCTCAAATCTCCTTATTGTGCTTGCAGACATTGCAATACAAGTTTATCTATGAGTTTTAGACCTTTTGATTGTAATACTTTTAAGAAGGCTCCCACCTGTAGGTATAGATACCTTTGAAAAGGTGTGTAATGAAGCTATCACTTTCATGCAGCAGACAAATCCATAAGCTAGTAGAAACTTCAATGCTCTACCATAATTTGGAAATACTACTGCATGAACACATTCCTAGCCATTAAACAATATTTGACTAACCATACCCTATTTCTCAACCCCATACCGAATCCATAGATCATTGGCCCGCCATTGACTATCACATACCCAAGCTATGAGGCCCATAAATGACCTTTTTTAAGAAATAAATTATGCCTCTAAGTTAACCTGAAAACCATTTAACATCCAAGTTAGAGGCCATAAAAAATACTCTTTCTTAAGTGAGTAGTGAAATCGCTAGGATAAAAGTTAATCCACCTCAAAACCAAGGAAGCTATCAAAGGAAAACTATTGCCCCAAATTCCTGTCTTCAAAATTAGAACTGAAGTTACAATAACTATAACAACAATCCACAAGATAAGGGATTCAGACAATAGAGACCCAATATGCCTTGGAATACCCAACCCAATAATGGTAGCATAACTTTAGATACTGAAAATATGTATGAATTAGTTGGTGCTAATTTTGTAGGATTTGTAGGTGTATCTCAAAGTGAGAATGGGTATAAAAATCAAGATACATGCAATCAACAATCTTTGAATTCTGATGAGCCTCCTATCTAGTTGAATACAATGTTGTTTGACATTTATGAACCTAAGATAGGGGAGGGTTCAAGTAACAATACTCAAGAGGGAGAGTTTTTGTTCCCATTTCAGAGAGATAATGAGCCCAAATATTCTAAAGTCTATGCTTTCCATAATAACAATAAGAACATGTATAATATGAGAGGCTGAAGAGAATCTATAACTAATGGTATTCCGACATGCATGCAATCATCACCACTGGATCCATGGGCCAACAATAACCCAATTCCCTGAAAGGGTCCAAATATTGCCACTTCATCATCAGTAAATGTATCCACAATACTCATAAATTTGGCTTGGTCCATTGAGAAGTACAATATTGTGGAAGAAATCAAAAGAACTAAAGGAAACATCTTGATGTTTGACATGCTATAGGGCTTTCCTTGATGCAGGAGCATCTCGGGTCCTTAGCAATCCCATGCCACCAAAAACATGTTTGTGTTTTCTCTATGTTGCTCGGTTCCTTCTTTGACCAAGTTGGTTCGGTGTTGCTTGGTTTCCTTTGATTATTGGTGTTGGTCAGTTATCTCTCTAGTGCTCGGTGAATTTCCCTAGTGCTCAGTGATGCTTTTTTGGTGCTCAGTTATCCTTGCTTACCAAGTTGTTTATTTTGGATTCCTGTTGAGGATGACTCTTGCAATGAATTTTGGTCATAGATTTAATCCTAGTATCTATCATTGGGAAGTGTGTGGAACTAGATCTGGTCATTCCTTTTGTTGATGATGGATCTAAAGGACGACTTGTTCGGTAGCCTCTTATATAAATGTAGTTGTTTGGTTAGAGTTTAGGAGTCAGTTTTGAAGGAAGTTTTAGATAGAAGATAGAAGCTAGAAGATTAGATATTATTGGCAGATCCTCGCATGTTGGAGGACTTCTGTACTTGATTGTAATATCTAGCCTAAACTAGGAAGGCCTAATAGCCTGACATGTATGAATCAAATTGAAGTTAATATATGAATTGTAACTGCATTCTATCTCACTTGTGTATTTTTTTCTTTCGCGTGTGATCTTTGTAAGGTGGATCTAGTTAGGGTGTGCCTTTGGCACCTCTCTATATCCTCCTTTGCATTAGGTGGTATTAGAGCGAGGTGAGATCTAGATCTAGGTTTTTAAATCTAGGTTTGAGGGTTCCTTCTAGTCAAACCCTAGTTGATTTGGTGTGGGGTACTAGATTGCGATCTGACCTACAATTATAGAGGGTTTCAAGATGGTTCATGGGAGGCGAGATGCGGATCCAGGATTGGCAGACATGCTAAGACAACTTGCTACTAGATTAGAAGCTATTGAAATAGCCCAAAGAAGAGGAAGACATCTTGAAGATGTTAGTGATGATGAAATTGAGGAAGAACAAGGTGATGTAGAACCTACACTAGCCATGGATCAAGGTGAGGAAATATTGTTGAAGGCTTTGAAAAATCTGAAGTCTACACCACACTTTAATCCTCTTGAGTATAGTGGAAAATTAGATTCTGATGAATTGGTAGACTAGATCACTGAGATGGAAAAGTATTTTGAATATGAAAATGTACCCGAGGAAAAGAAGGTGAAAATTACAAGCACAAAGTTGAAGGGTCATGCATCCTTGTGGTGGGAGCATCTACAATTGGATAGAAAGAGGAAAGGCAAAGAAAAAATCAAGGTATGGAATAAAATGGTGAATAAATTGAAAGGAAAGTTCTTACCTTGTGATTATCAGATTAACCTAGTTAGGCAAATGCAAAGTTTGAGGCAGAAACATAGCTTAGTAAAATAATATACTGAGGAATTCTATAGATTAGATATCAAATTTGGACATGATGAAGATGACATGGAAATAATTTCTAAATACCTAAATGGTTTGAGATTTTCCATCCAAGAAGAAATTAGTTTGGTCAAATTGGAGAACATTGAAGAGGCCTATGAATTTGCATTGAAGGCTGAGGAGAAATTGAACAAGAGACATGAAAAAAGACTAAGAGGTAGAGGTAGTAGATTCCCTAGAGGAAGAAGTAGATCTCATGGTGAAAATAGTAGATCTGAACCTGAAAAGACAAGTCTTGACAAAGGCAAGACCGAGTGGAAAGGTCAAAGTTAATCTAGAGGCAGAGGCAGTAACTACTGAGGTGGTTATAATAGAGGTGGTTTCCAAGGAACTTGTTACAATTGTGGAGAAGAAGGACATAGATCATTTGAGTGTACACATGAAAGTAAGAAGGTTGGTAACAATAGAAATGTCGTGGTACAAGAAGAATCACCGAATGAACCTGAGAAGGAAAATAACTTGATGGTAAGGAGAGAACTTTGGAGTGAAAGTAATAAAGAAGATTCGGTAAGAAAAAGTTTGTTCAAGACTAGATGTAGAGTTTCTGATGAAGTTTGGAAGGTAATCATTGACAGTGGTAGCTTGGATAATCTGGCATCCGAGGAAATGGTCACAAAGTTACAGTTGAAAAGGTTGGAACATCCAAAGTGCTATCAGATTTCATGGATAAAATATGAGAATACACTCTTGGTAAGTGAAAAATGTTATGTGAATTTGAAAATTGGAAAGTAGTATGATAAGGTGTTATGTGATATCATGCCTATGGATTGTTGTCGTATTTGTTGGGTAGACCTTGGAAATATGATAGACATGCTATATATGATGGGAGATTGCATAAATATACTATTTGGGCTGATGGAAGAAGAAAATTTTTGTTACCTTTAATGGAAGAACCTATTAGTAATGTTTGCACATCTGTGAAAGTTTTCTTGATGGAAGGAAGAAATTTTGTTAAGCATTTGAAGAAGAATGATGTATGTTTTTCTATGATTCCTAACAAACTGAGTAAGAAAATAGAGGATAGTGTCACTGAGGAGATTGATAAGTTACTCACTGAGTACAGTGAAATTATTTATGATAATGTACCTGATGGTTTTCCACCAAAGAGAAGCATTGATTATTGCATGGATCTAATCCCTAGAGCTATTTTACCAAATAAGGCACCACATTGGTTGACACCTACCAAAAATCAGGAATTGAACCGACATATTCAAGAATTGTTGTAGAAAGGTTTGATCAAAGAAATTTTGAGTCCTTGTGCAGTACCTATTGTATTGGCACATAAGAAGAATGGAGAATGGTGAATGTGTACTGATTCTAGAGAAATAAACAAGATAATAGTGAAATATAGGTTTCCTATACCGAGAATGGATGACATAATGGACAGTTTGACTGGAGAAAAGTATTTTACCAAAATTAATTTGAAAAGTGGGTATCATCAGATAAGAATTAGAGAAGGTGATGAGTGGAAGACTGCTTTCAAGACAAAAGAAGGTTTGTATGAGTGGTTGGTTATGCCTTTTGGTTTAACTAATGCACCAAGTACTTTTATGAGGTTGATGAATGAAGTTTTGAAGAAATTCTTGGGTAAGTTTGTGATTGTATACCTTGATGATATTTTGATATTCAGTAAGACCAAAGAAGAACATTTTATGCATGTTAAACAAGTATTGCAAAGGTTAAAAGAAGAAAAGTTGCTGATAAATATGAAAAAGTGTTCATTCATGAAAGAGGAGATTGTTTGTTTGGGACTTCTTATTTCATCTGATGGTTTGAAGATGGACCTTGAAAAGGTTGAAGCTATTTTTAATTGGCCTACACCTGAGAATGCTAGTGAGGTAAGATAATTTCATGATTTGGCAAGTTTTTACCAAAAGTTCATTAGGAATTTTAGTTCAATTTGTAATTCTATGACTAAGACTATGAGAGGAGATAAAAAGGAATTCAAGTGGACACATGGAGCTGATAAAATTTTTGAGACTCTGAAGTAGAAGGTTGTTGAATTGCCTGTTTTGGCATTTCCTGATTTCATTAAGGTATTTCAAGTTGAATGTGATGCAAGTGGAAGTGCAATAGGAGTTGTGTTGAGTCAAGAAGGTAAACCTGTTGCTTTCTTTAGTGAAAAGTTGAATGATGCAAAAAGGAAATACTCTATATATGGTCAAGAATTCTATGCTATTGTTCAAGCATTGAAGAAATGGAGACATTATTTGATACCGAGTGAATTTGTGTTGTATACTAATCATAAGGCTTTACAATATTTGGGTAGTCAGAATAAGTTAAATCAAAGACATATGCAATGGGTTGAGTATTTGCAGAGTTATACATTTGTGATAAAGCATAAGAGTGGAGTAACTAACCGAGTTCCTGATGCATTGAGTAGAAGGAGATCTTTGATGACCAAGATGAAAATTGAAGTTCTTGGCTTTGATGACATGAGAGATTCTTATGAATTTGATCCTGATTTTTTTGAGCCATGGAGAAAGTGGAGAGAACCTATTCAAGATCAACCGAGTACTAAATGGGAAGAATATTTCATTCAAGAAGGTATGTTGTTTAAAGGTATTCAATTGTGTATACCGAGAGGACCAATGAGAACTAATCTGATAAAGGTGAAACATAGTAGTGGTTTGGTTGGACATTTTGGTGTTGACAAAACATTGAATTTTATTAAGGAGAAATACTCTTGGCCATAGTTGTATAAAGATGTTCATAAATTTGTGAAAAGTTGTGCAATTTGTCAAGTTGAAAAAGGAGTAAGTCAGGACTGGATTGTATACACCGATTTCTATTCCTGAGAAACCTTGGATTGATATCAGTATGGATTTTTTTCTTGGCTTACCAAATACAGTAAGAGGTAATGTGATGCAGAACCCTCCTATATTCCTCTAAGGAACCTAACTCAACCCAAGGGACTCAACAAAGACTAGAACCCTCTCAAGGAATTAGACTCAACTTGAAGATTTATAAAAGAACCCTAACTTTAGGTAACCCAAACAACATCTCCAAATTTTTTTTGGACAAGTTCACTTCTATTCACAATCCAAAAAAACTTCACTTTTCTAGAAATCCTTTTATGGTATAACCATTTCACTTTGTTTAAATGTTTCACAAAACACCATCTCACTTCCCTTCTAGGACTATCACTTGTTCATTGCATCTATCCTCTCCAAACCCTACCTATGAGTTCTATTCCCTTAAAAAAAACTTAGACATACTACCAAGTCCTTTTCCACAACCTCCAGACACCTATGACCCAATAACACAACACCATTTTATTAAATAGAATAAACTTTTCCATTTGTTGTCTTCTTTGATAGACCTACACACAGAGGTTTGTAACATTTGAATGACACTATTTATTTAATCCCTCTAGTGAGAATTGGTGTAACTAGGTTCTTACAAACATATTAAAGGCTTAGCATGATCCAACAGTTTAATTGAAAGATACGGCCCCCGCACTGGGAATGTTTTATTCCCTGACTGAATAGGGACAGTCACATCTAGGAGAACCAAAAAAACCTCAAACTTGCACAAAGCTATTCAAAAATAAAATTAAATGAAACACCATACCCTATAAATCCATTTGGATCCATATCAACCATTAAAATAAAAGTTTGTCAATAAAATATTCAGACTGTACCCTTACGGGCAGTGACTGGCAGAATACAAATGAATTTACATTTTCATTCCTTCAAAATGGTTTACATTACTCTTTATGATCTGGAATTGATCATCAAATTTTTCTCTACTCCTCTCCCCTAAAACACACACAACTAATCTTCTAATCAGCCTCTCCAGGGTTGGTTGTAACCTCTACTAACTGCTACAGTCGGTTTGACAGTTAGTTATTTGTTTAGTTTGGTTGTCTAGTTGACAACAAGTTGTCAACTTTGAAAACATTATAACCCTAAGGAATTTATATTATTTCCTTAACCCTTTTTGAAGATTTATCATCTTTAAAACACCCTATCCCACCTATAAACTTTATTCAACCTTACTAGGCCTGATTTTGCCAATTTGGGTAAATTACAACTTTGGCACTCTAAGTGCTTTTAACATCAAACTTAAGGCTCTATTTGGCCATTTAAAATTATTATGGACCTTTATAGGTCATTGTTCAAATCCTACTAACCTAGGATCAACTTGTTCTTCACTAGTGACCCCTAGGTGCCCTTATCCCTTCTTAATTCCATTAAAGGCTTATAAATTTGATCTTCAACAAAATGATCAAAGGATTATCAAAACACAAATAAAGGACTATTAAAGGTCTTATTACAATCATATGACCTTTCAAGGTCATGTTCATCTCTTGTTTCCCCCTAGGATCTATTAGTGACCCTAGTGTCTTCTGAAGTCTTCATCCTTGGTCCTCATGCTCCTGCACCATACTCCACGGCTTTAAAACATTTTGAAGTCCTCTTGGAAACATGAAAAGAAACATATGTTAGTAAAAACAATAAGCTCTTCATCTTGACCTTAGGAAAATATAGGTCCTCTTGGAACCATGCTGCTCCATAGAACTTCATCTTGCATCTTGGCTTGCTATCTTTCAACAAGGTGAACATGGATGTCCCATGCTACTCCTTCTCTCTCACCATCATACCAACTTGTACCTTTGATTCCATTTGTACTCTCTCCATTCTAGGAGAATTTTTTTTTTATGTTTTGAGCCTCCTCATGGCCCCTCTCTTTTATCTCTTCTTCTTGCAACTCCAAAGCTTACCTCAAGCTTCTCAAATCTTCTTTCCTCCTTGATTCATCTTCCTTCTTCTTTCTTTCTTCCTTTTATTCATTCAAGAATTCTTTCCACAACATGTACAACTCTCTCTCACTCCTCAATGCCATCTTCTCACACCAATCTAGGATTCATTAGATATCTAGCCACCAGTTTGGAACACTCTTAGAGTATAGTTCAACTCCAAGGGTTCAACAAAGGGCTTTCAATCTTCCAAATCTCAGATCTTCTTCACCCCAAACCTAGAAATTTTTTTGGAATCTGATATTACTTGATGTATATCCCTCCTATATTCCTCTAAGGAACCTCACTCAACCCAAGGGATTCAACAAAGACTAGAACCCTATCAAGGAATTAGAATCAACTCAAAGATTTATAGAAGAACCCTGACTTTAGGTAACCCAAGAAACATCTCCAAATTGATTTTGGACAAGTTCACTTCACTTCACAATCCAAAAAAACTTCACTTTTCCACAAATCCTTTTATGGTATAACCATTTCAATTTGTTTAATCATTTCACAAAACATCATCTCACTGCCCTTCTAGGAATGTCACTTGTTCTTTGCATCAATCCACTCCAAACCCTACCTATGAGTTATATTGCCTTAAAAAAAACTTAGACATACTACCAAGTCCTTTCCCACATCTTCCAGACACCTATGACCCAATAACACAACACCATTTTATTAAATAGAAGAAACTTGCCTATTTATTGTCTTCTTTGATAGACCTATATACAGAGGTCTGTAACTTTTGAATGACACAATATTTATTTAATCCCTCTGGTCAGAATTAGAATAACTAGGTTCTTAAAAACATATTAAAGACTTAGCACAATCCAATAGTTTAATTGAAAGCTATGGCCCCCGCAATGGGATTGTTTTATTCCCTAACTGAACAGGGACAGTCATGTCTAGGGGAACCAAAACACCCTCAAACTTGTGCAAAGCTATTCAAAACTCAAATGAAATGAAACACCATACCCTAGAAATCAATTTGGATCCACATCAACTATTAAAATAAATATTTTTCAATAAAATATTCAGATTGTACCCTCATGGGTAGTGTCTGGCAGAATACAAATGAATTTACATTTTCATTCCTTCAAAATAGTTTACATTACTCTTTATGATTTGGAATCAATCATAAACTTTGTCTCTACTCCTCTCCCCTCAAACACACACAAATAATCTTCTAATCAGCCTCTCCAAGGCCAGTTATAACCTCTACTAGCTTCAACAGTCGGTTTGATAGTTAGTTATTTGTTTAGTTTGGTTATCTAGTTGACAACAAGTTGTCAACTTTGACAACATTATAACCTTAAGGCATTTATATTATTTCCTTAACCATTTTTGAATATTTAGCATCTTTAAAACACCCTATCCCACCTATAATCTTCACTCAAGCCTTACTAGGCCTGATTTTGCCAGCTTGGGAAAATTACAACTTTGGCACTTTAAGTTCTTTTAACATCAAACTTAAGGCTCTATTTGGCCATTTACAATTATTATGGACCTTTATAGGTCATTTTTCAAAGCCTACTAACCTAGGATCAACTTGTTCTTCCCTAGTGACCCCTAGATGCCCTTATCCCTTCTTAATGCCATTAAAGGCTTACAAATTTGATCTTCAACAAAATGATCAAAGGATTATCAAAAAACAAATAAAGGACCATTAAAGGTCTTATTACAATCATATGACCTTTCAAGGTCATGTTCATCTCTTGTTTCTCTCTAGGATCTATTAGTGACCCTAGTGTCTTCTTAAGTCTTCATCCTTGGTCTTCGTGCTCCTGCACCATACTCCATAGATTTAAAACATTTCCAAGTCCTCTTGGAAACCTACAAAGAAACATATGTCAGTAAAAATAATAAGCTCTTCATCTTGACCTTAGGAAAATATAGGTCCTCTTGGAACCATGCTGCTCCATAGAACTTCATCTTGTATCTTGGCTTGTTATTTTTCAACAAGGTGAACATGGCTATCTCATGCTGCTCCTTCTCACTCACCATCATACCAAATTGTACCTTTGATTCCATTTGTACTCTCTCCATTCTAGGAGAATTTTTTTTTTATGTTTTGAGCCTTGTCATGGCCCATCTCTGCAAACATAATGTCTTCCTTGAAGGATGCTACCTCATGTACCTCCAACACTTCTCCATAGTTCTGCAATTCTTCTACTATTACAAAAAACTCATTCCACAAATCCAAATCATCTTCAAGACCTTCTAGGCCTTCCTCTAGTATGATGTCTCCTCCAACATCTACTAAGACTTATTCACAAGCCTTTACACCTCTCATCATAGGTGCATCTTCCATGCTAAGAGTACACATCCTATACCCTCTTCTTGTCTCCTCATCCTTGCTGCTTCAAATAGTCTCTCAATATGCCATCTTATCCTTTTCCTCTTCAACCTTAAGTGCCAACTTGTAGCTTCTTTGAGTATCTCCTCAAGTCTCTCCAAACTTGCTTCACCTTCTTCCAAGGCTTTCTCTAGAATCTTTATCTTGTCTTCCCTCTCTTTTAAATCTTCTTCTTGCAACTCGAAAGCTTACCTCAAGCTTCTCAAATCTTCTTTCCTCCTTCCTTCATCTTCCTTATTCTTTCTTTCTTCCTTTTCTTCATTCAAGAATTATTTCCACAACTTGTACAACTCTCTCTCACTTATTCTCAATGTCATCTTCTCACACTAATCTAGGATTCATTAGATATCCAGCCACCACTTTGTAACACTCTCAGAGGATAGTTCAACTCCAAGGGTTCAACAAAGGGCTTTCAATCTTCTAAATCTTAGATCTTATTCACCCCAAACCCATACATTTTGCTGGGCTCTAATACCACTTGATGCAAAGCCCTCCTATATTCCTCTAAGGAACCTAGCTCAACCCAAGGGATTCAACAAAGATTGGAACCCTCTCAAGGAATTAAACTCAACTCAAAGATTTATAGAAGAACCCTGACTTTAGGTAACCCAAAAAACATCTCCAAATTGATTTTGGACAAGTTCAATTCCATTCACAATCCAAAAAAAATTCACTTTTCCACAAATCCTTTTATGGTATAACCATTTCACTTTGTTTAATTGTTTCACAAAACACCATCTCACTGCCCTTCTAGGACTGTCACTTGTTCATTGCATCAATCCACTCCAAACCCCACCTATGAGTTCTATTTCCTTCAAAAACACTTAGACATACTACCAATTCTTTTCTCGCATCCTCCAGAAACCTATGACCCAATAATACAACACCATTTTATTAAATAGAGCAAACTTGCCTATTTGTTGTTTTCTTTGATAGAACTACATACATAGGTCTGGAAATTTTGAATGACAAAATATTTCTTTAATCCCTGTAGTGAGAATTTGCATAACTAGGTTCTTAAAAACATATTCAATAATTAGCACAATCCAATGATCTAATTGAAAGATATGGCCCCCGTACTCGAACTATTTTATTCCATGACTGAACAAGGACAGTCATGTCCAGGAGAACTGAAACACCCTCAAACTTGTACAAAGCTATTCAAAAGTGAAACAAAATGCAACACCATACCCTAGCAATCCAATTGGATCCACATCAACCGTTAAAATAAAACTTTGTCAATAAAATATTCAGATTGTACCCTCATGGGTAGTGATTGGCATAATACAAATGAATTTACATTTTCATTCCTTCACAATGGTTTACATTACTCTTTATGATCTGGAATTGATCATCAACTTTGTCTCTAATCCTCTCCCCTCAAACACACATGAAAAATCTTCTAATCAGCCTCTCCAAGTCCGATTGTAACCTCTACTAGCTGCAACAGTCAGTTTGACTGTTAGTTATTTATTTAGTTTTGTTGTCTAGTTGACAACAAGTTGTCAACTTCAACAAAATTATAACCCTAAGGAATTTATATTATTTCCTTAACCCTTTTTGAAGATTTATCATCTTTAAAACACCCTATCCCACCTATAAACTTCAATCAAGCCTTACTAGGCCTAATTTTGCCAACTTGGGTAAATTACAACTTTGGCACTCTAAGTGCTTTCAACATCAAACTTAAGGCTCTATTTGTCCATTTACAATTATTATGGACCTTTACAGGTCATTTTTCAAAGCCTACTAACCTAGGATCAACTTTTTCTTCCCTAGTGACCCCTAGGTGCCCTTATCCCTTCTTAATGCCATTAATAGCTTACAAATTTGATCTTCAACAAAATGATCAAAGGATTATCAAAACACAAATAAAGGACCATTAAAGGTCTTATTACAATCATATGACCTTTCAAGGTCATGTTCATCTCTTGTTTCCCCCTAGGATCTATTAGTGACCCTAGTGTCTTCTTAAGTCTTCATCCTTGGTCCTCGTGCTCCTGCACCATACTCCACAACTTTAAAACATTTCCAAGTCCTCTTGGAAACCTACAAAGAAACATATGTCAGTAAAAATAATAAGGTCTTCATATTGACCTTAGGAAAATATAGGTCCTCTTGGAACCATGTTTCTCCATAGAACTTCATCTTGTATCTTGGCTTGCTGTCTTTCAACAAGGTGAACATGGATGTCGCATGCTGCTCCTTCTCACTCACCATCATACCAAATTGTACCTTTGATTCCATTTGTACTCTCTCCATTCTAGGATAATTTTTTTTTAATGTTTTGAGCCTCATCATGGCCCATCTCTGCAAACATAATGTCTTCTTTGAAGGCTGCTCCCTCATGCACCTCCAACACTCTTCCATAACTTTTCCATTCTTCTACTATTGCAACAAACTCATTCCACAAATCCAAATCATCTTCAAGACCTTCTAGGCCTCTTCTAGTATGTTGTCTCCTCCAGCATCTACCAGGACTTCTTCACAAGCCTTTACACCTCTCATCATAGGTGTATCTTCCACAGTGAGAGTACCCATCCTAGTACCCTCTTCTTGTCTCCTCATCCTTGCTTCCACAACTAGTCTCTCAATAGCCCATCTTATCCTTTTCCTCTTCAACCTTAAGTGCCAACTTGTAGCTTCTTTGAGTATCTCCTCAAGTCTCTCCAACCTTGCTTCACCTTCTTCCAAGGCTTTCTCTAGAATCTTTATCTTGTCTTCCCTCTCTTTTATCTCTTCTTCTTGCAACTCCAAAGCTTTCCTCAAGCTTCTCAACTCTTCTTTCCTCCTTGCTTCTTCTTCCTTCTTCTTTCTTTCTTTCTTTTCTTCATTCAAGAATTCTTTCCACAGCTTGTACAACTCTCTCTCACTCCTTAATGCCATCTTCTCAAACCAATCTAGGATTCATTAGATATCCAACCACCACTTTGGAACACTCTCAGAGGATATTTCAACTCCAAGGGCTCAACAAAGGGCTTTCAATCTTCCAAATCTCATATCTTCTTCACCACAAACCCAGACCTTTTTTTGGGCTCTGATAGCACTTGATGCAGAGCCCTCCTATATTCCTCTAAGGAGACTAACTCAACCCAAGGGATTCAAGAAAGACTAGAACCCTCTCAAGGAATTAGACTCAACTCAAATATTTATAGAAGAATCCTGACTTTAGGAAACCCAAACAACCTCTCTAAATTGATTTTGGAAAAGTTCACTTCCATTCACAATCCAAACAAACTTCACTTTTCCACAAGCCCTTTTATGGTATAACCATTTCACTTTGTTTAATTATTTCACAAAACACCATCTCACTGCCCTTCTAGGACTGTCACTTGTTCATTGCATCAATCCACTCGAAACCCTACCTATGAGTTCTATTTCCTTCAAAAACACTTAGAAATACTACCAAGTCCTTTCCCACATCCTCCAGACACCTATGACCCAATAACACAACACCATTTTATTAAATAGTACAAAGTTGCCTATTTTCTATCTTCTTTGATAGACCTACACACAAAGGTCTGTAACTTTTGAATGAAAAAATATTTATTTAATCCCTCTAGTGAGAATCTACATAACTAGGTTCTTACAAACATATTAAAGACTTAGCACAATCCAATGGTTTAATTGAAAGATATGACCCCGCACTGGGAGTATTTTATTCCCTAACTAAATAGGGATAGTCACGTCCAAGGGAACCAAAACACCCTCAAACTTGCACAAAGCTATTCAAAAATCAAATGAAATGAAACACCATATGCTAGAAATCCATTTGGATCCACATCAACCATTAAAATAAAAGCTTGTCAATAAAATATTTAGACTGTACCCTCATGGGCAGTGACTGGCAGAATACAAATGAATTTACAGTTTCATTCCTTCAAAATAGTTTACATTACTCTTTATGATCTAGAATTGATCATCAACTTTGTCTCTACTCCTCTCCCCTAAAACACACACAACTAATCTTCTAATCAGCCTCTCCAATGCTGGTTGTAACCTCTACTAACTACAACAGTCGGTTTAACAGTTAGTTATTTGTTTAGTTTGGTTGTCTAGCTGACAACAAGTTGTAAACTTTGACAACATTATAATCCTAAGGAATTTATATTATTTCCTTAACCCTTTTTGAAGATTTATCATCTTTAAAACACCCTATCCCACCTATAAACTTCATTCAAGCCTTACTAGGCCTAATTTGCCAACTTGGGCAAATTACAACTTTGACATTCTGAGTGCTTTTAACATTAAACTTAAGGCTCTATTTGGCCATTTACAATTATTATGAACCTTTATAGGTCATTGTTCAAAGCCTAGTAACCTAGGATCTACTTGTTCTTCCCTAGTGACCCCTAGGTGCCCTTATCCCTTCTTAATTCCATTAAAGGCTTACAAATTTGATCTTCAACAAAATGATCAAATGATTATCAAAACAAAAATAAAGGACCATTAAAGGTCTTATTACAATCATATGACCTTTCAAGGTCATGTTCATCTCTTGTTGCCCCCTAGTATCTATTAGTGACCCTAGTGTCTTCTTAAGTCTTCATCCTTGGTCCTCATGCTCCTGCACCATAATGATACTATATTTGTTGTTGTGGATAGATTTTCTAAAATGGCACATTTTATGCCTTGTAGAAAGACATTAGATACAATACATATAGAAAATCTTTTCTTTAAGGGAATTGTCAAATTACATGGATTACCAAGGAGTATTATCTCTGACTGAGACAGTAAATTTTTTGGATACTTTTGGAAGACCCTTTAGAGAAAGTTTGGCACCGAGTCGAAATATAGTTCTACATTTCACCCACAGATCGATGGATAGACATAAGTTTTTAATAGAATTTTGGGAAATATTTTGAGATGTTTAGTTGGAGACACACCGAGTAATTGGGATTTTGTGTTGGCACAAGCAGAGTTTGCATACAATAATTCAGTGAATAAGAGTACTGGAAAACACATTTTGAGATTGTAAATGGCATACAACTGAGAGGTATATCAGATTTGAGAGACATTGTTGATGAAAGAAAGAGAAGTGATGGAGTAAATTTTACTGAGTACATGAAGACATTGCATGAAGATGTGAAACATAAGATAGAAATAAGTAATCAGAAGTACAAAGAAAGAGTTGATAGATCAAGAAGACATAAGACTTTTGCAGTTGGTGATTAAGTAATGGTTCATTTGAAGAAAGGTAGATTTCCTGTTGGAACATATGGGAAGCTGAAAATGAAGAAGTTTGGACCTTGCAAGATTTTGAAGAAATTTGACAGTGGAAATGCATATGAGATTGAATTACCTGATGACATGGATATATCATCTATTTTCAATATTTCTGATTTGTATGAGTATCATGAGTCAAATGAAGAGATGATAGTACCAAATGATTATCCTAAGAAACAAATAGAAGAAGTTGAGTAGATTTTGGAGCAAAGAATTGGCAGAAGTACAAGAGGAAAATAATATATGGAATATGTGGTAAAGTGGAAGAATAGACCGATTGAAGACAGTTCATGGATTTCACAATCTGAGTTGGATGTAGCTTGGATCATACCTATTTCATGATTCAAAGAATCATTCTCAAATAACCCCAAGTGTCTAATGCAGGAGCATCTCGGGTCCTTGGCAATCCTGTGTCACCAAAAACATGTTTGTGTTTTCTCTGTGTTTCTCGGTTCCTTCTTTGACCGAATTGGTTTGGTGTTGCTCAGTTTCTTTTGTTTACTAGTGTTGGTTGGTTATCTCTCTAGTGCTCGGTGAATTTCCCTAGTGCTCATTGATGCTTGTCTGGCACTCGGTTATCCTTTCTTACTGAGTTTTTTTTATTTTGGATTCATGTTGAGTTTGACTCTTGCAATGAATTTTGGTCATGGATTTAATGCTGGTATCTATCATTGGGAAGTGTGTGGACCTAGATCTGGTCATTCCTTCCGTTGATGATGGATCTGAAACCAACATGTTCAATAGCCTCTTGTATAAATTTATTTGTTTGGTTAGAGTTTAGGTGTTAGTTTTGAAGGAATTTTTAGATAGAAGATAGAAGCTAGAATATTAGAGATTATTGGTAGATCCTCGCATGTTGTAGGACTTTTGTACTTGATTGTAATATCTAGCCTAAACCAGGAAGACCTTATAGCTCAGCATGTGGATTTGGTTAGGGTGTGCCTTTGGCCCCTCTCTACATCCCCGTTTGCATCATTCCTTTATAGAGAGAAGAACTTTTGAAGTCTTTGGATCAGTCCAAAAAAATGCATTAGCTAGTAATACATGTTAGGAATAGTCCCAAGAGATAACTGAGAGGGAGGGGGTAAATCAGTTATCTACAAGATTCAATTATTTATCCAATTAAGTACATAATAACATTAAGCATAAATACAATATAATAACACTTAACACAATGCCACAATTTTGGTTACAGGAAAACCCAAATAGGTAAAAACCCCGGTGGGAATTAACACCCACTATAAATTGCACTAGAGTATTAGGATCCCTATTAGAAGGTCTTAAAACCCTGTTAGGAGTTGATCTTTACAATGCATTAAGTATAGTGACCTGGTCAAAGGTCAGACCTTGTTAGGAGTCTTTTACAATTAACTCTATTAGGGGTGAGGACACACTATCTGGGAGCTCACTGCTCAAAGGGGTGAAGGGTGCAACCTTCTGTTTAACAGATGCACACTATATTTGGATCTTGGTAAACTATGATTTAGACCTACTATTTATGAGAAGGTCCTGATCAGTTTCAATGGATAACATACACTCTCTACTTTGTCACATAGACCTTCTACTGATGGCTCAATACTTTGCACCTTCTGCTCCGCTCTTCTCTTTTAACTCTCTTCCATACTTAGCAATCACAAAATGACTGCCTATAAATATCTTCCTCTAAATGATATAATCAAGTCAGCCTATTAAAACCATTTTGAAATCATATTAGAGAAACAATAAAACTCTCCAATAATATCTTGATCAGCTATACTAAGCACACAACACAAATTAGGTCCGCCCAACTCAATATGAGTATACACATCACTTCACACTGTCGACTCCACCAAATTAACTGATACTTTATTCTCATGCTGAATTATGTAATGCACTCTTAACCAAACATTCTTAACTCTTCTCCAAACACTAATCCAATCATGCATATCAAAATGATAGGCGCAACTACTACAACAATAAAAATAATGTCGACTCCATTTGATAAACTCAAGAAACTGTAACTAACTACTGGAAACTTCATAACTCAACCTATACTACATATCTGACTCTATGTCCATGAACATAGCATCATACAAATTTCTACAACAAAAATATAAATGCGCAAGGCTTTATTAAACCATACTGTAAATCATATACATAACTCTTCTTGGGACCTGTCAGGAACACTCACTGATACAGACTACTGTATTATTGTCTTTACTCAGAATCAACCTCTACGTCTATGAAATCATGCTGATAACATATCTAGGAAACATATACTCAAGGTCCTCTCCATTAGACTTCCATGCAAGCTACTTACCATATGATGTCATCAATGAAAAACATACAATCAACACTCTGACTTGTTGGAAAATCTCCAACAATCTCCCCCTTTGGCATTGATGGCAACATATGAAATGAAAAACACCACCAATCCAAATGTACAATTCTTTTCTAATATTCTCCATTTCCTAAAAAATACTCCCCCAAGGATGAATCCTCCATCTCTTACTATTTTGTGTCTTCTTGCTAAATAATCACTCCCCCCCTTCTACAATTCTTTTGTAACATTCTCCATTTCCTCAACAAAACTTCCTCAAGGATGAATCCTCCATCTATTGTTGTATCCTCTTACATTTTTTTTTTCATGGCTATATACTTACTCCCCCTTTTAATTCAATGGAAAAGGGTGCCAAACAATTAAGCACTGATACTACTCCTGAAGTAGAGTAGTCAACCATTCATCAATCACCGAGGACTAATGCACTCCTACAAACTCTAATTAGATTTAGGGAAGGGAATTACTCCCAGCTTCTCCTTGAGATACTCAAATGTATCCTTAGGTAAAGACTTTGTGAATATGTCTTCTAGTTGATCTTTTGTGCTCACATAGTCCAACTTTACTTGTTTCTCTATTACTTTCTCTCTTAGGAAGTGATATTTTATTTCAATGTGTTTTGTCTTTGTTAGAAATAGTCCCAAGAGATAACTGAGAGGGAGGGGGGGAGGGTGAATCATTTATCTACAAGATTCAATTATTTATCCAATTAAGTATATAAGAACATGAAGCATAAAAAAAATGAAAGAGCACTTAACACAACACTACAATTTTGGTTATAGGGAAACCCAAATAGGTAAAAACCCCAGTGGGATTTGACACCCACTAAGAACTGCACTAGTGTATTATGATCCCTATTAGAAGATCTTACAACCCTATTAGGAGTTGATCTTTACAATGTAATAAGTAAAGTGACTTGGTCAAGGGTTGGACCCTATTAGGATTCTTTTACAATTAACCCTATTAGGGGTGAGGACGCACTATCTAAGAGCACACTGCTCAAAGGGGTGAAGACTGCAACCTTCTATTTAATAGATACACACTATATCTAGATCTTGGTGAACTGTGTGTAGACCTATTGTCTTGATCATTTCCAATGAGTAGCGTACACTTTCTTCTAAGTCACATAGACCTTTTTTTGATGGCACAATACTTCACACTCTCTGCTCTACTCTTGTCTTTCAACTCTCTACCATACTTAGCAATCACAAATGACTGGCTACAAATATCTTTCTCTAAATGATATAATCAAGTTGGCCTATTAGACCCATCTTGAAATCATATTAGAGAAACAATACAACTCTCCAATAATATCTCATTCGGCTCTACTAAGCACACAACATAAATTAAGACTACACAACTCCATGTGAGTAGACGCAATGCTACACATAGTCGGCTTCTCCAAATTAACTCCAACTTTCTTCTCATGCTGAATTACGTCATGCACTCTTAACCAAAAATTTTGAACTATCATCTTAGCCTAAATCCAAGCATGCATACCATGATGATAAGCGAAACTACCACAATCATATAAATACTGTCGGCTCTTCCAAATAAACTCAGGAAACTGTGACTAACAACTGGGGACTTCATAACTCAACCTGTACTGCATATCTGACTCTACGTTCATGAAAAAAAAATCATACATATGTCTAAAACATAAGTAAAAAGGTGCAAGGCTCTACTGCAACTAAATGACCAATCACATACAGAACTGTTCCTGGGACCTGTCAGGAACACTCACTTCTATACATAATTGTATTACCGTCTTCACTCAAAATCAAACTCTGTGTCTATGATATCATGTTGATAACATATCCATGCAACACATGTTGATAACATATCCATGCAACATATGTTGAAGTATCTCTCCATTAGGCTTCCATGCATGCTTCTTATCATATATTTTCATCAATGACAAACATACAGTCAGCAATCTGGCTTGCTGGTAAATCTCCAACAATCTCGCCCTTTGGCATTGATGGCAATATATGGAATGAAAAACACCACTAATCCAAATGATCAATTCTTTTATAACATTCTCCATTTCCTTGAAAAAACTCCCCCAAGGAAGTATCCTCCAACTTCTGTAATATTCTTCAATATTCTCCATTTGCTCAACTATACTGCTTCCCATGACTGTATTTTTACTCCCCCTTTCCACTTGTTTTTTATTACTATATATTCCTTCTTTTTTATTTTTTTCATGACTCTATACTACTCCCCCTTTGAAATCAATGGAAAAGGGCACCAAAAAACATTAAGCATCGGTACTACTCTTGAGGTAGGGTAGTCAACCTTTCATCAATCATTGAGGACTGATGCACTCTTGCTATCTCTAATCAGATTCAGGGAAGAAAATTACTCCCAGCTTCTCCCTAAGATGATCAAAAGTATCCTTAGGTAAAAGCTTTGTGAATATGTCTACTAGCTAATCTTTTGTACTCACATAGTCCACCATTACTTCTTTCTCTATTACTTTCTCTCTTAGGAAGTGATATTATATCTCAATATGTTTTTTCTTTGCATGCATCACAAGGTTCTTTGACTTATTGATAGTGCTAGTGTTATCACAATGAATAGCAATAGGATAATCAATCTGAATACCAAAATATTTTATCATCTACTTGATCCATACAATTGTAGAACAATTCAATACTACTTTTTCTATTGACTGAGAGATATGATTCTTCTTTTTACTTGTCCAAGTAACAAGTCTATCTCCAAGGAATACAGCTTGTCCAGAGGTACTCTTTCTATCATCCACGCATCCTGCCCAATCTGCATATGTATATACATGAAGCTTTACATTCTCTAAATTAGGATACCATAAACCATAGTCTAAGGTTCCATTCAAATATCTAAATATTCTTTTTACTATGATGAGATGAATTTTCTTAGGTTCAGCTACAAATATTCCAACAATACCAACTACATTGGAAATGTTTGGTCTAGTTTGAGTAAGATATATAAGTTTACCAATCATAGACTTATACAAGGTTATGTCTACTACTGGTGAATCATCTTCTTTTGAAATCTTGCATCTTGTTATCATAGGGGTACTTACTGGCTTGCAATCATCCATCTTTAATGTCTTCAAGATCTCTTTCACATACTTAGTCTGATTTATGAATATACCTCTGTCTGTCTGCTGCACATTTAATCCCAAAATGTATTTGATAGGACCAATCATGCTCATTAAAAATTTTCTCTGCATCTCCTTAGAAAATTCTTCACTAAGATTATCATTACCACCAAAAATGATGTCATCAACAAATATATCAACTAAAAATAGTCCATCAGATGTCTCTCTTATGAATAAGTTACAATCTACTGCTCCTTTCTTGAATCCAATCTTGGTCAAGTAGCCATCAAGTATTTCATACCAAACTCTAGGGACTTACTTAATTCCATAGAGGGCTTTCTTCAATCTTCATACCATATCAGGTTTGTCTGTTAAAGTAAATCCTTATGGCTACTCAATGTATACTTCTTCCTTTAACTCTCTATTCAGGAATGCTGACTTAACATCCATCTGGTATACCTTGAAGTTATTGAATGTAGCATAAGCTAGAAACATTTTTATGGATTCCAATCTTCTTATAGGGGAAAATATATCTGAATAGTCAATTACTTCTCTTTGCGCATACCCTTTACATACTAATCTAGATTTGTTTCTTACTACTATTCCATCTTCATTCATCTTATTTTTGAATATCCACTTGGTTCTAATCACATTCTTATCACTAGGCCTATGGACCAATTTCCATGTATCATTCTTAATTATCAGATCTAGCTCTTCTTTCATTGCTTCATGCCATTCTAAATCATTTCATGCATCTTCAACACTTAAGGGTTCAATCTGTGATAGTAAACATACCTCTTCATTTGATGTGGAACTTTTTTCTTTTTATCTTGTCATGACTCTACTACTCTGATCTCCAATGATTTTTTTCTTTGAATGATATCTAGATGTGAATTTAGGAACATTAGGAGTGACTTTCTCATCAGACTTTTGAGATTCTTCTTTACTTGTTTTAGGGTCATTGAATAATACATTAATGTTGTCAAACATTTCTTCAACAACTGCTTCACTACTAGTAGGTCTAGGTTCTTCTTCAATCATAGGTGCACAATCATGGTATCTCTCTTGAATCATATGCTTCTCATCAATCTTAACATGAGCACTTTCAATGATCTTCTTCAATCTTAGATTAAAACATCTATAAGCTTTGATTTTAGTAGAGTAACCAAGAAAAATACCTTCATCACTTCTTGCATCAAACTTGCCAATTGCTTCATCTCTCTTGATGTAGCACTTACTTCAAAAGATTCTAAAGTATTTTACTGTAGGTACATTCCCAAACGATAGCTCATAATGTGTTTTGTCTGCACCTGGCCTTAATTGAATTCTATTGATAGTATAGACTATTGGCAAGTTGACTACACTAGTGTATATGACTTAATATAGTGTTTTCATTATGGAAACAAAGTCATATAATGTTTTGGAGTCACTGCACTTGATGAGAAGATCATAAATTGGCTAAGTGTTGAAGACTAGGCAGAGTACAGAGTACCTAAAGATTAGAGCATCAGTGCACATGCATACAATAGAATTATGGTATGCACCCTAGAAGTTAATTTGGTAACATCATATTCATGCTAAGTCTAAGAGCGCATGATTAGAAGATTCGGTATGAGGAAGATACCGAGAGTTCAAGTTACATAAATAATGAATGCCAGAAAAGAATAGAGCAAGCAGCTGAGTGTTGGTATTTTGTTTTGCGGCTATATTATTATGTTGTAAAGGATATGAACCTATTGTAATTAGGTTGCCGACATGTAATTATGTTTGTTTGTAAACATGCTTGAGCCAATTCAATTGAAAGTGTTGTATGTAATCGGTTAAAGGGCCGACCTAGTTATTTGTTTTGTATGAACATATAGATATTAGATGCACCCATTGTAATCAACATGAGAGTTGATATAGAGTTGAGACAAGTAGAGAAGAAGTGTATGAAGAGTTGATAAGATGTATTAGAGCTTTGCAAGAGGTCAAAGCATCAACACATCAAAGGAATTGATCAGACAAGCAATGTCACAGTGATAGTTCATCCAATAGATATAGTGTATATCTGAGATCAGAAGGTTATAGCCTTCACCACTTGAGTAGTGAGCTCTAGGAAAATGCATCCACACCCCTAATAGAGTTTATTGTAAAAGACTCCTAATAGGGTTCGACCCTTGACAAGGTCACTGCACTAAACACATTGTAAAGAAACTCCTAATAGGGTTAAGGATCTTCTAACAAGGATCATAAAACACTAGTACAAAATATTAGTGGGTGTCAATTCCCACTGGGGTTTTTACCTATTTGGGTTTCCCCGTAACCATATTGGTGTTATGTGTTGATTTCATGTTTCATGTTTATGTTGATGTTCATTTTAGTATTTAAGTATTCAAGTTTAGTTTAAAGAATAAAGATAAAAGATAAAATACAGTGAACACTAATTCACCCCCCCTCTCAGTGTTCCCATTCCTAACAATTGGTATCAGAGATTTGGTCCTTAACAAATAAGTTTAACCACTTGAGGAGATCATGGATAAAGCAAAAATGAAACATCTGAAAAGAAATCTTGAAGCTACTCTTGAAGACCTAGACATATCTAAAAATGAAATTGAAGAACTAAACAAAAAATTTAGTGATGCTCAAGTAGTCATCAAAAGGATAAGAAAGGATTTAAAGGAATGCTCTACCAATGATTTAGGGATAATGATCAAGAAGTTGAATGAAGAAAATTCATCTCTAAAAGAAAAGATTGAAGAATTGGATGATAAGCTGACTAAAAATCAGGAAGTCTATGATGAACAGATCAAAGAGAACCTTCAACTCAATGAAGAATTGGGGCAAGAAAATATGGAAATCTTGGAGCTAAGGAACAACAAAGAAATCTTGGAATCTGAATTGAAAGAGGCAAAGAATCACATTGATAAATTGCACACCAGTTTTGATTTGATAGAATCTCAGTTGTATGCAATAAGACTTAAAGGAGATACTAGCTGCATTGGATACAATGAAGCACAAAATCAGATTGACAACATGTGAGAAAGAATGAAAGCACCAGAAGACACCTCAAATGCTAAGGTGACTGGAAGTCAGACTAAAGATCATGTTGAACCATCCAAGAATGAGTGCAAGCCAGTAGATCAAACTTGTTATGCATGTAACAAGCATGGACATATAGCAAGGAACTGTACAGAGGTAAGACCTTTTAATGGTTACTGTTATTCATGTAATAAATTTGGTCATAGAGATATAAATTGTAAGACAAGTCAAAAGAACAAGACTCAGCACAATTAGAGAAATTAGAATCAACCAAATGTAAGAAGTTCTCAGAATGTTACATGTCAGATATGTAATTATAATGGTCACTCAGCAAGACAATGTAAAATGGTTACCCATGTCAATGTGTCGAGGAATATAAGGCCCCTAGTCATTTTTCACTCTTGTAACAATGCTAGACACATCTCAAAGTTTTGTAGATTAAGGATGCAAGGTCAAGAAAGCCCTAAAAAGGCTGAAGAACTAGTATTGAATACCAAAGGAGAAGTCAAGTTTGTGAAAGCTTTAGAGGATGTGAGCTTGATTTGGTCATAGGTGAAGAAGGATAAGGTTGATGAGCATGTATTGGATGCATGCACAGTGGATGCACCCTCTACATCTAGATGAATGGCCCTTAGGGTCATAGGGGGAGCTGATTTAGCTCTAAACCCCTACGTGGTTGGCATACTCACCTTCAGAGTATGCACCTTTGGACTTAAGCTTTTAGAGACTAGCCGATCCTATGTGTAAGAGTGCACTAGCTGATTGTTTGCAGAATGAAAGTTAGAAATTTTTAGTGACAGCCTAGTTTACACAACAAGCATTAATGGTTGAATGTCTACTTTAAAGTTCATAGAAGTTTGTAGATCTCTCATTGCATTCAAATTTAGAGAAATTAGAGAGTAGAAGAGCCCTAGCATTTGATAGAAAAGGATTGTAGATTGATTCACCAGTTATTAGCAATGCATTTGATCTGTTGTGGAAGCCCTAATCTATTGTGCTGATTCAGAAGTCTTTTAGATCATTTGGAAAGTGATATACAAGTAAGTAATGGCTACTCCTATTGTATTTGATGTGGCAGAAAAGAAGAGATATGTGTTTAAAAGGCATCCATTCAAGTCCACATTAGACGACCTAGAATGTTTATTCTCCTACACTCCCATGGGTGTTATGCATGTGGAAGATATTAGGGCATACATATATTGCAAGAAGGAACCAATGGGTTTGGATAGAATAAGAGTGCACTTGGAAACAATGATGAAACCTGACAAAACCTTCATGGATGAGTATGCGCAGTTGGATAATCATCCTATAGTAGAATATGCTATGGCATATGAGTTCTATGAGTCGAAATAGATTAAGATCCTACTCAGCAGGATCCATGATGACCTATTTTGGATAGGTGAAGTACCAGAGAGGATAACGGGAGACTTAATTCCTGAGATAACACAACTCTCAAGAACATGCATCATTATTCCAGTGGGCAAGGACACCAGAAAACTTGTAGAACATGCTTTCAAATCAAGAAGTGATAGGCACAGAATGACAGTTGAGCCTATAGAGGAGAAAGACATCAAATTGATGTCCATGATACTGGGATACAGGTTCCAACACACCAAGAGAGTAAATATTGTGTCAACGGCCACCATTCTAGCAGCAATAAGATTGGTGAGAGAGAAAGGAGAGTTTAATCTATGTGAGATCTTGCGTGCATAGCTGATAGACAACATAAGAGCCATTAATCATGACAAGAATAAGATATTCAGGTTTGGGTCTCTAATAATCTACATGTACTTCCATTATATTCTTGGAAAGGTGTTTGATTTGTATCTAGACAAATCTATTCCCACTATGCCTCAGATATCCTTTAAGGCATCCATAGAAAGTACCCTTAAGGATTACATGACTTTGGAATTGAAGACATTTAGGGTCAAAATACAAATGAGATATGGGATTCTGGAAAGTATTTTTTAGAAATACAAGGACATAATTTGTTTCATGGTGGAAACTGATACAACATGCATGGAGGTTGTTGAACCAAGAACAAAGTGGATTCATCCACTGGGATATGAAGTTGAAGAGCCTATTCTAGAGGTTGATGCTGAAGTTCTTTTGTTAGCACCTAAGGACCCCAATGAACCTAGATGGGGGACTTATGAAGAGAAAACAAGAGAAGTAGATGTTGTACTAAATAGCGCAACAACAAAAAGAAAAGTTTCCAAGGTTACTTCAAAGATTTTCAAAATTCATGGAGTGTCTCAAGAAGACCTAGACAAAGCAAGGCAAGAGAAGATTTCTTTGGAATTAGAGAGTGCAGTTGCAGCAAAGATAGAATCTGATGACCCAAAGATGAAGAAGATAAAATTTTATAAATCTAATGATCTGAAGGATAAAACAGATGATACACCTTCTACACCCAAGGAAACCATTGACCTTACTGCTCCTCATGAGTATAGGGAAATGCCTAAGAGGAATAAAGAGATTAGCACTGGTCATCCATCCTCACAAGTAACAAGGAATAGGAAGAATACTCAAGCACCCCAAAAAGTAAGCTTCAAACCCAGTCTAAGTGTGTTGAGTACAAGGATCATTGATGAAGGAAGGATAGATCAAGTAGGGAAGTTCTATGAAAAATATAGTGAAATTGACAAGTCAAAAATTCATGGAATGATTGTCAAACATATGCTGAAGTTAGAAAAGACAATCCTAGAACTGAAAAATATGATTCTAGATAATGTGTGGAACATCCTAGAATTCCAAAAGAGACAGGCCATTGAAGAGGACCTAAGGATAAGGGAAAAGAACTTAAATGAAACCCTCCTAGTATTCTCTCTAGAAGAAAACCCTCCCAGTATGCCACATCTTAGAACCAAGTCAAGGACCCTGCATATAATGGACAAAAACTATGAATTGGTGGCTAAGGAAATAGAGAAAGCCTTTGAGAAGGTCTTCATGAACATGCACATGTATCCAGCTACTGTGCCCACATCTCAAGTACCCAAAAAGGTTGAAAAAGAGTTAGAGACCATAAATTTACCATCTATAGGTCCACATGATTTAGCGCATGTAGTTGATGCATTCACAAAGGCCAAGAAGTTTGTGCCCATGTCAGAAGCACATAAGGATGAAACAATTTTCATTGACAATGTTGAGATTGCAATGGCGGCCTCAAATACTGATTTGGAAAAGTTTGAAGAAGCCTTTGTAAGAACTCAAGAGGCTGAAAATCTATGTACCAACACTCCTCCTAGTCAACAAAAAATATTGATTGAGGATGTAACATAAAAGAAAGAAGAAGAAAAAGGAAAAGAGATAGAAAAAGAAGAAGAAAAGAAAGAAGAAGAAAAAGAAAAGGAAGCAAAAAAATAAAAAGGAGAAGTAGAGACAAAATAAAATGAACCAATAGATAAGTCATCTATTGAAATGACAATAAGAGTCAAACAAGAAGTAATGGATAGTACTCCTATCACTCCAATACACTCAACTTCATTGTTGTCAAGTTTGACAGCTGACACAACCAACTTGGATTCATGGGGAGAAGAAGACTTGATCAAGATCAGTGTCTTAGCTATGGAGAAGGCCAAGGAGAAACAACTTGGAAGAATTTGCATCTCAAGTTGTAGAAGAGAAGTATATGAAGAAGAGGCTTAGTGAGTTAGTCAGTAACTTTACACTTGACCTAAACTCACTAAAGATTGGACAAGCATCTTTGAAGGAGTTTGCAGCAAAAGGATGAAAAATCATTGCTGACTGTATGGATCAGGACAAGTTAACTGATGACCATTTCAAGAAGATACTAGAGGAAGAAGCTATGATAGAGCAAGTAAAGAAATTAGTGAAAGACCCATCCACTAATGTAAATATGTGCAATAATGTATATCAAGGACAAATTGACAAGATTGAGAAGGTGGAAAAGGAGATGTCATAAATAAGGGCTAGGCAGACTCATCTTAGAAATGCTCTTGCACCCTCAATAGATATACTTAATTAGAATATCAAGGAGATTGATGCCATAATGGTGACATATGATCATGGTCCTAGCACATATTTGGAGAAGATGGAGAAGTTATAGTATGCACTATGCGCCCATCTCCAAATTGTTAATTCACTGATTACATTTTGGAAGAAAGAGATCTAAAACTTATAGATAGCATATCTGAATGTTCTCTCACTGTAAGTATTTGTAGATATAGTTTTGAAGTACCTTTTTAATTAATGTCAAAGGGGGAGTATGTATAGAATATATAGTTATAGATATATAAAGAAGATGTACAGTAAAGAATATAAGGGAGATATAAGATAGAGTATAACAAAAGTTTTTTTTTTTTCTATAAGAGAACAATTAGTAACTATGCCATATTCCTTTGTTGCCATCAATGAAAAAGGGGGAGATTGTTGGAAAGTTGAATACACTAGTGTATATGAATTAATAGTGTTTTCATTATGGAAACAAATTCATATAGTGTTTTGGAGTAAGCGCACTTGATGAGAAGATAAAAAATTGGCTAAGTGTTGAAGACTGGATAAAGTACAGAGTACTTGAAGATCAGAGCATCAATGCATGTGCATACAATAGAATTATTTTATGTGCCCTAGAATTTAATTTGGTAACATCATATTCATTCTAAGTCTAAGAGCACATGATCAGAAGATTCTGTATGAGGACGATATAGAGAGTTCAAGTTGCATAGATAGTGAATGCCAGAGAAGAACAGAGCAAGCAACCGACTGTTGGTATTTTGGTTTGTGGCTATATTATTATGTTGTAAAGGCTATGTGCCTATTGTAATTAGGTTTCCAACATGTAATTATGTTTTTTTGTAAATACGCTTGAGCCAATTCAATTGGAAGCATTGTATGTAATCGGTTAAAGGGCCGACCTAGTTATTTATTTTGTATGCGCATATAAATATTAGATGCGCCCATTGTAATCAGCATGAGAGTTGATATAGAGTTGAGAAAAGTAGATCAAAAGTGTGAAAAGAGTTGATAAGATGTATTAGATCTTTGCAAGAGGTCAAATCATCAGTGCATCAAAGGAACTGATCAAACAAGTAGTGTCACAGTGACAGTTCATCCAGAAGATATAGTGCGTATCTAAGATCAGAAGGTTATAGCCTTCACCACTTGAGCAGTGAGCTCTAGGAAAATGCATCCACACCCATAATAGGGTTTATTGTAAAATAATCCTAACATGGTCTGACCCTTGACAAGGTCACTTTACTAAACACATTGTAAAGCAACTCCTAACAGGGTTAAGGATCTTCTAACAAGGATCATAAAACACTAGTATAGAATATTAGTGGGTGTCAATTCCCACTGGGGTTTTTAACTATTTGGGTTTTCTTGTAACCATATTGGTGTTATGTGTTGATTTCATGTTTCATGTTTATGTTGATGTTCATTTAAGTATTTAAGTATTCAATTTTAGTTTAAAGAATAAAGCAAAAAGATAAAATATAGTGAACATTGATTCACCCCCCCCCCCCCACCCTCTCAGTGTTTCCATTCCTAATATAGACTACAATATTGACCACATCCCTCCAATAGGTGTGTGTGACCTTTCCTTCAATCATGATGGTGTGCACTATGTCAAGAATGATCCTATTCCTTCTTTCTGCAATTCCATTTTGCTGAGGAGTTCTAGGGGCACTTAGCTGTCTTTTTATCCCATGTTCTTCGTAGTACTCAAAATCTGTCAGAGGTGAATTCTCCTACTTTGTTCGATCTCAGACATTTAATCTTTAATCCCTACTCATTTTCAACCTTAGCTTTAAATATTTTGAACTTGTCAAATGCTTTTGATTTTTCCTTTAAGAATGCAACCCACATCATCCTAGAATAATCATCAACAAACAAAAATAAATACCTTTCACCATAGTATGATCTTGTTTGAGTTGGTCCACATAGGTTTGTATGTATCAGATCCAACTTTTTCTCTGCTGATTTATGCTTTCTTCTAAATGAATTTCTTACATGATTTCCCATCACACATTCACTACATATTGCATCAACTGGTTTTGTAATGCTAGGAAAATATCTTACTGCCTTTACATCACTTATCTTTACTATGTTATCAAAATTGATATGACATAGTCTTTTGTGCCATAACCAACTATCATCTACTTTAGCAACAAAACAACTTGCTTTAGGATTAAGCTGAAAAGCATTACCTTTATTCTTTGAACTAGATGTAATCATTTCTCCTTCTTTGTTATTAATGATGCATTTTTTATCTTTGAAATCCAACTGGTAACCTTTTTCAAGCAACTATCCAACACTTAGTAGGTTATGTTGCAAACCATCAACATATATAACATCATCAGTGTTGTTCTTTCCATCTAGGGTGATGGCTCCTCTACCAATGATAGGTTTAGGAGTGTTGTCTCCAAATATAACCATGCCTCCTTTGTATCTATCCAAATGTACAAATCTATCTTTGTCTCTTGTCATGTGGTGTGAGCAACCACTGTCAATGATCCAGTCTGTCTTGATGTCAGCTTGTGAAATCAGTGCTAACTCTTGTGCATTCTTGTCATCTTCAAGAGAAATGGATCCAATTTCATCCTCTACTGACTCTTCATCTAATACTCCATCTCCAACATAGTAACATTCATTTGTATACTTGGGCTTGTAGTTATTTTTGAACTTCTTAACTCTTGTAGGACACTTGGATGCAAAGTGACCAATCTTATTACATGAAAAGAATTTGAATGGTAATTGACCTTCATATTTTCCTTTTTCTTTCTTTTCTCTTTTAGAAATCATAGAAATGAAATCATCTAGTGTTTTCTCTTCATCGTCATCATCAAAATTACCAGAGGTGTTCAAGGAATTCTTACCATGTACTAAAGCTTTGAACGTTGTTTCACTTTTAGGCTCTATTTTCAATCTTGATATCTCAAAGGTTGAAAGCTTGCTGATTAAAGTCTATCTTTTAAAGTCTTTTATGGAATGCATAGTTTCATATAGGATGCATATCTTGTTGTCATATTCTAGTGTCAAGGTAGTAATCAATTTATATACACTCACTGATATACACAACTATATTACTATCTTCACTCAAAATCAACCTCTGCTTCTATGATATCATGTTGATAACATATCCATGCAACATATGTTGAAGGCTCTCTCCATCAGGCTTCCACACATGTTGCTTACCATATATTTTCATCAGTGACAAACATACAGTCAACAATCTGGCTTGTTGGAAAATCTCCAATAGTCTTTGCAAGCATGACAGGGTTCTTTGACATATTGATAGTGCTAGTGTTATCACAATGAATAACAATAGGATAATCAATCTGAATACCAAAATATTTTATTTTCTTCTTGATCCACATAATTGTAGTGTAATTTAATACTGTTGCAACATACTCTGCTTCTGTTATGGACTGAGAAATACAATTTTGCTTCTCACTTGTCCAGGTAACAAACCTATCTCCAAGAAATATGACTCCTCTTGAGCTACTCTTCCTATCATCCACACATCCTGCACAATATAAATTTGTATACACATGAAGTTCTACATTTTCTAAATTAGGATACCATAAACCATAGTCTATAGTTCCTCTCAAGTATCTGAATATCCTCTTTACTACCATGAGATGACTTTGTTTAGGATCTGCTACAAATCTTTCAACAATACCAACTGCATCAAAAATATCATATCTAGATTGAGTAAGATAGATTAGTTTACCAATCATAGACTTATACAAGGTCATGTCAACTATTGTTGAATCATCTTCTTTTGAAAGCTTGCATCCTATTATCATAGGGGTACTTACAGGCTTGCAATCATCCATCTTGAACTTCTTAAATATCCCTTTTACATACTTAGATTGATTAATTAAAATACCTTTGTCCGTCTGTTGCACATTTAGTAACAAAAAGTACTTGATATGTCCAATCATGCTCATTTCAAATTCTCTCTACATTTCTTTAGCAAATTCTGCACTAAGCTTGTCATTACCACCAACGATAATGTCATCAACAAATATATCAACTAACAATAATCCATCATGTGTCTATCTTATGAATAAGTTACAATCTATTGCTCCTTTCTTGAATCAATTCTTAGTCAAGTAACCATCAAGTAATTCATACCAAACTCTAGGGGCTTTCTTAAGTCCATATAGGGCTTTCTTCAATCTGCACACCATATCAGGTCTTTTTGATAATATAAATCCTTCAGGCTACTCTATGTAAACTTCTTCTTTCAGCTCTCCATTTAGGAATGTTGGCTTAACATCCATCTAGTATACCTTAAAGTCTTTGAATGTAGCATATGCTAGAAACAATTTTATGGCTTCCAATCTACTTATAGGGGAAAATGTATTAGAATAATCAATTCCTTCTCTTTGTGCATATCCTTTACATTCTAGTCTTGCTTTGTTTCTTACCATGGTTCCATCTTCATTCATCTTATTTCTGAATATCTGCTTGGTTCCAATCACATTCTTATCACTAGGCTTAGGGACCAATTCCCATGTATCATTCTTAATTATCTGATCTAGCTCTTATTTCATTGCTTCATGCCAATCTAAGTCATTACATGCATCTTCAACACTTAAGGGTTCAATTTGTGAAAGTAAACATACCTCTTCATTTTATATGGAACTCTTTTCTTTTGATCTTTTCATGACTTTACTATTCTAATCTCTAATGATTTCTTCCTTTGAATGGTATCTAGATGTGAATTTAGGAACATTGGGTGTGACTCTCTCATTTGACTTCTGTGATTCTTCTTCACTAGTTTCAGGGTCATTGAATAATACATCAATGCTTTCAAACATTTCATCAACAATTGTTTCTCTAGTGTTAGGTCTAGGTTCTTCAATCATAGGTGCATAATTATGATATCTTTCTTGAATCATAAACTTCTCATCAATCTTAACATGAGCACTTTCAATAATCTTCTACAATATTAAGTTAAAACATCTATAAGCTTTGCTTTTAGTAGAGTAACCAAGAAAAATACCTTCATCACTTCTTGCATCAAACTTTCCTATAGTTTCATCTCTCTTGATGTAGCACTTGCTTCCAAAGATACTGAAGTATTTGACTTTAGGTACATTCCCAAACCATAGCTCATAAGGTGTCTTGTCTGCACCTGGCCTCAATTGAATTCTATTGATAGTATAGACCACAGTATTGACCGCATCTCTGCAATAGGTGTGTGTGACCTTTCCTTCAATCATGATGGTGCACATTGTGTCAAGTATGATCCTATTCATCCTTTCTACAATTCCATTCTACTAAGGGGTTCTAGGTGCACTTAATTGTCTCTTTATCCTAGGTTCTTTGCAGTACTCATAAAATCTGTTAGAGGTGAATTCTCCTCCTGATCTATCTGATCTCAAACATTTTATCTTCAATCCAGACTCATTTTCCACCTTAGCTTTGAATATTTTGAACTTATCAAATGCTTTAGATTTATCCTTTAAGAACGTAACCCACATCATTCTAGAATAGTCATCAACAAACAAAATAAAGTACCTTTCACCATAGTATGATCTTGTTTGAGTTGGTCCACATAGGTCTGTATGTACTAGATCTAAATTGTTCTCTACTAAATTATGCTTGTTTCTAAATGAATTCCTCACATGCTTTCCCATCACATATTCCCTACATATTGTATCAACTAGTTTTGCAATGTTAGGAAGGTCTATTACTACCTTTACATTGGTTATATTTACTATGTTGTCAAAATTGATGTGACATAGTCTTTTGTGCCATAGCCAACTGTCATCTACTTTTACAATAAAATAACGTGCTTCAGGATTAAGCTAAAAAACATTACCTTTAGTCTTTGATTCTAATGAAATCATTTATCCTTCCTTGTTATTAATGATGCACTTGTTGTCTTTGAATTCCAACTGATATCCTTTGTCAAGAAACTGTCCAACACTTGTAGGTTATGCTGCAAACCATCAACATAAAGAACATCATTAGTGTTATTCTTTCCATCCAAGGTTATAGCTCCTCTACCTATGATAGGTTTAGGAGTGTTGTCTCCAAATATAACCATGCTGAATTTGTACCTATCCAAATGTACAAATCTATCCTTGCCTCCTATAATGTGATGTGAGAAACCGCTATCAATGATCCAATCTGTCCTAATGTCAGCTTGTGAAATCAGTGCTAACTCTTGTGCTTTCTTTTCATCTTCAAGGTCCATTTTATCAAACATTTTATCCATGTCTTCAAGAGCAATGAATCCAATTTCACCTTCTTCTAACTCTTCATCTGATACTCCATCTCCAGCATAGTAACATTCTTTTGTATACTTGGGCTTGTAGTTAGTTTTGAACTTCTGGACTCTAGTAGGACACTTAGATGCAAAGTGACCAATATTTTTACATGAAAAGAATTTGAATGGTAAATGACCTTCATATTTTCCTTTTCCTTTCTTTTCTTTCTTAGAAATCAAATCAATGAAATCATCTAGTTCTTTCTCTTCATCATCATCACAATTACCAAAAGTGTTCAAGGATTTCTTACCATGGACTGAGGCTTTGAAGGTTGTTTCACTTTTGGGATCTGTCTTCAAACTTGATATCAAAAATGTTGACATCTTGTTGATTAAGGTCTCTCTTTTGAATTCTTTTGAGAATTTCATAGTCTCATCTAGGATGTTTATCTTTCTCTCATATTTTGGTGTCAAAGTAGTCATCAATTTATCCATTTTGTCTTCTTCGTAAATCTCTCCACCATTGTTTCTGATTCCTGCAATTGCTTCATTAATCCTTTGATTGTAGGCTCTAATGTGTTGCCCCACTTTCATTCTTCACACTTTAAAACAAAAGTGAATACCTTGTGTTTAGATAGATTCATGAGTTTTGGGATAAAAAATTGAAGTCTAAGTCTGGAATTTCCCTAGGATAGGCGGTCTTTATCGAATAACACCCTCATGTTTCTTTCTACTTTTAAGCCTGGCTGGTTTTAAATTTCATCCTAGGAATGGGTAGGTTATAGTTCCTAATTTGATAAAGACTTTTATTCTTTCAATTTTGTTGATGGTATTCATATGGATGAGAAGCTTCAAATTGACATTTTTCCTCTTTGTTAGGAAACTAAAAATCACCTTCTCCTCGGCGGGTTTTGACCCATGAAGGTAATTTTTCATGGGATGCAAACACAAGAATCATCAAGAGCACAAACAAGGCCTAGAGATCGAGATTCTTGGATTAAGAATGAGTTGGGTCCAAAAAAGTAGCTTGGCAAAGAAACTATAGTAAACTTCTCCTCTTGCAGATTTTCTCTTACAGAGGTAGTTTTTTGAGAGATAGTCAAAAGTGTATTAGAGGTTCCCAAAAGCTGAGCATTGAGATTTTGAGGAGATAAAACTGAATCCCTGCATAGGATAAAGTGGTCTCAAAATAAGAGATCTTCCTTAGAGAACCAGTTTTTAGCTTCTCCTTTCTCAAAAATCACCTGAGAAGGTCAATTTTCAAGAAGCAACAACTTGTGAAGGAATGAGTATGAGAAACCTCAGGTACCTAATAATCAGGTATGATGAAGGTAACCCACTTTGATACCTAAAATAAATTGATAAGGAAAGGGGCCAGTTGTGGATTTTTAGAAAATCACTTCTCAGCTTCTCCACAGTTAGGTTTCTACCTCCGAAGTGAGTTCTCTGACAAAGGCATCAAATTGAGAGAAGCGAAAAAGTAAAAATCCACTGCGTTAGTAAAGTTACTATTAAAAATACTTCAAACGAGTAAAAGTGACTTTCTAAGGTTGTTAATAAGATGCATTTAATTCAAATTCTAACATTAGAACTCTAACGGATATTTTTAAAAATCTCCCACTCATGTGGTGCGAGATATAGAAGGTAATGGTAAAGAATAGACTCCTTATAAAAAAATCAAGTGATCAGTCAAGAATTATCTTTGCTCACATATTCTCTCATATGCCCTTTATTCCTTATGATTTCACAAATCATCTTTCGGCATACTCCAAAGCTTCTTAACAGTAACTTAAAGGCATAATCAAAATCTATGGCCACTAGATTCTTGGGTTTTGATGGGTTAAATGGGATTACATTTGAATGGCACAATTTGATGGATACATCCCTTAGATTCTACGATTTGGACAATCTACACAAAAGATTGAGTGAAGAAAATCTCCACCCTATGATACAGAAGCTCAAAGGGAGCGGTTTGGTCAAAGTTGTCAGATTCCCCATTGCAGTACAAGCTCCTAAGTTAATTCATGAATGTACAACTAGATTCAACCTAGATACAAAGAAAATTTTGCTACTTGACGACATAGTACTCATCTCCACTAACAAGGAGTTTGTGTAGAATTGCCTCCGTATCCTAGAGCGAGTAGAATTCTCAAACATGACCTTCAGGATTGCTATATCAGAATATAATGAGAAGAAGATGAAGTAGAGGAATGAGATAATGAATTCATGGTTTCAGAAGCCTAGAAGTATAAAGGGAAAAGTGCCAAAGACACTTTTTGGGATGGACCTGAAGGCAGAAATCATCGACATCCTGGTGCTCCTTCATAGGATAAAAGGTGAAAGTGATGCACTAAATTTTAAAGAAAACTACTTCTTCTTGGTCTAGGTAATATGTGCGGAACATGATTATATATATTGGGATCAAGTGGTAAGTGAAAATATGTCTAATTCTTTGAACCTCGCCAAGTACCAAAACAAATTTTATATGTCTTCATGTTTGATCTATGTTTTAGCTACATTGCAATTATTACCAGGACTCCCTCGGCTAGAAGAATTTCTAGATGATGTGAAAATTTATGAATTCTTCTCTCATTTAAAATTACAAAATAGTTACACCGAGTTCATTAAAGTTAATGACTCATTTACAATAAGGTTTTGCAAAGAATTGCAAGGGTGCCCAAAATGAAGATTCTCACTAGAGGCCATGGAATTCATCACCCAATTTGGGAGCTTCTTCATTCAATTTGCTAGTTTCTCATACCTTCATCTTGCAGGTTTTGATGATTTTACCATGAAGCTGCCAAGGTATCCCGATGACATGATTGTGCTCATAGAGGTGATATGGAAAATTTTGTGAGTGAACCTGATGAGTGCGGGAATTAAGAAGAAAGTATACGAATTCCCTGTCACCATTAGAGCATACAACTGTGCATCAAGATCAAATGCTAAGAATGTGATGAAGACGTTCAAGAGAAGATATAAGCCAAAAAAGTATGAAGTATTGAAGCCGCAATTTGATCCAATAAGTTATGCCAAAAATCATCTGCAAATTGGAAATGTGGTTAGGCATATCCCCGAAATTGAAGATTATTGGGCGAATTGCAAAGATGAGCTAGAGAGCCAAGAGAGGTTTTAATCCAAGTTGACTATTGAACAAATCAAGTTGTTTAATGTCAACATTAATGTTGAGGGCATCATTGATGATGGAGAACACATGTACAGTGACACATATAGAGATCAAATCAAGCCCTTTCCTATGAGCTCAGAACCAATTCAAGGTCAAGCTATAGAAGATTTGGAGATGTTAATGGCTAAAATAATTAAGAGAAATTATAAGTGGGTTCAATGGATGATGGGAAGGAGAAAGAGGTTTGGGATACCCTCTCCTCAACAAGCTCATGCAGTCAAGATGGTGAGTGCTCTTGCATCCTCCTCTTTGCCAGCTTCATTTGTAGCCAAAGGAGCAGCTCAACTAGCAGGTGGAGATGATCAACCACCCAAAAAAGAGATCCCAATTGAGAAGACTTATGGAGTAGGTCCATCTCTAGTCATTGGTTCAAATGAAGAAGCTGAAGTTGAGATATCTGACAAGCCAATGGAAGAACCTACTGGAGCCATGGAACCAGAGAAGCAAGCACAAGGAGGAACCGTTGAGATACAAGGTGACACTCCTAGTCGACGGACCCCTTCCATTTTCAAAGTTGGTGATGACATTAGTAGTTTGGAATCTGAGTTAGATGAAGAAACACAAGAGAACTTGGGGTTACCTTGAAAGGAAAAGGGAGTTACCTCTCCACAAGTTAATCCTTTCACTTCCAAGAAAAAGTCGCCCCCTCCTGTTATCAAAAAATTATTCGTTGAAGATTTAATTTCTACAAAAAAAGTTACAAGTGTACAATCATGGCTTGAGAATACTCTAGAGTGGAAGAGAAAAAGGGTTGAGCAAGGCGCTCCCAGTGGTGAGATGTTCTCACAAGAAATGTTGTCAGGCTCAGCTGTAAGCAAGGCTAAGAAGACTATGACTTTGACCACTCTTGGTCAAGATCCAAACATAGGACACCTGACTATGGAAATAGTGAAACCACTAAAGAATGATAGAATTGAAGAGCTTACTACCTCCAATTTTTCACTCCAGTCCTTGGACATGGGGCTCGCCCGCCATGATACAAAAGTAGACTTGTGGAAATCTAGTAACAGCTTGATCAAGGAAGAGCTCGAAGAACTCAAAGTCACTAAGACTTGACTCAAGGTGGAAATTAAAGAAATGAATAACTTCATCAATCAATTGGTCACTCTTGTGGAAAGTATACCCAGTTCTCTAGCAATGTTTGATCCTGTTGTAGTTGAGAATCTGGCAATAATTGCCAAATTGCAAGAGGATAGACATTTCAGGCATATTGGCAGGAGGTGGATTGAATGACTTAAGTTTGAAGATCTGGTAGTCATTGAATAGCTTGGAGATGTCCTTTTGAAGTTAGAGGCAGGGAAGGATTCTCTCAAAGAACATATGCAGACACTCACAACAAAAAGGTTGAGATGTGAAGAATGCATGGTGCTACTGCATTGGTTAGTCGCAATGAAGACTAAGGATGCAATCAAGGCCAAAATATTGTAGAAAGGGGATGAACCTTTGATCAAGTGGCTCCAGGGTGTAGAATTCAAAATGGAGATGATAATCAAGGTAGAGGTAGAAATGAAGGCGACTGGAGAAGAAGTCACTAAAGAGAAAAATAAAATCTTTGTATATTTTACGGGTCTTCACTCCAAGTCTCAAACTAATGGAGATGAAAAGAACCCAATTGGTATAACCAATATGGAGAAGTCATTCTTTGACTATTTGGATCAGCTTGCAAAGTTATTTGGGTCCCATCTTGATAGAATCCCTAATCTTTAGCAACTCGATGGATGTATATACAAAGCCATGGAGAAGATGCAGTCTTGAAAGGATGCGGAAAAGCGCATAGAGAAAGATCATTCCCGCTGGCTCATAAGATACAAAAAAATTCACATTCTTGATTCCAAAAGGATGATTCTGGTTCTCGCAGCCGCGAAAGCCCATAAGGCTAAGCTAGAGAAGGGGAAGAAGTCGGAAAATAATAAATAGTTTTCCCCTTTTCTTTTTCATATATATTATATAGTCAATAAATGGCCACTTGTCATTCACCGACCTTTGTGGAATATGAATTGATTTGGATGCATTTTGTAACGGCTTATTTTTTGAAGCCTATATGTAACATTTTGAAAATTAATGAAAGGGTCGGCTAAATTTTGGTGTGAAATACATCTTGTTGTGGAGTCAATCTGGAGTGTGTTTTATGCCATTTATTTACTGTTCCATGCTTTTGTGAATCTAAATGTTTTCGTTAAGTTGGATTGAAATTAGGGAATGGACGGAGCTTTGTTTCTACTTTTTAGCATAACTAATTGATAGTAATCGGAGTATTACTGGGAGATTGGGAAAATACTCATGTGCTTTGTTTTAGATTAGACTTGTTTCTGTTGTTTTATCGCATTTTCATAAATTCAAGTAGGATTCATTGTTGCATCACCACTGGCATGAATTCATAAGTACTATGAAATCACAAAGTTGGTTAGAGTTTAGAATCAAAATCATTGCCTGGATTAGTTTCTGACCCAGGGCTAGTTTGGTTACCTCTTTTGTTCTCTAGTCAAGAACATACCCTATTAGGATTTACAGAAAACAAAATTCATTGCATATCTTTTACATGAGGGAGTTGTACCCATTAAAATTCAGAGGAAAGTTAGTTGAATAGATAACAAATTTCCAACTGTTCGTATTCATATCATTTCTTAAGAGATTTTGGGCAAATAAAGAGTTAAATCCAAAAAGAACAATCTGTTTACCAACAAATTTTTGGTGACTCTCCTGGGGAGAGAAACAGTCACTAGACCAAAATATTTATCATGAGGAAAAATGGTGTTACCTCATGAGAACATGTTTCCTATGGCTCAACCCAATCTCAATTTTTAGGATGATGAAGAAGACAATCTCATCCATGAATACTTTCCCTTGGAAATATAGAATAAATGTAGAGCATTACAGAAACATGAGTCAAGTTCTTGAACAAGAAGAAGTGAGAGCAGAAGCACTTGAAAGAGAAATTCAAAGAAGAAATCAATGTAGAGTAGAGTGTGAAGCTAGGCAAAAAAACTAATACAAAGCTTTGGATCAAAGAAGATTTCTTAGAAGTGCCAAGGGGCAAGGTGGAAAAGACCCTACATTCGAAAGGCTTGCAGAGCTTGGTTTTCCCATAATAGACTTAACTCATCAGAAAGGTGACAAAAGAAGGAGTAGACCACCTTCACCTCCTAGGACACAAACTTCAATGCCTACAACTTTCTAGGTATTGACTTTACACAGAGTAGTTGCTCCTCCTGTTATTAATTTTCCTCAACATCCTACACCTACAATCATGGTAGCTCCATGGGCCACTGCAACTGGTCTGTTGTAGTTCACAGCATATCACCCACTCCCTTCAAGATCTAGAAAGAGCTTTCCTAAGTTCTCAGGAGATGGAAAAGTTACTATAGATGAACACATTAAAGCCTTCATTGTAGAAACTCATATCCTAGGAGTTGGTTATGAAGATTTTGTTGTTAGGCTATTTGTTGAAACTCTAGTTGAAGCAATGGCTAACTAGTTTTATCACTTGGATGATGCTTCAATCAGAAGTTGGGCTACTATGAGGTCAGCTTTTGAAGCCAAATTTAAAATGACTAAAGATGAACATGCCTTTTTGGCACACTTGACCTCCATCAAGAAGCAAGCTTCTATAAGTATGAGAGAATTGGTTGCTAAGTTCAATAAAATTTCCAACAGAATTCCCATAGCTGATAGACCTACTCCTGTCAATCTGAAGATATTCTTTATGGGTGCCATGCCACCAAACATAAACTATGATCTAAGAAGAGCATGACCTGTGGATTTGGATAACACTTAGAGAACAACCATTGAGTTGGAAGATGACATGATCTCTGCTGGTAGATGGAAAAGAGAAATGCAGACAGGTGTTAGTTTGAATGACACCACATCAACTAATGAGATGATGCAAAAAATGTCTAATGAAATCATCACTTTGAAAAGAAAAATCCCTAAGCTCAACAATTTATACCAAAAACCATTCCAAGATTAGAATAATAGAAATAATGATGGAAGGACATTACAATTACCTGCTCCATAATAGAGGCTTGCAATTGAGGCTCCCCCAAAGAGAGGCAACATGTGTGTATTTCATCTAACGATAGATCATAATGGTGAGAGCTACTCTGAAATAGATCGTATGATGCAACTATTATCTACTAATGAGTTAGCCACTACAACACCAAAAAATGAACCAGATTCTTTCTCGCATGGCTACTCTATAAATTTATTTCTTGAGTATGAATCTGATTCTGAGAAGTAAGGAGAGTGTTATGCTACCATAGATGGCACCACCTGTGCAATTCTAACTCGGAGCCAGAAAGACAAAATTCCTATTATCACTCCTTCTACTAGAACCAATGATGCATATACTTTGAATACGAAAGAAATCAGTCAGGGAATGAAAATCTTACAACCAGGTAAGGAAAATAATTCTTTTGATTTCATTTAGTTCTGTAAAAATTCTTGGATCCAAATTTCTCCCATAGACTATTTGAGATCAAACCCTATTGAATTGAAAAGGTTTGTAGACTACTTAAAGGGAGAAAGTATGAATTTGAGTCATAATGTCACCCCTTCTAATAAAGATGATTCCTTATTTTCAAACCTATTTGAATAAGGAGAAGCCACTGTACTGGCTACCTTCTCGGGTCAAAAACCTGAACCATTTTATGTCTCTCTGTATATTAATGATTGTAAGCTTAGCAACTGTATTATAGATTTGGGTGCTTTTGATAATGTGATGTGTTTCCTTGTAGCCAAAGCCTTAGGTCTTACCATGACAAAGGTTCATGGTAGATGTTATTCTATGGATGCTAAGCAATTTCCCCTACTTGGTCAAATCAAAGATACCCAAGTAGCTCTGGCTGCCCATCCCAAAAAGAAGATGCTATTAACTATCCTTGTTGTAGATATACCAACAAGCTACAGATTATTGCTCAGTAGAAGTTTTTGTAGAGATTTAGGTGGGGAAATTAAGTTGGATTGGTCCCAGGCTTTAATTCCCATAGGAAACAAGAAGGTCAAACTAGAGCCCAAAGAGAAATCAAAGTTCACAGTTCTGAAATCTTATGATCCAAAAGCTCAAATCCTGTATCAAGAATTAGAGTTTGGTAATTACATGATGTTTACCCAAGACATTGTTGATGAACCAGAAAGCGAACAAAAAGAAGCTAAGACTTCTGAGAAGGAAAAGACTCTAGAAGTTTGGACACTGGAATTCAATGGTAGTTGTTCTTCCTTTGGATCTAGTGTCAAACTTGTATTAATTCCACCCGAAATGATGTCTATGCTCGATGGATTTTTTGGATACAATCAAGTTGAAGTAGAAGAGAAAGGTCAGCACAAAACTATGTTTATCACTCCTTGGGGCACATTCACATACCACAGAATGTCATTTGGCCTTATTAATGCTGGTGTGACATTTCAATGAGGTATGGATTTGTCTTGTGCTGATATGAAAGATAAGATCATTGTCATATATTTGGATGAATTAACTATGTTCTCTAAGAAAAGAAGTGATCATATTAAGGATTTAGAGAGGGTATTGCAAAGATGTAGAGAACATGGGATTTCCTTAAATCCTAAAAAGTCAGTTTTCTATGTTACCGAAGGAAAACTACTAGGTCATATTGTATCACAAGAAGGTATTAGGATCAACCCAGAGTGAGTCAAAGCCATTCAAAGGCTAAGTATACCTGTAAGTAAAACTAGAGTGAAGTCATTCTTTGGTCAGGTAAATTTCCTCAGAAGATTCATTCCTAATTTTTTAGAGATCACCAAGTGTATTGTGGACATGATGAAAGGAAATCAGAGTTTCAAGTGGAATGATCCTGGGAAAAGATCCTTCCAAGATATAAAGGATGTTATAACCAATGCCCCTGTCTTATGCCACCTAGATTATAAGAAAGATTTCATGATTTATTGTTATGCATTTGAACATACATTGTCAGCTATCCTTATACAAGAAAATAGGGAAGGAGTTCAGGCTCATATCGCCTTTATGAGTATGCCATTGAAAAATCATGAGCTAAGATATTCTCAAACTGAGAAGCATGCTTTCTCATTGGTGAAAGCTTTGAACAACTTCAAATTTTATATCTTACATTCTCACTCCATTGTATTTGTTCCTGATATTGTGGTAAAGAGTATATTAACCCAGCAAGATGTAGGATGTAATAACAGAGGGGCTTGGGTAGCCAAAACATAATAATATGACATAGATATCAAGCCAACTAAACTAGTATGAGGCAACACATTGTGCAAAGCTATGGCAGGAATTGAAGGAGATAACCAACCCGAAATAGAACAATTAGTTTTAGCAGTAAGTTTACAAGACCCATGGTTTGAAGACATTGTATATTTCCTGACTTATGGTGAATGCCCTAAAAGGTTGATAGCTAAACAAAGGAGAGACTTGAGGTTGAAAGCTGCTAAATATGTCATTTGGGAAGGTACAATGTACAAAAGATCTGTAGATGGAACCTTTCTCAAGTGTGTAAACAAGCAACATCAGGAGAGTTTGTTGAAAACGTTCCATGACGAAGCCTGTGGTGGGCATTTCTCATCTTCTGTAAGTGCATTTAAGATTTTTGAGGCAATGCTATTATTGACCAAGAATGTTTAAGGATGCATATCATTGGGTGGCCAAGTGTGAAAAATGCAAGATGTTCACGGGTTAGCCTTAACTAGTATCTCTTCCTCTTAGACTAGTAATAATAGAAGGTCCCTTTCAACAATGGGGCCTCGATTTTATCGGGCCTATCAATCCTACATCAAGTGTTGGTCACACTTATATAATCACTACAATGAACTATTTTATGAAATGGGTGGAGGTGAAGGCCACAAAGAAAACTACTTACGAAGTAGTGTGTGAATTCATCATGGTAAGATTTGGTGTGCTTATTAAAATAGTCATGGATAATGCAGCTTACTTTTCTTCAGCTGAAATTACCAAATTCTATTTTGAGTAGGGTATAACTGCTAGTCATTTGTCTGACTATTTCCCACAAGGGAATGGTCAAGTTGAATCAAGTAATAAGAACCTGGTAAATATAGTGAGAAAACTTGTATCAGATAACCAAAGGACTTGGCATAAGAAAATTCATGAAGCACTCTAGGATGACAGAGTAACTCCAAAGAGGGATATTGGTATTTCACCTTTTGAACTGGTATATGGAGTTGAGGAAAGTCTTCCCCTACCTCTGGAATTGGCCACTAACAAGTTGAGAACAGTGGTAGAAGATGGCATCTATAAGGATGGGCTGGAAAATAGAATTTCATATCTGAATAAACTTGAAGAAGAATGAGAGGAGATTGTTGATCATATCACAGAACATCAGATGCGAGTAAAGAATCTCTTCGACAAGAAAACAAGACCAAGAAATTTCATGGTCAGAGATTTAGTACTGCTATGGGATAAATGAAGGGTGCCTAAAGGAATGCATGGTAAATTTAATAACCCTAGAATTTCCCTAGGATAGGTGGTCTTTATTGAATAACCCCCTCATGTTTCTTTCTTCTTTTAAGCTGGGTTGGTTTTTAATTTCATCCTAGGAATGGGTAGGTTATAGTTCCCAATTTGATAAAGAATTTTATTCTTTCAGTTCTATTGATGGTATTCATATGGATGAGAAGCTTCAAATTGACATTTTCCCTCTTTGTCGAGAAACTAAAAATCACCTTCTCCTCGGTGGGTTCCAACCCATGAAGGTAATTTTTCATAGGATGTGAACACAAGAATCATCAAGCACACAAACAAGGCCTAGGGATCGAGATTCTTGGATTAAGAACAAGCTAGGTCCAGAAAAGTAGCTTGGAAAAGAAACTATAGTAAACTTCTCCGCTTGCCGAGTTTCTCTTACAGAGGTAGTTTTCTGAGAGACGGTCGAAAGTGTATCAAAGGTTCCTAAAAGCTGAGCATTGAGATTTTGAAGAGATAAAAACTAAATCCATGCATAGGATAAAGTGGTCTCAGAATAAGAGATCTTCCGCAGAGAACCAGTTTTCAGCTTCTCCTTTCTTAGAAAATCACCTGAGAAGGTTGATTTCTAAGAAGTGACAACTTGTGAAAGAATTAGTATGAGAAACCTCGGGTACCCAATAATTAGGTATGATGAAGGTAACCCGCTTTGATATCTAAAATAAATTGCTAAGGAAAGGGGCCAGTTGCGGATTTTTGAAAAATCACTTCTCAGCTTCTCCACAGTCGGGTTTCTACCTTTGAATTGAGTTCTCTGAAAAAGGCATCAAATTGAGAGAAGCGAAAAAGTAAAAATCCACTACGTCAATAAATTTACTATTACAACTACTTCAAATGGGTAAAAGTGACTCTCTAAGGCCGTTAATAAGACAAGTTTAATTCAAATTCTAACATTAGAACTCTAACAGATATTTTTAAAAATCTCCCACTCATGTGGCGTGAGATATAGAAGGTAACGGTAAAGAACAAACTCCTTATAAAAAAATTAAGTGATCAATTAAGAATTATCTTTTCTCACATATTCTCTCATATTCCCTTTATTCCTTATGATTTCACAAATCATCTGCTGGCATACTCCAAATCTTCTTAATAGTAAATCAAATGTAGAATCAAAAGATATGGCCACTAGATTCTTGGGTTTTGATGGGTTAAATGGGATTACATCCAAATGGAACAATTTGATGGATACAACCCTTAGATTCTATGACTTGGACAATCTACATAGAAGATTGAGTGAAGAAAATCTCCACCGTATGACACAGAAGCTCAAAGGGAGCGGTTTGGTCGAAGTTGCTGGATTCCCCATTGTAGTACAAGATCCTAAGTTAATTCATGAATGTATACTAGATTCAACCCAAATACAAAGCAAATTTTTCTACCTGATGACATAGTACTCATCTCCATTGACAAGGAGTCCATGCAGAACTGCGTCTATATCCCAGAGCAAGCAAAATTCTCAAACATGACCTTCGGGATTGCTATATCAGAATATAATGAGAAGAAGATGAAGTGGAGGAAGGAGATAATGAACTCGTGGTTTTAGAAGCCTAGAGGCATCAAGGGAAAAGTTCCAAAGAAACTTTTTGGGATAGACCTGAAGGGAGAAATCATCGACATCCTGGTGCTCCTTCATAGGATAAAAGGTGAAAGTGATGCACTAAATTTCATAGAACACTACTTCTTCTTGGTCTAGGTAATATGTGTTGAACACCATTATATAGATTGGGCTCAAGTGGTAAGTGAAAATTTTTCTAATGCTTTGAACCTTGCCAAGTACCAGAATAGATTTTATATGTCTTCATGTTTGATCTATGTTATAGCTACATTGCAATTATGGCCAAGACTCCCTAGGCTAGAAGAATTTCCAGATGATGTGAAAATTTATGAATTCTTCCCTCATTTGAAATTAAAAAATAGTTACACCAAGTTCATTAAAGTTAATGACTTGTTTACAATGAGGTTGTGCAGAGAATTACAAGGGTGCCCAGATCATAGATTCTCACCAGAGGCCACGGAATTCATCACCCAATTTGGGAGCTTCTTCATTCAATTTGCTAGTTTCTCATACCTTCATCTTGCAGGTTTTGATGATTTTCCCATGAATCTACCAAGGTATCCCGATGACATGATTGATCTAGGAAGTTATGCCAAAAATAATCTACAGATTGGCACTATGGTCAGGCATATCCCTGAAATCAAAGATTATTGGGTGAATCACAAAGATGAGCTAGAGAGCCGAGAGAGGTTTTAATCTAGGTTGACTATTGAACAAATCAAGTTGTTGAATGTCAACATTAATTTTGAGGGCATCATTGATGATGGAGAAAACATGTACATCGACACATATAGAGATCAGATCAAGCCCTTTCCTATGAGCTTAGAACTGATTCAGGGTCAAGCTATAGAAGATTTGGAGATATTAATGGCTAAAATCATTAAGAGAACTAATAAGTGGGTTCAGTGGATGATGGGAAGGAGAAAGAGGTCTAGGAAGCCCTCTCCTAAACAAGCTCCTATAGTCAAGCCATTGAGTGCTCCTGCATCCTCCTCTTTGCTAGCTTCATCTATAGCCAAAGGACCAGCTCAACTAGCAGGTGGAGATGATCAACCACCTAAAAAAGAGAGTCCAATTGAGAAGACTTCTCGAGCAAGTCCATCTCCAATCATTGGTTCAAATGAAGAAGCCAAAGTTGAGATATCTGACAAGTCGATGGAAGAACATGTTGGGGCCATGGAACTAGAGCAACAAGCACAAGGAGGAACTGTTGAGATACAAGGTGACACTCCTAGTTGAGGGACCCCTTCCATTGTCAAAGTTGGTGATGATAGTAGAATTTTGGAATCTAAGTTGGATGAAGAAACATAAGAGCACTTGGTGTCACCTCGAAAGGAAAAGGGACTTACCTCTCCACAGGTTAATCCTTTCACTTCCAAGAAAAATTATTCCCCTCCTGTTATCAAGAAATTATTTATTGAAGGTTTAATTTCTGTAACAAAACTTACAAGTGTATAATCATGGCTCGAGAATAGTCTGGAGTGGAAGAGAAAAAGGGTTGAGCAAGGCACTCCTAGTGGTGAGATGTTCTCACAAGAAATGCAGTCGAGCTCAATTGTGAGCAAGGCTAAGAAGACTAGGACTCTAACCACTCTTGGTCAAGATCCAGACACAAGACACCTAACTATGGAAATAGCCAAACTGCTAAAGGATGATAGAATTGAAGAGACTACTGCCTTCAATTTTGCACTCCAGTCCTTGGACATGGGGCTCGCCCGCCATGATACAAAAGTAGACTTGTGGAAATATAGTAACGTCTTGATCGAGGAAGAGGTCTAAGAACTCAAAGTCACTAAGACTCAACTCAAGGCAAAGATTAAAGAAATGAATAACTTCATCAAGTAGTTGATCACTCTTGTGGAAAGTCTACCCATTTCTTTGGCAATGTTTGATCCTACTGTAGCTGAGAATCAAGCAATAATTGCCAAATTACAAGAGGATAGACATTTCAGGCATATTGGAAGGAAGTGGATTAAATGACTTAATTCTAAAGGTCTGGTAGTCATTGAACAACTTGGAGATGTCCTTTTTAAGTTAGAGGTAGAGAAGGATTCTCTCAAAGAACATATGTAGACACTCACAATAGAAAGGTTGAGATGTGAAGACTGCATGGTGCTACTGCATTGGTTAGTCACAATGAAGATGAAGGATGCAATCAAGGCCAAAATATTGTAGAAAGGGGATTAACCTTTGATCGAGTGGCTCTAGAGTGTAGAATTCAAAATGGAGATGGTAATCAAGGCAGAGGTGGAAATGAAGGCGACCGGAGAAGAAGTCACCAAAGAGAAAAATAATATCTTTGTATATCTGATGGGTCTTCAATCTGAGTCCCAAACTAGCTGAGATGAAAAGAACACAATTGGTATAACCAATATGGAGAAATCATTCTCTAACTATTTGGATCAGCTTGCAGAGTTATCTGGGTCCCATCTTGATAGAATACCTGATCTTCATCAACTCGGTGGATGTATATACAAAGCCATGGAGAATATGCAATCTCAAAAGGATGCAAAAAAGTGCATAGAGAAAGATCATTCCCTCTGGCTCATAAGATACAAAAACATTCACATTCTTGATTCTGAAAGGATGATTCCCATTCTTACTTCTGTGAAAGCCCATAAGACTAAGCTGGAGAAGGGGAAGAAGTCAAAAAAGAATAAATAGTTTTCCCCTTTCCTTTTTCATATATATTGTATAGTTAGTAAATGGCCACTTGTCATTCACTGACCTTTGTGGAATATGAATCAATTCAGCTACATTTTGTAACGGTTTAATTTTTTAAGCCTATATGTAACATTTTGAAAATCAATGAAAGGGTCGGCTAAATTTTGGTGTGAAATACATCTTGTTGCAAAGTCAATCTAGAGTGTGTTTTATGCCATTTATTTACCGTTCCATGCTTTTGTGAATCTGAATGTTTCCTTAAGTTGGATTGAAATTAGGGAATAGACGAAGCTCTATTTCTACTTTTTAGCGCAACTCATTGATAGTAATCAGAGTACTACTGGGAGATTGGGAAAATACTCATGGGCTTTGTTTTAGATTAGACTCATTTTTTTTGTTTTATCACATTTTCATAAATTCAAGTAGGATTCATTGTTGCATCACCACTGGCGCAAATTCATAAGTATTGTGAAATCATGAAGTTGGATAAAGTTTAGGATCAAAATCATTGCCTGGATTAGTTTCTCACGAAGGGCTAGTTTGGTTACCTCTTCTATTCTCTAGTCAAGAACATACCCTATTAGGATTTAGAGAAAACAAAATTCTTTACATATCTTTTACATGAGGTAGCTGTACCTATTAAAATTCAGAGGAAAGTTAGTTGAATAGATAACAACTTTCCAACTATTTGTATTCATATTGTTTCTTAAGAGATTTTGGGCAAATAAAGAGTTAAATCCAAAAAGAATAATCTGTTTACCAACATAATGTTCTCTTTAGGTAGCATCTCTAATGTAATATTGTACTTTTTATTTCATGTCTTTCTGTGCACATTCTTGGCTTGGACATCTCCTTCAAACATGTCTTCTAGATACTTTCATATCTTGTAGGTTTTATCTACTTTCTTGATCTCTGAAAACTCAATGTCAGAAAATGCACTGATAAGGGCTTCTTTGGAAATAGCATTTTGAGTGAACATCTCCTTCTTAAGAGTTGCATCTTCCTTTGCAAGATATGCTAGAGAGGGAATATAAAATTCTTTGGTAGCCACTTCAAAAATCTCAAAGGCAATGCATTGTAAATATGTCATCATTTTGTTCTTCCAATCTAGATAGTTCTCTCCATCAAACTTAGGATTTTCTTTCTAAAGAATGCCATCTAATCAACCTCAAGTTGTTATAATTTCTCTCTGAGGCACTTGGCTTTGATACCAATTGTTAGGAATAGTCCCAAGAGATAACTGTGAGGGGGGGTTAATCAGTTATCTACAAGATTCAATTCTTTATCCAATTAAGTACAAAAGAACATTAAGCATAAACACAATATAAGAACACTTAACACAACACCACAATTTTGGTTACGAGGAAACCCAAATAGGTAAAAACCCCATTGGGAATTAGGACCCACTATAAAATACACTATTGTATTATGATCTCTCTTAGAAGATCTTACAACCCTATTAGGAGTTGATCTTTATAATGCATTAAGTACAGTGACCTGGTCAAAGGTTAGACCCTATTAGGAGTCTTTTACAATTAACCCTGTTAGGGGTGAGGACACACTATCTGGGAGCACACTGCTCAAAGGGGTGAAGGCTGCAACCTTCTGTTTAATAGACATACACTATATCTGGATCTTGGTGAACTACAAGTTAGACCTGATGTCTTGACCAGTTCCAATGGATAGCATACACACTCTAATTTTTCACATAGACCTTCTGCTAATGGCTCAATACTTCACACCTTCTATTCTGATCTTTTCTTTCAACTCTCTGCCATACTTAGTAATCACAAAATGATTTCCTATAAATATCTTCCTCTAAATGATATAATAAAGTTGGCCTATTAGAACCATCTTGTAATCATATTAGAGAAATAATAAAACTCTCCAATAAAATTTTAGTCGGCTATACTAAGCATGCAACATAAATTAGGACCGCCCAACTCGATATGAGTAGATGCGTTGCTTCACACTGTTAGCTCCACCAAATTAATTGATACTTTCTTCTCACACTGAATTACATCATGCACTCTTAAGAAAACATTCTTAACTATTCTCCAAACACTAATCCAAGCACACATATCAAAATGATAGGCGCACCTACTACAACAATAAAAATAATGACGGCTCCATTTGATAAACTTAGGAAACTATAACTGACTACTGGAAACTTCATATAACAACATGTATTGTATATCTAACTCTATGTCCATGAACATAGCATCATAGACATATCTACAACACAAATATAAATGCACAAGGCTTGATTACAACCATATTGTAAATCACATATAGAACTCTTCTTGGGACCTATCAGGAATACTCACTGATACAAACTATTGTATTATTGTCTTTACTCAGAATCAACCTCTGCGTCTATGACATCATGTTGATAACATATCTAGGAAACACATACTCAAGGCTCTCTCCATTAGGCTTCCACGCACACTTCTTACCATATGTTTTCATCAATGAAAAACATACAGTCAACACTCTAACTTGCTATCAAATCTCCAACAATACATAGGCTCCTATGTCAAATGTGAACACTTTTGAAGCATTCCCTACCATGTTTAAACACAAGCTTAAGGTTCCCTTGTTCCTACTAAGTTTACGTATATTTGGTAAGAATTTTTACAACAATTAAGTTGATTCATGTGCCTCTTCTAATGTCATGCCATTCTCAATTTGTAAAAAGATAGGGATAGTTCCCCAAGCCACTAATAGGGTGGTCATTCAATTAGAAAAAATGGAGGTCAAAGTTATTGGTGTTTTGAAATACATTCATATTTATCTTGTTTCTTATTCGAAGGTGAAATAATACAATGATAAACATGTGGTGGATATCCTTGATATATATTGGATGTTGCTAAGTAGGGAATAGATGAAGTACTTGAGAGGCTATCTCTCAGGTGATTTCACGTAGTTATGGATACCTTGGAAGGGATTGAATAACCAAATCAAGATTAATGCAAAACCAAAACTGAAGAAGATGATTATAGATTATAATGTTCCAAATAAAGTGATTTTTACATAATCATATTTGGGTATCTATCAGTTGGAAAAATTACTTATGTTCCAAATAAAATAATAGATGATTCTAATGATAGCCCAATGCAAGGGATACAAGAATTCCATGTTGATGAATAAATATTCCAATATTTTATTAAGACCATGACCAAGAATTTGAGATACCTAGGTCATGATATGGACCCAAATATTCTACTACTACCAGGCTATTTTTACTTACATCACCTGAACCATTTGGAATTCACATGCCCTAGCCATCAAGACACATTATCAAGGGTACTAATTCAAATATCTCAATGAGTTGGAGGTGAAGGTTCAATCTCTGAAGACCCGAGTCCTCAACCAGTCATGTTTATTGATTTTTCCTTAGATGGTGTTAGTTTTCAATCTCATGTAAAACCTCAACCCACTCAAGAGATCAAGGATGAAGTATCCTCAAATAGTAATGATATACACGAAGAGGTTAAAGGAAAAATGTCTTCTTTTGACAATTGATTGAATGAAAAACTAGAACTTGAGAATGTCTCTTCCACCACAAAAGAAACTCCATCAAGAGACTCTTTAGATTAGACCTTAGAAGCTTAAGTATCAAAGAATTGAAATAGATTTCATCCCAAGAAAAAATTAGTCAAGAAACATCAATTATGGAAGTTTCAATTTGGTGGCTCTAAATATAAGCAAAGGGCCAGTGCTAGAATTGAATTAACTAATCCAAGAGGTAAGTATTTCTACATTGCATATAGATTACAATTTTTATGTACTAACAATGTTCCAGAGTATGAGGCATTGGTTCATGGTCTTCTCATGGTGCATGAGAAGAATATTAAATCTCTATTAGTGGAAGGTGATTCTCAATTAATCATAAAAAAAATTCATATCCAATATTCATGCAATGATAGAATGAATATTTCTTACCAGAACTGAGTATGGGACCTAATTACAAATTTTGGGGTATTAAATCTTAAGACTATCCCAAGAATAAATAATGTCATTTAGATGTGCTTGCAATATTTTCTAGTTCTTTTCACCCTATTGAAAGATCCAAATTGAAAAGATTCTCGATTGAACTTTTTGTCACTCTGATGATCCCTGACAATATCACCAACTTCTAAGTGTTTCAAGATGATCAATATTTACTAAAGATCATCATGTGTGTTAGTGTGTTTGAAATTTTTTTTTGACGAAGAACGAGATCAACTAGAGGAACCAAAAAATCAAGGGATTATGAACCTAAAAACTAATGCCATTCCCAAAGGTATGGTGTCTTTGGAGAGGATCTTTGACAAAGATAAATCAAACAAAACAAGGGAACCAAAATCAATATTTGGAGGTGATGAATGTAAAACATACAACCTTGGGATAGATGATGACCTGAGAGAGATTCATATAAAGAAGGAATGAAAGATGAGAAAGGAAGAATGGTGCAAATCCTTACTGAGTATTGAGATGTCATAGACTAGAGATATCAAGATCTAAAAACTTAAGACACATCAGTCATAGTGCACAATATTCTGTATAAGTTGGATGCCAAACCTTTCTAGCAAAGATAGAGGCTAATCAATCTAGTGATAGAACCATTAATATAAAAGGAAGTTCAAAATATACTAGGTGCAATGATTATTTTTCTAATCAGGCACTACATGTGGGTTGAAAATTTGGTCCTAGTGAGGAAAAAAAGTCAAAAAAGAAGGTTATGTGTTGATTTTTGGAATTTGAATTGAGCTTCTCAGAAGGCTAATTACCTATTGCCATCTCTTGATGAAGTGATTCAGGTGGTAAATGGATCACAAATGATGCCATTCCTGGATGGTTATTCAGGTTAGAATCAGGTCATGGTACATGAGGAAGATATATTAAAGACAACATTCACAACCAAGTGGGGAGTGTTTGGATACTGTTAGATGCCATTTGAATTGATTAATGTTAGGGAAAATATTTAGTGAGAAATGGATGCCACCTTCAAGGGCTTATTTGGGAAATGCATTATTATGTACATGGAAAATATGATAGTGTTTTCTAAAGACTAAGTAGATCACATAGATGACTTATGGAAAGTGCTTAAAATATGTTGGAGATACAAAATCTCGCTCAACCCTAAGAAATATGTGTTTGGAGTCACAAAAGGAAAATTGTTAGGCCATATCATTTTAGAGGCTGGGATAGTAATCCCACATGGTTGGAGACTATTCTCAAATGGACCCCACAAAATAGCAGAAAAGAGTTAAATCTTTCTTTGGGAAGATAAATTTTGTGAGACATTTTACTAGCAATTTTGCAGAGATAGTGAAACCCCTAAATGACATTGCTAAAAAAGGATGCTAAGATTTAATGGATGTATCCTATGAATAAATCATTTGAGAAAATTAAAAACACCATTTCTATAGCTCTAGTGCTAGCTATCCCCAATTACACTCTACCTTTCAAAGTATATGTTGGAAATATAGTTGGGAAATGTGATATTGAGAGGGGGGGTGAATCAGATATCACCTACTAATCCATTTTAACATTGTATAAAACTATTGCATAGCATCAAAAAAAATTCATCAAATCAAAGTAACTAATATGCTAAGCATCATTCAAGAAAGTACTCATAACTCAGTAATTTTGGTTAACCAAAAACCCTTAAAAGGTAAAATAAGGGTGGGGATGACACCCACAAATCTTCACTACTACAGTATAAAGTTTTCCTATTAGGGTTTACAAAATTTGATCAAAGATATGATCTACCCTATGAGGGGTCTTCCCTGTTAAGAGATAAAAGACTTATATAGTCTACCTTGCTAAAGGATTTAAAACTCACAACAAAGTAAGCACTCAGTTAAGAGATTACAATAGGTCTATTAGGACCACTCAGTTAAGAGATTTACCCTGATACACTTGTTAGAATGTCTCAGTACCTAATCCTTCGGTTTGCACTATATGTAGATTACAGATCTTCTCCTTACATTATTGTTTTAATCTCTTTTATCAAGTTTATCTATGTTCTATCCTTCAATGCTTAACTCAGTCACTGAACTCTTTCTGAATGCTTCATTTATCTAAATGTGCTTCTCTACTCATTCCTTCTTTCCCTTTGCATCCTTTCACAAGCTTAACTCATTTTAGGGTTTAGATCTTATCCTTATATAAACAACTAAAACATCTTCATGATTCAAGATCTATGGTTTAGATTAACTCCTTTTTCTACCTAAGCCTTACTAATTTTTGATTGGTTCTAAGTGTTACATAGGGATCAATGATTACAAAGTAGGTGCTTAATCACCTCTGTAATTTCCTAAACAAAAAAAATACAAAACATGAATGTCAGCCAAAATGATTTACCTTGATCACTATGCCATAACAAACTCATATGTCAATTCTAGCTAACTCAGCAAATGATGTTCTTGATACTCGGCATTCACTGTACTCGACATATGTTGATATCTCTATCACTTGATAATCATTTCTTACATAGCACGGCAAAAAATTAACTCGGCTAATACAAAAATACATAGTGACCAATGATTTACTTGGCAGTACTACTACTCAGTAAGTATACATTACATAACTCGGCCTATACATAATGACTCGGTCGCAGTGATGACTACCCATCATTGCCTAGATAATTACTAAGTGTGAGTCACTAATAGTCAACAAAAGTATAGAGATCTACAATCTCCCCCTTTGACATTAGTGGCAAAAACACTTTTTTATGACATTACATTTGTATTTACAAAAGTACTTAGTATTAGTAGAATATTCCCCCTAAGATATATATACATACAAAATTTTTGTTACCTTCCCTTTGTGCCTGAATATGTCATGTCACTTAATTTCCCCCTTATTTTTGGCATGCCTGATCTCTTCTAGAGTGGGGATCATGAAGTATCTCTCCAGAAATGGTTAGGCGTGCCAAAAAAAAGGGGGAAATTAAGTGACATGACATATTCAGGCACAAAGGGAAGGTAACAAAATTTTTGTATGTATATATATCTTAGGGGGACTATTATGCTAATACTAAGTAATTTTGTAAATACAAATGTAATGTCATGACAAAGTGTTTTTGTCACTAATTTCATTCTCTTAAGAACATTCATGTGTTAGAATTATAACACAAAAGAAGGATAGAGAAAATGAAAGACCAATTGCATTCATGAGTTTCCCTCTTAATAATTCTTAAACTAGATACCCCAACTTGGACAAATAATCATTTGGTTTGGTAAAGGCTATCAAGAAGATCAAAAACTACATCTTAATGAGTAAAGTGATTGGTATTGTCCTAGACCCCTCAGTAAAGTCTCTACTAATGCAAACCAAGTTAGGGGAATTCCAAGGAAAATGGATGGAAATTCTATAAGAATTTGATCTAGAGATCCAACCAATGAAACTAGTTAGAGGTCAGGGTTTAACAAAGTTGATGGTGGAAATGAAATATGGATTAGTTTTCCATTCTTACACAAATGAAGGGGTAATCTCATATTTTTTGTACCAAGAGGTGGTATACTATCTTCTCCAGAATCAATGCCTAGGCCCTAGAGGCAAAGAACAACTCACAAAGGACTAGAGCTTTGAGGAAAAAATGTAATTCCTACATGTTGTAGAATAGATAGTTTTACAAACATAATTATGATGTGTTTTATCTAAGGTGTTTGGATAAAATTGAAGCAAAAATGATTCTAGTTAATTTTCACAAAAAATATGGCACATGCCATGGGTCCATAGAGGCTATTTCTCATCAAATATTAAGATTATAGGTTATTATTGGCCTACTTTATTCAAGGCTACTAATGAACATATCTAATCATGTCATATATGTTAGGAAAGTGTTACACAAGAAATAAATCATGCAATGCCTTCACAATCTATGTACAAAGTGCATCCATTTTCTCAATGGAGCTTAGATTTTATTGGGACCATCAATCCACCATCTTCTATAGGCCACAAGTATATCCTAATAGTAATGAACTACTAAAAAAACTAGATAGAAGCTTAAGTCTTCAAGAACTACACTACTTAGGTCATAATTGGGTTTCTCAAGGAATATTGTAATGAGGTTTGGTATGCCCTTTCATTTGGTATGTGATAATCCACCTTCATTTTCATTTTCTTATCTCATGAAATAGGCTTTTGAAAACTAGGTAATCCTCAAATTCTCATCTAATCACTATCCAGAAGGGAATGGTATGGTAGAGTCCACAAGAAAAAACTTAATAACTATGATCAAACATATCTTAGATAATAACCCTACAAACTAGCATACCCAATTGAAATACACCTTATAGACAGACCAAGATAAAAAATATTTTAGGGACATCCCATTACTAGCTAGTCTATGGTTTAGAAATTTTTTTTCCTATGAACCTAACTATACTAGTACTAAAATTCATGACTAGATATGTTGAGGCTGAGGATAGTGTATAGACTAGACTCATGAACCTACTTGATCTTGAAGAGAAAAGAACAACTACCTTAGAACAAGTATGTAAACATCAGGATATTGTTAAGTGTTGGTTTGACAAGAGAGCTACAATCAAATCCTTTAGGATATATGATCTTGTCCTAATGTGGGATAAGGCTAAAGAAAGCCATGAAGCCACACAAAGTTTGAAATAATGTGGACTAGCTCATACCAAATCACATAAATTTTAGAGGAAAACACTTTTAGGATCAATGCCTTAGATGTGGAGTTGGTTTCATTGCCTGCTGATGGTTAGTTCCTCAAATATTGCTTTAGATCTTGAGAGTCAGGTGATTTATTTCCTATTTAATAGAGTAAGTTTTGGTTTCTTTCTCTATTTTTTTGTGTTGTTTTTGTTTTTCTTTTGTTTCCTTTAATGCATCTTCATATTAGGAGGTTAGTGTTGTTTTGTTGAGGTTGTTCCCGATAGGTGGTGCACCCCAACTACTTCCTGATAGAGGGTATGGGTATTTCTTAGTCACAAGTACACTTTAAAGAATGATAACTAAAGCTTAGTTTTTTGGTTGAGTTTTGATTGAATTCATAAGAATGTTGACTTGGACAATCACTAGTTTTAGAGCCCTACAAATCCAACTAAAAAAAAGATGTATATGAGAAAAGAGAGATTGCTAAGTGATCTACAAAAAAAAAGAGGTATATAACTACCATAAGTGGTTGAGTGACCTAAATCATTCATAAGATCCAAAAAATAAGAATCGATCAATAGTTTGAACCATTATGTAGATAAGTGATAGAAAAGAGATTACTAAGTGATCCATAGAAGCATAATGTTTAAAAAAAATCCTTAATAGAAATAAAATGGGTGATTATAAAAACCTCTACCAGGGTTATAGACATCTGACCGACATTAGAGAAATGTTAGATAGAAACACCATAGGAAAATTTTTCAGGGCTATGGACACCTGATTGGTAGAAGAGCCATTCCTGAGGAGTCCTTGTCAATTGTGTGAAGATTGGTCTTTGGTCTACATTAATATGAGTTACTTTTTTCAAGGTTTTAGCATAATGAATACACATAAAGCACACACAATAGACAATTCAACAATTGAATATCAATTTAGAGGATAGTGAAATGATGTTCTCATTACTAATATCCATGTTTAGTCTACTACAAGATAGGTTTTGAAAGGTCATTTGTTGATGAATAAATGCCTTGGTCATTTCTCCTTTGTTAGGAGTATTTTTTATGTCTCTACAAATCACACCCCATTTATGCCACTTGGTCTAATGGGGACCCCCCCGTTTCCTCTTTTTTTTTAAAGTTTTTTTGCACTTTTGGGATCCTCAGGTTAGGTTTGGTCAGATCTCTAATGACTCAAATTATGGGCCCCAAGCTACTGATAGTTGGGTTCATGTTAAGGATGGAACAAGATTCCTTTTTCCTTTTATTTCTTTTGTTTTCTTTTTATAATTTAATGGGTTTTGGGTTTGTTTCTTTTTAGGTTTTGCTTTTTGGACTTTCAAAGGTTTGGAGGTTCTTTGGAACTCCAATACCCTTGAAGCATGATCTCCCACCCTCATTCAATCATAGTGGACTTAGCACCTTTAGGCAGTCAAATTATTGGATTCCTTAGATCCCCAACACCCTAAAAGCATGACACACTGATGCCTAGGTGAGGTACGCTAGTTGACATCACCATGACCCTTGGCCTATAAAAGGGCTTCATGACTTCATTTTTTTAAACACCAAGACTTGAGTTCTTTTCAAAGTGATTTTCATTCTCATTCTTGGAGACTTGTTATTTGCATTTTTTTTTGCACCTTATTTCCTTTCTACCTTGATTTCTTTCTCCTCATGCCCATTCATTGTAACATTATCCATCCCAACATTTCATTTGAGGTAGGGTTTTCATTTTCTTGCCGTAATTTTTTGTTTTGTCCTAGTTTTATTATCTTTTTAGTTATTTTTCATTGTGTTTAGATTTTTGGTTAGGTAGGGCTGGGACAAGATCTTGTTCTCTCAATTTTTTTTATTTCTCCCCCTTCATTTGCTACTTTCATAAAGCCTTAATTTTTTTATTGGGTTTTTGGACCCCAAAATACCTTAGGGAGATTAGAGTCTGAAACCTTGATCATCCCTCCACCTCATCCACATTAAAATATTTTGGTTTTTTTTCCACCTTGTAGAGTGTGCAAGTCTTCGAGCTCCAAAATCCCGAAAGGGGATCAGAGCTTAGAGCTCAAAGCTCGAACACCCGATATCCACCCTTAGGAAAAATGTCTTTCATAGAGTTGGGGTATCAGGGTCCCAAATACTCTGAACTTCAACCTCTTTGATCTCCCCAACCTTTCTGATCACATTTATCCCAAGGACCAAGGGTTTAGGCCTTTGGCATGTTGGTGTCCAGAACCCTAAAGGGGGTCATCAGACCCCAACACCCCAAAGGTCCAAAACTTCTAGAGAGCTCTTTTCTCTCAGCTTTGGCTCTTAATTTTTTTTAGATTACTTAGTTTTTTGGCTTTTTCTTTTTTTTCCTTCTAGAGATAGTTTATTTTGTTGTAAGTAGATTCTAATCATTTCATAGATTAGTTTTTTTCCACTTTTAATAATTCATACTAATAAGTGTTGTTCTTTATTTGAGTGTAGATTCATAGGAATGACTACACCATTAAAAATGAAGTATAAGTTCAAAGGATATCACACTCCAACTAAAGTAGGTAATATTCATAGTGAGATTAAAGACAAACTTAAGCCACATGGATTTCAATTCCTTTCTGAAGGAGATTGTTCAGCCTTATGGTCGATCATTCAATGCCACTTCTATGGTTTTATTAGGACTAGAAAATGTTATAGGGCACCCAGTGTCGCTTATCTCACAAGACTTGATCATGACCATCACTGATCACTATTTACCAAAGGAAAAGAGAGTAAAGAATAAAGATGGTGATGTAGTTTGGATATCCGACTAGATCCCATTAAATAAATTTTTCACATCCCAATTGTAGATTGTTACTATTGGAAATTATTAGGTAAGGTATTGAGGGGGGGTTGAATTAGTACCACAAAGATTTCACACTTATTCAACTTTCTAAGAATAAACCGATAATCAATAAATTACTTATACTGATAACTCTCTTGTCTTGTACTGATAGCTTTGGTAATATTCAACTGATAATCGATAACATGTAAATTAAGAATACAACTCATAAAATTTCAAACACTTAACATAATATTTTGGTGTTGCAGAAAACCCTTGGTCAGAGGGAAAAACTATGGTGGGGATGATACCCATAACTCATCACTGTAGTAGTAAGGTTCCCTATTAAGATCTTACACAAATTCCATCTTCTAAATGACTTCACCCTGTTAGGAGTGACTAATACCCTATTAAGAGCATTGGAAGTCCAGTTAAAGACTACTTTATTAAGAGATTTTATCCCACTTATACAGTGTTCATCCAGTTAAAGGATTTACAATAAGTTTTGAATAGAACTTGTAAGTCTAGTTAGATACTATCCAATTAATGGATTTCACAATATTTTCTCTAAACTATTAGGAATAAATCAACAATAAATTTGACCTATAGATTCTTTCTCCAAAAGCTTTTCAGATCCTATTTTTCTCTTCCTTTGTTCTGATCTCTGATCCTTACACCATTGTTTGCATCCTTTTAACTATATCTATGATTGTTCACTCTATCAACATCACTATCTTCTATATCTCTCTTTGTCTTCAATCTCCTCTTATAATTTCTTAACCTAATTAGGTTTTCTCCATCTTCCATAAACTATTTTTCTAATTTGATGTCATCCTCATTTGTAACCTTTTTCTTTTCTTTCCACCGCTAACACTTTCTGATAGCTCTTCCTTTATGTTGATAATACTCTCTTTATGAAGATATCACTTTTCAATAGTATCTCATGCGATAAGTCTTTCCTTACTTTATCTATATACTAAATGTTATTTTCTAGCAATGATAACCTTAGCAGAATCATCATTGATTGCCTATTAATTTCCTGTTGAGGATTTTGTCAAGTAATAATCTCACCCTTTGGCATTTATGGAAAAACCTTTATATTTATGCTTCATCAATCTGTATCTCTCCCCCTTAAATATTTATTCCTTTATAGTTCTTATATTTTTTATTTCCACTTTTTATATTTTCTCCCCCTTTGACAACAATGCCAAAGGAAAAAGCAAAATTGTGTCCTTTGGGTGTCAACTAGATTTTTCTTCTGCTAGAATAGTTATGTTCTTGTTCTTGATATTTTTCAATAATGTGCTCCATTTCTTCTTCAAATTACTTATGGAATTGATATGTCCTTTGATTCTTATTATTTTGGCAATATTGTCTTCATCATCCTTCTTTTCTATTGTACCTAGAAAATCAATTGTTTCTTGTATTTATTTTTGCATTAAATCCATATTGATAGCTATTAGGCATGATTCCTCATTTATTGTATTAAATTTCTCATATAATACCTTATACATTTCTATTGCTTTAGTCAACAATTCCTTCAAAATTTTAAGTTTGACCAATAGTGTTTCTGTTACTTCTGCTAGCTTGTCTTCTCTTCTGCCAGTATATAAATTTTGTTGTATCTTTGCTTCTAGTTTTGATTTTACCATGTGATCATCTCTTATGATATTCACATAAGTTTTTCATTTGTTCTAAACTTGATTCTTCTTTATCCACTGTAATTTCTGATAGTAAGCTTGAAAATGTTTTGACTATTTTCTTTAAAATCTTTTCCCTTTGTTTATCCTTCAGTTGTCTTTCGACAATTGTTCTCTCTTTGAGTTTTTCTGCATATACTATATGTTCCTCATAATGTATCTTTTTAGGATCTCTCTTCAATATTTCAAATTTAGGTTTTTCATCAAACTCTTCTTTTTCTTCTTCAAATTCTGAATTTGTTTTCTTCTTTAGATGTTATGTTGTTATCATTGTCATATTTTGTAGTGTCCTTGCAATTTTTACTTCCTCAAGTTCTATTTGTGTTATCTCATCCTTTTCCAAATTTATTAGTTGTTCCTTAATTATTTCTTCTTCTGATATCTTACTGATAGTAGGTACCATATCGGTTATATGCGTCACTTGTATTTTTTCAGTGTATGTAGTTGTAACCTCAAACTATTTAAATTCCTCATTACTTGTGTCATCATCTAATTCATCTTTTATTTCAATAGGTTGACTCACTTTTCCTTCTTTAAACCTTATCGGGCTATCTTTTCTTATCAAATCTATGTCCTCTTCTTGTTCTAACATTTGACCAATTTCTCATTTTTTCACTTCTAGTAATTCAACATTAAAATTTATTTTCCACATTTTCAGTCCTTCCACTTCTACTTCATTCTGTAATCCTACCATTATCTTTGATGTCTTATTCTTTTTCAAAAATTTATTTTCTTTTTTCTTCATCAGATGATCAATCTCTTCAACATTTGTTTCTGGCCTTGCAAGTATAAGAGTTATTTCTCTTCTTTGTCTCTCATGTTCTACAGCTTCATCCCATCTTATGTTGATTTTGTCAAGTAGCTCCTTAGGACTAATCTATCTTAAGTTGCTTAGGAATCTTAAGAACTTATGAAAGTGAGATATTAATGCATCTTCTATAGTTTTCTTGTCTTCTTTTGATCAAGTCCTATATTTGAATTCATGTATCTTTCTGATACTACCATACTTTCTTATTTTGTTTACAATATTTGTAGTTGTTTTTGGAATCCTTACTTTTGATGGTTCTAACTCTGGTGTAGGTTTATTTTGCTTTCTTCCTATTCTTATTCTTCTTTTTACTCTTGATTGACTTCTTGTATTTCTCCTTGGTGTAGCTTGTGCTATTCTAGATCTTTCTCTCTTTTTCGGTGGTGACTCTTCTTCAGCTTCATTATTGATATCTTATCTCCATTTAGCTATCTTGTTCTTGATGTTGGCATAAGTCTTTGGTACTGTATTTGATTTCTATCTTTTCATTGTACTGCTTCTTCCTTCTTTTGATTTCTTCTCATCTTTTATCATCCTTTTATATACTTCTTCATAGGTTCCAAACTGATTAGCTTCCATATCCTTTGGTTGGCTCAAAAGTTGCTCAATACTTGTTATTAGTTCATTCTATGTTGTTTCATATCCAAATGGTTGTAACCAAGATATCCTTGGCTCTACTACTTTGATTATACAAGAGTGTGTACTAAACAAAAAACATATATCTTTCTTATATTTTTCAACAATATGAGGTGGAAACCGATATCTAGCATATATTTTTCCTTTAAATTATTTAGAGTAACTCCACATTACTGTGTTGAAATTTATTCCCAATTTTTTAATGAACTTGTTAATCTGATGTATAATTCGTTCACCTAATGTCCAATTTACTTTACTGATACCAAGAAAATATTTTTGTATATAGAAAAATATACATACCAATAGTTCTCCAAACTTTAATCCTTCTTGCATGATCTTTCTTAAATTCAACATTAGTTGATTCTGCATCATTTCAGCTAAGTCGTATATTTTTCCTTCCATAACAATTTCATATGCAACTTGTAGTGCTCCTCCTAATATATTGTCCAACGGATTTTCTTGATGGATCTTGTAGCCAATAATCATTGATGCAAATTTCATTTCTTTGTCCAAGATGTTTCTTATAGAAAAAGTTTTCTAATCTTTCTTGTACCTGACTACACCTTCAATTTCTATTTTAAGATCCATCTCCTTTATGCATTTTCTCCCATTAGACGATAATCTTGTGGCTGTACTTATGATTTCCTTGGCTATTTCAATTTGTCTATCTCCTTCCAACCAAACATAATCTCCACGTATTCAACTTAATACACATTTGACCCATTCAGCATCAAAATTCTTTGGCATGTGCATGACGTGTGTTAAACCTTTAGTTTTTAGATGTTTGTACTCTTTACTCAACATTCCCTCTTCTTTGTATAGTTCCTTGTAGGTTGTTCTTATATCCTCATCTCTAATTTCAATCTGTTTGAATTGAATAAATAATCTTACATCTTTTGTCAACATAACTCTACATGGTATTATAGATAATGCTCCAACCCTATTTGTCTATTTTTTTTAGAGTACATAAATGATATTCTAGTTCATCCTCTTCTAATCTATTAACTAATACCATTCTCTCTATCATTGTGACTTTTTTGTTTTTCTCTTATCTGATATTTGGAGTTTTAGGGCTTGCAATTCAATCGATTAGTCAGACTACTTTCCATAGAATGAATTAGCTCAATATATAGTAGTATCTCCTCAGGCTTTGTTCTTCACAGTAGATTTTCCAAATGTGACTTTTCCATAATAAGTATTTTTATATATAATAAAAAAAGTGTTCAATGGCTATTTGTGATACATCATTTATTGTAGGCCAATAGTCACCTTCATACCTATAGTGAACTTAGTTTACCAATAGCAATCTTATAATTAATATTTTCCATCAACTTTTCTATTCTCCTAAATATCATTTCATATATTCTATGGTATTGAATACTTCAGCTTAGAATTTGATTTAAGGGACTTTTCAAATGTTTCAAAAAGTTTTGTTTCCCTAGGCATTTACTTGTTTGCTTAGTTGGTAGATGAATTCCCTCCATGTCTTCTTCATGTACTCTCCGACTTAATCTTTATTTATGATTTTTTTTCCCTTAGTGTCATTAGTGGTAGTGTACTGATATCTATAGTAATAGGAAGCATGACCAAACTTTGAGAAAATATAGCATGGTAGTGCAAATGGTCTACACGGCTCATCTTTTTCTTCTTGATTTTCTTTTGTGCATTTTGATGCTCAATGTCCATATTTTCCACAATTAAACTATGTAACAGAATTGTTTGTTTCTCTTCCTTAATAATAAACTAATTTTTTTTATTGTCGATGTCTTAGTTTTGCATTCTTCAACTTTGTGTCCATAGTGATTACATTTGTAGCAATATCCATTGAATCTTTTCTCAGATGTTCTACTTATAGTTTGAGATCTACACTCAACAGCTCTATGACCAAACTTGTTGCAATTGTAGTAGTGGCCATTAAATAATGTACTTTTAGAAATATTCACTTGTTTATTTCTATATATATTATCAATATGACCATATTTTCCATAGTTATAATAGGTAGGCTTGTAAGATTTCTTACGTTGTGTATCATTGGATCCTTCAAAGATTCACTATCTAGAGCTTGATGATTCTTTGATCTCCATTGTGTTGTTACTGATATACCCCAGTCCAGCAGTGTCACCTAGTTTTCTTTGATTTTTTAGTTGTTCATCATTTTTCAACATGTTTTGTTCATTTTTTGTGAATCTAGCATTATATTATTTTTCAACTTTTAGACTATTTCTCAGTTCCTTCTGCTTATAATTTTATTCTTTTAGTTGTTAGATTGTCATTGATATCTCTTATCATGTCATTTATTGCTTGGACTTCTTCTAGTTGCACTTGCAGGAGTAAGTCTTTTTTTTTTATTATTTCTTCAACATTTCTCTTCTCAGTTTCTAGAATCTCTTTGGCACTTTCGACAGTCATCATTATTTCTAGTACTTATGTCATTCTCAAGGCTTGAATTTCATGTTCCTTTTTCATTTGACTGAGTTTCTCAAGTAATTCATTATTCTTTTCTGATATGTGTTGTATAGTTGCATCAGCTTCCTTAGAATTGATATTATCTTCTGATAGTTTGTCGAGATCATCAAGGCTAATTTGTAGTCTTTATGGCAGTTCCTTTCTTTTTGAAAATTATGTTCTTATCTTATTATTCAGATCATGTATATATTCAGTAGAACCTTCTAGGTCTTCCTCCAATTCTCTTTCATACTTTTAACTTTCCATTCTTCTAGATCTACTCTTAAGCTACTAAATTTTCCTCTAGAGAAGCAATGCTCTGATACCAATTTTTGGAAAGTATTAGGTAAGGTACTAAGAGGAGGAGTGAAATAGATATTTCACACTTATTCAAATTTATAAGCATAAACCATTAATCAGTAAATTAATTATACCGATAACTATCTTATCTTGTACCGATAGAGTTAGTAATGTTCAACTACTAACCGATAACATGTAAATTAAACATACAATTCATAAACATTCAAACACTAAACACAATTTTTTGGTGTCCCAGAAAACCCTTGGTTAGAGGGAAAAAATGTGGTGGGGATGATACCCACAACTCATCACTACAGTAATAAGGTGCCCTATTAGGAGATTACATAAAAGTGATCTTCTAAATGACTTCACCTAGTTAGGAATGACTAATACCCTTTTAGGAGTATCAAAAGTCCAATTAAAGACTACTCTATTAAGAGATTTTATCCCACTTATACAATATTCACCTGGTTAAAGGATTTAAAATAAGTTTTGAAATAGAAATTTTAAGTCTGGTTAGAGACTACCCGATTAAGGGATTTCAAAATCTTGTCACTAAATTGTTAGGAATAAATCAACAAGAAATTTGACCTATAGATGCTTTCTCCAAAATCTTGTCAGATCCTGTTTCACTCTTCCTCTACTCTGATCTCTAATCCTTACACTGCTCTTTGCATCCTTTGAACTGTATCTTTGATTGTTTGTTCTATCACCATCATCATCTATCTATCTCTTTTTCTTCGATCTCCTCTTATAATTTTGAATAAGAGTTCACATAGTTTTTTAATTTTTGAAGTCCATTTTTTACTTGCTGAAAAATGCTAAAAAATGAGGGTCTTGTTCCCACCAAAAAAGTATATGAAAATAATCTTTTTTTCCTTTGATTTCAAAATATATTATAGATGAAATGTATAGCTAGTGCAGGAAAGAAGAAAATTTAGTTTTCAATGTATATTTTCTCCGTTATAACTACTCAAAGTCAAACATACCTGAAATCGACAATTTTCATCTCCCACCAAATTTCCCCTATCAAATCTACACCAATTAGAAAAAAAATTACACATTCTTGAAGAGAACTCTCTCCTCTAGTGTTAAATATAAAATATCAATTTTTTGATAAGCTTTACTATTTTTTTTCTATTTTTGAAGCAACTTGTTCTCGAATGTTAAAATACATACTTGTAGTATTTTGAAATTATAATATATTAGATCTAATTAAAATACTATAAAAATTATATGATGATAATCTTGACTCTGTGCTCTAAAAAAGGGTATTTTTTATATTTGTAAAAAAAATCATTAAAAAGAGTAGGAGTTATTGAAACATCGCTTTTCTAAAATAATTTTATTTCTTTAGTAATTGGTATAAAACATGCATTTAATAGATATTTCCAATTGGAAAAGTTGAAGCATTTATCTAACTTAGCTAGAATGAATCTAGCTAGACCATATGTTTGACAAAAAATAATTTTAGTTAGAAATATTCAAATTCAGTTGTGCTGATAAGTTAGCCTGAAATGTGACATAGCTTTGTGCTTTTACCCTCTTGATCTTCCATAAACCATTTTTCTAATTTGATGTCATCCTCATTCATAACCTTTTCTTTTCTTTCCACTACCAAATATTTTTGATAAATCTTCCTTTATGCTGAGAATACTCTCTTTATGTTGATATCACTTTCTGATAGTATCTTATGTCGATGAGTATTTTCTTACTTTATCTATATACTAAATGTTATTTTCCAGCTATGATAACCTTAGCAAAATTATCATTGGTTGCCTATTAATTGTCTGTTGAGGATTTTTTCAAGTAACATCTACTAGCCCATCTCAAAGGAGTGTGGGTAAAGGTACTTTTAAGACACCCTAGACATCTATGATAGGATGAACTAGGATTACCTGACACATCCTAGGAAGGGAGACAAACTAAAGGGAATGGACATGCATAGAGCTTACTTGATTGAAGATATACACAATTGTGTGACCTTGCTGAGAAGAGTCTATAAATTACTATCGGAAAGACAATTATGTTAGTATTTGAAGGTATTGAGAGGGGGGGTGAATCACTTCAAACATGTAACATAATAATTCAACCATAGGTCTGATTAACTTTAGTAGAAACTTCCAAATAACAAAACATATAATTGATGCAATGAAATAAAAGAAAATAACATCAAACATCCACACATGCATCACACATAACACATTTATTTTTATTCTGGAAGACATCGACTAGAGGGATAAAACCATAATGGGGATGACACCCACAAGCCCTTCACTGCAATAAAAGGCTTTTCCCTATTAGGAGCTACAAATATCCTTTCTAAGCGTTCTCCCTATTAGGAGTGACTAGTACACTATTAGGATTACAATGAAATTTGTTAAGATCTACCTTGATAGAGGATTTAAAACTCTTTCTAAGAGTCCACCTGGTTAATGGATTTGCAATAAATGACCTTTTAAAGTCCACCTGGTTAAGGTATTTTTCTCACTGCAACTATTAGAGAACACCAAGTAATGATCTGGGTGTAGCACTCTTCTCCTATTAGATCCAATCTACTCTCTTCTCTCTATTACTACTCTCTGGTCCGCCTCTTCTCAAAACCTTGATCATAACCCTAGTGGTCACAAATTTCACTTCACACAATCATCAACCAACAACAACCAACAACCACATTTTCAATGAGAGTAGTACCCAATAACTTGCACCACCTTAACCTTCACTAAAATTCAACTTTCAATATTCCAACTCAAATAAATCTCACCAAAACACATATCTTGATGTTTGTAAAATATTCTCTAGCATTGCCTTGATCCATAATAAGACTTACATATGATATTTCCAAGAATAGTCAAGACCTATTAACCATCCCAAATTACTTCTAGAATCTTCCCTCCATGCTTTCCTCGAGCATATAAATACCATCTAATCAAATCCTTATCATCTAAGACACATCACCATAACAACTATACACACCACAATATCCATACCAGTCATTGATCTAAGATTTACCATTGGTAGCTCAAGAACTTAGTCTCTTTAACTGATAGCCTCTTCTACCACTATGATGCTTGCACACTAATCGTCCAAATAAGTTGCGGTTGCAATCATAATAATTTATGATCATATACATGCTATTTTGAAGACCGCTCTACTTAATTCTAACTTGAGCATGACCACTGCCAAAATATCCATATGTAATAATACTTTCTATACAAAGGTCACTATACTTAGTTGTTTTCTTCTTATTGATTGAACACTGACCTTACCAATTTTCCTAGTCGTCTTCTATGACTATGTTTCCATCAATGACAACCAAAAATACAATCACCTGTGACCAGTCACCAAAATACATCACAATGCCAACAATATCCCCCTTTGGCATTGATGGAAAACACTAGGTGAAACTATGCCTATCTGTACAAAATTATATTAACATTGATCAGAGAAAAAATATATATATTGTATGACCCCTGACACTATACAACACTAACTCATATTATCCAAATACCTATTTTCACTTTCCCTTACACTCCCCCTTTTGTTAATAATGACAAAGTTTCACAAATTGAAATATGTTCAAATGAATAGCATACTAGGCTTACATTCTATCAAATACATCCTTGAAGTTTTTCTTTTTTGTCTCCAATGACATCTCCCATGGCTCCTTCAAATGATTCATATAAATGATCTACCCATGTAGATCAGAGACCAACTCCCCCATGGCATATGAAGTACCCATGTCTAATAATCCAATTATACCTTGTGTATTCATCACATTTTGTTGCATCACCTATAATGTGGGGGCTAAGTATGATTGTAATTCAAGTAGTGTGATGACCCTCTTGTACTATTCTAGTTTTAACAACTTCACCTTGTGTATAATCATTTACACTTTGGCACTGTATTCTTCTATAGAGCTTGTGATAGGATCAATCTTTTCAACTAAGTTGTTAAGATCCTTTTGTACATCTTCTCTTCTCTTCTTCAGATCCTTGGTAAAATCTAAAATTTTTGACACTTTAGTCAATAACTAACTAACCTCTTTTAGTGTGTTCTTTGCCTAATCCACAAGTTATGAAAGTGTCTCTTTTCCTTTAGCAATCTTCTCCACCAACTTCACTATCCTTTCCTTCTCATAATTAGAGTCAGCTAACTTCATTACAATAATCTCACTATCAGGAGTTTGATTAGCAATGGCCTTTATCAATGTGTCTATATGATCAATCACTATTCAATCTATGTCATACTCTACATCTAGAATTAGACCTGCTAGAATATTGGGTAAAAGTACAAGCTTGTGTCACACTTCTATAAAGGAAAAGGCTAACAACACCAAAACTGTTCAACTTCAATGACATAAAAGTGACATTTTTGTCTAAAATTTAAAAATGATGTAAATTGATGAAATGTGTAAAAATGGGTGAGGTTTATGATTATTATTTTTAATAACTTTTTCGAATAAGAATAGATATGTTTTTTAATTTTTAAAGCTAATTTTTTAGTTGTTGAAAAATACTAAAATTTAGGGGGTCTAGTTCCCACTAAAAAAAATATGTAAATAAAAAAAAAATTCCTTTGATTTCAAAATATATTATAGAAGACATATATAGCTAGTGCATGAAAAAATAAAAATTGGTTTTTGACCTATATTTTCTCTTTTATAACAATTTAAATTCTAACTCACCTTAAATTGACAGTTTTCATCCGCCACGATATTTTTCATAACAAATCTATCCCAATCAAAAAATAAATACATTCTGTTAGGAATGGGAACATTGAGAGGGGGAGGGGGGGGTGAATTAGTGTTCACTGTATTTTAACTTTTCACTTTAATCTATATGCCGAACTTAAATGCTTAAGTACTAAAATAAACATTCACATAAACATGAAACATGAAATCAACTCATGACACCAATATGATTATGAGGAAACCCGAATAGATAAAACCCTGGTGGGAATTGATACCCACTAATATTCTGCACTAGTTTTTTGTGATCCTTGTTAGAAGATCCTTTACCCTGTTAGGAGTAGCTTTACAATGCTTTAAGTATATTAGACCTTGTTAAGGGTTAGACCTTGTTAGGAGTCTTTTACAATAGTCCCTATTAGGGGAGAGGATGCACTATCCAAGAGCTCACTGGTCAAGTGGTAAAGGCTACAACCTTTTGATCTCAGATACACACTATGTTTGCAAGATGAACTGTCACTGTGACACTGCTTGTCAGATCAGTTCCTTTTATGCGCTGATGCTTTGACCTCTAGAAAATCTCTAATACATCTTCTAGTGTCTTCGCACACTTTTTCTCTTCTTATTATAACTCCCTTTCAACTTCCATACCGAATAAAATGGGTGCACCTTATATTTATGTGCTCATACAAAATACATAATTAGGTCAGCCCTATAACTAATTACAAACAATGCTTCCAAATGAATTGGCTTAAGCGTGCTTAAAATTATACATATAAACATGTCGGCAACCTAAATACAATGGGTGCATAGCCTTAACAATATTACATTACAATCGCAAACCAAAATACTAATTGTCGGCTCCATGCTCTATTCTCTACTGGCACACACTAGCTGTGCAACTTCAACTCTCTATAACTTTCACATCTTTTCATATCTTCTTATGCTCTCTTAGACTAAGCAAGAATATAGTCTAACCAACTCTTCAGAGGCTTTCCTCTAAGTTGTTGCGCTATTCAGTTTAGCATCAACTTCCCTTGTCTTTTCCTCATAATTCCCCACCTAGGTTCATTGGGGTCTTTGGAGGCTGATAGAATTACCTTTGCATAAGCTTCTAGGACTTGTTCCTCTACTTCATAACCAAGTGGATGAATCCACTTAGTTCTAGGATCAACAACTTCCATACAAGTAGTATCAGTTTCAACCATAAAACATATTCTATCCTTGTACTTTTCCACAATGTTCTTTGGAATCCTATACCTCATTTGCATCTTGACCCTAAAGGTCTTCAATTCCAATGTGACATAATCTCTTAATGTTCTTTCAGTGGATGCTTTGAGGGATATCTGTGGCATGGTTGGAATAGACTTTTCCAAATACATATCTAAGAAATTTCCAACTATATGAAGGTACATATAGATGATTAGGGACCCAAACCTGAATATCTTTGTCTTGTCATGTTTGATAGCCTTGATGTTATCAATCAAATATGCATGCAAGATCTCACACAAGTTGAACTCTACATCTTCCTTCCCAAGTCTGATGGCTGCTAGAATAGTGCCTGTAGATACACTATTCACCCTACTAGTGTGATGAAGCCTGTAACCCAGTATCATTGACATCAGTTTGATGTCTGCTTGCTCAACAGGTTTGATTGTCATGCCACACCTATCACTCCTTGACTTACATGCTTGCTCAACCATTTTCCTGACATCCTTGCCTATAGGAAGGACAACACCTATTCTAGAAAGGTCTTTCATCTCATGAATCAAGTCACTGGTGATTCTAATTGGTACATCACCAATCCAAAACAAATCATCATTAATTTTTCTCAATAAGATCTTTATCCATTCTGTCTCATAGAATTCATATGCCATAGCATACTCAATAATAGGATGATCATTCCATTTTACATATTCATTCATGAATGTCTTGTCTAGTTTTATCATGGTATCCATGTGCACCCTAAGCCTATCCAATCCAACTGGTTCCTTCTTACAATAAATGTAATCCCTAATGTCTTCCACGTGCATGACACCCATAGGCATGCGCAAGAAAGCTCCCTCTAAATTATCTAGGGTTGATCTAAAAGGGCACCTCTTGAAAATATATATTTTCTTCTCAGTGACATCATAAACAATGGGAGTGGCCATGACTTACTTGATAAATGATTTCCAACTGATCTCTGAGATAATTTGATGACTTCCTAATCGGCACAACAAGCTAGGGTTTCTGCAACCAACCAAATGCACTACAAACACTGATAGTTCAATCTTCAAATCTTCACAACAACTTCCAAGGCTCTTTCTTCTCTCAATCACTCTGAATTTGAATGCAATGAGCAATCAAATAACTTTCTATGTACTTAAAAGTGAAAATTCTACCATTAATGCAAGTCGTGTAAACCAAGGTATCACTTCAAAATTTTCAACTCGAGTTCTACTAACATTCAACATGTATGCTCTTGCATGAAGGTTCATATACACTCCAAAAGCTTAAGTCCAAAGGTGCATACTTTGAGGATGAGTATACCAGCCACACAAGGGTCTAGAGCTAAATTAGCTCCCCCTATGACCCTCAGGGCCATTTATCTAGATGTAGAGGGTGCGTCCACTGTAGATGCATCCAATACATTCTCATCAGTCATGTCCTTCTTTTTCTCTGACCAAATCATGCTTGCATCATCTGAGGCTTTGACAAAATTAACTTCTCCTACGGGATCCAAAACTCGTTCTTTAGCCTTTTTAGGGCTTCCTTGACCTTGCATCCTTGATCTACAGAACCTTGAGATATGTCCAACCTTGTTACAAGAATGACAAATGACTGGAGGTTTTATATTCCTCGGTGCATTGACATGAGTCACCATTCTGCATTATTTTTCTATGTGACCAGTATAGTTACATAACTGGCATGTAACATTCTGAGAACTCCTTACATTTGTCTAATTCTGATTTCTTTGATCTTGTTGAATCCTATTCTTCTTACTAGTCTTGCAATTCATAGCTCTATGACCAAACTTGTTGCATGAATAACAGTAGCCATTAAAAGGTCTTACCTCTATACAATTCCTCGCAATGTGTCCATGCTTGTTACATGCAAAACAAGTGCATTCTACTTGCTTGCACTCATTCTTAGGTGGTCCACCATTATCTTTGGTTTGATCTGCAGTCTCCTTAGCATCAGTAGAGTCCTTTTGTGAATCCTTTCTTGCTCACATATTGTCAATCTGATTTTGTGCTTCATTGTATCCAATACAGCTAGTGTCTCCTTTGGCTCTTCTTGCATACAATTGAGATTCTACCAAATTAGCACTGGTGTGTAACTTTTCAATATGATCCTTTTCCTTTTTTAATTTAGATTCAAATCTTTCTTTGATATTCCTTAGCTCCAAGACTTCCAAGTTATCTTCCCTTAGTTCTTCATTAAGTTGAAGATTCTCCTTGACTTGTTCATTATAGACATCTTGATTGTTCATTAGTTTTTCATCAAATTCTTCAAGCTGATTTAATAAGGATGCATTTTCTTCACTCAACTTTTTGACCTTTTCTTCAAGATCACTGTTAGAGTGTCCTTTCAAATCCTTTCTTAGTTTTTTGATAACTAATTGAGCATCACTAAATCTTTCTTTTAGTTCTTCAATTTCTCTTTCTGAATTGTAGGTCTTCAAGAGCAGCTTCAAGATTTTTCTTCAAATGTTTCATTAATGCTTTTTCCATGATCTCCTCAAGTGGTTAAACTTCTTTGCTAAGGACCAGAGCTCTGATACCAATTGTTAGGAATGGGAACACTGAGAGGGGGGGGGGGGGGGTGAATAAGTGTTCACTGTATTTTAACTTTTCACTTTAATCTTTATGCTGAACTTAAATGCTTAAGTACTAAAATAAACATTCACATAAACATGAAACATGAAATCAACAAATGACACCAATATGATTATGGGGAAACCCAAATAGGTAGAACCCTGGTGGGAATTGATACCCACTAATATTTTGCACTAGTGTTTTGTGATCCTTGTTAGAAGATCCTTTACCCTGTTAGAAGTAGCTTTACACTGCTTTAAGTAAAGTAGACCTTGTGCTTACAATTATACATATAAACATGTCGGCAACCTAAATACAATGGGCACATGGCCTAAACAATATTACATTACAATCACAAACCAAAATACTGACTGTCAGCTCCATGCTCTGTTCTCTATTGGCACACACTGGCTGTGCAACTTCAACTGTCTGTAACTTTCACATCTTTACATATCTTCTTATGCGCTCTTAGACTAAGAAAGAATATAGTCTAACCAACTTAAATTCAAGGGTGCATACCATAATTCATCCATACACACATGTGATGATGCTTTGAGCTACATGAACTCTGTACACTATCCAGTCTTCAACACTTAACCAAATTCTGATCTTTACATCAAGTGCGCTGACTCCAAACTGCTATATGACTTTGTTGCCATAATGACAACACTATTTCTAGTCATATACCTCAGTATAGTCAACTTTCCAACACATTCTTAAAGAGGACTCACTCCTCTAGTGAACCCTATGTTTTTCAAAATTTGTGATATGATTTACTATTTTTTCTTTCTCCAAATCATTATCTTCTTAACTGTTAAAATACATAATCACAGTATTTTTTAATTACAATATACTATGTCTAATTAAAATACTATAAAATTTATATGAGTATATTCTTGACTCAAAGCTCTACAAAAGGGTGTTTTTATATTTTTTTAAAATATCATTAAAAAGAGTAGGATTTATTGAAACATCACTTTTCTAAAATAATTTTATTTCTTTGGTAATTGGACCTAAATTGGTATAAAATATGCCTTTAATAGACATTTTCAATTGGAAAAGTTGAAGCACTTATCTAACTTCGCTAGAATGATACTAGTTAGACTTTATAATTGACTAAAATTAATTTATAGTTAGAAATACTCAAATTCAGTTGTGCTAATAAGTTAGCCTAAAATGTGACACATATTTATGCTTTTACGCTATCTCTAGCTTCCTTCAGTACTCTAGCCTTCTTCTTCTTCTCTTTAACCTTGTCTCTTTGTGCCTTCAGCATCAACTTTTTAGAGAACTTGAGTAGTTCCTTAGGGCACAATTTAGTGATATCAATATGGGTCTAAATATCTTCTTCTTCTTCCTCTACTTCTTTAGTCATGGGTTTGATTTTCTTCTTTTCTCTTGTTTCTCCTAAACTCAACTTCCTTTTCACTATGAGTATATCTTCAACATCTTTGATACTTTCTTCTTTCTGTTATGTTACCGGTTCTTTAGTTTGTACTTTACCATTTGTGTATCCTCTTCCATAGGAATATGTTCAATCAATACTTCATCTCAACTGGTTTGACCAATATCTTGTGTTTTAATAACATGTACTTGCTTAGGGATATCGATCATGACTTCACCTATTATCTCTTTAGGAGTAGATGTGTCATCATTTTTCTCAACAATTAGATCTTTAGATTTTTGTTATTCATTAGTAACTTCTTGTTTCTTTGGCTCTTGTTCTACTTCCTTCTACATTTTTACCTTTTCCCTCCATGTCTCCATAGATTCATCATGCACACTTTGTGTGTAACACACAAGTATTCTTGCAGCTTGGTTTCTGATCTTGAAATCTTGTTTGTAAGCTTCAACCATTATCTTTTCTTCTTCAAGATTAAACTCAAGATTCACATGTAGAATTTCTCTCTCCACAATATCTCTATCCATATTTAGTGATGCACTCCATCTTACATGAATAAGTCATAAAGTTCTTTAGGTATGAAATGGTATAGTTCACTAGGAATTCTAAATAATTTATGTAGGCTCCATATAATTGCCTCTTCTATCTTCTTCTTGTCTTCATAATTAAAGAATTCATATATTCTTCCAACTCCACCCATTTTGCCACCCTACATTATTTCTTTGGCAATAAAATTAGCACTAAGGGCTTTCTTCTTATCATTCGCTTTCAATTATTTTGCATATTTATCTAATTCAATCTTGGCTTCTTCATCTTCTGTTGTATCCTTATGCTTATTATTCTTACTCTTCTCATTAGATTTCACTTTCTCTAAACTATAGCTTCCTTATATTTCCTTTATAAGCTCACAAGTGCACAAAAGAAAGTAAAGTGACAAAAGAACTCACTTTAGCCTTATTTATCCTTGAGAAAATAGTCATTGCACTTCCAACAGTTGAATCGAACCTTTGTAACTTTTCTAACTGGTTAAAGAAAAGATAAATACTATCACCTCATGAACATATATAACCATGAAACTTCATTAGACTTATCCAAAATACCAACAAATATCTCAATATGTAGATAGATCTTACCGCTCTCATATCTAGGGGATCGATAAAATATTTTCCTTTAAGTGCTCCCCCTAAGCTAAAATAGACTTAGTTTGATGATGAATCCTCTGAACTAGAGGATGATGTCTTTCTCTCAGATGGATTTATTTCTTCATTATTGTCTTCTTTCTTCATCCATGTATTCTTCATCTCACTTTTAAATTTCTCAGCATCAATAATTTTCTTACCCTTTCTATCTTATGACCGGTTGGGTGACTGGTTCCTAAACTGACAATATCTTGCAAGATGACCAAACCTATGGCATTGGAAATAAGATGTACTAGTTGACCTCCAGGGTTGATCATTTTCTCTCTATGTTCTCATTCTAAAATTTTCTTCTAGGTGACCATAGTTACCGCATACTGAACATGTGACATTGAATCACCTCTCCCTTCTATAAGGGTTTATTGGTTTGACTATAGATCTAGGAACATACTATTGGAAAAATGGTCATCACTCCTCTTGGGATTTGTGACATGACTTAACCACCTCTTGTGTCTTCTATAAGTCTAGTGGTTGTATCGGGCATTAATAGGTCAATCTTTTGGTGCAACGATAACTACTACTTGTTACAAGTGGTATCTTGGTCACAGGTTCAAATGCCCTCGGGTAATGTTGAGGGGGTGATTGTTGGAAAAATGGTTAGCACTCCCCTCAGGATTTGTGACATGGCTTAACCACCTCTTGTGTCTTCTATAAGTCTAGGGGTTGTATCAGGCATTAACAAGTCAATCTTTTGGTGCAACGACAACTACTACTTGTAAAACATACACTTTAGACCTACAATCCTTAAATATATGACCATATTTATTACATGTATAATAATATCCATCAAATTTACCACCACTGGATCTACTTCTAGACCTAGATCTACACTCATAAGCAATATGACCATACTTGTGACAATTGTAGCAATAACCATCGAAAGAGTAAGGTTTATCCACTAGTTTTCTCCTACACTCATTTGTAGTATGAACAAGATTACCACAATTGAAATAGATGGGTTTGTTAGGTTTCTTACCATAATTTTGTTGATTTACCTTTAGATCTTGTTGTGGATCCTTTGATTTGGATGACTCTCCAACTTCAAAGGTGCCTTGATTAGTGTATCCAAGACTAGTTTTATCCTTATTTATCCTTTGGGTCTTCAATTTTTCATCAAGCTTTTGTGAACTCTCATTATACTTCTTTAGTTACTCATTATATTCTTTCTCAGTTTTTAGTTCTTTCTTCAATTTTACATTTTCTTCTCTCATTCTTTCAATTTCACTTACAACTTGTAGATTTTCTTCAACTATATCCTACATTTGACTTTGATACAAAGAATATTCCTATCTTAGTCTGTCAAGTTCTTCATCTTTTTCCTTTAGGGCATCCTTAGAAAATTTATTTTCATCTTTAATATATTTCCTTGCATCCTTAGTAGTTCTTCTTCCTTCAAGCTCTTCACACATCCTAACTACTTGACCTCAAGTTCTTTCCTCGGATTTGATATCTCTTTAGTCATTTTATTATTTTCCTTCATCAGATCTACAATTGCCTCCTCATATTTGTTAAATCCACTTGCTTTTGATAGTTTCTATATGTAGTCTTGGATTTCCCTCAATTTCTTAGTAAATTCTCTTCTTTTTTTAGGGGAGTTATTCATCTTTTCATGTAGGTCATTCATCATCTTGTTTACATTCTCAAGTTGCTTCTCATACCTGTAACTCTCCATATTGGTTTTTAGGGATCTTCTCATCAAGTAGTTAAGATTAATACAAAGAGGACCAAAGATCTGATACTAATTGCTAGTATTTGAAGGTACAAAGAGGAGGGGTGAATCAATACAAATAGGTAACCCACTAATTCAACCACATGTTTGATTAAATTTAGTATAAACTTCCAAATAAAAAAACATATAACTAATACAATGAAATAAAAACAAATAACATCAGACATCCACACATGTATCACACATAATTCATTGATTTTTCTCATGGAAATCCTCAACTGGATGGAGAAAACCATGGTGGAGATGAAACCCACAATCTCTTTACTACAGTAAAAAGGTTTTCTTTGTTAGGATCTACAAATACCCTTTCTGAGGGTTCACCCTATTAGGAGTGACTAGTACACTATTAGGAGTACAATATATCTATTAAGATCTACCTCGCTAGAGAATTTAAAAATATTTTTGAGAGTCCACTCGGCAAAGGGATTCACAATAGCGGACCCATTAAAGTCCACTCGGTTAAGGGATTTTTCTTGCTAAAACTATTAGGGAATAAAAAGTAATGATCTAGATGTAGTACTATTCTCTTGTCAGATCCAATATTCTCTCTACTCTTTGTTACTGCTCTCTGATCTACCTCTACTCAAAAACTTGATCACAACCCTAACAATCATGAATTTCACTTCACACAATCATAAACCAAAAACAACTAACAAACACCTTTTCAATAATAGCAGTACTCAATAAATACTTAACTTGCACCACATTAATCTTCACCAAAATTCAACTTTCAATCTTCTCGCTCAAATATATCTCACCAAAACACATATCTCGATGTTTGTAAAATGTCTTCTAGCACCACCTCAATCCATGATAATATTTACATGTGATATTCACAAGAATAGTCAAGACCTATTGACAATCCCAAATTGCTTCTAGAATATTCAATCCATGTTTTCCTTGAGCATATACATGATACCTCATAAAATCCTTATCTAAGACACATCACCATAATAAATATACACACCACAATATCCATATCACTCACCGATCTAAGATTTACCACTGGTAGCTCAAGAACTTAGTCTCTTTAACCTATAGCCTCTTCTACCACTGTGATGCTTGCACATTGATTGTCCAAATAAGTTGCAATTGTAATCATAATGACTTATGATCATATACATTCTATGTATAAGACTACTCCACTTAAGTCTAACTCTAGCATGACCACTACCAAAATATTCATTTGTAGTAGTACTTCATGTACACTAATTACTATACATATTTATTTTCTTCTTATCGATCAAACATTGACCTTAGTAATTATCCTAGTCAGATGTTGTGACTATGTTTCTATCAATGACAACCAAAATAATAGTCACCTATGACCTCTCACCAAAATCCATCACTATCCCAAAAAAATGGAGACGTGGATGGTGAATTTTATTGAGATCATAAAAGGTAGGAAAAAAAAGATTGATTAGGGAAAAATATTAGTGATAATATCAATGAACAATTGAAAATTTTGAAGACCAACCCAAGGTTCTACATGACCTCTTATATTGTATACTTACTAGTATCTTGGGAACAATATCTAGGTCTATACAAGAAGGGATCATTGTAGGATTCAAATGCATATCCCCACACAATATACCCTTCATTGGTGAGGAAGGAAAAGATAAAAGATAAAAGTCTAGAGTATATGATAAGTATAGGATAGTGAATGATTCTGTCATATTCGCAATCATTAGATTAATTTAAGGTGATTATGCTAAGAGACTTTTAGAAGAAGTTGCAGAAAAGGTTAAGATGGTTGGGAGTTACTAAATTCAATTTTGAACATTTTCCACATATCAAAATAGTAGGGTGCACACTAAAGCCCAAGAAACTACCAAGGTACCCTTCAAATAAGATCATCCTAATGGAAATGAGTAGGTAGTTATATGACACCCACAAGTTCATTGTAAAGAAGAATAACCACCTTTGGGACTTCCTGATATCTATCAAAGATTACGAAGTCCAAGATACCAATGCGTGTAAGTCTATTTGTTTAGAATTGGATGTGCACCCCTTGGAAGAGCTCAAACTCAGAAGAGGAAGGTTTGACCACATAAGAACCTTAAACAAGATAAAGGGAGATTATTATAAGCATGAGCCTCATTTAGAGGATCAGTGGTCAAATTGCATTTATGACTACAAGGTCAAGGTAAGAGATTACTGCAGGTTATCATTGGAGTTGGCCCAATATTTCATAAAGATCCACATTCCCCCATGAGCTTAGAAGAAGGATTCGAAAGATGTTTTGGATCCTTTGTACAATAAGGAAAAGGTCTACACATTCTATCCTAAATGTGTAAGTTAGAGCTTTAGAGAATGATGATAGAAATCATAGGACAAGGGACATAGTGACATTAACAAACAAGTGGTTACATCTACCTTTGAAGATGTATATAGTGCCTATGAAACCCAAGGTGGATCTCTGAGAAAAGATAGACAAGGAGAATAGGATAAAAGTAAATATTACTACATTCAAACCAACATATCCTCTTTGTCTAGGTAAGGTTATTGTTCATGCAAGGAAAATGGTAGTAAGAGGCCTTGCATCTAGGATGCCAGTATATTAAGAGCCAAAGAAGAAAACTTATCTACTACCTACTCCATCCACTCAATTTAATCCAAATATCAGCCCTACCTCATGTACAATTACATCTTATCAGGTTACATATTCATTGGGAAAATGAAATATTCTCGCATTCAAGATTTGAGTTCCCAAGAACATAGATCTAGAACTAAAAAATAAAGTGTATTGAAGGCTCAAAAGGAATACAATAGTTTCTCCTATCTTGGATACATTCCTAGAAGAAGAACTCAATGAGGATGACTTCCCTCTTGTGAGAATCACTCAACAAGCTACCATTGTTTCTTGAGAGAAAGAAACAAAGGAGGAAGATAGGTTTGATTTGTAGGTTGAAACCTTGGGGTTTGAAATAGGCATTGAGAAAGAAATGAATGTTGGAGATTAACTTGGGCCAAATGAGTTCTATGTATCAAAATTTGAAAACATCCTTGATTTTAGAGATTTGTCACAAGATGTTCTTGGTGGAGGTGCAGGGATCAGTGGATATACTCCACAAGACACAATACAAATTGATATTAAAATCCATCCACCATTATGATCAGAAGAGCCCCCTATAGAGATGGTCTAGGAGGAACAAACACAAGCCAATATCTAGGTTCCTCCATCTACTAAAGAAATTCCACAAGAGGAAACTTACAAATGGGACACACAGGGAAATGTAAAGGATGATGAAAAAGAAGCATCCACCCAAAAAGAATTGGAGGAGGGAGAAATTGATGCTATTTTAAAAACTAAGGAGCCTAAGGGTGATGAATCAATGCAGATTGAGAAGAAATTAAAAGAGAAAACATAGGTTCCCCACCTCAGATAGAGCAGGAAATTCAAGAAAATCTAGAGCAAGAGTGATAAGATGAGTCTACATCCCCTCAACCTTCTAAACATAGAGGGAAAACTCTGAAGAAGTAAATGTAGGAAGAGGAAGCATAGGAGGTAGATATGTAATTTGGGCCATCAATGATCAATGTAGCTCCTTATGAACCACTGGCGACTAGCTCCAAACCTTCTTAGTTACCTAAGGCACTCCAACCCTAGAAAATAAAATACATAGAGATAGAGGGTTTCAACCTATCCCAAATTGGTCAGGCATTCCACAAAGGGGATGCTAGAAGAAAGGATCAATAAATTACATATGTGAGAAGAGATAGAAGTGGGAGTTAGAAGGCACGGGCTGAAGTACCTCCACCCAATGTTAGTGTAGAATATTTTACACTAGATGAATATGTCATGGAAGAGGTAGACTCAGGAGAACCCACCAGGGAAGGTGGAAAAACATTATCAGTATTAGGTGTTAGATAATTGTTGAAATATATGCATTAGGAAGAGATTAAAATTTAGGGTTTGCATCAACAAAATAAAGTCCTTAAGGACTGCATTTCTCAAATAATTGGTCCCATTGACCAATCTAACCTAGAGGCATCATTGAAAGAGGCGCTAAAAAAGAGAGTGGTCCCAGAGGCTTCAAACATTCCTAATTATTTTTCAAAGGCTTGTGCAGACTGGAGAGAAGAATTAGAGGGATTTGGTAAAGATAATATTGGGCTCATTTTTAAACATTTTTAAATTATTATCATAGAGATGACTCGACTTTTGTACTTAGTTTCAAGGGAACACAAAATTGTGAATTGTGCAGAGATATGGGAGTATACGTTAAAGGATTTAAAGAAGATCAGAAAGGAATATTATGATATCTTGATGGAAATATATGAATATTTAGAGTAAGAAAAAATTGATCTTTGGATAAGGGTGATTGGTCATCCATTTCTTTTCCCAATTCTATTTCTCATTTGGTTTCTTCTTGTTCCACACTATTTTTCTATGTGAACAAATCCATTGCATGCATAGAACTTAATGTCATTTTTGTTTTTGGAAGATTTTTTCACAACATCAGTAACGTCCACTAATACTTGATTACAGTTCCACATAAGCATACATCTATGATCTGATACACTTTATCTTTGACTGTACTCTCTAACTTTTCTTCACTTATTAGAGGCTCAGATCTGAATTCTCTACATCAAATACTCAATACCAAAATTTTTCATATGCAGCAAACAAAACTTCATACCCTAATCCATCAATCTTATAGTTTCACAACCAAAAATTAAATTACATAAAGTTGGCCCCAAAATGTTCTATAGATATAGGGAACATGTTGACCAACACTGAAAAAATAAAAAATAAAATATCATTGCGAGCCAAAATAATCATACAAACATCTCAATGTATGTTAGATCCATCAATTAAAATAAAAAATTTATTTCCAAAACTAATTTTCCATGTCCACAAATAGATTTTTCCACCCAGTCATTTGTTCTTACTGTCAAACAAAAAAACTAATGCACGGGTTAATGTAACTATCATAGATCAAGTATTAGCTAACATTGAAATTATAGAATAAGAATCTGTATACATAAAACATACCTCCCTTATATTTATCATAAAAGATATGAACCTATAAATTTACATCAAACCAAATATTGATTGTTGACAGAATACATTGTTCTTTATTTCAATACTTAGATAATTTCTTATTGCGAACCATTCTGACTTTCGGTATGATCTCCTACTACAATACCCATGTGAAATTAGAGGTTAGTTTTGATCAATGACAAAACCAAGGCATATATGAAATATCTCTTTCCAATAGTGCAACATGTAGATGTCTCCTTCGTCCATTTTTTTCCAAGGCTAAGACCTCCAAACTTACTTAGTACATTCTTTATGTTTTATATTTTATATTTCTAAAGTCAGAATATCTGTATATAGAGTAGTTTTTACTTTATTTTTATTTTTGCATTCTGTCATATTAACTTAGTATAATTATATTAGAGTTGTTCCAATTCATTTAAGTTAATGTCTAAGTTAGTTTAAATAGATTAAATTTTTTCCCCTTAGATTCACATATCTATATCATTGCGGCAATGTACAAAAGATTTATTCTTGAGGAAGGTATAAAATCCCTTACTCTACATTTTGGTGAACATAATGTGAATGTTGATATGTCAGATCTTTTTGTTCAAGGATTTGATGCATTTAACAAGACATTTTCTAAGGACAGATTTGACATATTAGATGATGCCTTAGGTTATTTATTAGGTACATCCCATCATGATTCTAAGTCCATCAAACACCTTCTATGTTAGACAACTCCATTGTTGATACCTAGTGAGTCCATGAATGTCATTGTAGTCTCGACGGTTCCCTAAAAACCTAAGAGATTGGTCATTTGTGTGACTGTTTCTATCCCCTCACCTAAAATGGTGAATTCCACACATAATGGGTCATGAGGAAGTAGTTCTTCCAATCTATTTGTTGAGTTATCTCGATATAGGAATGAATCGTATAACACCATCACTCATACTATAATGCTCAAAAGAACAAGGATAACCTTAACTATCATGCAATTTGATTTTATTGCCTTCTCAATTTGTTCTTCCTCAAGCCCTTAAACCCATGATTAAGAAATCTAGTGATTACTATCTTATCAAGAAACTTCTTTTTAGTGATACCAAGATCTCACTTTGGGATTTTCTTTAGACAACCTCAGTCTATTAGGAGATTCTTCAAGGAACTCTTCAAAATATTTTCCTTCCTTCCTCTATAGGGATAGCATATGTGAATGATTTGAAGGATCATATTCATGCAAATATGTTGAAAATCATATTTTACCTGCACAAAATCTCACGTCTAGAGTCAAGGAATCTTGCAGATCCTTTGATGATTATAGTATTTGTAAATGGGGTGAGAATAAGATGAACCCTCATTGACACTGGTTTGGTACTCAACATATGTGATTTAGACCTAACCCCCAAAATTAAGGTGGATAAAAATTCATTAGCAACATCTTCTTTTTTCATTAGAGGATTTAACAACACATGAAAGACTATTATAGGTACAATTATCCTACCTTTTAAGTTTTGAGTTGTAGTCATTCCTACCTTGGTTAATGTTATGCCAGGGCCTCTTCCCTACAACCTCTTTTTGTAAATACCATGGTTACATGCCTTGGGGGTAGTCTCATCTACCCTGAATGGGTTAGTTAAATTCATGGTTGATAATAAAGTAATCACAATAAAGGTTGATCTTGATGCCATGCATCTATGTCAAATGGAGGCCATGGGTTAGACATTGGTTGCTCCCTCACTTAGGAATTGCATTCCTTTAATGAATTTCACTATGATGACACCTTCTTCATTGACCCCACTCATGGGGGAGATTCAAGGGGAAATTTCCCAAGAAGAAAAGGATAATAAAGTTCTAATTCCTCCTAAGGTTGACTCTCTTAAAGTTGACCCTCCTAAGGTTGATCCCCTTAAGGATGATCTACCTAAGGAAAATAATCAATAATATCCTTCCACTAAATCCATTGAATATCCTTCAACCCTATAAATTAATGCATACATAGGTGATGATTGGGGAACTTTAGATTTCACTAACTCTCATGTAAGAGATTATAAAGCCAACCCGATCAACCCAAAGATCCAAGAGATTGCATTTTGTGTGGCTACAAGAGCTGACTATGCCTTTGTAAAGACTTGTGATTCATACCACATTGATCATTTCTTCTACACTAATCCCCCAAGTTCAAAAGAGATTTAGTCAATCTATGGAATATTATATGAAATGATTTCTAGGTGTGTCTATGATGGAAGGGGTTGTAGGCCTGACCATGAAGGTATCAAGGTCCCCTTAGAACCTGAATTTTGGAGTCACACTACTGGAATAAGATATCATAATTTTGAATGTAAGGAGAAACCTTGGTTAAACATTGACATTATTCTTGTTGATTCCTTAGATTTAGTTCATCTAGAACTCATTGACTCATATATGAGTTCAACTTTAGTTCCTTTGGATGTCTTCTCTTCAAAAGAGGCCCTTTAGGAATTTTTGGGTGTCTACGATGATTTACCTTCTTATCATCACAAAAAAAATATTTTCTTATTGTTTGGAGATTCCAGAATACTTTGGGGAATGTATCAAATATATGAATGAGGGGGTTCCCCTCTCTTACATTGATGATAATTCTTTAGTGCTACATCCAGAAGACCATAATGTCCTTATAAAAGGTGAAACTATTGGTATCCCTATGGATTCCAATCATCCAAAAAGAGTCGTTGGAGTAGGGAAGTATCTTCATAAGAAGTTAGGTCCCACAATGATTTCTTACAACAATATTATAATGTCTTTTTTTGGGCATACCAGGATATGCCAAGAATTGATGAATCGTTATGGTTTAAAATATAGTCCTAGCACCCAACACTAAGCTTGTTAAACAAAAGATCCAAAATATGTACCTATGGATGGAATTAATGGTCAAGAAAAAAATAGAAAAACTTTTACAATATGGTTTTATTCATCCCATTGACTATTTTCCCTAGATATCAAATATTGTGCCTGTTAGCAAGCCTAATAGATGTATTTCATATGCATAGACTTCCATGATCTAAATAATTCATCTTTGAAAGATGATTTTTTGTTACCTAACATAGATATGATTGTTGATTCTACAATAAGCCATGCACTTCTTTCCCTTATGGATAGATTCTTAGGATGCAATTAGATTTTAATAAACCCAAAAGATCAATACAAGACTACCTTTACTACCCCTTGGGGTACCTTTTTGTATGTGGTGATTCAATTTGGATTGAGAAATGGTGCACTATATATCAATGAGAAATTAATATCATATTTCATGACTTCATTCATAAGATATTGGAAGATTATGTGGATGACATCTTGGTGAATTCAATTCTTTTTCATGACCATGTTGATAATCTTTGGCTTATCTTTGAAAGGATACGTCTCTATAAGATGAGATTGAATCCTCCAACATGTGTTTTTTGTGTTGATGTTGTAAAACTATTAAGATTTTTTTTTATCTCTGAGAGAGGAATAGAAGTCTATATAGATAATATTTATTCTATTGTCAACATGCCTCCACCTAAAAACATCTCTCAAATTCACAGATTGCAAGGGAAGATCCAAGCCATAAAGAGATTCATCTCTTAGCTTGTTGATATGACCTTACCATTCAAACAACTTTTGAAGAAAGATGTGCAATTTAAGTTGCATGAGGAATGTTAGATGGCCTTCAATTCCATATAGGACTATCTAGCTATCCCTCCTATTTTAATTTCAACTATTCAAGACTACCCCTTTCTCCTTTACATCTTGACATCCCTAAATGATCTTGTATCCTTGTTGATGATTGAAAATAAAGGGCTTTCTATTACATTAGCCACATCTTGGTTGACTATGAAACTTTGTATTGCACCATAGAGAACAAAAATATTCTAGCTTTAGTGCTTACCACATAAAAGCTAAGACACTATCTAATCCATGTAGAAAATTGAGTTCTCACCAAGAATGACCTTTTAAAACATCTCTTCTCTAGGGATAATATATTAGGAAGACTAGCTAAGTTGGTCATATTACTCTTTTGAGTTTGATTTAAAATTTATAACTCAGAAGTCAGTTAAAGGGTAGGAAAATGATAATTAGTTAGTGAAGGGACAATCCTCAAAGATGTTGATGGGTATAGGTGTCAAATAGGTTCAAATTTCAGTCTCATCCTGATATCCCCCAAAGGGAAACCCATTCCCCTCTCTTTCTTCTTGGAATTCCATTGTACAAACATCACCAAGTATGAAGTCCTCATAGAGGGACTATGTGCCACAATTATTGTTGAGGTTAAACACCTTCGTATACATGGTGATTCCAAGTTAATTGCAAATCAGATCACTAGGAAATATAGAGAAAATCATTCAAATCTATCTTAGTATAGAGAGTTGGCTTTAAAACTTCTCAAAAAATCCTCCCACTATACTATAGATAGTATCCCTGGGAGAGAAAATTGACATGCAGATACAATGGAAAGTGTAGCTTCCCTGGTCCAGCCTGATTTTAGCATATGCATACCATTTTTTGGTGCATGTTTTACAATATCTAGTGGTATAAAATCAACCTATCTCTAATAATCTTTTGTGTGATCATATAAATTCAAGAGAATTCTTTTATGACATATATGCCTATCTCAATAATAGGAGTTTTCCCTATAGTGCAGGTAAAGGTGTTCACATCAGAATCATAAGTCTTTCTACATGTCATATAATATTATCTAATTTTATATATTGTAGGTCATATAATGGCCTCTTTCTTTACTACCTAACTAAGGATAAACTGCCTCTTTCTCTCTTTGAAACCCATTTACGATCCACTAAAGGGAACACTGGTAGTAAATCCTTGGTACAAAAGTTAGTTTGCATGGGATACTATTGGAAAAAAAATGGAACAAGACTCCTTTTCCTTTGTCAAGAAATGTCCCCAATGCCAAAAACATAGTAACTTGATATGTGCTCTCTCTCAGGAACTCCAAACTCGGACATCCTCGTGGCCTTTTTAGACTTGGGGTTAGATATTATTGGAAAAAAATATCCCCCATCCTCAATAGGACATACCTTTCTCATTAATACTATGGATTATGTCACAAAGTGGGTAGAAGTGGCCCCATTAAGGCCCACCACAACATAAACTATCTGTAGCTTCCTTTTGAATAATATTATTTCTCATTTTGGATTTCTTTCCATCATTATCTTAGATAGTGGTACATGTTTCAAAAATAAGGAAGTGAAGCAATTCCTCAAGAAGTTTCATATTTTGTATCACTTTTCATTATGCCATACTATCCTCAATATGGTAAAAAAATTTGTGGAAGATGGTAAAAAAACATGGAAGAGATTAGCATGTTCAATTGACCTATAGTTTTTGGGTATACCACACCAACATTTGTATGGATATAGAAACTACTCTTTATAGCCTTGTCTATGGGGTTGATGCTCTAATACCTCTCAAACTTGAGATACCATCATTGAAAATTTCCCTAAGAGGAGTAATTGATGATGATACTAATATTTTTAATCATTTACATGAGCTATAAATGTTGGATGAGTGTCATCTTAGGGCCCTCCAACATCTACAAGCTTGCCAAAAATATCTTTCTAAGAAATATAACCAAAATGTGCTTTCGCGCTCATTTAAGGTGGGTGATCTCTTTCTCTATTAGATTTAGAGAAATGTAAATGCACCACCTAACCAAAGAGGAGTTTAGTCCTAACTAGTTAGTTCCATATATTATCATCTTAATTTATAGGTCTAGAGCTTACGGGTTGGCCGATATGGATGGTACTCCACTCAAGGAAACCATAAACACAACACACTACAATGTTTTATGCTTAATGTATCAAATGTCTAGTCCCATAAAGGGGATTCTATGACATCCTATCATTAACACAAAGACTATTTGTGTTATAATAAAAGTGTATGCATGTATGTGTGTGTAGTGCAATGACCATGATACTAAAGCTACAATATGCACAAATCACAAATAAACACACACACACACACACACACACACACACACACACACATATATATAATTTAGCATCTAAATCCATCCATATATATTAGATCATCATATGAAATATACATGAAAAATATAAACCATGTGATGCCATCTAATCTAACCATAAACACATAAAAAATCCATAAACATACATAGAAAGGAAAAACATAATAGAAACCATGAGATACATAAGATGATAAAAAATTTCTAGTAAAAATAGATGCACCGAGAATCGATGTTCATGTGGTGTGTAGATTCTTAAAATCATCCCATAACATTATAATTATTTAATTATTTAATTTATATTCCTTTTGCTTATTTAATTAAATTTATTTAATTGAATATGGCTCATTATTCTATAGTATTTAAATTAAAAATTTAAATACCCCTCTTGAAAGTGTATTAAATTTTATTTAATACCCTTTCCCCACATAAATCCACGTTAAATAAATTATAATTTATTTAAATCCCTTCACATTATATTATTCTTGTAAATCATGATTAGTTTAATTTTTAATTAAATTAATCTTAAATCTGAACCTAGATCCTACCCTACACACATCACTCTCAACAAATAGACCTACTTCTTAATTAACTAAGGTTAATTAAGCTAATTTTTGGATCCCTACACCCATTAGCCTTAATTATTTTCTCACACGTGTGAGAAAATTTCTAAAAATTGCCTTTTCAAAATAATCCACGTAAGATATAAAAATATATTTTGTGTATATATTTTTATATCTATGTGTGTGTGTATTGAAAATGTTGTGGACATATATTACCTCCTAATCCAAGACAAGGAGATTCCAATTGATTAACCAAAAGGAGACAATCAATGCACAAAGGAATCAACTGGTTATGGATAAAGATGGAAAGGGGATCTAATCTCCTAATTATGAAGTAAAGCAATAAATCAAAAAGATTAAGATAAAATGAAATACTTATCTTCTAATGTAGCAGATCTAGAAATTGTTATTTTCTAGTGTCTGTACTGAGTTTCTGGAAATTCTGCAACCAGATCTGGCCTGGAAACACAAAGACAAAGAAAACCTAGAAATCTTTTTCTTTTCTGAGTCAGGTCAACCTTGACCGAAATACAAGTCGACCTTGACCTCTGTTGCTTTGACAAAAAATCTGTTCATGGATCCTAAAATTTTTCCAAAAAAGGTATTTGAATCTTCTCTGTAATTCATTGTTTTGTACCTACACTTGCAAGGAAAAAATGGTTTTGTTGTTTGGATGAGTGGTTTGCCTTGGTCAAACCTTAGTTTTGGAATTAACCTTGAAATAGAATTGAAATGGAGAATGCTAACAAGTAGTAGAAGAAGATCTAACAATGAAGCTATGATATTCAATATATATGCAATTGTATTTGAAATGTAAACAAGTATGTTAATATGAAAGATTAGACTCAACATCAAAAACCATAAATGTAAATTAAAAGCTCCATGATTGTATGCTTGGGATCCACCTTGAAGGAAGAATGAATGAATCTTGAGGATGCACAAAGGATCTTGAAGGAAGATCACACCACCATGATGGATAGATCTAGGGTTTGAATGATGAATCTTGAATGCTTGAACCAAATCCCTTCAAAGGCTTGAATTCTTGAATCCTTGATCTTCAATGGAGAACTTGAATGCTTGAGAGGAAGACTTGGAAACCTTCATTGAACACTTGGAAGCTTCAAAGCATTTAGAACAATGGATTATTGAAAGTATAACAATGGATGTTGATGATCCTCCTTATATTTCTTGATCTTTCTTGCTTGCTCCTTTTTTCCCTCTCCCTAAAATGAGAGGATAAGGCTTCCTTATATACTAGTCTAGGGAACCAACTTCTAGAGAGGATGACATATGATAAATAAATTCCCATTAGGCTCATACCCATAGGAGTGGACCCATATTAAATTTCCTTAAAGAGTCACCGCTTTGAAGCCCGAAGCAGTTGACTCAGAAGAGAAAAAAAAGAACTTTTGAGCATCCCCCACATTAGGCACACTTTTCGATGAAAAAGGGAGACTTGGGTCAAGGTTGAGGTCGACCTTGACCTAGGTCAAGGTCAAGGTTGACCCTGACCTATGTCAAGGTTGAGGTCAAACTTGACCCAGGGGGTTAAAAGCCCTAGAAAATATGCCAAGTGGGGAAAACAATGCCCAGAGAGGCCCAATCAGAATCCTAAACAGGCATAAAAGATGGAAAAGGGGCAAAAATTAGAGGACAACATGATAATGGCCCAAAACACCCCCTAAGGAGGAATAAATAGTCTTAACATTGAAGTGCTTCCATTTTAAGATGATACATTAAGCCCCCACTTTAGCGGGAGTATGGAAATCAAACATACTCATGGTAAAGTTAGAAGAAAGACTCTAGCAGATCACAACAAGGTAGAACATCACTTAGTTAAGGACATGAGCCCCCAAACCAAGGATTCTAACTTGACATACATGCATGAGGGTACAAAAACAAAGAGAAAATAAAGACAAAGCTAAAAGACACAAAACTAAGAGGGGCTAGTACAAAAACAAACCCAAATCAACTAGCAAAGGAAACCTTGCTAAGAAATGCTTCCTATACTAATATCATATTTGGAAAGCTATCAAAAAAGCATAAATGAATACATAAGAAAGACAAGAGCAACACTATAAATAGCATAGCTTCATGATCTAATCCTACTAGCATGAAAGAGAAAGAGAGAAAAAGAGAGAGTGATTGCCTCACCTAGTAAGATGCCCATCTTACTGTAATTACCAAGGAGGGAGAGCCCAACAGGTAGCCAAACCTAATAGTTCACCCATAAACTATGATTTGTAGTGGTAATGCATCTTCTGATGACTTTTGGAATACCCATAGATCCACATTCTTGTATCACTATGGAATATAAAATGTGTATCTCTTCAAGATTTAGCAACTTATGTGTGTTACCTTCTAAGGATTTAGCATATTTGAAATTGAAAATGCATGTCTCTTCAGGATTTAATGACTTATGTGTGTTACCTTCCAAGGATTTAGCATATTTGAAATTGAAAATGTGTGTCTCTTTAGGATTTAGCAACTTATGTGCATTACATTCCGAGGATTTAGCATATTTGAAATTGAAAATGCATGTCTCTTCAGGATTTAGCAACTTATGTGTGTTACCTTCAGAGGATTTATCATATTGCAAAATGCAAACTATAACATAAGGGAGGCCCTATATATGCCCCCCTTCTTATTGTGGCTACCTAATAGATAGGATAAGGAAGAGAAGGAGGATACCTACTTCACAAAGTAAGGAGATATCTTGTTAACAACAATGTACACTATATTCTTAGCAAAGAGTATTGACCCTTACATCGAAGAACATAGATAATTGTGAAAAAGGATATGTCACTTATGGAAAAAGGATCCTCAAAGAGAAAGAGATCTTATCAACAAGATCCCCACCGTAGAGGAGTGCTTTGGATAAAATATCATCTTTCAAAGAAAAGAAAAGAGGGTCCAAAGATTCAATCATCAAGCTCCATGTGATCAAGAGGAAGAGGAACCTTGGAATGAAGGAATCAAACTCTAACCCTAAAACAAAGGTGAGAATTTATAAAGAACATAATCTATAAAATAAAGAAGAGGTGATGACCTAGGACAACAATCTCTCACATAAAAGGATATACATAGCCAAAACATCAGTCTATATAATGAAATAATGTTGCAGAATAAACAAATTCCACTAAGCTAAGGAAAGTAGATCCCTAGACAGAGAGAAAGAAGGAAAACCTTGCCCCCCAGAGATGAAAGCAAGGGATACGTTTGCAAAAAAAATATCTTTATAAAAGATATCATGAATACTAGAAGAGAGCTATGGATGTCTATGAGCAAAGGAAAGTGACGTGAGGAGATGGAAGGTAAAGGTGGAATCGGGGTTAATTGACTCTACTTAAACCCAAAACAAGCCCTGTGAAGAGTTACACACGGAAGCAATATGAAAAAATCCAATAAAGTCATAAAAAATTGTAGCTATGAGACAAGCAACTGGCAACAACATTGGATCAAATGTTATATTAACAATAACATGCCTAGTTGTGATGCCTTCTGGGTTTCGGCCTTATGCATTGAATTTATGAAATCAGGATCACAATTCACATCCTTCTTCTTGTTCTTCTCTAATCTACCTCTAATCTAACTAAGCCATCTCTACAACATCCCAAGCTTTCAATATATAGCTCACAAAGACACAAGTCATCTAGTCAAGCATTTAATTACATTATAGGTCCACTTAGGAGGAGAAACTAAAACTAAAGCTAGAAACAACAAAACATAATGCACCTTAATATTTAGGTCCGCACATGATCCAAGAACATATCCTCAACTGCACAAGATCCAATTTCCCTAGATGGAACCAAACAAGGCAAAATACCACACATTTCATGTAAAACTAGTGGTAAATCTATTAGAAATAGGAAATACTAAGAAGGGGGGGTGAATCAGTATTTCACAAACTTTTACTTTTGCTCACGTATGGATATAACAGATTACTTTAAAGCATAAGAAACTAAATAGCATACATAATAGTAAATGTAAAGAACTCATAACACATGATATTTTCTCGAGGAAACCCTGGCCAAGGGAAAACCCCAGTGGGGATGGTACCCACAAAGATCCACTAATCAAAAGATATCTTGTTAAGGATGTTGACCCTGTTAGGAGCTTGTTACAATCATATAGTGTATCAGTCCTAGTTAAGGGACTATAGGCCTTGTTAGAAGCCTTAACCCTGTTAGCAGTTGTAGATACAAAACTTGATTACCAGATGAGCTCACTACCCAAACAAGTAATACAAATGTTTACTGATTACAATATGGTACTTCTTACAACTTTGCATCAACAACTTTCGCTGCTATCATAATATACAACTTTCACAAGTTACATTTCAAGTATGTTTGGTACATCTTTATTTATACAAGATACAAACATAATATCTTTCTCCTACTGGCTTGCATATCTTTATCCAAGAGTAAACATCTAGGATTTCATCTCTTTATAATATTAAGTCATTATTTTGACAAGAAAAACAATCCCTTAATTCATTTGCTAGTTCTGCCTTCAAAACTGCTCTATCGGCTTAACTCTATCATCGGTAAAACAATCATAACTTTGTCTGTACTATTTGTACTCTTTTTTGCACTGAGATGGGGTATCCTTAGACACCATAGAGTCTATTTTCAACTGCACAAACTCTAATCATGCTCCAGTGAACGTCGCCAAAAGAAATTGTATCGGGTGCTCTGTCAAAAATACTATTTCATACATAGACAATTTTAGTCTGTGATCTTCCATACTTACTTTCCAGCTTATGCAATCTTCATAGGGAACATATGTTGCCATAATGACAACATCCATGTACATACCTCAGCCAAATTGCCAACAATCTCCCCCTTTGTCATTGGTGGCAACATATGAGAAAATTGGCTAAGTGTACAAGTCAAAATCTCAAAATTTGTATCAAAATTGTGGCCATAGTATAAAATAAGTATACTATCCTTATATCTCCTCAAAATATACACATAATCTATAATACTTCATAATAATCCATAGAACTCCCCCTATGAGTATCCTTCCTTATCATATATAGACAATTTTCTAAGTATCTCTCCCCCTTTGACAACAATGACAAAATAAAGGGTGGAAAGGGATATACAAAATTGTGTCAAAACTTGTACCTTACTATCTTATTGCAAAGCCGGTAGGCTTGCAACATAATCTGAAAAATTTGACTTCCAAGCCTCAAAATCTTTCTCCCATGCCTTCTTAATTGATTATGCTACATTGAGTAAAGTACTCAATCCGTATGCTACAATCTGACAAGCTTGAAGGGATTCAAAGTTGAACTTCTAAAATGATGTCTTAGCGGTAAGACATTCTTCTAGCTGCTCTTCTATTATAGTCAACTTGATTGAGACATGCTATCTCAAGATGTTTATCCTGATAATTTTCCTATTCTTCTCATCATTCAAAGTCCTTATCTCATCACATAATTTTCTGATCTTTTTCTCAACTACACTGATCTTTATGTTTATGCTGGCCATTGAGTTTGTCTCTATTGCAATTTCATCTTGCTTCTCTTTTATCTTTTTCTCTTCCTCAATTATTATATTTTCAGATTTTGTACACTGAATGTACAAACACTTCCTAGTCTCAAGATGTTTCCTTAAGTTCTTAATGTGTCTGTCAAGGATTTCAATGTCATTTTTGATATTCTGACTTATATTCTACAACATCTCAGCTTCATAAGTTGCCTGAGCCTTAACCTTAGCAATATCAGACAAATTAGTGAACTCAACATCAAAAGAATTTATTACCATCTTTGCTCTTTCAAGTGGGTCTGAATCAAAGACTTTTGTAGATATAACACTTTGTAGCTTCTCAGTTAAATCTTTCAGGCTACCTTCCAAATTCTTAACTTTCTTGTTCTTTCCAATAATTTTGTTCAAAGAAGTGATCAACTCTAATTGATCATCGTCATCAACCTCCTTGCTCAAATCTTCAATCAATGTTCCTATTTCTTTCTCCTTTCCAGTCTTAGGAGTAAGATTGATGTCTTCTTGTGGTTCAATAGGTGTATGGGCCTTTGTTTCCATTTTCTCTTCTATTCATGTAGTCTTTGTTTCAATACTCTTTTCTTCCTCTCCCAAAGACAAATTGTCAACAATGTTATGCAAACTATTGAGTACCGCATCATCTAAACCTAAAGTAACTTTTGTTCCTTCAATGTCCATAGATTTTGTGCCAATGTTTATAGAAGAAAAGGGAATATCTTCAACTTCAACTACCTCTGCTGCTACCTCTGCCTGTTCTGAACTCTGTTTCTCTGTTGGTTCTGCAACTGATTGATCTTTGCTATCTTTTCTTGCTACCAAGTTTGCTAACACTTGCACAACTGCCTGTTCAGTTTCAGTCTTCACTTGTTCATACTGACCTCCCATTATTTGTATAGTTCTTCTTTTGGTTCTTAATAGGGTTTCAAGTGGCTTGAGGATCTGTTTAAGGTGGTCATCATCTCTTATGTCATAGAACTGTCTTATCACATTCTCTCTCATTTTAGTATCTTCTTATTGTGCTCTCATCTTTCTTCTCACAAGTTTGTTGTACAAATCTTCTGGTATCTTTCCATGAATAGTATAAAATTTCTTGTTTGTCAAAATCATATGTGTAACCATTGCATTCTCTAGATTTAATATATCAGAGGATCCATATAAATCATAGTATTTGTTCATCTTGGTAAAGTCTCCATGCTGCAATATGTCTTCATTAACTCTTTCTATCCTTGGTTTCCATGATTTCTTCTTTATCTCTGCAACTCTTCTAGGTACTAGTGGAACAATTATTTTTTGTCTTTTACCCAGTCCTAAAGCACTTGCCTTCAGTCTTTTGCTTGGTGCTAAAGAAGAGGGTTTCTCTGTCTGACTAATTTCTTGCTCCTTCTCAGGTTCTTCAACCTTTACCTTAACTTGAATGGGTTCTGCACTTGATGCCAAAGGTGGGATTGATATTATCTCACTTTGCCTTATTGCTTCTACAATCTTTCTTGCAATATCAAATTCCTTCTCACTCATACTTGATTCTTTTAGAATTTTCTTTATTGTAGACTCCACTCTCTCCTTTGATTGTTTCTCTTCCTTAAGTGTCTTTGATGAATCAAAGTTTTCATCATATGTTCCAAATCTGTTGCTATGAGCATCCACTTTACTTTTCAACAATCTACTAACATATCCTTTTGTTTCAACTTTAGAGATTTCATAGCCAAGAGGGTCTATGAATTCATGTCTAGGTTCTACTGCCTCAATGTAAGTGAAATCAGTATCAACCATAAAACATATATCATCTTTGTATTTCTCAACTAGGGATGGAGGAATTCTTGATCTATTTACCACAATGTTCTGAAAAGTTTTCAACACTAACTTTACACTGTCATTAACCTTCTCAATAAGATGTTTCATGTAAACTTTATTGATTCTTTCCATAGTATTCTCACCATCATTCCAATCAATAGTGTAAGGAAATTTTCTTAGTAAGTGGAAGAAAATGTAAGTAACCAATGAAGAAAATCTAAAGTGAGTGTATTTAGCTTTCTTTATCTTTTCCAAATTCTCAAACAATTATATTCTTAGAATTTTACACATATCCACAGGCTTCTTCTCCACACACATCAAATAAGCAATGTGTACCATACCTGCTAGCATATCATCTTCTCTAGAACTTCCATAAAATTTTTTTGTCAAAATCTTACACAAGTATTTTACATCATCTTTCTTAATCTTACTAATGATTATACCTCTGCCATTGTATATTGAACCAGTGTTATCAATCACAATCTTTCTCATGTTTTTCTCATTTAGTGGAATTGCACCAACTTTTGATAATCCAGTCTCATCATGAATTAGGTCTATAGTTATGTCTATAACTCTATCTTCTAACCAAAATTTACCATTATGTATCCTACTCAAAATGATCTTAGTACACTCCTCATCAGCAAATTCATATTTCATAGAGTACTCAATGATTTCATTGTTTTCTAGATGTTCATAACCTTATTTCACTGACATATCCTTGTTGTAAAATTTATAATATTCACCATTAAAGTTACTCTCCCTTAGGGTTTCATATTTGCATCCAAGATAACTTGTAACATTCTCTAAATGAAGAACTCCATCTGGTACGGATGATAAAGCTAAACTAGCATCTCTTTCTGAGGGTTCAAATGGATCTTTCTTAGTTCTAGGTCTGTTCTTATCCTTAATGTTGTGAATCAATGACACATCCATGATTATATCTGATTGCTTAAGCTAATTCAAGATCTTAGTCGGATAAATACCTTAAATTCACAAAATTAGGGCTTTCACTAGATCGACGCTTCAAACTTCTGCAAATCACTTCCAAACTTCTTTCTTCACTTTCCAAATTACTTCTAATCACTTGATAATCACAATAACTTCAATTTCAATCTTTTAATACTTAGCATTTACTCAATTTGACATCGCATTCAATTTTTTTGCCGCTAAAATGCCAAAAACTAATTCTGTAAACCTGCAACCATAAATCTTCTTGCGACCTTGCAAAACATAATATTTATTTTTGCACACTTAACCATAGCATTAGTATAAAATAACAAACCTTCATCTAACTGCGCAAAACTTAACTCATTCAAAATCTAATTCTACACTAATTCTAAGTTCCTAAACTACAAAAATTTACATAATTTAAGTGCTTAAAGAAGGGTTAGGTAAAGACTCATTCTTACCATCAGATACATTACCTTCCTGATTACCTTCAGTGCTGAATATATCTTCTTGATCTGTGCCTTTAACAAATTTTACTTCATCTTCATTGCTACAACAACCTTTCTCTTTGTTTCCTGCATTTTCATTCCTTCTTACATAGTTTCTAGGGTTAGGGTTATGATGATAACCTCCATTGTTCATTCTGCAAAATCTTGCTGTGTGTCCAATCTTGTTACATATCTGACAAATGATTCCATTGGTTCCATATCTAGGTGCTTGCTGATTGATTTGTGTCCTGCAATTTCTAGCAATATGTCCAATTTTGTTGCATCTGTAACATACTATTCCATTTCTTCTTTTCATGTCTTCAGTTGATCTCTGATATGCATTGTTAGTATTTCTAGGCATTCTACTATTGTAATTATTCTCAATAACTTTAGATCTTCTACATTCAATAGCTCTATGTCCAAAACCATGACAATTATAACAATAACCATTAAGAGGTTTGAATTGTTTACCTGTACAATCTCTCTTCATATGACCAGTAGTATTACAAGAAAAACATCTACCTTTGAATTCTCTTTGCATACCTTTGGATGGTTCATCTAGCTTCGATGGTTCTTCTTGCTTCGGTGCATCTTCTTGTTTTGGTGATTCTTCTTGCTTAGGTGCATCTTCAGATTTGTTCTCATCTAACTTATTTTCTTCACTACTTTCACATACATTCAAATCTGGTTTCTTGCTTTCACTAACTATCTTCAATATGTTAAATCCAAGACTAGTTTTGTCATAGAATGGTTTTCCATAATATACTTTCTCATTAATATTTTCACTGTTTGAATATAGCCTCTCAAGTTGTTGTTTGGATTGAGTCAATTCACCTTTCACAATCTTGTTGTATTTCTCAAGTTCATCATACTGCAATTTGACTTTATCAAATTCAGATGTTACCTTGCCAAGTCTAGATTTCAGATCTTCATTCTCATTCTTTAAACTTTCATTCTCAGATCTTAGATTTTCATTTCCATCTTTCAAGCTAAGCTTTAGATTTTCTATCTTCAATTTATGTTTAAGGATCACATTTTCCTTTTCTAAATCATCACAATCTTCAACAGGAATTTCAGATTCCTTCTCAGATTTCAAATCTTCTATCTTACCTTTCAATTTGTCAATAAGATTCTTTGCATCATCATACTTTCTTTCCAAAGTGTTTCTTTCATCAGTAAGCATATCAATTTGTTCAAGAGCTTCTTCAAGATTCTTCTATAACTGATCCATATCCATAGAGATCTTACTCAAGATACTAGGCTTTCCTTGAATGTTCCTTCTCTAAGTAATTGTGCTTTGATACCAATTGTTAGAAATAGGAAATATTGAGAGGGGGGGTGAATCAGTATTTCACAAACTTTTACTTTTGTCCACTTATGGATATAACAAATTACTTTAAAGCATAAGAAACTAAATAGCATACATAATAGTAAATGTAAAGAACTCATAACACATGATATGTTCTCGAGGAAACCCTGGCTAAAGGAAAACCCCAGTGGGGATGGTACCCACAAAGATCTACTAATCAAAAGATATCTTGTTAAGGATGTTGACCCTGTTAGGAGCTTGTTACAATCATATAGTGTATTAGTCCTGGTTAAGGGACTATAGGCCTTGTTAGAAGCCTCAACCCTATTAGGAGTTGCAAATACAAAACTTGATTACCAGATGAGCTCACTACCCAAAAAAGTAATACAAATTTTTACTAATTACAATATGGTACTGCTTACAACTTTGCATCAACAACTTTCACTGCTATCACAATATACAACTTTCACAAGTTACATTTCAAGTATGTTCGGTACATCTTTATTTATACAAGATACAAACATAATATATTTCTCCTATCAGCTTGCATATCTTTATCCAAGAGTAAACATCTAGGATTTCATCTCTTTATAATATTAAGTCATTATTTTGACAAGCAAAATAATCCCTTAATTCATTTACTAGTTCTACCTTCAAAACTACTCTGTCAGCTTAACTCTATCATCGGTAAAACAATCATAACTTTGTTCGTACTATCTATACTCTTTTGCACACTGAGATGGGGTATCCTTAGATACCATAGAGTCTATGTTCAACTAAGAAAACTCTGATCATGCTCCAGTGAATGTCGCCAAAACAAATTATATCGGGTGCTCTATCAAAAACACTGTTTCATACATAGACAATTTTAGTCTATGATCTTCCATACTTACTTTCCAGCTTATGCGATCTTCATAGGGAACATGTGTTGCCATAATGACAACATCCATGTACATACCTCAACCAAATTGCCAACAAAATTGATACCTGAGGGAAATGGAAATAACTTCCAAGTCCAAATGAATTAGGACGTGCGCTCTTAGGAGAAGGTCCAAGAATGGGTCTAAGGCATAACATTAACTTTGCAAGTCATGAAACCAATGAAAACATCAGTGCTAAAACAAACACCAGATAGGTACAGGAAATAGAAACTACTTTTGGTGATGCAAGATTGCTCAAGACCCAAGATGCTCCTGCATCAGACACAGGGTTACAAAAGAACTGATGTCCACATCAGGCATTGCTAATATTATGACCTAAATCATAAAGATCCAATTCAGCTTGAGTAATCCATGAACTATCTTCAACCAGTTTATCTTTCCACTGAACTAGGTATTCTAGGTAGTCCTTTCCTTTATTACTCTTTCTTATTCTACTATTAAGAATCTTCACAATGTTGTCTTTGTCTTTCTTAGGAAAATTCATGTTATCTTCAGTCTCATCAGGTGATTGAAAATACTCAAAGATGTCTGCAATGTTGAATATAGGTGATATATCCATGTCTTCAGGCAATTCTTCTTCATATGCATTTCCACTATCAAACTTCTTCAGAATCTTACAAGGTCCAAATTTCTTCATCTTCAGTTTGTTGTAGGTACAAATTGGAAAAATGTTCTTCTTTAAATGAATCATAACCTCATCTCCAACTTCAAAAGATTTATGTCTCCTTCTCTTATCTACTCTCTACTTATATTTTAGATTACTATCCTCCAAATTCTTTTTGACTTCATCATGAAAAGTTCTCATGTATTTTGCAAAATGATCAGCTTCAACACTTCTAGTTTTAGTAGGTAATTCTCTCAACTCTATAATTCCTTTAGGATGAAATCCAGTAACAATCTCAAATGGTGTCTTTTTCATACTTCTATTCACATAATTGTTATATGAAAATTTAGCTTCACCAAAGCCAAATCCCAAACAACAGGCTTATCTCCAACTAAACATCTCAACAAGTTTCCCAAACTTTTGTTCACAACTTCAGTCTGTCCATCTATTTGAGGGTTAAATGTAGAACTAAACTTCAATTTAGTGCTCATCTTCTTCCAAAGTGTTCTCCAAAAATAACCAGTAAACTTAGTATCTCTATCTGAAACAATAGACTTAGGCAAACCATGTAATCTTACCACTTCTTTGAAAAATAATTCAGCTAGATGCAATGCATCAGATGTCTTCTTAAAAGGTATGAAATGAGCCATCTTAGAAAATCTATCAACCACTACCAAAATAGAATCATTACCTCTTTGAGTTCTAGGAAATCCAAGAACAAAGTCCATACTCACATCTTCTCAAGGTCTATCAGGTACAGGAAAAGGTGTATACAATCCCACGTTCTGACTAGTTCCTTTTTCTACTTGACAAACTCTGCAACTTCTTAGCATTCTCTGTACATCTCTATAAATATGTGGCCAAAAATATCTCTCTGAAATCAACTTTATTGTCTTGTCAATCCCAAAATGTCCAGCAAGTCCACCACTATGCTTCTCCTTTATAAGGTTTTCTCTCATAGACCCTCTCGGTATACATAACTAAATTCCTTTAAACAACATGTCTTCCTGAATGAAATAATTAGTCCACTTATCATTCCTTGTTTTCTCCTTACAAGCCTTCCAACATTCTGCAAAATCAATGTCAGTCTCATACAAATATTTTAGATCATCAAAACCAAGTATCTCAACTTTCATCTCAGTCAGCAAAATTCTTCTTCGGCTCAAGGTATCGACAACCTTATTCAATTTTACACTCTTATGTTTCAATGAAAATGAGAAATTCTACAAGAACTCAACCCATTTCATATGTCTCTGATTCAATTTATTCTGACTTCCCAAATACTACAAATCTATATGGTCAGTATACAACACAAAATCTTTAGGCATCAAATAATGTCTCCATTTCTTCAAAGCTTGAACAATAGCATAGAATTCCTGATCATAAATTGAATATTTTCTCTTAGCATAATTTAACTTATCACTAAAGAAATTTATAGGTCTTCCTTCTTGACTCAAAATAGATCCAATTGCACTTCCACTAGCATCACATTCAAGTTGAAAAACTTTGCTGAAATCTGGCAAAAAAAGTGTAGGCAATTCTGCAATCTTTTATTTCAATGTTTCAAAACTCCTATGTGCTCCATGTGTCCATTTGAAATCCTTTTTATCTCCTCTCATAGTTTCAGTCATTGCATTACAAATAGAACTGAAATTTTTGATAAACTTCCTATAAAAACTTTCCAATCCATGAAATGATCTTACCTCTCCAACATTCTCTAGTGTAGGCCAATCAAGAAAAGCTCTGAATTTCTCGAGATCCATCTTCAATCCATCAGCTGAAATCACAAAACCAAGGTACACAATCTCCTCTTTCATAAATGAACATTTCTTCAAATTAATCAGTAACTTTTCTTTCTTCAATTTTTGCAATACTTGTCTGATATGTTCAAGACATTCTTCCTTACTCTTACTATATATCAAAATGTCATCAAGATATACAATCACAAACTTACCCAAGAATCTTTTCAAAACTTCATTCATCAGCCTCATGAAATTACTAGGTGCATTAGTCAAACCAAAAGGCATAACGAACCATTCATACAAACCTTCATTATGTGTGTGAAATTTGTACCTAGTTGTAGACACAACACTTCAGTAAAACATTATTGGTTAATATGTCAGAAATCTGCAATATAAATAAATAGAATTAACCAGGTGATTTACTACCTTCTAGTAGGTGAGAGTATGGTATTCTTAGATTTTGACCGAGATCAGTGACAATGCAACACCTAAACGAAGGATTTAAAATGATGAAAACAATGAAATACGAATGCAAATTAATCTTCTTCTTTTTTTGGTTTTCTATGCAATAGATGAAAAACTGATATTAAATTGATCTAAAATGGATTGAAATGGATTGCAATTCTAATCTAACAATGCTATGAATGGATTGAAAGAAATGAATTGAAAAGTTGAAAAAATCTCACAATTGCCTGTTCACAAGAGGTTGATTCTCCAAGTATGTAAAATTTGTGATCTGAAAGCATGCTTCTTTTGTGAAGGGTTGAGCCTTGTTTATATAGAAATCCAAGGTTTTTGAGAGCACATGGAAAGCCATAAATCACTCTTGATAAACTCAGGTTGATTTTTGAGTTAACAAGAAATTAGAAATATTTTAACTCTTAAAATCATGCAAAAAAAATAGCTTTTAACTCAAATAAAAACTTTAAATCAATTTTTAACTCAAAATTGGATGTTGAGCTCAAAAAGATAACTAATTGAATTGATTTATTGATTTAGAGTTTTTAACTACTTTTTTGAATGTGCATGGATAATTATGAATTATTATTTATTTTCCACGTGTGTTTCTCTCAACTTAACTATTTTTTTGAATTAAAACAATTAATTTTTGGGTTAATCAATTATTAAATAAAACTTTATTCCAAAAACTATATTATTAAATATTGACAACTGGATTTAATCAATTAAATAAGAATTTAATCAATTGTAGTAGGATTTTGATTTATTGTCAAAATTAAATAATATTAATTAGGAATAAATATAATTAATTATAATTAAATTAATTAAGTGGCAGAATTCAATCTAATTAATTAAATATCTATCATATTCAATTAATCAAATTTACGATAAATAAAAAGAATATCATTTATCGCCAAATAATATTTAATTAGGAGATAATTAAGATAAATTAGGAATTTTTAGGAAATATTCCCTGATGCAGAATTAGGATGAAATCGATTGGGGTTTTGATAATTTGATGTACAGATGTGCCTTAGGTTAGGACTTTTGTGTTGATTTTGATCGATTTGTCGATGTAGGAGGTCAATGGTCCTATATCCCATTTTTGGGGTATTACATTTTGCCCCTCTTTGAATTACTATGTGAAGTGCAGTGGTTCAAAGATTAATCTATTTTTGGTGATGAGGAGGACTCAGTTATGTGGTTGAGAAACTGATCCTGAAAGACTAACTGATTCTGAGATAGAAACTGATTTGAAGATTTGAAGATGTTGATTCAAGTCCTAATTGACCTAAGATTCAAGATGATGTTAACTATAGCAATAATGAACCGATGATTATGAAAAAGTGTTAAAATGCCTAATTCTAAACCTTATGGTTGTGAATAAGTGATTTTCCTGACTCTAGACCTGAATGTCGAAAGGAATCGAAAGGATGTCAAATCTGAACCCTTCAGTTATGAAGAACCAAGGAAATAATACTAATGAACCGATGGTTACGAAAACCTGTTATAGTTTACAAGATTAAGAGAATACTAGATTGATATGGATCTCGACGAATCTGATATGCCCCAAGCGATGTGCCCCTAGCGACAAGGTCTTTTGATGAATCAACAAATAGACGTGGTTGTTGTCTTGATTACTGAGGAAAGATTTGATTGACATAATTAGTCAATGATGTGTAATACCATGCCCCCTTCGGGATGAAAATTGAAATCTGGCAAGAAAAGCCAGTGTTTGAATGATTAGAAGCATGCTAATCGATTATAGAATTGGTTGTACACATCCAGGAACACATTCTGCATCGTTTAGAGGTCCTGGAGACTGAGTTTGACTAGGTTTGACCATGGTTGACCAAGTTGAAATTTGAATAGTTTGATGTTAGATAATCAGTTAAGTTGAATCCTGGATTCGTTTGATGTTTAGAAGGTCAATTATGCAAGTAGTCGGCCGTCTTGGGTCCAAAAATTTTTAATCACAATTTTGACAATATAAATGATCTCAAATTTTGATTTTGATCTCGAAAATGGATTCAGAATGTCAAAATTAGCCAGGGGTGCCTACTTGGTTATATGTTATGAAGACCTTCATGTGATACTCAATCCTTATGATATGTTTAGCATAGATTTTAGAGAATCATTAAGCGTCAAGTTGAATTGAAATCCTGAGATAAATGTGATCATGCAAAGTGCTAAATGAGATGCAGAATGAAATGCAGACCTAGGACCTAGGACTTATTCACTGATCATGTGTTGGTCTTTTTCATCACTAAATATTTATTAGGTAATCTGATAGTCAATACAATGTCCACTGGCTAGACAATCATGGACATATGAATATTGACTTTTAGTAAAAAATGTCAAATTTAGATATAAGCACCAAGGCATAAACGCTAGGATGACCTGAATATCATGTCCATTTTGATATTGCAATTTGTATAAGCATGAAAACATAAACATTGTGATGACCTGAACACGCCTTGTGTACAAATGGACCAAGCAAAGGAGAGATCATTCTCATTCTTACGTGAATTTACCTGTAGTGACCCTTTATCGTTCACATCCTTGGGTATCAACATGTTTTACAGCAGAGAATAAGAAATCACTCAAAAAGACAAAGTTAGATCAAACTTTCTTGAATTTTATGAGTATCAATGGTTGAGGTACACGTGGCCATCCAATCATGATGGGGGCACTTATAGTGGACACCAATTCAATCTAGAATTTCCAAAGTTATTAGATTTTCACTCAAAGTAGAAAACAAAGAAAAGATTATGCCCCCAATCATCACTCTCTAAATCATGTAAAGGACATCATCAAAGAGCTTGAAAGGACATGATATCTAGAAATCTCAATGTGAATCAGTAAGCATACAAAGAAGATTAAAGAACGTAGTAAAGATTATTTTCGTTCGTGTTGATGTTTGTTTGTGTTGTTGTAGATGCAAAATCTTTTCTGGTGAGGAGACTGATTGACTTGGATGTAGCTTCAAAGGACTTCTGATTGGATATGACACATCTGAGGTATTGAGGACTGTAAGATATGACATTGATTGCCCCCAAGTTTGAACATTGATAGGATACTGACACTTTTGTTGACCAACTTTATTGAACACAAGGATATATATAGACTAAAGCAGATTGAAAGCTGGGAAATACCAAGATTGCACTAATAGATGGAGTGTTTTGAACAAGTGGCACATGTTTGCCAGGTTTTCACCATCTTGGTAGAGATTCTATTTTTGCTACCAAGGTGCTTGTTTCCAGGTATTCACCAAGGCACTTTTTCTTTTTCTCATTTTTTTATATTTTTCATTTTTTTAATTTTTTTAATTTTTAATTTTTTGATTTTTTTTGTATTTTTTATTTTTTTATTTTTTTGTGATACATCAAGGTGCATATTGCTAGGTTTTCACCAAGGTGATCATTTTTTTAGGACTTTTTGTGATTTTTATAAAAAAATTTAGGACATTTTTGAATATTGAATGCCTCATGCATAGAATTTCTTCAGATGGAGAACATTGATTGGTTCTTAGAGCTGTTCTCATTTAGTCATTGAGAGTTGATAGGCACCAAAGCCAAAATTAGTAGTGATAACAAAGGGACCCATCCAGTTGGGTTCAAACTTCCCCTTGCATTCTCTATGTGATTATTTTTAGGATTCTCTCTCAAGACTAGATTGCCAACCTGAAATTCTCTGTGTTTGACTTTCTTGTTGTAGCCTCTAGACATTCTTTTCTGATATACTCTGAGATGATTGTATGTTTCTTATCTCCGCTCATCTAGTAGTTCAAGTTCTTGCAACCTAGACACTCTATAATCATCATCAATTACTAGACCATGCAATCTGATTCTTAGTGATGGGATTTCAACCTCAATAGGTAGTACTGCTTCAGACCCATAAACTAAAGTGAATGGTGTAGCCCCAGTGGGCATTCTGATACTTGTTCTATAGGCTTAGAGAGCTAGATTGATCATGAGATGCCAGTCTCTTCCTATTTTATTAACTTTGCGATGTAGAATCTTTAACAAATTTTTGTTTGAGGCTTCTTCTTGTCCATTCCCTTGAGGATAGTATATGGATGAGAAATGTTGTGTAATCTTGAATTTAGCGCACAAGGAATCCAAGTCCTTATTCTTGAATTGGCCACCTTTATCTATGACTATTGAATGTGGAATTCCATACCGACATATGATGTAGTTCAGGATGAACATTGAAATTTGTTTTCTAGTTGCTTGAGTCAAAGGAACTGCTTCTACCCATTTTGTAAAATAGTCTGTAGCTGTAATAATATGGGTGTGTCCATTGGAAGAATGTGGATATATGGCTCCTATAAGATCAAATGCCCATTATTGAAAAGTCCATTGTGTAGTAAAGGGAATAAGATCTCTAATGAAGGGTGCTCCCCTTAATACCACAAACACATAACAGAAATAGAGAAACAACAACAATATGCAATAATAGAAAATGGGCTTCTTATGATCTCCACAAATGTGGAATTACAAACTTTCAGAATTACAATATGCAAAGCCACATGGGCATTCCCTTACAATATTCTATAGCACAAAGCCTCAAATCAATACCCAGATCTACTACCCAAAACTACTCTAGACAACACTATGAGCCTTCTTTATATAGGCATTTTCCACTGCTTGAGAAGGTTCCAGAAATTTAGCCCTTAGGGCCGACCAAACTTAGAATTATTTTATTTTTCAATTTATTACATCAAAGCCGGCTCAAAATAACTTTTGAAACCTGAATAGAAATTTTGAAGGAAAATTATTTTCTGCCATTTCAAGTGGCCTGACTTCCAGAGACCATAAGTCATCACCAGTTGACTCGATTGACTATTATAACCCCATTTCGGAAAGGCCACGAAGTGCTCTACAAGCATGATTGGCACAAACACTTGTCACCCAATTTTTTGACCTCATCTGGGGCCTCTAAAGCCTTCAAAACTGAGTTCAAAGTTTCTGTACCCTGCTACCAATACCAAAAATCTTCAATATCTTCAAAACTAGACCTGACATAGCCATGAAACTTTACTGGCAAGCTGATATGACTGAGATGAACCTCCACATGTAAAATCAGAACATTCCAAGATCCTATGACCAACTTACTAAAAATAGCAAGTTTCCATAAATAGAAGCTTTGCACAAGATAGCCCTTATTGAAAACAAAACCAAAAATATTTTTGGGTGATACAAGATTTCTCTTACACCCACAATGCTCCTACATCAATCTCTCCCTAGTGTATGAATTTAATTTACCATGTACTTGGCACTTTTGATAGTTCTTTGCATATTTGATAGCCTCCTTTTCCATTTTAGGCCTATAGTACCTAGCCCTAATAAGTTTTTGAGCTAGTGTTAAACCGTTGGAATGTGATCCACATATACCTTTGTGGACTTCTTCTAATGCTCATTGAGACTCACGTTCTAAACACCTAAGGAGCGTACCATCTAGACCTTGTTTGTATAGGTCATTACCTATGATGATATACCGTGATGCATTTTGGATAAGGTATTGTTAGAATAACTGAGAGGGGGGTGAATCAATTATCCAGTGTCCCAATACAAAATGTATAATTCAAAACAACTTCTACAATTTTTTCTCCTCGGTAAACAATAAATACTTTCACTATCTATGCTTTTACTAATTACTAGTCAAATACTATAACAATTACCGATCAAATCTAACATGTAACATGTAAAGAATGATAACACACAGATATCACAATCAACACATAACACAAGAGATTTAATGTGGAAACCCTATAAAGGGAAAAACCACCAGGGACCAGCAACCCAAAAATGTTCACTCTTCTGAATTGAGGTTGGTTAAGACCCAACCCTGTTAAAGGTTTACAAACACACTGTCAGGTGTGACCTTGTTAGAGGATTTTAGACTAGAAGTTATCGTCCAACCAACATTCACTATGGGGTTGACAAGATAACAATGTTCATTCTATGAATGATACATCATAAGACTTTCAGAGTCCACTCGGTTAAGAGATTTTGACTCTATACAATGGTTAAATATGTAATAGTAAATGACCTGCGTTAATACAAATTCAATTGCAGATTACAGATCAATATTTAGTCCTAAAAAATCCCTCTGATCAATATTTCACTTCAGATTCAATACTATATCAACTTACTGTCCGTCGGTAATTGCTCTTTGTAGCTTGGTAATTATTTTGCAGCTTGGTTCTTACTTAACCAGTATGATCAAAATGCATGAAAACCTTGTTCACGTGATATTCCTATAGTTTCTACTTCTTCCAGCATTCTTCTATAAAGAAATTTTGTTCTCTTATATAGACAAGTAAATAATTTTCTTCTCCACCATCAAATTTTGCCGCTTAACCACATTCATAGATTTTGTCACTTCAAACTTTCTTGGTACTTGTGTCAATAACATGTTTCAATCTACTTCATTAGATCTTCCTTTAATTTTGTTAGCCATCGATCTATGTAACAAACATTATATGTTACCTCGATGTTATACTCTTGCCAGCTCATCAATCTTATCAGCTAAACTAATCATTTAGTTCATTCTGTTTCACTCGGTTAACAAAGAAATGCATTAGTGAACACTACTCAGTTAATACTATGATCGGTATACACTACACTTCATCGGTGTATACTATAAATGCTTCATTTACCGACAACACTACTTTGTGTCTTTCAGCTCTATACTTCATCATAGATGAATGAAACATAATAAAGTCAATATCATCAAGTCATAGACTCATCAACAAGTTACTCAATGTGTTCCTTATCCTCATCTGTCATGTACATCTTCCCTCATGTAGATTTCTCTATTATTCATCTCTTTCACCTTTCTTTAGATGTCTCGGTATAGTAACTTGCAAGATAAGTGCTGTCAAACTAGTTGACATCAATGACAACATAATACTGATTTAATCATATTACATATCTAATCAGCAACTCCTTAGTGATCTTGTAATCATAGTTTCTTCAATCAGATTCCAAATCAGTTATAGTCCAACAGGTATCATTTCTCATGGTGGTTGAAGGAATCATGGATGATTTGGTCTTGAAGGTAGGAGTATAGGTTTTTGTATCTGGAAGAATCATGACCAACAACAATTTAGATCATGCGAGTTTTGGGGGAATCATATGTAGGGAATGATAGTGCTTCCACCAAGAACTTGTAATGTAGCTCATGTTTAGGTTGTTGTAGTAGAGATGATAGTGTTTCCATAGTATCAACAACCTTGTTCTCCATTCTAGGAGTCTGCTCAAAAGTGATTGAGATGAAATACTTCTTTAAGTCATCTACCATGTGTTTGTATGGAACAAGTTTCTCATCTTTTGTTTAGTACACATCATTGACTTGGTGTATGACTAGTTGTGAGTCTCCATGAATTTGCAACTCTATCACTCTCCATTCAATTGCTATCTTCATACCAGTAAGAAGGGCTTCATATTCAGCTATATTGTTTGTGCAAGGAAATTTTATTCTGAATGCTTTAGGTATTGAGTAACCTTGTGGTGTTATGAATAATATGCCTGCTCTAGATCCATTCTGTGTGTAAGATCCATCAAAGAAAAGATTCCAAGTCCTAGAAGATATGTGCATGATGGATGAGTCAGGAAATTCTATCTGTAATGGTGTATCATCAAACATTGGTGCTTCATCCAACTAATCTGTAATGACTTGGCCTTTGATAGATTTCCTTTCAACATATTCTATATCAAATTCACTCAATTGCATCACCCATTTAGCTAATCTACCTATGAGGGGAGCTTTGCTCAATAAGTATTTCAATGGATCTATTTTAGCTATCAATTGTGTTGTATGAGCTAACATGTAGTGTCTCAGTTTCTTTGATGCAAAGATCACATCTAGACAAGCCTTCTCAATTATGGAATAGTTCTTCTCATAAGCTACCAATGTTCTGCTAATGTAGTAGATAGCTCTTTCTTTCTTATTTTCATCATGTTTTGCTAGTAATGCCCCCAATGATGTATCTATAGCGGAAACATATAGAATCAATGGCTTCCCTTGAATAGGAGGCATAAAAATAGGAGGATTTGATAGATACTACTTGATGTGGTTAAAGTTCTTTTCACACTCCTCATTCCATGCAAAAGTTACCCCTTTATGTAACATCTTTGTAAAAGGTTGTGATATGTCTACTAATTGAGATATGAAATGTCTAATTAATTTCACCCTTCCTTGTAAGGTTCTCATTTGATTGATATTTTTGGGAGGTTGCATCTCCTTGATAGCTTTGACTTTAGCAAGATCTACTTCAATGCCCTTCTTTGAAACAATGTAGCCTAGAAGTTTTCCAGAAGTGACACCAAAAGAATAGTGTCTTTAGGGTTTAGTCTGAGACTAAACTTTTCCATTCTATCCATTATTTTGCTTAAATTATTCAAATGTTTTGATCTTATCATTGATTTAGCTAAGGTGTCATCAACATAGTCTTCCATAGTTCGATACATCATATCATGGAAGATAGATGTCATAGCTTGTTGATATGTAGCACCATCATTCTTAAGACCAAATGGTATGACATTCCAAGAAAAAGTACCCCATGCACATGTAAAAGTTGTTTTCTCTTGATCTTCTAGAGCAATTTTGATTTGGTTGTATCCAAAGAAACCATCCATTAAAGAATACATTTCAAATCTCACAATCATGTCCACTATCATATCGATGTTTGGTATTGGAAATTCATCCTTAGGGCATGCTTTGTTTACATCTCTAAAGTCCGTGCATACTCTTATAGATTTATCTAGTTTTGAAATTGGAACTATGTTTGAGATCCACTCTACATAATCTATGACTCAGATAAATTTGGCTTTTAGTAACTTTTCTAGCTCATCTTTGATTAGGAGTGCAACATGTGGATGCATCTTTCATACATTTTTTTTAACAGGTTTGACTCTTGGAGCTATAGAAAGATGATGCATTATCAACTTTGGATCTAACCCTGGCATGTCTGAATACTTCCATGAAAAGTTGATCTTCTTCTCTGTAAAGAAAGTAGTGAATGTTTATTTCTCTTCCTCTGATAGGGATTGAGCTACACGAATCACTTGTGGTTCCTCTATTGTACCCAAGTTGATAGATTGAGTTGGTGCTATCAATATTGGAGATTTGTCATGTAAATGACTTAGAAGGACATCAAATATCTCATCCTTAGGTGCCTCAGAGAGGTTTTCACCTTCGGATACATCTTTTATTTTTTTTATTTTAGGTTCTGAGACTACCACAAAGTGGTTTTCACCCTCAGAACTCTTTTTCTTTTTCTCTTATTTTTTTGACTGAGATATTTGATATCTGACTCTATCATGATAATGCTAGGTTCACTAATGGAAGTCATCATAGGTTCCACTACATTGAGGTAGCAAGAAAAGGCATAGTTAGATTGAAATGTATGGATATCTTGGTTTGGATCGGTAGTTGTTTGGTCTATAAGCTTTGAATGTTGGATAGTCAATGTGGGAGAGGATTGGGAAATGGTGTTCATGCATATGGTGTTGTCATCATTAGTCCTAACTTGACTCTCAAATTCAAAGGTGATATTATGACTCAGAATGTTTAGTTTGTGAATAGTTTCAATGTCATTATGGGATTCCACTTCAGCAGTAGGTGGATCAGATTCGTTAAGTTCATCATTTTTATCTAGACTTACATCAAATTTAGGTGAATATTGGTGAATGACATCAATGTGTTTCTTAGTGATAAGTTCATCTTCTTTGAGAATAACCCTCCATTCATAGTCATTTGATTCATCTTCTGATTCTTCATCTAGACCTTTGGGAAATCTAAGAGCATGTGTAAAGTCAGAACGAATCCCCCAAGTAGGATTGCCTTCAAATTCTGAGTGGAATTATGTTAGAAATAGGAAATACTGAGAGGGGGGTGAATCAGTATTCTACAAACTTTATCTTTTGCCCAAATATGGATATAACAGATTATCTTTACACATGCATAACATAAGAAGCTAAACAACATGCATAGCAATAAAACTAAAGAACTCATAACACATGATATGTTCTCGAGGAAACCCTAGCCAAGGGAAAACCCTAATGGGGATGGTACCCAAAAAGATCCACTAATCAAAAGTATCTTGTTAAGGATATTGACCCTGTTAGGAGTCTATTACAAGCATATAGTGTATTAGTCCTGATTAAGGGACTATAGGCCTTGTTAGAAGCCTCAACCTTGTTAGGAGTTGTCAATACAAAATCTGATTACTAGATGAGCCCATTGCCCAAACAAGTAATGTAAAATGTATACTGATTACAAAAATGGATTAAGTTACATAACCTTATGCTACTTGCATCAATATATTTTCACTGCTCTTACATTTGCATCATATCACTTTTTCATATCATTACAATATCACCATACATCTCTCTTTTCTTACAATTTACAATTACACATATACAAGTTATTAAGGCTAATAAATTTACATGGTCAGCTTCCATTTATCTTCATCTAAGGGTTAAGATCTAGGATGTCATCCCTTTATATTGTTAAGACATTATTTTGATAAACAAAATAATCCCTTAACTCTTTACCAATTCTGTCTTCAAAACTGTCCTGTCGGCTTAACACTATCTTCGGTAAAACTATCATAACTAATTCCGTACATTCCATACTAACTTTCACTCTGAGATGGGTCATTATTAGACATCATAGAGTCTATGTTCAAGTGTGCAAGCACTGAACTTACTCCAGTCAATGTCACAAACAAAAACTATGTTCGGGTACATTGGTGAAAATGTTGTCTCACACTTAGACAAATTTGCAATGCGCTCTGCTATGCTTTCTCTCTGACCTTTGCACTCTTAATGTGGATCATATGTTTCCATAATGACAACATCTATGTACTCAGCTCAGCCAAATTTCCAACAATCTCCCCCATTGTCATTGGTGGCAACATATGAGAAAATTGGCTAAGTGTACAACTCAAAATCTCAAAATTGTCTCAAAATTGTGGCCATAGTATAACATATACATATACTATCCTTATAACTCCTCAAAATATAATTTCTAATACAATACTCCCCCTAAGAGTATCAATCCATATCATATACAACAATTTTGTGCTCTATATCTCTCCCGCTTTGACAACAATGACAAAAATAAAGTAGGCAGGGCTACAAAATTGTGTCACAAAAAAGATTATACCTTAGTTCCTTATTGCAAAGTGGGTAGGCTTGCAACACAATCTGCAAAATCAACTTTCATTGCTTCTATCTCCTTCTCCCATGATTTCTTAATGGAATTTGCCACATTAAGTAAAGTGCTTAGTCCATAAGCTGCTATTTGACATGCTTGAAGGTTTTCAAAGTTAAACTTATGAAAAGATGTCTTTGCTGAAAGACATTCTTCCAACTATTCTTCAATTACACATAACTTCATAGAAGTGTGCTCTCTCAAAAGAGTAAATCTTCTCATTTTTCTATTTCTTTCATCTTGCAAAACTCTAATTTCATCATAAAGCTTCCTAATTTTCTTCTTAATATTTAATACCTTTACATTAGGGCTAGAAAGAAGGTTACATTCATTCTAAATCTCTGCTTCTTTCAACTTCATCTTCTGATCTTCTTCTACTGTTAATGTCTCTGATTTTATACAGTGTATGTACAAAGATTGTCCTATTTCCAAATTCTTCTTCAAGTCCTTGATATAGATATCAAGACTGTTAATATCATTCCTGATATTCTAGCTAATATTCAAAAGCATTTTAGCTTCATAAGCTGCTTGAGCTCTCACTTTTGCAATATCAGATAGATTAGTGAATTCATTATCAAAAGTGCTCATTACCTTCTTAGCTTTCTCCAAAGGGTTTACCTTTGTAATTTGTGTAGTTACAATTCTTTGTAACTTCTCAATTAGTTCCTTCAGACTCCCTTCAAGATTCTTCACTTTCTTGTTATTACCAATAATCTTATTCAAAGAAGTGATCAGTTCCAACTGATCATCATCATCAACTTCTTTTCCTGAATCCTCAAATAAAGATCCAATTTCCTTCTTCTTTCTAGTTTTAGGAGTAAGACTAATGTCTTCTTTGATAGGAATAGGTGCTTGAATCTCTGTTGCTTTAGGTTCTTCAACAGTGGTTTGTGTCTGCTCTACTTCTATATCTGGTTCATCAAGAGCTGAATTGTCAACAATGTTTCCTAAATTCTTGAATACATTGTCATTAGTATCCAAGGTGACCTTTGTACCTCCTATATTCATTGATTCATCTTCAATGCTAATAGCTAGAGGAGAGGGAATATGCTCTTGTTCTGCTTCACCTACTTGATCTACTACAATTCATGGTTCTCCAACAATTTCTACCATAACCTTGATTATTGCCTGCTCTGTATCAGAATTACCTTCTTCATATCTGCCTCCCATAATTAGAATGGTTCTCCTTTTGGTTCTTAGATGGGTGCTTAAGGTCATTAATATCTACTTTAGGTGTGCATCATCTCTCACATCATAAAGCTTTCTTACTAGATTCTCTCTAATAGAAGTGTCTTCTTCTTGTGCTCTCTTCTTTCTATTTACAAGTTTGTTGTACAAGTCATCAGGTATTTGACCTTGAATAGTGTCAAACTTCTTATTTGCAAAAATCATGTGCTTTACAATTGCATTCTCCAAGTTAAGTCTATCTAAATAATCATAAAGATTGTAGTACTTATTCATTCCAGTAAAGTCTCCATCTTCAATAATCTTCTCATTAAGCTTTTCAACTTTAGGTTTCCAAGCTTTCTTCTTAACCGAAGTAGTGTCATCATCTTTAATTATTGCAACTTTCCTAGGAACTGGTGGCACCAAAATTTTCTGCCTATTACCAAGTCCAGTAGCAATTTATTTCTTTCTCTTTCTAGGAGTGGAGGAGGTAGACCTAGTAGGTCTACTTGTTTCTTGCTCCATCTCTAGTTCCTCTACTTTCACCTTGACTTGAGGTTCTTTCTGTTGTACTACAATTGGTGGGGTAGAAAAAACTTCTTTTTGTTCACTCATTCTGATTGTTGCTACTGTGTTCTTTGCTATCTCAAACTCATGTTGTGTCAATCCTGAATCTTTCAATATTTTCTTTATAGTGCCGTCGACTCTCTTCTTAGACTGCTTCTCCTCAATTATAGCTTTTGCAGAGTTGAAATTCTTTTCAAAAGTTCCAAACCTTTTGCACTGAGTGTCCAACTTACACTTAAGCAACCTACCAACATATTCTTCTATTTCTATCTCAGATATCTCATAGCCAAGAGGGTCTATGAACTCAATTCTAGGCTCCACTGCTTCAATATAGGTAAAGTCAGTGTCAACCATAAAACATAAATCATCTTTATATTTCTCCACAATAGACTGTGGAATCCTTGATCTATTGATTACCAATTTCTGAAATGTCTTCATCACTAACATAGCACTCTCATTCACTTTGTCAATAACATGTTTCATATTTACTTTATTTATCCTTTCCATAGTAGATTGACCATCATTCCAATCATTTGCAATGGTGTACAAAAATATTCTTAATAGGTGGAAAAACATGTATGTGATTAAGGATGAAAATCTAAATTGTGCATACTTAGTTTTCTTAATCTTCTCCAAGTTTTCAAAAAATTGTATTTTCAGGATTTCACACATATCAACTGGTACCTTGTCAATACACATTAAATAGGCTATGTGTACCATTCTAGCTGCCATGTCATCTTCTCTAGAATTTACACAAAACTTAGTGGTTAGAAACTTGCATAAATATCTAACATCATGTTGTTTGATCTTGCTAATCATAATTCCTTTGCCATTATAGGTTGATTCTGTGTTGTCCATGACTATTTTCCTCATATTCTTTTCATTTAAAGGAATAGCACCAGTTTTAGATAGTCCAGTGACTTCATGAATCAAGTCAGCTATAATGTCTATCACTCTATCCTCTAGCCAAAACTTTCCATTGTGAATTCTGCTCAAAATAATCTTAGTGCATTCTTCATTGTCAAATTCATATTGCAATGCATACTTAACAATCTCATTGTCTTTCAAATGTTCATATCCTTATTTCAATGACATATCCTAATTTTAAATCTTTTGATATTCATTGGTAAAATCACTTTCACTGATGGTTTCTAACTTGCATCCAAGATAACTTCTCACATTCTTGAAATGCAAAACTCTATCTGGTATGGATGATAATGCTAAACTAGGGTTATCTTCTTCCAAGGGTTCTATTGGTTCCCTCTTCATTTTAGGTCTATTTTTGTCTCTGACATTATGAATTAAAGATACATCCATGATTGCTTCTAGTTCTTTATACCAATTCAAAGATCTGCCAAGTAAAATACCTCAAATTCATGATTCTAGGGCTTGCATAGATTCAACACTCAAATCCTTCACCAAATCATTGCAAAATGCTTCCAATCACTGCTCTTTGCTCTCCTAAACACTTCAACTTGCTTTGATGATCAAATAACATTGATCATAACCTTTTATTACTTCAATCTCACTTAGGTCTGACATCGCATTCAATTCTTTTTCCGCTTCTTTCCAAAAAGTTGTTTCTGTTAACCTGCAAAAACTTAAAACTTCTTGCGATCTTGCAAAACATAATATTTTCTTTTGTGCTCTTAACCATAGCATCAATACATCATAAACTACCTTACATTAACTACACAAGACTTAATTCATCATAAATCTACTTCTACACTAATTCTAAGTTCCTAATCTACTGTAATTTTCATAAATCAAGTGCTTCCAGATAGGTCAGGTAAGGATTCATTCTTACCACTTGATACTTCACCTTTCTGATTACCTTCAATGTTGAATATGTCTCCTTGATCTGTGCCTTTAACAAACTTCACTTCATCTGCATTACTACAACAACCTTTCTTTTTGTTTCTTGCATCTTCATTTCTTCTTTCATGATTTCTAGGGTTAGGGTTAGGATGAAAAACTCCATTGTTCATTCTACAAAATCTTGCTATATGTCCAATCTTGTTGCATATATGACAAACAGTTCCATTTTTTTCATATCTTGGTCCTTGCTGATTGATTTGTGATCTGCAGTTTCTAGCAATGTGTCTAACCTTGTTGCATCTATAACATACTACTTCATTTCTTTTGTTCATATCTTCAGTAGGTCTCTTATCTACATTGTTAGTATTCCTAAACATTCTACTACCATAATTGTTTTCAATAACTTTAAATTTTCTACATTCAATAGCTCTATGTCCAAAACCATGACAATTATAACAATAACCATTAAGAGGTTTAAATTGCTTACCTATGTAATCTCTCTTCATATGACCAATAGTATTACAACCAAAAAATCTACCTTTGAATTCTCTTTGCATACCTTTGGGTGATTCTTCTTGCTTAGGTGGTTCTTCTCCTTTAGGTGGTTCTTCTGATTTGTTGATCTCATCAGACTTCTTCTCATCTAGACTTTCAGATATTTTTAGATCTGGTTCCTTGTTCTCATTATTTGTTCCAAATATGTTAAATCCAAGTCTAGTCTTATCATAGGATGGTTTCCCAAAAGATACTTGTTCATCGATCTTCTCACTATTTGAATATAGCCTTTCAAGTTGTTGTTTGGATTGAGTCAGTTTGCCTTTCACAATCTTGTTATATTTCTCAAGTTCAGCATACTGCAAATTGATTTTCTCAAGTTCAGATGTCATATTGCCAAGTTTAGATTTCAGTTCTTCATTTTCAATCTTCAACTTTTCATTCTCAGATCTCAGATTTTCTTCATTCTTTCTATTTCCATCTTTCAAACTTAATTTTAGTTTTGCTATCTTCAATTCATGCTTAAGGATCAAATTTTCTTTTTCTAAATTGTCATCACAATCTTCAATAAGAATTTCAGATTCCTTTTCAAATTTCAGATCTTCCAACTTCTTTTTCAATTTCTCAATGAGGTTCTTGGCATCATCATATTTCCCTTTCAGAGTGTCTCTTTCATCAGTAAGGATATCAATCTATTCAAGAGCTTCTTCAAGATTCTTTTGTAGTTGATCCATATCCATAGAGATCTTACTCAAGTTGCTAGGCTTTCCTTGAATGATTCTTTTCTGAGTAACTAAGCTCTGATACCAATTGTTAGAAATAGGGAATACTGAAAAGGGGGGTGAATCAGTATTCTACAAACTTTATCTTTTTCCCAAATATGGATATAACAGATTATCTTTACACATGCATAACACAAGAAGCTAAACAACATGCATAGCAATAAAACTAAAGAACTCATAACACATGATATGTTCTCGAGGAAACCCTGGCCAAGGGAAAATCTCGGTGGGGATGGTACCCACAAATATCCACTAATCAAAAGTATCCTGTTAAGGATATTGACCCTGTTAGGAGTCTATTACAAGCATATAGTGTATCAGTCCTGATTAAGGGACTATAGGCCTTGTTAGAAGCCTCAACCCTGTTAGGAGTTGTCAATACAAAATCTGATTACCAGATGAGCCCACTGCCCAAACAAGTAATTTACAATTTATACTAATTACAAAAATGGATTAAGGTACATAACCTTATGTTTCTTGCATCAATATCTTTTCGCTGCTCTTACATTCACATCATATCACTTTTTCATATCATTACAATATCACCATACATCTCTCTTTTCTTACAATTTACAATTACATATATACAAGTTATTAAGGCTAATAAATTTACATGGTCAGCTTCCATATATCTTTATCTAAGGGTTAAGATATAGGATCTCATCCCTTTATATTGTTAAGAGATTATTTTGATAAACAAAATAATCCCTTAACTCTTTACCAATTCAATCTTCAAAACTATCGTATCGGCTTAACACTATCTTCGGTAAAAATGTCATAACTAATTCCATACATTTCATATTGACTTGCACTCTAAGATAGGTCATCATTAGACAACATAGAGTCTATGTTCAAGTGAACAAGAATTGAACTTACTCCAGTCAACATCGCAAACAAAAACTATGTCCGAGTACACTGGTGAAAATTTTGTCTCACACTTAAACAAATTTGCAATGTCCTCTGCTATGCTTGCTCTCTGAGCTTTGCACTCTTCATGTGGATCATATGTTGCCATAATAACAACATCTATGTACTCAAATCAGCCAAATTTCCAACAAATTCATATTCATGGGAGTCTATTTCAAAATCACTATTGTATCCCAAATGTTCAGCTACTGTGATAGGTTTACCTTCTTCTTGTTTAGTAGTAGGTGCTTGTGTATCTACCATGTTGATGTTATCCTTAGGTTTTTATTCATCTTTAAGGAGATCTAGTATTTCTTGAGGTAAACATTCATAGGAACAAGATCAGTGGTGTCTGAATCATCACTATCTGATTATGGTGTCTCTTTCTTTAGCTGATTTTTTTTTGATGGTTCAATCTTCTCTAAGACATGTGAAGAATTTTTTCTAAGATGAAAAGGATTCTTTTGATATCCCAAGCTTGTAGTCTCTTTGTTCATCCTTCCATAGTGTTCAACTAGTTTTATAATTCCTTTGCCTCTTGTTTCTAGAGGTCCTTTTCCAGTGTATCCCATTTTAGACATAAGTTGGTGACCCGGTCCATAAGATTTAATAGGGGTTTTAGGTGTTTTAGAGTCACATTTTTGAACTGTTTGGGATTGAGAATCATCCTTGTATAGCCATGATAATATAGCTTCTTCCTCATCAGATTCTTGTTTGGACATTTTTTTTATGATAAAACTCCCATTAAATATGACTTGGGATTCTTTAGTTGTAGGTTTCACCTTGTCTGAAGGTTGTCCATAAGATTTTGGGGACAACAGGAGAGATGTGAGAGATAAGACTAGTTCCATAGTATATTCTCCCATGCCTGTGTCCTTTATTTTGACCTCTTTTGCAATGTCCTACATCTTGGATGTTGATGCACTATCTGTTTCCTTGGTAGAAGATTCTCTATTATGTGGAACAAGTTTGTTAGCACTTTCTTTCAAGGCATTGTAAGATGTGGATATGTCAGCTAGACTTGTTACCTCTACTCCATCATAAGGAAACTTCACACATTAATGGTATGTTGATGGAATATCTTACATTTCATATATCCAAGGCCTCCCTAGAAGAATATTATAAGACAAAGGAAGATCTAGAACTTGACAGGTGATGTCTCTGATAACTGGTCCTATTTTGATAGGTAGGAAAATTGTTCCCTTGGAAGATATTTCTTTCTCATCATATTCTTTTATGGTTATCTTATTTTTAGGATCAATAGAATCTTTTGATAATCCCAGTTGTGTGACCAATTTGTAGGAACAAATGTTTAAACCAGCACCTCCATCTATCAACACATGTTTGACATGATGGTTTTGGATGAAGACTTCAATGTGCAAGGGCTGGTTATGTAGATGACTCAATGAATTGTCATCTTCCTCTAAAAAGGAGATATACTGGGGTGATGTCAAATGACCAACCATAGTCTACAATCTACCTAAATCAAGATTGTCAGGAACATTGGAACCAAGAAGAGCTTTATCCAAAATAGCTCTATGAGAAAAAGATATTCGAAGCAACTCAAACATGGATATTTTTGCATTGGTATGCTGGAGTTGTTGGAAATTACTGTATGAAGTAGGCCTAGTCTCTTTAGGATTTGATGATTGCAAGGTAGCCCTCTATTTAGAAGTAGATGAAAGATTGAAAGGCACCTTAGGGGTATTTGATGAACTTGAGTTTTGTCCTTGTAGATGTACCTGAGCTTGTGATCGAGTTACTACATTTTTTGATTGATTATCTCTATCCTTTCTTACAATGGTGATGACATTGCAATGTTTAGATAGGCATGGTTCAACCATATTTATGACAACATTATTTCCAGAGTAGGCATAATTGACTTTAGCACCCATGTTAGGCTGAGAAGATGAATCTCCTTTAGTATGCTTTGGAAATAGTTTCGTGAATGTTGTACGATCATTTTGGTTGTCAATTAAAATTTATCCTTCATCAATTTTTTCTTCAATGAGATGTTTCAGATGCATGCAGTTATTGGTTTTATGACCTTTTTTTTTATGGAAGTCACAAAAATTGGTCTCTTTCCACCATTTAGGTTTAACTTTAGGATCATATGGTTTTATCTTAGGCAACATGATGGTTTTGTTTGCCAATATATTTTTCATGGAAGATTCCAAGGACTCACCCAAAGGATTAAACTCATGCTTTGGTTTTGTAACCCATGGTTTATAGTCATTAGACTTTTTAGAAGATTTAGATGCCTTTTGTTCAGAAGATTTTATGGCTTGGGTGACAATGGTGAGATTGGATACTGGTGCCTTTGATGGAGCACTGATGTGATTGACAACACCATCTATTAAAACATTCTTGTTCTTGTTCTAGAATTTGACTTTATCTTTTTTATTGGAACTAGAACCTGATTCATGCTTGTTGTCTTTATTAAGAGTTATATCTCCCTTTCAAGTAAGCACATTCTCAATCTTTATGGAATTTTCTACCATTTTCTTAAAAGAAGTATGATTTTGCATTTGTAAATGATAATTGAGTTCTGGAATCAAATTATTGATGAAGATCTCAAGTTTTTCAATTTTCAGAATGGGTCAAGCATAGAGTGAAAATTTCTTCCTCCATCGCTTGAGGAAGGTTAGGAAGGGCTCTCTTGAGTTCTGTTTTAGATTGTAGATATCAATCATGGTGATCAAATGTTGAATATTGTAGGAGTATTGTTGATAAAATAGTTTGATCAACTCCTCAAAATTTTTGATTGTTGGAGGCATTTTAGAGAACCAATGGATGGTTGCTCCTCCCAGAGATCATGGGAAAAGATGCATTAAGTATGTTAGTTCATGCATAAACTCCATGGATTGAGTATAGAATTCTCTTACATGATCTTGGGGGTCAGAGTTTCCATCATATTTGTCATACATGGGTATCTCCAATCTTTTTGGGAATGGTGGCATGTACAAGTTTTTATCAAATGGAAAAGGGTATAGAGCCTCCATGGAGAATTCTTTAGGTTCTTTCTCTTTTTCCAGCTTGTTGAGCTTAACTTGAATGGCATGCATCTATTTCATCATGGATGTGATGGCATTTTCTTCCTCTTGTGTGATGATATTATCAACATTGAAGTCTTGAGGAAGTTTAGCTCCTTGTTGAGCTAATTGTAAGCAATAGGCTTCTTTCTCTTCTTGTAAGAAGTGTTTCATCATTCTTCGAAAGTGCTCATCATTTCTATATCATTCAATTTATGATGGAGTTGGCTCAAGATCTTCATGATTAGAGGGATGTCCTTGGGATCCTTGGTTTCCTCCTCCTTTAGACATTGTGTTGGTATGGGGAATCCCAGGGATTGTTTGATGTGGAGTTGATTGACTACCTCCATGAGTTGATTGAGGAGGATTAGAATAGCCTTTCTTTAGATGTAGATTACCTAGATCATCTTCTTCATAATGAGTTGTATCATAAGGTTGATTAATGGATTGAACTATGTAAGAAGACAAAGGTGAGAATTTTGTTTCTTCTCTAGTTTTTTTGTGTGAGGAAGCTCTAGTCTCCACCATTAACCTCGAGTGAAGCAAAAGAGCAAGATAAAGACAACTGATGAATGATCTGGTTTAGGAAATATCAAGTGACGCAACCTTGTCAAGATTGGATTGATTGTTTGATGAAAAGATTGATTGGACATAAGTGTAAGATACTGTGCCCTAGTTTTATGGGTAGACACCCAAAAGATAGCGGACATGAGCTCACAACACTTAGCCATTTTGAAGATTGAATTGAAAGATGGTTTTGACAAAGTTTTGACACAAGATCAAATGGGATTCAGATCGATAGATCAGAAGGCTAGATCAAACTCAAGAGACCACTATAGGCAAATTGATTGGATTCTTCTAGTTTCTACTCTGTTCCTAACACCGTGAATATTTTGACACAATCTAGAATTTGGCTGTAAAAATTGGATTTTTGACAAATTTGAAAGTTTTCGGCAACATTGATAAAATTATTATATGAGTTTCTCTAGGCTCGTACGAGTCTAGGTTGGGCCTGGCATGACAATTGACAAAGCTCATATGACAGTTGACACCAGAATTGACTTTTTGCTTATTTTTCTGACAATACTCATACGATAATATACAGTCTCCCATATGACTTTCAGGGGGTTTTGATACGACAGTTGGGAAAAAATTGTATGATTTTTGAACCTATAGGATGACTTTTGACACCATAAATGATTTTTGCTTCAGATTTTGCAATTTTTCAATTTTTAGTGTTTTTAGTATCAGGTTGTTTGCAAATTTCTTTGTCTAGGTTTGAAGATCTATGTAGCAGTTTGTCTTGGGTTTGTTCATTTTAAATAACCAAGTAGATATTAGGCATGCAAGATAGAAATCAAGGGAGCTCAAGTAAGCAATTGTCTTCAAATAATGAGTAAGGGACAAAGCAACCTTGCACATGAACAATAATAGTGACTTATTATTCTAATCCCTAAGAATGCTACTTGTGTATGTTCTCAAATTTTTTTGCAATCATGCACATAGTCCTAGAAAATAAAAATTTGGTTGCACTAGGGTTCTTAGTAATGGTTTGAATCTGCAACTTTTGTAATCTCAAGAGGGTGAAATCCAATCTAGGCACACCAGAGTTTTGACATAGTATGAGAATTTAATCAATCAGGAGCTACTAAGGAGATCTTATAGCCCAACAAGAGACTACACCTATGGATATTTCTTCTGCAAGGACATTTATATAGCGGCCGCTGCTACCACAATGAAAATGGCTATTATCGCTTGAGGTTCCCTCCACGTGGTTGACCCAATATAGGGAATGTCAACTATGGTTAACCCTCTCTAATAAGGTGACTCACAAAAAGGACCATAGGGGGACTTAGTTTAGATTCAAGGATATGAGTTTCTGATACTACCCAAAAAGGGAGTAGAGCATAATCCTCTAGCCTCTTCACTTCACCAAAATATAAAAAATAGATCAATTCACATGCTAAGACTGAAACCACCTCACCAAGGTTCATGATGTCAACAAAAATGTCTACCGAGATCTCTAAGAGGGAACAAGAGAGAACGTACTGATCAAAGTTGAGGACTAAACCAAGTAAGACCATGAGATAATAAAAGTATCCTCCCTACCTACAAGGGGATCTATCTTTGAGAAGAGCTTCACGTGTAAAACAAGCCAATGAAGCCTACTGGTGTAGGGAACCTCTCCATTTTGCAATTTTTTCTATGTCTATGGGTGATTAGGAAGTTTTTTAGTTTTTCGGTGTGATGAGTTGGTTAGGTCCAAGTGTCAAGGTCAATTTCCATGTTTGTAAGGACCTTGAGCCCATGAGAGACTTTGGGGGTCACCTTGGTGACTAAGGAAAGAAGTATTAATTTTGAGTGCCAAATAGGTTAGATGGATGTTTTAATGTTTTTCATACCTTATTAGGGTCTTAGATGATCAATTTCATCATTGGGATGAGAAACAAGGTCATATGGTTCATTTTGTAATTAGTTGCTAAAATGTTGCTAGCAACTTTTAAAAGTTGCTTGAGCAACTTTTGCAAAAGATGCCAAAATGGCTAAAAAATGATGTAACCACCCAAGCTCAGTATAAAAGCTTGGATTCAAATTTTTTTAGGGGTTAATGAAGAACTAAAGAAAAACCATTAATTCTAACATCCTGTACGAACATCTAAGCACTCTAGTATATACACAGTCCTATCCTTCTGCATTTGTACGACTATGTATAGATTGCCATAGGTGATTGGGCTTCATAAATTTGTAGTGTTTCTTATTAGCCTTCTTATGAAGTAGATAGGTTGTTTTGAAATTTCATATATTCAAAGTTTTGGTGTTTTGAAGGCTACTGGTCTACCAGGCCTCAAACCAATGCCAACTGGTAAGAAATGGCTCAATCCTAGGTTTCCTCTAGTGGAATTGACTGAAACCATGAGGAACTTATGATTAGAGTCTATAGATAGGGTTTCCATTCTTGTTTTTTTTTTTAGAGGTTCTAAGGAGCCAAAATGAAAGCCCTATGGCTAACTGGTAAAACCAGGTGAGCCAAGATATGAAAGAAGTGGAACTGGTATAGACGCCCAAGACCAGTTGGAGAAAACTTGTTAACATTTTTGAATAATCCAAAGAGTCTCCTAGAAGGATTCATAGGTGGTTGGAGGTGAATCAAGGTGGGAGATAATTTTGAAGAGATTTTACATACTTTGGTCCAGAGGCCTAATTAGTAGGGTAAAAAATAGGGCTTGCAAGAACCTAGGGTTTTGGGTGTCAACAAAGGGTAAGAATTTGGATTATGAAAGTGTTGTTGGATATCTAATAGATTTTCAAATTTTTTTGGGGGGTCCAGTGAGGATTTTGGAAGTACCAGATCATTTTCGATGAAAATAGACCTACTACGAATTGGCAATTAGGCCTCCTAGTGTTCTAGAGACCAATTGGATTGGTAGAGTGGTTTGAAGTGTGGGAAAGGTTGCAGAATGACCTAAGAATGGTCAAGAAGGATAATGATTATTCAAAGACATGTGTGGGAAGATCCTAGTTAGAGGTTTCTCATTCTAGGTGATGGTTTAGTGGAGGAAAAACTAAGATTTGGAGTAACTAGTTGGACTAGTTGTACTCACATCTTTGGAGGCTTCTTGAATCCAACTATACCTTGGAGGAGAAGTTGGTAGGAAGGGTCTAGGAGATCCTATTTGTTAAGAAGACCCAATACTTAGCATGTTTGGAAGATTGGTTTAAGTAGTTAGGAAGTGGAGTGACATACCCTCTGCATCAACCACTCTCTCAAGAACTCCACAAATAGTGTTCATAGGGCCTAATTACTATGTGTAACAGATATTCAAAAAAGAAAATATATGTTCATTTTTAAAGCCCAAATGAATGTGTGATTTATGAAAGAAAGAAAACACTCAATGTCGAGCGTCATTTTTACACGAAGATAATGGCTAAGAATTTGTGTGAGCAAATTCCCCTCTTGGGAGACTGATGGAATCAATCTCAAGGTTCCTTCTAGCTAGGTCTCAACCTCTTGGATAGCTCAATGGAAGAAAAATGTGAATTTGTTAACAAGGAGGCCTTTGCTAGTTCTTCTCTCAAGGGAAACTATAAAACAAACTTTAGGAAACCAAAAGTTTTCTCTTTTTTTTAATATGATTTTCAGATTTAAGAATGAAAGCAATGCTAATTTAATTATTCTACTGAAAATAACTTGCAAGGAAGGTTAGACGATGTAGGGTAACAAGAGGCTTGAATGAAATTACTGAAAAGAAACCTAATGGACATATGCTAGCATCACACAACCATGTGAATTAAATAACCAAGAAGATGCAGAAACCCACAAAATAAAGATCAGCTCATATCACAATCTTCAGTTGAATGGATGCAATCATCAATGGAAGAAAAAAAATGCAGACGTATGATAAGCCAAAAATCATCAAATCATGAAGCCACCCCAGATGTGCGCACATGCGAGACAAGTTAATCTTCAAGCACCAAATAATAATCTTCTTACAAATTCGTCACAACATAGAAATGCAATACCAGCAAACACCGAACTAAAAGATCACATACTTAAAATCATTAAACAACCAATTGGCTCTTTGAAATAAAGAATGAGCAATTCACACATTCATCAATTTCACATAGACAGAAGATAAATCATACCATGAATGAAGCACCAATTGTAGCTATTGTATTAATCATCAATTTGACCCTCATTACATCATTTTATTATAATTTATAGAGTTGGGCTCTTATTTTCGTAGCTAGGGTTTGGCTGCAACTAAAAATTGAAAGTAAATCTAAACTAGAGATTGCATTAAAGAAACTACTTCTAAATCTTAGCAAAACTATCCGAGCACAGAATTAAACCTTGTGCATTACAAAGATTTGAATAAATTATGCATTAGATAATTCAAAAATAGAGCTGGAACTCATGCATGCACTTGATAATCTTCATGTTTCTGCCCTTGATCCTTAGCTACGGCTTCTCCACATGGACCCAACTAGAAGAGATCCAAAAATCATGCACAAATGATCCCAAAAAGGAAGCCCAGATGACTGGAAAATGATCTCTGAGATAACTGGAGTTAACTTTCGAATGTGCCAAAAAATGCCCAAATCCCGACAGTTGGTTCGAAAAACTCAAGACCCAAAATTGAAAAAGTACTAAGTCTTCCATCTCCAAAATTTTGAACTTTCGGACTTGTCAGAGGCCAAAAAATCTATATGGCCGAAATGCTGAAAATCAGGCTCTACAAAAATGGTTAAGTGTCAAAACTAGATTTTCTATACACAAAATTTGGCTGGGCTAGGATTGAATGCTCACTGGCTGGGAGTCACTTCTGGATGTGCTTTCTTGAATCTATCCACTATCTCCAACACTTCATCAAAGTCTGACAACTTGATCCCTTGAAGGATCTCTTGCTACCTATCTCGAAAGTCAGTCAGTTCTTTTGCAAAATATTTTATCTCTTCTTCGTGAGATAGGATTTTCTGAATCTCCTCCTTCTGATAAAACATCCACTGGAGGTCTTCCTTAGTCTTCACCCCTTGAAATATCCCTAGGTATTGATTGATGATATCATTCACTGAATACATAGTCTTCTCATCTTCTTCATCGAACAGATCCAGGTCGAGACCCTCAAAGAACCCCTGGAAATCTTTTGCAAAAAGCATGTTGTCATCCCTTCTCTTAATCAATCTCTTGAGAATCTTTTCAAATATGGCCAATGTCACTGCTATCTCCTAAATCCATTCCTCAAAAATATCCAATTCTAAGCCCTCATATATCTTCACCAAGACTTGGAAGTGTTGCTTCCTTATTATTGTTAGCTCATCCAATACCTTCTGCCACTTTAGGATCATTTCTTCTACACCATTTTCATCACTCATGATTTCCATTAAGGAAGTTATTCCAGCCAAAATATTTCGAAAGGACCTTAGGATCCTTTTAAGTGATAGACTAGCAAACTACTCAAAAGCTAGCTTCTAATCGGCACAAACCTATACAAAAGAATGTGGAACATCTATATTTATTTCCCCCATCTTCTCCAAAACTACCTGTAATGAGGCCTCAGAGTTATCTAGGTCAATTGTGTTAGAAATAGGGAATACTAATAGGGGGGTGAATCAGTATTCTACAAACTTTTACTTTTGCCCAATTATGGATATAACAGATTATCTTAACGCATGCATAACATAGAAAGCTAAACAACATGCATAGAAATAAAACAAAAGAACTCATAACACATTATTTTTTCTTGAGGAAACCCTAGCCAAGGGAAAACCCCGGTGGGGATGGTACCCACAAAGATCCACTAATCCAAAGTATCCTGTTAAGGATGTTGACCCTGTTAGGAGTTGGTAGTACAAAATGTGATTACCAGATAAGCCCACTACCCAAACAAGTAATATACAATATTCAATGATTACAAAAATAGGTCAAGGTACATAACCTTATACTTCTTGCATCAATATCTCTTCATTGCTCGTTCACTATCGCTATACACATATTCATTACTTCTCTTTACAATTACATCTTTACATATCTTTATACAAGTTATTAAGATTAATAGCTTTCTAGTGAGCTATCATATTAAAAAATATCTTTATCCAAGGGTTAACTTCTAGGATGTCATCCCTTTATATTGTTAAGTTGTTATTTTGGTAAAGAAAATAATCCCTTAACTCTTTATCAATTCTATCTTCATATTTTGTCCTGTCGACTTAACACTATCTTTAGTAAAACTATCATAACTTCTTCCATACATGTCGTACTGACTTGCACTCTAAGGTGATTCTTTAATAGTAACCATAGTGTCTATGTTCAAGTGCACAAGCATTGAACTTACTCCAATCAACATCGCCAATCAAAATTATCTTCGGGTTCACTGGCAAAAACATATTGTCTCATACTTAGACAATTTGCATTGCGCTCTGACATACTAGCTCTCTGACCTATGCGTTCTTCATATAGATCATATGTTTCCATAATGACAATATCTATGTAACCAACTCAGCCAAATTGCCAACAATCTCCCCCTTTATCATTGGTGGCAACATATGAGAAAATTGGCTAAGTCTTAGGCTCCAAAATTTCAAAATTATGGCCATAATACAAAATATGTATATACTATCCCTATGACTTCATGAATCCTCTCTATTTACTATACTCCCCCTAGGAGTATGTATCCTTATCAATTTTTTGTTATATCTCTCTCCCCCTTTGACAACAATGACGAAAAAAAGTAAGGAGGGTTACAAAACTGTGTTCACGAAAAGTTATACCTTGATTCAATATTGCAAAGCCGGTAGGCTTGCAACACAATCTACAAAGTTAATCTTCATGGCCTCTAACTCTTTCTCCCATGATTTCTTAATTGAATCTACCACACTGAGTAGTGCACACAATCCATAAGATGCAATCTCACATGCTTGGAGATTCTCATAATTAAACTTCTGAAAAGATGTCTTGGTTGAAAGACATTCTTCTAGTTGCCCTTCAACAATGCTCAAGTTTATAGAAATGTTCTCTCTTAAAATAGTGAATCTCTTCAGCTTCCTATCCTTATCATCTTGCAAAACTCTTATTTCATCATAAATCTTGCGGATTTTCTTCTCAATATCAAATACCTTCACATTGGGGTTGAATTCTAATTTGTCTCATTCTGAATTTCTACTTCCTTCATCTTCATCTTTTGAACTTCCTCTGCTACCAAGTTCTTTGATTTTGTATACTGAATGTACAAAGATTTTCCTCTTTCTAAATTTTTTCTCAAGTCCTTTATGTAGATATCAAGGTTATTGATATCATTCCTGATATTCTAACTAATGTCCAAAAGTTTTTTGGCCTCATAAGCTGCTTGAGCTTTCATCTTTGTTGTATCAGATAAATTTGTAAACTCATCATCAAAAGTATTCATCACTTTCTTTTCTCTTTCCAGAGGGTCATCTTTTGCAATTTGTGTAGTTATAATGCCTCGTAACTTCTCAGTAAGCTCCTACAGGCATCCTTCAAGACTCTCTACTTTCTTGTTCTTTCTGATGATCTTGTTCAAAGATGTGATCAATTCCATTTGATCATCATCATCTACTTCCTTTCCCAAATTCTCAATCATAGAACCAATCTGAGTTTTCTTTCCCAGTCTCAGGTGTAGGACTAATTTCTTCTTGAGTGGGAATAGGTACTTGTTTCTCTATTACTTTAGGTTCTAAAAATTTGGTTTCTATCTTCTCCTCTCCTTTGGTACTATCCTGATCTTCAAAAGTTGAATTGTCAACAATGTTTTCAAGATTCTTGAATAAGTTATCATCACTATCCAAGGTGATCTTTATTCCTTCAACATTCATGGCTTTTTCCTCAATATTTATGGCTGGAGGAGAAGGAATGTCCTCTTGTTCTACTTCTTCTTCTTTATCTTTAGATTCTGCTGCAATTGATAGTTCTCCATCATTCTCTATCATAACCTTAGTGATTGCTTGCTTTGTTTCTCTGTTAATTTCTTCATATCTACCTCCCATAATCTAAATAGTTCTGTCTTGGTTCTCAGTATTAGGAATGAATGCTAAATGTTGGCAGTCATTCTGTAGTAGTTGTTGTTGCATTCATGACTATGATTGTCATTGATGTCAACACAATGATCTTTTGAAGACTAGCAGAGAAGCAGACAATGTTTTGATTAGCGCATGTGGGATATTGTAGTTGGAGCTATGCAATGTTGAGGTTATACTCTTTGATATGTTATATGTCTATGTTTAAGAGTGCAGATATTAATTCATTGATTCATGAAAGTTATGAGCATTTTGGTAAAAATAGTATTCAGGCAGTGTTCCTGAGTAGCGGTTTATGGAAATAGGATGATATCTCCTAATAGGGATGGAATCTAGTTTTGCATAGTTAAAGGGAAGTTTGAGACACATTGATGATGATGTGTTTCATAATGCAAACTTTGAGGTCACACGAGTGAAGAGTTATTGCATTTGGAAGCTGACAGTTTTGTGTAATTTTGATGTAGCGTATGGAAACTTTTATTTTATAACTATGTGCCGACTCATTTGTAATTATTTGAGTGTGGTATAAAGGAAGGAATGTTTTTCCTTATTTTATGTAGTTGAGAGAGATGAAAGACGTGTGAGCATGGTCTGGTTGCATGCAAATGCAAGCATGAAGTGAAGAAAAGAGCCTAAGAGCTTGTGAAAGCGAAATTATGAAGGAAGACATGTGAAGTTCAGAGATCTGGAATTGAGATTTGATGTAGCAGTGAGTGTGGTTTGGCATAGTAAGGAGGTAACATATTTCATATTATTTTTCTAAATAATATCAAGGTTATTTGGACATTTTGTTCAGTGATCTTACCCTGAAGCTATTTGGGTAGTGGGTCCTTCTGTCTTCCATAACTCTTAACAGGGTTAGAATCTTTTAACAGGGATTCAAAATCTCCTAACAGGGATTTATATGTACTGAATGTATTTCATAAGACTCCTAACAGAGTCCATCCTCTCACAAGGAATATTCATATTAGTGCATCTTTTTTGGGCATCGTTCCCACCGGGGTTTACTCTTTGATCAAGAGATTCCCTAGTCAACATATCTTGTGTTATTGTGCCATTGTGTATGAATATCTTTGTATGGTTAGTAATTGCATTACTTACATGGTTAAATGCTATTGAAGATGATAAAAGTTATAATTATCTGATAATTGATTCACACCCCCCCCTCTCAGTTATCTTGGTGGACTTTACTTTCTAACAATTGGTATCAGAGCGGCAGGTCCTTGAAAGGAAATTTTAACAGCTTAAGGAGATCCATGGAAAATTTCAAGAAAGAAAGCCCTAAGTTTGATGAAGTAAATTTTGACAGCTGGAAGGAAAAGATGAAGACACATCTATTGTGTTTAGGACCAGGCTATTGGTTGATTACAAAGAATGAAAGGACTATAATTGAAGAAGACAGTCTTGAAACAAGTTCTAAAGATGAGGTAGATCTATTCATGTGTAACATACTTGCAAGAGAAGCATTCTTGATAGCACTTCTAGAGAATGAATACAGTCAGGTAAAATGTTTTAAGAAATCTAATGAAATTTGGAAAGCTTTACACTCTACTTTTGAAGGTGATGAACATGCAAAAAGAGCTAGATTACATAATTGGATATGTGCATTTGAAGATATTAGAATGATGGAAGATGAATCTATTAGAAGCTATATTGGTAGAATGTTAGAAATTGTTGTAGGAATAAAATCTTGTGGAGGGTCAAAGATAGAGAATGAAGTGATATGGAAAATTTTGAGGACATTGACTCCTGTATTTAAGTAGACAACACAAATGATTGAACAAGTCATACCTTGTACTACAAACTTTACAAGAGAGACTCTTCTTGGAAGATTGGAAGTAGCAGAGATGAACCTGAGTTAATCAGGAGACTTACCTAGAATGGAGACAACATTTAGTGCTCTTAGTATTTGTCCTACTTTGTCAAGAAGTACCAGTGTGAGTGGAGATTATGCTAGCAACAACAGATCTAGAAATGAAGAAGATAAGAAGATTGAAGAAGGTATTGCCTTGCTTGTGAAAAGAGAACCAAATGGTAAGAAATTTTTTAAATGTTGGACTTGTCAAGAATATGGTCATTTTGCATCTAAATTTCCTAAGAGAGTTAAGAAGTACAAAAATAATTTCAAGCCTAGAAGATCTAAGGAATGTTATTATGCTAATGATGAAGATCTTGAAGCTAGTATAGAAAGAACTTTGAGTGAAAGTGATACTGAGAATAATGATGAAATAGGATTTTTAGCAATTAAAGAAGAAAATTCTGAATCTAATGTTAAAGAAGAAAAAGCATTAGTTTCCCAAGTTGAAAAGAAAGATGATTGGATTATAGAAAGTGGTTGTTCACATCATATGATTGGAGATGTGAAGAAGTTCATAAAGTTTAACAATTATGATGAAGGAGTTTTTAGAGTTGGTAACAATGCACCTTGTTTGATTAAAGGTATAGGATCTATTACTCTTGATGGAAAGACTAATACTAATGATGTTTACTTTGTTGATGGATTGAAACATAATCTTTTGAGTGTTGGATAGTTAGTGGATAAGGGATATTAAGTTTGGTTTACTGAGAAAACTTGTGTGATAAAGGATAAAGATGGAAATCTAATTGGAACTAGATCTAGAACCAGAGGTAATGTATTTTAGTTGAATCCTACTAAGATGACATGCTTGATTACTAAAATTGATGACAGTTGGTTGTGGCATAGAAGGTTTTGTCATATAAACTTTGATAACATTGTGAAAGTGAGTACTACACTTGTAGTAAGGGATTTGCCTAAAATTATGAAGCCTACTAACATGATTTTCAAAGAATGTGTGATGGCTAAGTAGAAGAGAAGTTCATTTCCTAGTAAGAAGTTCACATCAACAGAGAAGTTGGAGATTGTTCATACAGACTTGAGCGGTCCTACCAGGACTAGAGGATTCTATGGATAAAGGTATTTTATGATTCTTGTTGATGATTTTACAAGAATGATGTGGATTACATTTGTGAAAGAAAAATCTGAAGCATTTGATAAGTTTAAGATCATTAAGAATAAAGTTGAGAATGAATCTGGAATGAAGATTAAATGTTTGAGATCTGATAGAGGTGGAGAATTTACTTCTAGAGATTTTAACACTTTTTGTGAAGTGAATGGTATTAAGAGACAATTTTTAGCCCCTAGAACACTTGAACAAAATGGTATTTTAGAAAGAAGAAACAGGTCAATAACTGAAGCAGCAAGAGCTATGTTATTTGAGAATAACTTGGCGAAGACATTTTGGAGAGAAGCAGTGAATACAATAGTATATACAATGAATAAAGTACAAATTAGAGAAGATATAGATAAGACACCTTATGAATTATGGTTTGGACATGCACCCTTAGTTAAGTATTTTAGAATTTTTAGAAGCAAATGTTATATAAAGAGACATGATGATATTGGAAAATTTGATCCTAGAAGTGATGAAGGTATTTTTCTTGGATATTCTTTGAAGAGGAAAACATATAGATGTTACAATAAGAGAACTAAAACTATTGTTGAGAGCACAAATGTTAAAGTTGATGAGAAGTTTAAAATTCTAGAAAGAATGCTTGGTTATGAATCTGATGAAGAAGCTAATCCTCAGCCTAACATTGAAACTACTGAATTATTCTATGAGACTAATAGTGAATTGTTGAATGAGAATCATATTGCAGAAGAAACCAGATAAGAAACTAGAGAAGAAACCAGAGAAGAATCTAGAGAAGAATCTACAGTTGAAGCAAGATCTGTGACTATGACACCAAACAGGTATCTATCTAGACATCATCCTATTGAACTAGTTATTGGAAGTTTGGACATAGGATTTATGACTAGAAATAAGGTACATTTATGTTTGATTTCTCAAATTGAACCTAAATCTACTAATGAAGCTTGTGAAGATGAACATTGGATTAATGCTATGAAAGAAGAACTAGATCAAATTGAAAAGAACAAGACATGGGAATTGGTTCCTAGACCTAAAGACAAGAATGTGATTGGAACTAAATGGGTATTCAGAAACAAGATGAATGAACAAGGAGAAGTAGTAAGAAACAAAGCAAGATTAGTATGTAAAGGATACTCATAGCAAGAAGGAATTGACTATGAAGAAAACTTTGCACCAGTAGCAAGACTTGAAGCAGTAAGAATATTTTTGGCTTATGCAGCTTTTAAGAAATTCAAAGTGTATCAGATGGCTGTGAAGTTCGCATTTCTGAATGGTGAATTGGAAGAAGAAGTCTACATTGAGCAGCCTGAAGGTTTTCCTTTGACTCAAGAAGGAGATATGGTATGTAAACTAAATAAAGCATTATATGGACTAAAGCAAGCACCTAGAACTTGGTATGCTAGATTGGATAAGTATTTGTTGAAATTAGGATTTACTAAAGGAACAAAAGATAGTAATTTGTACACAAAAGAAATTGAAAATGGAATGTTATTTATAGTTATTTTTGTTGATGACATTATCTTTGGAGGAGAAGATGAAGCTAGTGACAAATTTGTTGATGAAATGAAGACAGAATTTGAAATGAGCATGATTGGTGAGATGAAATACTTTTTGGGATTATAGATAATAGAGAACAATGATGGTATCTTTGTTAGCTAGACAAAGTACTTGAATGATTTTCTGAAAAGATTTGGGATGGAAAACTGTAAACTAGTTGGAACACCTATGGTTACAGGACACAAACTATCGAGCAAAGATGAAACACTAGTAGTTGAGCAAAAGAAATATAGATCCATGATTGGAGGATTGCAGTACTTAACACACACTAGATCGAATATACAACATTTAGTTGGAATGGTAGCAAGATTTCAAGTTGAACCTAGAGAATCACATTATGCAGTAGTAAAGAGGATATTGAGATATTTAAGAGGCACAATGGACTCTAGATTGTGGTATGAAAAATTTGATGATTTCACCCTATGTGCATATACAGATGTTGATTGGGGAGGTAGTGTTGATAATAAGAAAAGCACCAATGGTGAATCCTTTTTTCTTGGACAAAGATTGGTCTCCTAGTTGAGCAAGAAGCAAAATTGTATTTCACATAGTACAACAGAAGCAGAATATGTAGCAGCAGCAAACAATTGTAACCAGATAATTTGGATGAGGCAGTTGCTGAAGGATATTGGAATTAAGTTTGTTGAGCCTGTTGTCATACATTGTGACAACACCAGCACAATCAGTATGTCTAAGAATCATGTATTGCATTCTAAAACTAAACATATAGAGATCAAGAATCATGTTGTAAGAGAGAAAGTTGCTGAGAAAGAAGTCAGACTGGAGTACATAAGCACAAAGGAATAGATAGCAGACATATTTACAAAGCCTTTGCATAAGGATACATTTGAGTATCTTAGAGGTATGCTTGGGGTTATGCCCCAGCCTACTTTTGAGTAATGATGTAGTTGATTGCATCCGTCCAGTTGTATATGAGCCCTATCTTTTTCTAGATTGGATGTTGGTACTTCCTCTATGGGGGAGTATGTGTATCTGAGCTGAGTCATGAGGACTCTTGTGAATGTATTTTCTGAAACAGTGTCTTTTGACATTGAGTTGTTGTTGACATAGTGATGAAATTTTTGTCATTGATGTTAATGGGGGAGAAGTGTACATGAAAAACCCTATGTACCATCTATTGGAGAGAACTTAATAGGATAACGAAGCAAGATTTGTTTGATGAATAAGATTTGAAGAACCTTTAGAGTATCAGTGTAGTAGTATTGGATTTTTGGAACATTGGATGTTTTTCATCTATGTTGCCATCAATGCCAATGGGGGAGATTGTTAGGAAGGAATGCTGGATGTTGGCAGTCATTTTGTAGCAATTGTTGTTGCATTCATGACTATGATTATCATTGATGTCAACACAGTGATCTTCTGAAGACTAGTAGAGAAGTAGATAATGTTTTGATTAGCGCACATAGGATATTGTAGTCAAAGTTATGCAATGTTGAGGTTATACTCTTTGATATGTTATATGTCTATGGTTAAGAGTGTAGATAGTAATTCATTGATGCATGAAAGTTATGAGCATTTTGGTAAAAGCAGTATTCAGGCAGTGTTCTTGAGTAGCGGTTTGTGGAAATCAGATGATATCTCCTAATTGGGATGGAATTTGGTTTTGCATAGTTAAAGGGAAGTTTGAGACACATTGATGATGATGTGGTTCATAGTGAAAACTTCAAGGTCACATGAGTGAAGAGTTATTTCATTTGGAAGCTGACTATTTTGTGTAATTCTGATGTAGTGTATGGAAACTTTTATTTTGTAATTATGTGCTGATTCATTTGTAATTATTTGAGTGTGGTATAAAGGAAGGAATGTTTTTCCTTATTTTATGTAGTTGAGAGATATGAAAGAAGTGTGAGCATGGTTTGGTTGCATGCGAATCTAAGCATGAAGTGAAGAAAAGAGCCTAAGAGATTGTGAAAGCGAAATTGTGAAGGAAGACATGCGAAGTTCAGAGATCTGGAGTTGAGATCTAATGTAGCAGTGAGTGTGGATTGGAATAGTAAGGAGGTAACATATTTCATATTATTCTTTTGAATAATATCAAGGTTATTTGGACAGTGTGTTCAGTGATCTTATCTTGAAGTTGTTTGGGCAGTGGGTCCTTCTATCTTCCATAACTCTTAACAGGGTTAGAATCTTTTAACAAGGATTCAAAATCTCCTAACATGGATTTATATGTACTAAATGTATTTCATAAGACTCCTAATAGAGTCCATCCTCTCACAAGGAATATTCATATTAGTGCATCTTTTGTGGGCATCATTCCCTCCGGGGTTTACTCTTTGATCAAGAGGTTCCCTAGTCAACATATCTTGTGTTATTGTGTCATTGTGTATGAATATCTTTGTATGGTTAGTAATTACATTACTTACATGGTTAAATGTTGTTGAAGATGATAAAAGTTATAATTATCTGATAACTAATTCACCCCCCCCCTCAGTTATCTTGGTGGACTTTACTTTCTAACACTCAAATGGGTGTTTAGATCCTTCATGATCTATTTGAAGTGTTCTTCATCTCTCACAACACAAATTTTTCTTACAAGATTTTCTCTAATAGTTATATCTTCCTCTGATGCTCTCTTCTTTCTATTTACAAGTTTCTTGTACAAGTCATCAGGTATCTTACCCTGAATTGTATCAAATTTCTTATCAGATAAAATCATATACTTCACCACTACATTTTCTAGATTCAGTCTTTTTGCATAATCATAGAGATCATAATATTTGTTCATCTTTGTAAAGTCTCCATCTTGAATAATCTGTTCATTAACCTTTTCAATTCTAGGTTTCCAAGTTTTCTTCTTAACATGAGTGTTTTCATCATCTTTGATTTCTGCAATTTCCCTTTGAACTGGTGGCACCAATGTCTTCTACCTCTTACCTGGTCCAGTAGCAATCTCTTTTATTATTTTTCTAGGTGTGGAGGAGGTTGATCTAGTGGATTTTATTGTTTCTTGATCCTTCTCTATTTCTTCCACTTTCACCTTAACTTGTGTTTCTCCTTGTTGTACTATAATTGATGATAAAGGTGGCATAGACAAACTTCTTTTTGTCCAATTTCTCTAACTACTACTATTGTTTGCTTGGCTACCAAGAACTCATGTTTAGTCATCCTTGTATCTTTTAGAATTTTCTTGATTGTACTCTCAACTCTTTTCTTTGACTATTTCTCTTCAAGGATGGTCTTTGTAGATTTGAAGTTCTCCTCAAAGGTTCCAAACCTGTTACTGTGAATATCCATCTTGCACTTAAGTAGTCTACTCACATATTCTTTTGTCTTAATATCGGATATTTCATAGCCAAGAGGGTCTATGAACTCTATTCTAGGTTCTACTACTTCAATGTATGTAAAGTCAGTATCAACCATGAAACATATCTCATTTTTATACTTCTCCACAAGAGACTGTGGGATCCTTGATTTGCTTGACATTAAATTCTGAAATGTTTTAAACACCAACACTACACTTTCATTTACTTTATCAATAACATGCCTCCTATACACTTGGTTAATCCTTTCCATTGTAGTTTGGCCATCATTCCAATCATTTCCAATGGTGTAAGGAAATCTTCTCAATAAATTAAAAAAACATATAAGTGATTAAAGATGAGAATCTAAACTGTGAATACTTAGTCTTCTTTATCTTTTCCAAATTCTCAAAAAATTAAATTTTCAAAATACCACACATGTCAACTTTCACTTTATCAACACACATCAAATAAGCTACATGTATCATTCCAGTTGCCATGTCATCCTCTCTTGAGTTAACACAAAACTTAGTTGTTAGGATCTTACACAAGTATGTAACATCATCTTGTTGTATCTTGTTAATCACTATTCGTTTGCCATTGTAGGATGAATTTGTGTTGTCTATGACTATTTTCCTCATTTTTTTCTCATTCAAAGGAATGGCTCTAGTTTTAGATAGTCCAGTTACCTCATTAATTAAGTTAGTTGTGATATCTATCACTCTGTCATCTAACCAAAACTTTCCATTGTGATTTCTGCTTAGGATTATCTTGGTACATTCTTCATTGTCAAATTCATATTGTAAAGCATACTTAATGATCTCATTATCTTTCAAATGCTCAAACCCTACTTTCAATGACATGTCCTGATTATAGATCTTCTGATATTCCTTTGTGAAATCACTATCACTAATAGTCTCTAGTTTACATCCCAAATAACTTCTAACATTCTCTAGATGTAAAACTCTATCTAGTAAGGATGATAAAGCTAACCTAGGATCATCTTCCAAGGGTTCTACTTGTTCCCTTTTCACCTTAGGTCTATTCTTATCTCTAAAATTGTGAATCAAAGAAATATCCATGATTTCCTCTAATTCCTTAACCGATTTAAAGATCTGCCAAGTAAAATACCTTGATTCCATGATTTAGGGCTTGCATAGATTCAACCCAAAAATTCTTCACCAAATCATTGCAAAACACTTCCAATCATTGCTCTTTGATCTCCTTAACACTTGTATTCACTTTGATGATCAACTAATACTATTCATGACCTTTTATCATTTCAATCTCACTTAGATCTGACATTGCATTCAATTCTTTTGCCGCTTCTTTCCAAAAAGTCGATTCTATTAACCTAAAAAAATTAAAACTTCTTGCAATCTCACAAAACATAATATTTTTCTTTTCGCTCTTAACCATAGCATTAGAACATCATATAATACCTTGCATTAATCACGCGAGAATCAAGTTATCATTATATCAATTTCTACACTAATCTAAGTTCCTATTTTATTGTAATTTTCATGAATTAAGTACTTTGACATGGGTCAGGTAAAGATTCATTCTTACCATTTAATACTTCACCTTTCTAACTACCTTTAGTGCTGAATATATCTCCTTGATTTGTGCTTTTAACAAACTTCACTTCATCTAAATTACTACAACATCCTTTCTAACTATTTCTTGCATCTTCATTTCTTCTTGCATGACTTCTAGGGTTAGGATTGGTGTGAAAAACTCTATTGTTCATTCTACAAAACCTTGTTGTCTGTCCAATCTTGTTACATATCTGACAAACTATTCCATTGTTTCCATATCTTGGTCCAGGCTGATTGATCTATGATCTGCAATTTCTAGAAACATGTCCAACCTTGTTGCACCTATAACATACTACATTTCTTCTGTTCATATCTTCAGTAGGTTTCTTATCTGCATGGTTAGTATTTCTAAACATTCTACTACTACTATTATTCTCAAAAAATTTAGGTTTTTTGCATTCAATAGCTCTATGTCCAAAACCATGACAATTATAACAATAACCATTAAGAGGTTTAAATTGCTTACCTGTGCAATCTCTCTTCATATGACCAACAATATTACAAGCAAAACATCTACCTTTGAATTCTCTTTGCATACCTTTAGGTCATTCCTCTTGCTTAGGTGGTTCTTCTTCCTTAGGTGTATCTTTAGATTTGTTAATCTCATCAAACTTCTTCTCATCTATGCTTTTAGACATTTTCAGATCTAGTTCCTTGCTTTCTTCATTTTCTTTAAAAGTGTTGAATCCAAGACCAGTTTTATCATAGAATGGTTTTTGATAAGATATTTTTTCATCAATCTTCTCACTAGTTGAATATAGTCTTTCAAGTTGTTGCTTAGATTGAGCCAGTTCTCCTTTCAGAAATTGTATTGTATTTCTCATGTTCAGCATACTACAAATTGACTTTCTCAAGTTCAGATGTTACTCTACCAAGTTTAGATTTTAGCCCTTCATTTTCAAGCTTAAGATTTTCATTCTCAGATTTAAAATTTGCTTCATTCTTGCCATTTCCATCTTTTAGACTTAGCTTCAGATTTTCTATCTTCAGTTCATGTTTAAGGATCTCATTTTATTTTTATAAGTTGTCATCACAATCTTCAATGTGAATTTCATATTCCTTTTTAGATTTCAGATCTTACAACTTGTTTTTTAGTTTCTCAATAAGGTTCTTTGCATCATCATATTTTCCTTTCAGAGTATCTCTTTCTTTAGTAAGCATATCAATATGTTCAAGAGCTTCTTCAAGATTCTTCTATAGCTGATCCATATCCATAGAGATCTTACTCAAGCTGCTAGGCTTTCCTTGAATGATTCTTTTCTAAGTAACTAAGCTCTAATACCAATTGTTAGAAATAGGGAATACTAAGAGGGGGGGTGAATTAGTATTCTAAAAACTTTTACTTTTTCCCAATTATGGATCTAACAGATTATCTTAACGCATGCATAACATAGAAAGCTAAACAACATGCATAGCAATAAAACAAAAGAACTCGTAACACATTATTTTTTCTCGAGGGAACCCTAGCCAAGGGAAAACCCCAGTGGGGATGGTACCCACAAAGATCCACTAATCAAAAGTATCTTGTTAAGGATGTCAACCTTGTTAGGAGTCTATTACATGCATATAGTGTCTCAATCTTGATTAAGGGACTATAGCCCTTATTAGAAGCCTCAACCCTGTTAGAAGTTGGTAGTACAAAATGTGATTACCAGATGAGCCCACTGCCCAAAAAAGTAATATACAATATTCATCAATTACAAAAATAGGTCAAGGTACATAACCTTATACTACTTGCATCAATATCTCTTCACTGCTCTTTCACTATCGCTATACACATATTCATTACTTCTCTTTACAATTACATCTTTACATATCTTTATACAAGTTTTTAAGATTAATAACTTTCAAGTCACTATCATATTACAAAATATATTTATCCAAGGGTTAACATCTAGGATGTCATCCCTTTTTATTGTTAAGTCATTATTTTGATAAACAAAATAATCCCTTAACTCTTTATCAATTCTATCTTCATATTCTGTCATGTCGGCTTAACACTGTCTTTAGTAAAACTATCATAACTTCTTTCGTACATGCCATACTAACTTGCACTCTGAGGTGAGTCTTCAATAGTCACCATAGTGTCTATGTTCAAGTGTGCAAGCACTGAAATTACTCCAATCAACATCACCAATCAAAACTATCTTCGGGTTCACTAGTAAAAACATACTGTCTCATACTTAGACAATTTGCATTGCGCTCTGACATACTAGCTCTCTGACCTATGCAATCTTCATGTAGATCATATGTTTCCATAATGACAACATCTATGTAACTAGCTTAGCCAAATTTCCAACAAATTGGACCCGCTATCTTCAAAATGAATCTCTTCATAGCTTCATTCTTCTCCACCAGAGCCTGTATCCTTTCTTCATCTTTATCCATGAAGCCAAGAGCATGCTTCAATCTAAAAGTGGCCAAGGTTTTTCTTCCTTCCCTCATGGGCTCCCCCAAGTTTACCTCCTCCAAGACATAGTCATCTAGAGTGATCTCACTTGTACTAACATCCATTGTGGGAACAACCACCTGTGCCTTCCACCTGCCCGCTTGGTCTTGCGTTACATAGGACAATGTTCTAGCTTGGGCAATTGATGCTATTTGGTGGAAGGCTCACCCTAGTGTGGTCATATCAGCCTCATCATCTATATATATTCTGGCCCTTGGCTGTATTTCTTTTGTGAACCACATAGGTTTTGAGAAAGCATTTAATGGCTCATAAGGATCAACCAATGTGGAAGATGTTGCTAGATGCTCTGTCCTTTCTTGAATTTCCCTTTCCTTTTTTGTTTCTTGTTCATATCCTATATTTTGTTCACCCTCTTCCTATGTATGTTCTTCTTCATTCGTCATTTTCTTCTCATCAACCATTTGTTCCTCTATATCCATTTTTTTTTTTTTCTTCCTCAATGTGTGGCTCTTCTTCTACCTATGATTCCCCTCTATCAGCTAGCTCCTCAAATCCTATATGAACTTCTTCCATCTTCTCCTCACCAGTGACTCCTGCTTCTTTCTTTGGCTCCTACAAGCTCTGAGGAACTGATTCATTATGGACTTATGGTGAGGGCATGTGAAGTTGGGGAGGAATATTAAGTGAGGGAGGAGTAGGAGATACAAGGGGAGTGGTTGAATGAGTTGGTGGAGGTGGATTTGGAAGGGGAACATGAGATGAAGAAGGTTGTTGAGGCAATGGGGTGGTTCATAGTGGAGTGGAAAGTGGAGTGGTAGGAGGTGTTTGAAGTGGAATTGAAGGTGGAGTTGGATGTTGAGGTGGAGGTAGAGGTGGAATGGATGAAACCAATGGGACCTTTGTAACTAAATCTTCTTCAGGAGTGACCACAATAGAAGAGTCTTTATCTAGCTCTGCAGTCTCCTTTTGGGCCTCGACCATCTCAACATCAACTTGTTCTTGAGGTTTCTATTGGATGTCCTCTCCTATAGCACTAAAAAGACTCGTAAACTACATGGGAACTTGTTGCTCAGACTCCTTGAAGCCATGCAATCCTACAAAGTCTGTGATGTCAAACTCATCATCTCTAAGGGCATCCAGATTTACTGACTCTCCCTAAGTAGCCCCTCCAATGTTCTCAGGATCATTGTCTATTACTCTCCTTCTCTTCATGAATCCCACAGATTGGGTTCTCTTACTGAGAGGTACTTCATCTAATTCATCTTCATCTTCTTCCATCAGGGTGTCCATTTGTGTGGGTGTTGAGCCTTTCTTTCTCTTGTAGACATGACCCTTAACAACTCCAGCTAGCTTTGGTCCTATGATCTTGAATTTGGTTTTCTTTACCATGTTTGGAGAATCATGGCTACTCAATGAAGGCATATCTAGCGGTGCGATGCTCCTTGTCATTTTGGTCTTGACCTTCTTAGAGTGTGTAGCTAGACCATATGCAGTGGGATGTTCATGCCGATATACAATTTTTGGCTTTAGAGGAGCAGCCTCTTTAAACTATGGCTTTAGAACCTTTTCTCCCTTCTTCTTTTCTCTAGAGGGTTGTTCCAGGAGTTGTTTCATTGGGACTGGCCTCATTGGGAAAGGAAAGGCGATCCATGATTTGGTCAACTTAACCACATGTCGGGCTCTGAATTCCATACTATCATTTTCATCTTGGTCTATCTCTACATTCAGGATAACCCTTGTGTATACCTTGTCCGTGTTGTATATAGAATCCAAAATGTTATCAGAGTAAGCATCCACTACCTTCTGTGGAATCTTTAATGAACGAGCACCCTGCGCTAACTCTAGACTCATCTGGCAATAGTCACAGACCCTTACTTCATAGTCATCTATACAATTAGCCCAGTCATCTTCTATATGTGGCTCATGGATATAATGCCTCCCAATTATGTGGCTAAATGTACCAATGGGATCAAAAAGAGGCCTCACTGAATTGTAGTTTGCCGGTGGGATCCCATTGCTAGGTTAGAGACTTGCAGACCTTCATGTTTGGCATGCAGTGGGGGCCGATAGAAATGGGGAAATCCCAGCAATGCTTCTTCTTGTGCTTAATGTGTTCATGGACATTAGATAAATACCTTGTCAGAAGGGTATCTTGGCAACTTCTTTGGTGCCAAAGTGCTTCCTGCCACTCGAATGTAAGTGAAAGTTCAAAACTGAATAAAGAATGCCCCAAGGGTCTTTACTTTTGTTTCTTCTTTAACAGACAACCTCTTTGCATAGTCTCCCTCAATGGAGTGTATGATGGCAAAAATGAAAGCATCATTGACAATTCTGAAGTCTAGGTTGTTATGTGTATAGAATTCCTTCCTCACCAGTTGAGGGTACAATGTGAATGGCCATGTGTTTTGTTCTCCTATTGCCCCAACTTTGATCAATCCTAGGTAACTTTCCCTAGTAGCTAATAGATACATGACATAAGATGTCATGTAGAAATGGGGGTCTATTTTTACCTGAACCAGCTGTTCATCAAAATCACTCATAATAGAGGCCCAATTGAACCTCACTTGCCTTTCTCTTATTTTCTAGATCAGAAAGATCATCCATGGCTCTAGTTGAGAAGACTTCGGTAGCCAATACACTCTGTTGATCATTGTTATTGTCACTTGGATATCTTCTTGCATATATCCCCTTCTCATATAAATCCTGTCCAGTTTGTTCTTGTGCAAAGATTGCATCAGATACTCACTATTCACAATGTTATGGGCCCTTTGTATGTCTTTGTTATAAAACTCCATTCCTTTGTTGATATGGAAGTTAAAGAAATTAGCTACCCCTTTGGGAAAATGGAAGACATCCTCAATGTTGTCTGGCCTCAGGTCTAGAACTACCTCGCCGATGTTGTTTTTTACCATGCGTTCATCAAGCACATAGTGGCTAGCCAATGTGTTGATTAAGTCCATTGATAAGATGGAGACTAGGTGAGAAGTAGCATTTACTAGGGAATAGTGTACTAATGAAGTGAAATCCTCTAAGTGCCACACTAGCTAAGCACATTTGTTTAGATAATCATTCCTGCTCACATTCCTAATGTTAGTATCCATTATTCCTGCATGCAAATTGGTCACTTTGGAAGGTGGATGGTATCCCTTGAATTGAAACTTCATTGTTGGTGATGCTACTACTTTCTTGGCCATATCTATGAAGAGAAAAAGCCATGGATCAGTAACATGATAGGAAAAACTTTAGAAAAACCAACATCATTATCAGAATTGAGCTCAAAAAGGGGCACAAAAGGGATTTTTGGCCTTTTAGACTTTTGGGGGTATGATACATCTAAAAGTCCAAAAAGGCCAAAAAGGTTGAAATAGGCTTGTTCCATCTGATTTGAAAATACCCCTTTCGACTATTTCGGTGAGTCGAAGGTTAGAAACCTCCCGCAGGCTAACAAGACCGACAAAGCTGAAAAGGCCGAAGAGGTGCCTTAGTAGCATGCTAGCAGAGTTTTGGTGGTCTAGGAGAGAGCGAACTTTGGCGTGCAAAAGGGCAAAAAGGTTGAAAATGCCAAAGACACACTTAGCACTTCGGGCAGTGTGGTCCTCTATCAACTTTTTGAGGGAAAGGTATGTTTTGGTGTGTGACAACACCAAAATGCTAAAAGACGCCCAACACTTGGCAAAAAATCATCTCTGCACCAATGTGAAAAGTTTCAGACCCCGAAGGTCTGAAACTAGGGTTTCACAATCGAACTTGAAAATGAGTCCAACAGTGAGTTTAACCACAAACTCGTCAAGGGGATGCAAGGTGACTACCTTGGTGATCCCCAAGGCCAAAAAAGGCCAACCCCAAAACAACCGACCTAAAGGTAGGGCCAAAAAGGCCCAATAGACATGAACACTAAGACCATCCCAGTAGCTGACATAAAAACCCTAGGAATCATCCTTTCAGCCTTTTTGGGGATGTCAAACCTCCAAAATGCCAAAAAATCTGAAAGTCTGACTCCCCTGCAAGAGTCAGACCTCCAAAATTTTGGACCTCCGATACGTCTGAAAAGGTGCCAACTCCGAGAAGGCCAAAAAATAAGTGCATTAAGTTTTCTCAACCTTCGTGCCTCCAGCCTCTTCACACTTTCAGACATCCAAAAGTGTGAAAAGGTGACAAGGCTGAAAAGGCTAAAAACATACCAAAGATAAAAAATAGAAGAAACAAAACAAGTAGAAAGCAAAAAAAAGGTGGGCCCCTAAGGCCAAAAGGCCAAAACAAGGGGAGCATGGTTGTGGGACCACAACACTCAAGCTAAATAGGTGAGAGGTTCATTTTAATTTCCAAAATCCAAATGTTATCGAGATACAACAAAATACCTCAATTCTAAAGCAATGCGCTTAGTAGATTTTACCTTATTTTTATTTTTGAGCTTTTCCATGCAAGCAAGCCACGAACTCTCAAACAAGCAAACAAGATATGCAACGTATATTCAACTTATGCAAACCCTAGGGCTAGATCTGAAAATTAATTGTTAGGAGCAATAATAACCAGAAAATAATCCAAATGACAACTCATATCAGGCATTGAACCATGTGAAAAATAAGTGCATACCCATCACAAAATTTTATTTTTTTGCATTTGACCTAGTCAACAAGATCTGATATTTTTGATATGATTTCGGCCACAAAAATAGAAATGCAAAATAGAGACCCCTACTAAAAAATAGAGATATTTTCAAAAATGTAAAATTTTTAGAAAAATCTCTACATTTGTGCCTTAGATACCCATTTTACCAAAATAGACCAGTTTTTGTAAATTGACTATTTGAGCTATGATATTGCATCCAAATATAAAATATAAAGAATGGACCCCTATAGAATTTAAATAGATTTCCGAAAATGTAAAAATTTCCAAAAAATATGTTGATTTGCGCTAAAAATTATTTTTTTATGAAAAATAAAGAAAAAATTATTAAAAATTCAAAATATCTCATAAAATTCTAAATTTTTTATCAAAGCTTCTCTGATGTGTCACCAAATTGAAAAACAAATTTTAGACCAAAAATTTAAGTCTTTTTGGAGATATGATCAAATCTTTGAAAATTTATGGTTTTAGTCTCCAAGCAAATCTGCACAAGGGGGTTAGCTCCAAAAAATAACCAAAACCAACATGTAAAGGTGGGTTGCCCCATGGTGGGCGCCATAAATGTGTGTGTGAAATTTGTACCTAGCTGTGGACACAATACTTCAGTAAGACATTATTGGTTAATATGTCAGAAATCTACAATATGAATAAACAGAATTAACCAGGCGATTTATTGCCTTCTAGTAGGTGCGAGTATGGTATTCTCAGATTTTGACTAAGATCAGTGATAATGAAACACCTAAATGAAGGATTTAAAATGATGAAAGCAATGAAATATGAATGCAAATTAATTTCTTTTTTTTTGTTTTCTATGCAATAGATGAAAAACTGATATGAAATTGATATAAAATTGATTGCAATTCTAATCTAACAATTCTATGAATGGATTGAAAGCAATGAATTGAAAAGTTGAAAAAATCTCACAATCGTCTGTTTGCAAGAGGTTGATTCTCCAAGTATGTAAAATTTATGATCTAAAAGCATGGTTCTTTTGTGAAGGGTTGAGCCTTGTTTATATAGAAATCCAAGGTTTTTGAGAGCACATGGAAAGCCATAAATCACTCTTGATAAACTCAGGTTGATTTTTGAGTTAACAAGAAATTAGAAATATTTTAACTCATAAAATCATGCAAAAAAAATAGCTTTTAACTCAAATAAAAACTTTAAATCAATTTTTAACTCAAAATTGGATGTTGAGTTCAAAAAGATAACTAATTGAATTGATTTATTGATTTAGAGTTTTTAACTACTTTTCTAAATGTGCATGGATAATTATGAATTATTATTTATTTTCCACATGTGTTTCTCTCAACTTAAATGTTTTTTTGAATTAAAATAATTGATTTATGGGTTAATCAATTATTAAATCAAACTTTATTCCAAAAACTATATTATTAAATATTGACAACTATATTTAATCAATTAAATAAGAATTTAATCAATTGTAGTAGTATTTTGATTTATTGTCAAAATTAAATAATATTAATTAGGAATAAATATAATTAATTCTAATTAAATTAATTAAGTGGCAGAATTAAATCTAATTAATTAAATATGTATCATATTCAATTAATTAAATTTAGGATAAATAAAAAGAATATCATTTATCGCCAAATAATATTTAATTAGGAGATAATTAAGATAAATTAGGAATATTTAGGAAATATTCCCCGATGTGGAATTAGGATGAAATCGATTGGGGTTTTGATAATTTGATGTGCAGATATGCTTAGGTTAGGACTTTTGTGTCGATTTTGATAGATTTGTCGATGTAGGAGGTCAATGGTCCTATAGCCCATTTTTTAGGTATTACACATTAGTCTTAAAAGTAGTTTTCCATTCATCCCGTTCTCTGATCCTAATCTGATGATAACCACTTTTCAAATCAATCTTTGTGAAATAATTTGCTCCACTCAAACTATCCATTATGTCATCCATCCTAGGCAAGGGAAATATGTACTTCACTATGATCTTATTTATGGCTCTAGAATCAGTACACATTCTCCACTCTCCATTCTTCTTAGGTGCTAACACAACAGGTACTACACAAGAACTCAAACTTTCCCTAATCAAACTTCTCTCAAGAAATTCTTGCACTTGTCTATTCAACTCAGTCTTTTCATTAGGTGTCAACCTATGTGGTGCTTTATTAGGAAAACTAGCTCCAAGTATCAAATCCATACAGTGACTTATACTTCTCATAGGCGGTAAATGATCAAGTACATTATCAGAAATGATGTCACTAAATTTAGTCAGTAAGGATTCAATTTCAGGTGCATGTTTTCCTTGGTATTAAAGCAAAGCAAATATTATGTTCCTTCATGTCTCTTGCAAATTTTTTACCATCAACCAAGCATACTCTAACTATGGTACAGTGAATTTCATCAAACTTCTCTATCAAAAGCAACAATACTTGTTTCCTTCCATCCATCCAAATAGTATATTGATTCAATCTACCATCATGCAAAGCTTTCCTATCATATTGCCAAGGTCTACCCAAAAGAATATGACAACAATCCAAAGGCATAATATCACACAAGACTTTATCATGATAATTCCCAATTTTGAATTTAACAAGGCATTGTTCACTTACAAGTATTTTATGCTCCTTCTAGATTCAAGAAATGTGATAAGGCTTCAGATGTTTCAATCTTTGCAATTGCAATTTGCTAACCAGTTCTTCGGATGCCACATTATCAGAACCTCCACCATCAATGATTACTTTGCAACATTTATTAGTGATCTTACATCTGGTTCTAAATAAACTTTTCCTTAGAATAGGTTCCTCATCAGCTTGTTTATTACACAAGATTCTTCTTAGCATAAAGTTCTCACCATGTTTAGGTTCATTAGCCAATTCCTCAATTTCTTCACAAGCCAAGTTACTTCTACTATTACCTCTAATCTTCTTTCTAGAGTTAGTACATTCAAAAGCTCTATGTTCTTCTTCCCCACATTTGTAACAAGTACCTTTAAACCAAGACTTTTCTTCTCTCTTTCCATTATTGTTATTCCTAGAGTAACCAGTATAGATACATCTAGAGTAGTTACCTCTTTTAGCAGGATCATCTTTCCATCCTTTATCCTGCATTGTCAGATCTACTGCTTTCTCCATAAGATCTACCTCTACCTATTTGAAATCTACCACCTCATCCTCTTTGTCTTTGATAATGTCTTTTTGTCAATCTTTCCTTAGCTTTCAAAGCAAATTGGTATGCTTCTTCCACACTATCAATCTTCACATAACTGATTTCATCTTGAATAGATGTCCTTAGACCATTTAGATAGCTAGCCACCTTTTCAACTTCATCATCCATATGTCTAGATCTGATATCCAATTTGTAAAATTCCTCAGTGTAATCTTTCACACTTAATTCCCTTTGTCTCAAATTCTACATTTTTTTCATCAAACTAACTTGGTAATTAGCTGGGAGAAACTTCTTTTTCAACTTTCCAAGCATTTTCATCCATGTCTTGATCTTTTCTTTTCCTCTCTTTTGTCTCTCATTTTGCAAATGATCCCACCAGAGAGATGCATGACCTTTCAAATTTGTGACTGCAATCTTCACTTTCTTATTATCAAGAGTACCTTCATACTCAAAATACTTATCCATCTCAGAGATCCAAACCAAAAGTTCATCGGTCTCAAGTCTTCCATCATAGCAAGGATCTTCCATAGTAGGTCTAGAGTTAGCCTTAGACAAAACTCTCAAAAATCTTTCCTCATCTTGTTCAACTTCAGGTTTAGGGTTAGGTGCTTCTTCTTCCTCATCACTAACATCTTCAAGTTGTGTGCCTCTTCTCTAGGCCATCTCTACTGCTTCAAGCCCAGTTGCAATCTTTCTCAACATATCCATGATAGCATTATCATTTCTTCTACCACCAACCATCTTGAGAATTAGGTTCCAGCAAGATTGTAACCTTCTGCAAGTTATAGGTTAGATCTTAGATCCGCCACCCTACAACCAATCTTTTAAGGTTCTCCATGATCCAATCCAAAAGAAAGAACTTTTCTCTGGTACCACTTGACACAAGGGGATGGAAGGTAAAGGTAGAATCAAGGTTAATTGACTCTACTTAAACCCACAACAAGCCCTCTGAAGAGTTACACATGGAATCAATATGAAAACATGCAATAAAGCAACAAAAAATAGTGGATATGAGACAAGCAACTAGCAGCAACACTAGATCAAATGTTATATTAACAGTAACATGACCGGCTATGAGGTCTTTCGGGTTTCGGCCTTATACATTGAATATATGAAATCAAGATCACAATTCACATCCTTCTTCTTATTCTTCTCTATTCTACCTCTAATTTAATTAAGTTGTCTCTACAACATCCCAAGCTTTCAATATATAGCTCACAAAGCCACATTTTATCTAGTCAAGCATTTAATTACATTATAGGTTCATTTAGGAGGAGAAACCAAAAATAAAGCTAGAAACAACAAAACACAATGCACCTTAAAATTTAGGTCCGCACATGATCCAAGAACATATCATCAACTGTGTAAGATCCAATTTCCCCATGTGGAACCATGTAAGGCAAAATACCACATGTTTGATGTGAAATTGGTAGTAAATAGATACCTGAGGGAAATGGTGATAACTTCCAAGTCCAAATGAATTAGGATGTGTGCTCTTCGGATAAGGTCCAAGAATGGGTCCAAGGAATGACATTAACTTTGCAAGTCATGAAACCAATGGAAACATCGACGCTAAAACAAACACTAGACAGGTACATGAAATAGAAACTATTTTTGGTGATGCAAGATTTCTCAAGACCCAAGATGATCCTGCATCAGAAAGATATCATAATACAAAACCATAGGGATTAAAATATAGAAAAAATAACCAATTAAGCTCAAAACAAAATACATGGTAAGATTATAATGGATCCTAGAGAAATGGAAGAAATAACTCTTGCCCCCTAGTCAAGAGACAAGAGGAGAAATGATCTATATTATAGAAGAATGAGGAGTATTCCCCATATGGAAATTATGAAGAAATTGTAAAACCACACGAGAGTGAGATATAATTCCTAAATCAGCTCTTTCTCTAACATACATCTTTAAATGCACACAATTAGCATGTAAATGTGTATTAATATAGTGAAAAGGACATTTGTACTTAGAGAGAGAATCTTTCGGCATAGGTTTAAAGATTTCTTTCTCAGAATTCATTAACTCAACATACACCTCCTTAGACACATCTTGAGGAGTATTAGGGTAATCTAAGGAAGGTGTTGGAAGAAGAACATGAAGAGGAGGGTGACGATCAAAATCAGCCACCTTAAATAGAGATAGCAGAAAGCCAAGACCACACACATCTTGTTTAGGGGATAGATGAGCCAGATATTTAATACCTTGTTCATTAACACCAAGACCTAAACCCTTATAACCTTATTTAGCCATCATATTGTATCTTGTAGTGTACATATCTTGTAAAGCTTCCGTAGGATGTGATTGTTTATGGTAATCATGAGAAAAAATTGTGTGAGGTGGAATGATAGGTTTAGAAGAAGTTTCTTTTCTCTTCCCTTTAATATCATTGTGCATTGGATAAGAAGGGGAAGGTAAATCAAAGAATTCTTGTACATATGCATCATGAGCTATAGTTTGAGCCCCATCATAAGTGTGGGAAGAACTAGGAATAGCATATGGAGAATTAGGAATGGGAATATTAGGAATTTGATTCAGAAAGATACAATTAGGATTAGGAAGATTAGGAAATAGATTAGGAAGGATAGGATTAGGATTAGGAAGATTAGGAAATGGTGTATCATCTACCAAATTCTTCACATAATCCAAAAGAGCAATAAGTCTTCCACACAAATCCTTAATGAAATTTTTGAAAGTAGGAAGGCTAGTATTAGTCAATCTCATAATAGCATAAGAAAGTGAAACATGAAGAGTGACAAACATAATTAAATGGATGATACTCTCATAAACATCATAAGTACTATAAAGAGATGCTAAGAGGAGAATAATGAGCAAAATAACCACACACCAAAGCATCTTAAGGATCTTCATAGTGAATGGAATGCAATAAATGTTTTTTATATTTTTGGTTTATATGATTTTTTTTGTTTTATTTTTGAAATGTAAATGCAAGCACATAAAAGAAGGCTAATCTAATATACATGCACGATCTAACACCACAAAAGAAAGAGTTGTCTATCGTGGGTTCACCAAAATGTAAGATATAAAAATATATTTTGTGTAAAGTGTATTTTTATATTTATGTGTGTGTGTTCAAAATGTTGTGGACATATATTACCTCCTAATCCAAGACAAGGAGATCCCAATTGATTAACCAAAAGGAGACAATCAATGCATATAGGAATCAATGAGTTATGGATAAAGAGTGAAAGGGATTATAATTTCCTAATTATAAAGTAAAGCAATAAATCAAAAAGATTAGGATAAAAAGAAACACTTATCTTGTAATGTAGCGGATCTAGAAATTGTTATTTTCTGGTGTCTATACTGAGTTTCTAGAAATTTTGCAACTGGATCTGGCCTGGAAACATAGAGATAGAGAAAACCAATATATATTTTTCTTTTTTGATTCAGGTTAACCTTGACCCAAATATAAGTTGATCTTGACCCCTTTATGTCAACCTTGACCTACATTACTCTGACGAAAAATCTATTCATGGATCTTGAAAGTTTTCTAAAAAGGCAGCCAAATATTCTTTGTAATTTGTTGTTTTGTACCTGTACTTGCAAGGAAAAAATGGTTTTGTTTTTTGGATGAGGGGTTTTCCTTGGTCAAACCCCAGTTTTGAAATTATCCTTGAAATAGAATTGAAATGGAGAATGCTAACAAGTAGTAGAAGAAGATCTAACAATAAAGCTATGATATTCAATATATATGCAATTGTATTTGAAATGTAAACAAGTATGTTAATATGAAAGCTTAGACTCAACATCAAAAACCATAAATGTAAATCAAAACCTCCATGATTGTATGCTTAGGATCCACCTTGAAGGAATAATGAATGAATCTTGAGGATGCACAAAGGATCTTGAAGGAAGATCACACCACCATGATGGATAGATCTAGGGTTTGAATGATGAATCTTGAATGCTTGAAACAAATCCCTTCAAAGGCTTGAATGCTTGAATCCTTGATCTTCAATGGAGAACTCAAATGCTTGAGAGGAAGACTTGAAAACCTTGATTAAACACTTGGAAGCTTGAAAGCATGTAGAACAATGGATTATTGAAAGTAGAACAATGGGTTTTGATCATCATCCTTAGATTTCTTGATCTTTCTTGCTTGCTCCTTTTTTCCCTCTCCCTAAAATGAGAGAAGGCTTCCTTATATACTAGTCTAGGGCACAAACTTCTAGAGAGGCCAATATATGAGAAATAAATTATCATTATGTTCATACCCCTAGGAGTGAACCCATATTAAATTTCCTTTAAGAGTCACTACTTCGAAGCTCAAAGCAGCCGACCTGGAAGTGGAAAAAAAGAACTTTCGAGCCTCCCCCCACATTTGGCACACTTTCTAATGAAAAAGGGGGACTTAGGTCAAGGTCAAGGTTGACCTTTCCCTAGGTCAAGGTCGAGGTTGACCTAGTTCAAGGTCAAGGTCAACCCTAACCTAGGTCAAGGTTGAGGTTGACCTTGACCTAGGGGGTTAAAACCCTTGGAAAATATCCTAGGTGGGGAAAAAAATGCCCGAAGAGGCCCAATCAGAGTCCTAAACATGCATAGAAGATGGAAAAGGGGCAAAAATTAGAGGACAACATGATAATGCCCCAAAACACCCCCTAAGGAGGGCTAAATAGTCTTAACATGGAAGTGCTTCCATTTTAAGATGATACAATGCAAAAAGACCCCAACAAGGATTCTTACAACCTTGATGACACCTCTTACACATTCTAAAAATATAAAAGTGGACCTTTTCTCTTACACCTTCTAACACATGTGTACTTAAAGTACACATTGACCCATCACATCTCAAGTTTCTCACACATGTGTGAGAAAACTTGGACTCTTGCATGGCTTATGTGTCCTTTATGTGGCACCTATGTGGATGCCACATGTGATCCACCTCACCCAAGCCCTCCAAAATATTATAAATAGGAGCCTTGTCAAGAGTAATTCATCCATCATTTTGCATTAGAGTTATTATGCTAGTATCATTTTAGAGTTTTCTTGCATTTAGTGATTATCTAACATGTTTAGTAGTGGCTTGCATTAAAGGTAGAATAGTTACATGCTAGATTACATTTACTTTTATCATTCATATTGAATGCTTGAGGCTAGTTCTTCATAACTAGCTCTTGAGCTTATTCAATGCCATTTTCATGGTAGTTGATAGTTTTATTCATGCATTTATCATTTGTTAATCATAGTGGTATTTAAATATTGTGTTGGGAGAGCACACCCACATATATCTATAAGAGCTAAAATCAAACAAATCTTGGGTACATTTTCTTATTGCTCATCGGAGGTTGTGGAGAAAGCTTCTTAGTTGGTTTTTTGCAAGTTTCATTAAATGTTAAGTTTATATTTGAATAACATGTTTATTGCTAATGTTTGAATGTTTTATCTTGCTTCCAATATGAAATATTTTATCACATACACTTTGGCACGCCTGGTGGGACCCACGTCCTTGTCTAAAACTCATTTTTCTTCCATCTTTCTTCTATTTCTCGTAGCTCTCAAAAATTATCACGCATTGGCATCTCCGCCCTGGAACTGTTGTTTGCACAATTTGGCGTTTGCACCTGGGGACTGTCATCTCTGCCTAGTCTTAAAGTTTTAACATTTAAAAGTGCTTTTTGGAAGATTTTAAATTTTTAACTCTCAGGTTTCTGTAAGAGCACTATTTTTATAGAACTAAATGCTGGAAAATTATTTCCAAATTCATTTTTAAATCTTATAAATCTTACTTTCTTTATTACTATCATCTATGCAGGTTTTCTAGTGTTTGCACAATTTGGCATTTGCGATTCTGCTCTATCATCTGTGCTTCTCAAAAATTGTACTGCCAACTTTCAAGTATAATTTTTCTCAATTTATCATCTACGAATTTATATTATAATCTATTATTTTGACTGTCGTATACGACAGTTGATTGTCATCTACATAGATTGTCATCTACAACCTGGTATTGGTGTCTGTGATTTTTCTGCTAATTTTTTTGCAACCTGGTATTGGCGTTTGTGACCCTTATCCCTTTAACAAATCAATCACTCTTCCACCATTCCCCACCAATTTTGAAATGCCAAAACTCTAATCAACCCAGCTTATGCTGAGTCTGGATGGATGCATATAGAAATATCTAAGGTTGTCCTGCACCTCAGAATTGCATAGCCACTGGTCGTGTCACTACAATGTGCTCCTATGCCCAAACATGGAGCAATGTGACACCAACTGACAATAAAGCACTCTTGTGGTATACCACCTAATGTAGATCATGATATAAGTGTGCCAAAAGACACACCCCCCAAGAAAAATGGGTCCCCTCCTCCAACATCCTTTGCAGATTCTAACCCCAACCAACTATGAAACCATGTGATTTACGATTGAGGCACACATAACCTCCAATGGCTCTAGCTAGGACAACGTGAAGTGGCTCATAGAAATCCACCATGTCCTCCAAGCTAATCTTTGTCTCATCTATCTCATCATCCTTGAATACCTTCCTGCACTCTCCTCCATGCTGATCATACTGTACTAACTCCCCAGTGATAGGTAGCCAAAGGATATGATAAACATCCTCTAATGTAACTGTCATCTCTCCTGTGGGGAGGTGGAAGGTACTCATCTCTGAGTGTCATCTCTTAGCCAACACTATCAACATGCCCAAGTTCACCTGAATCTCAAGGGTATATATAATATGATATAATCCAGTAGCCCCGATCAGCAATCTGTCAGTCTCAGACAGCACTGGCCCCAAATTTTGAGTCATGGGATATCTCTCCCACAACATCAGAGTGTTTGTGATATCCTCCTATCACAATCAATCAATCAAACTATCAGATTTCAATCCAAATGATCTATCTATCTATCTTATCCTATCTTACATCTTTATCATGTGTACTAACAGGTAATTCTATCAATTATCTAAAATCAAGAGGGATAACTAGCGATCACGCTACAATGTTATCTATCTTGACTTAATCAATCAAAATATAGCATTGACAGATCATCTTGGCTTCTCAAAATTAGGTTTCACCTAATTAACTTGCTAAATTATCCAAATTCATACCCCTAATACAAATGTGCATCATAGAAAAATGCTTGCACGGAAACCCCTTTTGTTTGCACAAATTTCTACATTTGCATAGTTTCCCTAAATACTTGCGCAACATCCCCTAACATATGCGTATATTTGACATTTGCATAGTTTTACTAATTATTTGCGCAATCAGAGTTGACATTTGCACAGAAACACATTCATGCACTTTTGTGTAACAAATGCACCACTACCTATTCCCTCTATCACTCATGCGTAGGTGCCCATAAATATGCGTAGAACTACCAGTTTGCTACACAAACAAAAACCAACAACAACAACAATGACAATTTACACAGTTGGCAAATTCTCTTGATGTTATCTTCTAACCTCTAGTTGATCAAGGGATGATGGTTTACCCTAACACTAGGCCTTTAATGAAAATCAACCAAAACCCAACTACTATAAGGATAATGAATACTATGATTATCATCGCATAAAAGGGAATGAGATCAAAAAATGCAAGAAATTTCATCATTTTGTGCAAGATTTGATTGATGATGGTAAAATTGAGGTAGAAGGACAAAATGCCTCTACCTCTAATGCCCAACTAAAAATGTATTCTAATCCTTTTCCATAACATAATCAAAATAATACATCCACATCAAAGGGATTTTCTTACGCTTATTCTACGAACAAAATCTCAGGAGATAAATGCACTTATGGAAGACTAGATGAAAATGATATATGTGGCTTTGACTCACTATGTGGCCATATTGAACAATCCACAACTCATGTAAATACATTGACTCTAAAGAGTGTGGATTGTAATGTCACTACCCGATGCCCTCGCATAACTATACAAGTTGTTTCCAATCCACCTATTGTAGATCCACCTACTGTGCCATCTACCTCAACATAGCCTACATCATGTTATGACTTTCTTTCCCAATTGAAGAGGATCCCTGCATAGATATCCACACTTGAGATTCTACACACATCCCCCATTCACAAAGAGGTCCTTGAGAATGCCCTAACTGAATCTCACATCCCATAAAAGATCAATTCTTCTCAATTCCAAGCGATGATCAACAATTTGGATGCCCAAAAACACCTGGTATTCATCAAAAAATATTTTCAAGGTCCTGAACCACATCATAATAAACCCCAGCACATCCAAGTCACCATCCATAACACCTAGATTAAAAGAATACTTATAGACAATGGATCTGGTCTGAATATGTGTACATTAATGATGATCCCTAATATTGGTTTTTCTGAGGACATCATTGATGTAAATAAAATAATAACAATAAAAGCATATGATGACAAAGAAAGGACAAGTAAAGGTCTCATTGCACTCCTCTTACAAGTGGGCCCATCCCTTATTGAAACTATTTGTCAAGTGCTTGATTTAGATCTACCCTACAATATCCTTTTGGGTTGGCCATGGATACACGCTATCTCAGGTGTCCCATCCATATTTCACTAGTTTTTTGAAGTCCCCTCACCATGGACTTGAAATAACTATTCTAGGAGATCATGAACCCTTTCGATATTGCAAGAGGCTAGAAGGAAAACAATCAAACTATTATCCATTAAATGAATATGTTCATCCAGTTTCACAAGACTCCCATATTGTATACACTAAATAGTGACCTCATTAATTAATTAAATATTGAATTGATGAATTAATTAAATATTTATTATTTAATTAATATGTATTCCTCTATTTATTAAATAAATTATTCAATTTATTTAATAGATTCACTATAGTTTATTCTTGTATCCTAAGTCCTCTAAGTAGTCTATTAAAGTGATTAAATTAAATACACAATCATCTAAATATGAATAAGTCCCATATTCCATCTCATCTACCTAGTCACCTAACACATCACTTTGGCTAAGATAAATAATTATTATTAATTATTTATCAAACATTATCCTCACTCAAACATGTCCTATCTTTAAGGGATATGTGGCCTCATAAGACTTGGTCTCATGACCACATGTCTTCTCTCAAACCAAGTCAAGAGACAATACCTATTCCTAAGGGGCTTCTCAAGCCACCTCTAAGGGTCAAAGATGACTCATAGGACATTTGTACAAAGAGTCCTCATGAGGAAGAAGTCCTTCCCTCTTCCTCTCTTTGGTCTTTGTGAGACACTTGACATGTGTCTTTCCCTTCCATCTTCTTCTCTTCCATGTCAATATGAGAGGAGCATCATCCCTATTCTTCCTCTCACATTCCAACTACATCCCCCTTTCTCTCAACCCCTTCAACCAAGTCAATCTTAGCCCTAGGATCTTCCACCTTTCATTCTCCACCATAGGATTGTGCCACCTAGGCTTGGATCCTCCAAAACTCTATAAAAGGAGCCTCATTTTCCCTTTGTGAGCTAATAGCTAATAGGGAACAAGCAATCAAGCATTTTGGAGATCAAGAGCATTCAAAAGCATTCAAGCATCCAAGTTATCTTCATATCACTTCCATTTCATCCCTTAGTTTTTCATAATCAAGCTTAGGCCATTTTACACTCATTCATACAAATCTCCACACTTTGGCGACATCTTGGGCAAGGAGCTTCAAATTGGAAATCTGAGAGCTCACCATCTTCAAGAAATCAAAGCTAGGAGAGAAATGGAGACAAGCTACATGGTAGGTGAAGGTAAAATGCTATTTTAGCTTCATTTTATTGTATTGTTCATTCTAGTTTGCTAATTAGTTTGATTTATTAATCTTAGAATAATTAATATATCATTTAGAATAATTTATACCTAATTTTGGATACATTTTTGGTGCCCACCATGGGGCAACCCACATTTTTAACATTCTATATTTAGTTTTCCATGTGCATATTTTCTACAAGTCGCTTATGCGTATTCATACCCATTTTTTGTGCATACATCACTTTCTGTTGCGCATCCATGCTGACATTTTCCATTTTCTATCTTTTCCATTTTTTTGCGCATTAATTTTATTGTTCTGCGCTTCCATACAAACCTATTGTGCATTCATAATTTTTGTGCATATACATCATCGCACTATGCATATATTTAATCTTGTTGCGCATACATCTATTTTGCACATCTGTTACTGTTTGCTACGCATTTGTTCTCTATTTCTGTGCATTTGTGGTTTGCAGTAGTTTATTTCAATCTGCTAGTCATTCTAGTTTTAGCTAACCTTTTTAACAAGTGTCTATTCATTTTGGTAGTCTTTAGGCTATTTTGCAGGATGATATTTTGAAGACTCCATTGTTAAATTTCTAACATTTTGTTTGCAGGTTTCTTAAGGGGTTTGCAAAATAAACTATAACCTCGTTTGGGCTTTAAAATATGACATTTTTTTCAAATTCATGTGTCTTCTTTAGAGTAGATATTCTGTTTATTGTGTTTTTTCTTTCTAAGCATATTTGTAATTCCAAAATTATAACAACGTATCCTCTCCCCTCACCATTCATGGATCTTGGGTGTAAGAGAAATTGTTATAATTTTTAGAGGGAAATCTTTGGTGGGAAAAGAGGTACTCACCCCAAGGAATGACCCAACCGGTAACAAGCTAAAGCCAAGTCCTTCCAAACCGGTATATAAAAAATACTAGTGTGATTAGCCTCACATTAGATAGGTGTGAATTCATTGTGGCAACCAAAATCTCCTCCAGTACCCCAATGGTGTGTTAAAGTCCTACATTGTAGAGGTGAAAGCCTTGCTTTGAAAGGATTGGGAGAGCCCCCTTAATTGGGAAAATGACTTGATCACAACCACCTAAATGGATGTCCTTACTAAAAAAACTTTTGTGGTGACCAAAAACCTTCTATTTGTTGGCTCAAGGGGTCACCCAAGCCCATGAAGACACCCCACATTACTCACGGTTCATAGTAGAGATAGTAGTTCTTTGAGAAGTAATGACCCATTGAATTTGGAACTTGGTGTGCCTGAGAAGTGAGTCCACTATAAGGAGGATCCTGTGCCTCTAAGTTCCTAGGCTGTCCGTTGTGGATTTGCATGGCTAGATTTTATTATCCTAGTGGGGATTCAATAGATACTATCCTTGCCAACCTTAGGATTGTAAGCGTGTTTGTCCATTCATACTAGAATAATTAGATTAGAATCATTTTTGTCTTGCATGTGTGTGTTTATGCATTTCACTTTGCCAAAAAAACCAAACCATCAAAAAAAAATAAATTAAAAAAATTCAAATTTTCAGTCCAAAATCATCAAAAAATCAGAACCTACGCATTTGCCATATCTTTCTGCGCATTTGATCAATAATGTTGCACATCTGTTTAAACTATTTGCACTTTTGATTCTACCACATCGCATCTATTAGGAACTTGTGCACATTTATTCAATCCTACTATGCATTTGTTGTTGTGCATTTACAAAAAAGAACACTTTTTGAGACCTTGAAAAATTCAATAACACTTTTTTGGATACCCATTTTGATCTTTAGCACGATTCTGGAAAAACATTTGATCCTTATAGACCTCTGATCTTTAGTTTGACCATTTTCATCATTTTTCATCATCTTTTCTTCATCAAAAATCATCATATCATTTCATCCAATCTTTAAGATTCCCAATTTAGTGTTGAAACATCACCTTATCTATCAGATTTTGATCTTTGTGAGTTTATCCTATCAGGATCTATCATCCTTAATCAACAAACTTACTTAGGTTATTATCTCTTGGTTTTTCTTTGTCATATCATAGTGAGATCCATACCTCCTATTGACTTAGATTTTATCAAGTTATCTTGTCCATTTTCAACATTTTCAATTTCTTTTTCATATCTTTTCATCAAAAATCTTCCATCCCACAATCATCTTTCACATTTTTATGGTTCAAACTCAATCTTAGAAACTCAAACAAACCATTGATCTAGAATTTGTAGACAAGATGGATGGAAATACCAGCAATGAAGAGAACCCTTGGTCCAAAGGACTTCCTAAGAAGACTTCAATTTTTACATCAGATGAGGAACCCACCGATCAAGAACTTAGGGATGCTACATAAGATCCTCGGTTTTATAATGTCATGGAAAGGCTCCTAGACATGGATAGAGAGATGTATTTCCTCATGCTTTCCCAACAAGGAGAAAAATTACCAAGTGATTTTGATGTTTCCCATATTAGAGAACCACCTATCACAATCAATCAAGAAATTTCTAGTAGTTCTCAAGATACACATACTCATGGAGCAAAGGAAATCAACCAACAATCCCATGATTCTCAAAACGATCAGTAGAAACAATGCTTCTCAAAAAAATCAATAAACCAATACTTCTCAAAATACTCAACAACATAGTGTTTCCCAAAACACTCAAGGACACACATTATCTTTGGATCCCGTTCTACAACAAATCCAGATGCTTCAACAACAAATTCATGACATCCAAACTGGATCATCAACTAAGAAGTATTCCTTGGATGATATATGTCCTTATCCTTTTGATAAAAATTTAGCAATGATTCCATTCCCTCCTCATTTTGAGGTACCAAAATTTGACAAATACAAAGGGAATTCGGATCCACAAGACCACATCATAGAGTTTTGTGCTACTTGTATTGAAGTCACTCACAATGACACTTATCTTATGTGACTATTTTCACAAATTTTAGGACAAGCCATGGAATGGTTCTCCAAACTACCCCTAGGTATCAAATATTTCAATGAACTTATCGACAAGTTTTTGACTCATTACTCATATAACATCAAACATGAAGTCACTATGCTTGATCTTTGCAATGCACATCAAAAGAATGGAGAACCTTTCCTTACCTTTTTGCAAAGATGGCGTTAATTTTTTTCCAAATATCTATGAATGATTCCTAAACAAGAAAAGATGGATATCTTTGTGCATTACCTTACACCAAAAATGAGCTATAGGTTACAATTGTAATGTCCTCCAAATTTTAATAAGCTCATAGAAAATGGTATCAAGATTGAGGAAGCCATGGTCCGAAAAGGTGAGATCAAACTTTATTCCAAGGACAATGTTGGGTCTTCAAATTCAAATCCCAACAATTACAACAATGACAAGTCCAAATTCTGGAATAAAAACAAAAACATTGTCAGTGATGGGATTGTTGATAATCACAATGTTAAATCAACACAACCCCTTTTAAATCTCACAAGTAAGGCCAATTCTACTCAAGCTAATTACAACAATCAATCTGCAAATCAGAACACCAACAAGAATTCATCTAAACTAAGATTGCCTTTTATGTCACCTCGAAGAACTTTTACTCCTTTGGGGGAATCTCTTGAATCTGCGTTAAGGAAGTTAATCACAAAGAAACTCATTACACTTCCTGAAACTAGAGATTTCGAACCTAGAGTGAAACCTTCTTGGTGGAATGACAATGACTATTGTGAATTTCATAGAGGAAAAGATCATAAAACCAATGATTTCCAAAGGATTAAAAATGCAATTCAAGACTTAATTGAAAGTGATGAAATTAGTGTTGACAGACATACCTCGAATGAGTCACATACAGATTTTAAGGATCCACTTCCTGAACATGAGAAAGGAAGTTCTTCCCATGCTAAAGGTGATAACCAAGCCAACTATAATGCTGCATCCTATAAATATGTTGGTAAAATTTTTGAATATTATCCTTCTAAGTATTATGCCAATGTGATAACTATCAAAGAAACCTCCAAGAGTCAACCAATCAATGTTACTACTAGAGCTCAATCCAAGGTTACTCTCTAAGGAGTCCCATCTAAACCAAGCACCTCTCAAAATAATTATGTTTATGTTCTAAGGTCTATACCAAATGTTTCTAATCAGTACAATCTTTTGGAACAACTCAAGAAAACACCAGCCCAGATATCCATATTAGAGCTTTTGCATCTATCGCCATCTCATAAAGATATTCTTGAAAAATTTCTCTTAGAAACCCAAGTCCCCACAAATCTAGATCATGATCAATTTCAAGCTATGGTGGGACATTTGAAACCCCCACATTATCTATCCTTCATTGAACATGATGATTTAGCTATTACCCAACCTCATAATGCTCCACTACATATAGAAGTCCTTGTACAGAGTCATAAAATCAAGAGGGTACTAATAGATGGAGGAGTTAGCTTGAATATATGCACTTTGAAATTAGTCCTTGCATTGGGATTTTTTGAAAATGTTGTAGATCCAAAGAAGAAAATCACAATCAAAGCTTATGATGAAGAAGAGAGGTCATCCAAGGGATTTTTTGTTCTCCCTATCAGAGTAGGTCCTTTAGTCAAAGATGTACCTTGTCAAGTTCTTGACATGGATGTCGCTTATAACATTCTCTTGGGAAGACCATGGATTCATTCTATGCAAGCTATTCCATCAACTTATCATCAGTGTTTGAAATTCCCTCACAATGGTCAAGAGATCACTATCAAAGGAGATCCTAATCCTTTCTAGTATTGTAGCACTATGAAGACAACATCTAATTCTATGGTACCTTATAATCATACTGGATCTTCTGCAAGTACACCCATTGATCCAAGTAATGTAGCATCAACTTCTAAATCTAATGGGATCAAGATTGATATAAAAGAACAAAGTATGGGAGAGTATACTTTAGGTCAATCTCTTTGCATCACAGAGCTACCTTTATCTCCTAGATCATATCGTAGGTCTTTGATCACTAAAAAATAATCAGAACCCCCTTCCGCACTTGCTTATGACAAATTTATAAGTGGGGGCACTATATCAAAAGAAGCAGCTGAGTGTAATGCTAATCATTTTCTTAAGTCACAAAAGAATGAAGAGGATATCAAACATGAATATATATCACCTAATGTATATGGTAAAGGGTATACTTTGCTACAAAAGATGGGATACCAAGGCACTGGACCTATAGGGTTACAAAGAGAGGGTGTTATAAAGCCACTTTTAAAAAATCCAAATTATCAAAGAGATGCTACAGGACTAGGGTACAATGGAGAAGGACCAAAAGAACTAAAAGGAAAAGCAAAGATCACACCTTTTCATGAGACATCTAAAACTCCTGAATTACAGTTCCACAAACATGGTATGTATGTGGATCTAGAGAAGTAAAGGATAGTGCAAGGAATCATTGATAGACTTGGGGATAATGATGATTTTGACTCTAATGATTATGAATGAGATTCATTATCTAATTGTACTGAAGAAATAGGAGTTGATTTTTTTCATCACTATAGTAATGATTACCATGAGGGAGAGAGTTCAAGGACTGACTCACTAGGATTAGTCCCACATGATACTACTCATGTCAATTGTGAGGGAAGTGAGCATTATCTTGCAATAGACAATTCAGATGAGAGTATGGAAATAGACCTCACTGATACCATCATAAACCTTGACAACTTCTCTATCAATACCATTTTTGCCTTTGAAACTAACTTGAATGATCCAATGCCCCTTGTACATCTTGAACTTATAGATTGGGATTCTCTCGATCATCCAAAAATTGGCGTCTTTCATAATGATGATGCAATCATTGATTATCTTAGAATCAAGGATCATTTAGCACCAGGGGATCATAAGTTAGGATTTTTGATAGAACTCAATGACATGGCTTACTTTGGAGAGAGTGTCAATCCTTTCAGTCATAAAAATATAAAAATAATCAATAGATCTAATGGTGAAAACCACTAAGTGGAAGTATTAGATCCAAAAATAGTAAAAATAAAAGATGCATCTAAAGGTGAAAACCTCTCTGAGGCACCTGATGATAGAAGGATTGACACTCTTCCTAATTATCTGTATCGAGAGAAATCAGCAATTCTTATTGAACCAACATTACCTCTTAACATTGGAATAGAGGAGTCTCCACGCATTCTCAAAGTAGCAACATCCTTGATAGAATCAGAGAAAGAAGCTTTTGCAAAGTTTTTCAAAGAGAGACAAATCAACTTTTCTTGGTCCTATGCCGATATGCCTGGGCTGGACCCTAATCTTATTATGCATCATTTATCTATTGCACCAGACATTAAACTAGTTAAGTAGAAGCTTCGAAAGATGCACCCGCATATTGCACTAATGGTTAAAGAAGAATTGAAGAAGCTCTTAGATGTTGGATTCATTCGTGCTATTGATTATGCTAAATGGATTTCAAATATTGTCCCAGCCTCAAAACTAGACAAGTCTATCCAGATATGTATAGACTTTCGAGATCTCAATAAAGCTTGTCCTAAAGATGATTTCCCATTGCCCAATATTGATATTATAGTTGATTTGATGGATGGACATGAGATGTTATCTTTGATGGATGGTTTTTCTGGATATAACCAAATCAAGACTGCACCAAAAGACTAGGAAAATACTATTTTTACTTGTCCTTGGGGTACATATTGTTGGAATGTGATGCCTTTTGGGCTTAAGAATGCTGGTGAGACTTATTAGAGAGGTATGACCACAATCTTTCATGACATGATGCATACCATTATGGAAGATTATGTTGATGACATTTTAGCAAAATCCAAAAATAGAGAAGGTCATTTGAGAGTGTTTGATATAATATTCACCCAAATGGAAAAGTATCAGATTAGACTCAATCTAAAGAAATGTGCATTCGGGGTCACATCAAGTAAACTATTAGGGTACATTGTCTCAGCCAAAGGAATAGAGGTTGATCTAGAAAAGGTTAAAGAAATCATGGAGATGGCTTCATCCACTAACATCAGCCAGTTAAGATCTTTGTAAGGACGTCTCCAATCCATCTAAAGATTTGTTTCTCAACTAGCAGATCGAAGTCATCCCTTAAAACATTTGTTGCATAAAAATATCTTATTCCAATGGGATGATAAGTGTGAGGAAGCCTTCAATAAAATCAAGCAATATCTGGAAAATCCTCCAACTCTGATGTCACCAATTCCAGGCAAGCCACTCTTGCTCTACATTTCAGCTATGACAGTCTCACTAGGTGCTCTTCTAGCCCAACAAGACCATGAAGGAAAAGAAAAATCTATATACTATATTAGATGCACCCTTGTGGGATATGAGTTAAACTATTCTCCAATAGAAAGAGAATGTCTATCAATTGTCTTTGCTTCACAAAAGTGGTGACATTACATGTTGTCTCATTTAATCAAGCTCATTACAAAGATTGATCCTTTGAAGTATCTATTAAGCAAGACAACGTTAACTGGTAGATTGGCTAAGAGGGTCATGTTGCTTAGTGAATTTGATATTGAATATGTGGATAAGAAGGCTATCAAAGTCCAAGTGATAGCAGATCAATTAGCTAAAGCCCCATTAATAGATGATCAACCTATACACAAAGTTTCCAGATGCACACATCTTGGCATTATCTACACAAATATGGAAGCTATACTTTGATGGATCATGTACTCAATAGGGTTCAGGAGCTGGTATTCTCTTTGTCAGGCCGCAAGGATACACAATTCCAAAGTCTTACAAGATTATCTTTCCTTGCACAAATAATGTGGCTGAATATGAAGCCCTGATGATTGGGCTAAAGATGGCTCTACAATTAAAAGTCTCTGAACTAAATGTCTATGGTGATTCTCAATTGATTATCAACCAGGTTAATGATGATTATCAGACTAAGGATGACAAGTTATTACCATATAAACGTATGGTTGATGAATTCAAACAATATTTCTCAATCATCACTTTTGAGCAAATTCCACAACATGATAACAAGGTTGTTGATGAAATGGCTATGATTGCTTCTCTATTTGATGTAGAGGATACCAAAGCCCATTTTGAGTTCTTGGTGGAATCCTTGACTTGTCCTGCATATGATGATCCTGATACAAGTATTATATGTCATCTTATTGGAAATGACTCCTCAATTTATGGAAAAATCTATTCTTATCTAAAAAATGATATCCTACCCCCTGACCTATCCTAGAATAAAAAATGAACCTTTCTTCACCAAGCCTTCTGCTATGTCTTCATATTCGACACCCTCTATCGGTGAGGTCTTGACGGTACTCTCTTGTGATGTCTAGAGCATGATGAAGCTCAAACTACCTTACAAGATGTACATGAGGGTACTTGTGGGACACATTCAAGTGGTCCCTCCTTGGCTAAGAAACTCATGTGTATGGGTTACTATTAGCCTACCATGGAAACATATTCCTTTCATTTTTCTAGGGCATGCAAGAAATGTCAGATACATGGGAATGTTATTCATGCACTAGCTCAGGAGCTACATCCTTTTACGACCACCTTTCCATTCAGTCGGTGGAGACTCAACCTTATGGGTGCAATCAACCCTCCATCTTCCAATGAACACAGCTGGATTATCACTGCAATTGAGTATTTTACAAAATGGATTGAAGCCATTCCATTGATCACCGCCATAGGAAAACAAATATCCATGTTTATCCTAAACTATATCATTTGCAGATATGGTATACCTATGTATCTGATTACTGATCATGGAAAATAGTTCCAAAATCAGGGCATGGATGAGTTGTGTTCATGATTCCATATCACCCATAAGTATTCCTCCATATACTATCCCCAAGGTAATGGCCAAGTTGAGGTGTCTAACAAAACCATTGTCAAAATCCTACAAAAGACCATCAATGATGTTGGTCATGATTGGCATATCCAATTGAATCCAACCTTTTGGGCTTACTACACTTCCATTCATACTCCCACTGGAGCCACCCCATATTCCCTTGTTTATGGTTCTAAAGCTATCCTGCCCCTCAAGGTCAAGTTGCGTTCTTGATGCAAGAGCATCTCAGGTCCTTGGCAATCCTGTGTCACCAAATTTTTTTTTTTTGAGTTTGTCTATGCTTCTTAGTTTCTACTTTGACCGAGTTGGTTGGTAGTTCATCAGTTTCCTTTGGTCACCAAGTGTGGTCAGTTATTTCACTGGTGCTTGGCATTGTTTGTCTACTACTCAGTTATCATGCTTATCGACGGGTTTAGTTTTATTTCCTGATGTGGCCGACTTGTTCATTTATATTGGATCATGGATTTAATGTTTGTACCATCATTGGGAAGTATATGGTCCTAGATCTGACCATTACTTCTGTTAATTATGGATCTGAAGGCTGACTCAGTTTGGTAGCTTCTTGTATAAATGTAGATGTTTGGGTGTGGTTTAGGGAGTTAGTTTTTGGGGATAGAGGATAGTAGACATTAGATTGGAGATTTGTAATAGATCCTCACATGTTTGAGGACTTTTGAGATTCTTTTTAATATTTGGCCATAATCGGGAAGGCCTTACAGGCTGACATGTATGATTCAATTGATGATAATATATGAAATTTCCTACATTCTCTCTCTCACTATTGTGTTTGTTAGCTTCTGCATGTGTTGAGCAGGCCTAGATCATAAGGGTGTGCCATTTCTTGGACCCTCTTTCTCCCTATCTTGCATCAAGTGGTATCAGAGTGAGGTTAGATCTTGATCTAGTTCTACAAATCTAGGTTTGTAGGTTCCTCTTGAAGCCCTAGTTGATTATTATGGGGTAGCAGATTGTGATCTGACCTACAATTGTAGAGGGTTGTCAAGATGGTTCATGGGAGGTGAGATGCAGATCTAGGATTGGTAGATATGCTAAGGCAAATTGCTGCTAGGTTAGAAGCAATGGAAACAACCCAGAGAAGAGGTAGACATCTTGAAGATGTTAGTGATGATGAAACTGAAGAAGAACAGGAAAATGTAGAACTTGCACCTGTTATGGATCAAAGTGAGGAAAGATTTTTGAAGACTTTGACAAGTCTATAGTCAAAACCCCATTTCAATCCTCCTGAGTATGGTGGAAAGCTAGATTCTGATGAATTGGTGGACTAGATCACCGAGATGGTTATTTTGAATATGAAAATATTCCTAAGGATAAGAAGGTGAAGATTGCAAGAAAAAAGTTGAAAAGTCATGCATCCTTATGGTGGGAACATCTGCAATTAGATCCAAAGAGGAAAGGAAAATAAAAAATCAAGGTATGGAGTAAAATGATCAATAAATTGAAAGAAAATTTCTTACCCTGTGATTATCAGATTAACCTAGTTCAGCGAATGCAAAGTTTGAGGTAGAAAGATAGCTCAGTAAAAGAGTATACTGAGGAATTCTATAGATTGGATATTAGATCTAGACATGATGAATATGATGTTGAAAGAATCAATAGATACTTGAATGGTTTGAGAGTTTCCATCCAAGAGGAAATTAGCATGGTCAAGTTGGAGAACATTGAAGAGGCTTATCAATTTTCTTTGAAGGCCGAGGAGAAATTGAACAAAAGACATGAGAAAAGACAGAGAGGTCATGGTGGTAGATTCCCTAGAGGAAGAGGTAGATCTAATGGTGAAAATGGTAGATCTAAACCTGAAAAGACAAATTTGGACAAAGGCAAGACTGAGTGGAAAGGTGAAAGTTCTAGAGGTAGAGGCAATAACTACCGAGGTGGTTATGGCAGAGGAAGTTTTTGAGGAACTTGTTATAATTGTGGAAAAGAAGAACATAGATTGTTTGAATGTACATAGGCTAGTAAGAAGGTTGGTAGTAGTAGAAATGCTTTGGTGCAAGAAGAGTCACCCAATGAACTTGAGAAAGAAAATAACTTGATGGTAAGGAGAGCACTGTGGAATGAAAGCAAGAAGGAAGATCTGGTAAGGAAAAGTTTGTTCAAGACCAGATGTAGAGTTTCTGACAAAGTTTGGAAGGTAATCATTGACAGTTGTAGCTCAAAGAATCTAGCATCTAAAGAGATGGTCACAAAATTATAGTTGGAAAGGTTGGTACATCCAAAGCCCTATCAGATTTCATGGATCAAAGATGAGCATACACTCCTAGTAAGTGAACAATGTTATGTGAATTTGACGATTGGAAAATACTATGATAAGGTGTTATGTGATATCATTCCTATGGACTGTTGTCATATTTTGTTGGGTAGATCTTGGCAATATGATAGACATGCTATATATGATGGTAGATTGCATAAATATACTATTATGGCTGATGGAAAGAAACAAATCTTGTTACCATTGATGGAAGAACTTGTTAGTAATGTTTACACATCTATGAAAGTTTTCTTGATGGAAGGAAGGAAGTTTGTTAACTCATTGAAGAAGAATGATGTATGTTTTGATGTGATTCCTAATAAGATGAGTAAGAAAACAAAGGATAATGTCCCTAAGGAGATTGATAAGTTGTTCACTGAGTATAGTGATATCATTTTTGATAATGTACCTGATGGTTTGCCACTGAAAAGAAGCATTGATCATTGTATGGATCTAATCCCTAGATCTAGTTTACCAAATAAGGCACCTCATTAGTTGACACCTACCGAGAATCAAGAATTGAATCGATAGATTCAAGATTTACTGGAGAAAGGTTTGATCAAAGAAATCTTGAGTCCTTGTGCAGTACCTATTGTATTGGCACCAAAGAAGAATGGATAATAGAGAATGTGTACTAATTCCAGAGCAATCAATAAGATAACAGTGAAGTATAGGTTTCCTATATCGAGGATGGATGATATAATGGACAGTTTGATTGGAGCAAAATATTTCACAAAGATTGATTTGAAAAGTGGGTAGCATCAGATCAAAATTAGAGAAGGTGATGAATGAAAGACTTCTTTCAAGACAAAAGAAGGTTTGTATGAGTGGTTGGTTATGCCTTTTGGTTTAACTAATGCACAGAGTACTTTTATGAGGTTGATGAATGAAGTTTTGAAGAAATTCTTGGGTAAATTTGTGATTGTATATCTTGATGATATTCTAATATTCAGTAAGACTAGAGAAGAACATTTGTTGCATGTCAAACAAGTTTTGTAGAGATTGAAAGAGGAAAAGTTACTGATAAATCTAAAAAGTGTTCATTCATGAAAGAAGAGATTGTGTATTCAGGATTTGTTATTTTGGTAGATGGTTTGAAGATGGATCTTGAAAAGGTTGAAGCTATTTTGAATTAGCCTACACCTGTTAATGCTAGTGAGATAAGATCATTTCTTTGTTTGGCAAGTTTTTACTAAAAGTTCATAAGGAATTTTAGTTCAATTTGTAATGCTATGATTGAGACTATGAGAGGAGACAAAAGAGAATTCAAGTGGACACATGGAGATAATAGAAGTTTTGAGACTCTGAAGCAGAAGGTTGTTGAATTACCTATTTTGGCACTACCTAATTTTAGTAAAGTATTTCAAGTAGAATGTGGTGCAAGTGGAAGTGCAATTGGAGCTGTGTTGAGTCGAGAAGGTAAACCTATTGCTTTCTTTTGTAAAAAGTTGAATGATGCTAGAAGGAAATATTATGTGTATGATCAAGAATTCTATGCTATTGTTCAAGCACTGAAGAAATGGAGACATTATTTGGTACTGAGTGAATTTGTGTTGTATACCAATCATAAGGCTTTACAATATTTGGGTAGTTAGAGTAAGATGAATCAGAGACATATGAAATGGGTTGAGTATTTGTAGAGTTATACATTTGTGATAAAGCATAAGAGTGGAGTTACTAGTCGAGTTGTTGATGCATTGAGTAGAAGAAGATCTTTGATGACTGAGATGAAAATTGAAGTTCTTGGTTTTGATGAGATGAAAGGTTTGTATGAAAATGACCCTGATTTTTCTGAGCCATGGAGAAAGTGCAGAGCACCTATTCAAGATCAAAAAGATACTAAATGGGATGAATATTTTATTCAGGAAGGTATGTTGTTTAAAGGTATTCAGTTGTGTATACCGAGAGGAGTAATGAGAACTAATTTGATAAAAGAGAAACATAGTAGTGGTTTGGCTGGGCATTTTGGCATTGATAAAACATGGAATTTTCTTAAGGAGAATTACTATTGGTTGTAGTTGTATAGAGATTGTCAGAAATTTGTGAAAAATTATGGAATTTGTCAAGTTGCAAAAGGAGTAAGTTAGAATACTAGATTGTATACACTATTCCTAAGAAACCTTTGATTGACATCAATATGGACTTTGTTCTTGTCTTACCAAAGACAGTAAGAGGAAATGATTCAATATTTATTGTTGTGGATAGATTTTCTAAGATGGACCATTTTATACCATGTGGAAAGACATCAGATGTAGTACATGTAGCAGATCTTTTCTTTAAGGAAATCATCAGATTACATGGATTACCGAGGAGTATTATTTCTGACTGAGATAGTAAATTTGTTAGATATTTTTGGAACACACTTTGGAAGAAATTTGGCACTGAGTTGAAATATAGTTCTACATTTCACCCACAAATTGATGGATGGATTGAAGTTGTGAACAGAAGTTTCGGAAATCTTTTGAGATGTTTAGTTGGAGACACACCAAGTAATTGGGATTCTGTATTGGCACACGAAGAGTTTGCATACAATAATTCAATGAATAGGAGTACTGTAAAGACACCATTTGAGATTGTGAATGGCACACAACCGAGAGGAATATCTGATTTGAGAGACATTGCTAATGAGAATAAGAAAAGTGTTGAGGGAGTAAAGTTTGCTGAGTACATGAAAACATTGCATGAAGATGTGAAGTTGAAGCTGGAAGACAGTAATCAGAAATACAAAGACAAAGCTAATAGATCAAGAAGACATAAGACTTTTGATGTTGGTGATGAAGTGATGATTCATTTGAAGAAAGGTTAATTTCCTGTTGGAACATATGGGAAGTTGAAGATGAAGAAGTTTGGACCTTGCAAGATTTTGAGGAAATTTGACAGTGGAAATGCATATGAGATTGAGTTACCTGATGACATGGACATATCACCTATTTTAAACATTGCTGATTTGTATGAGTATCATGAACTTGATGAAGAGGTGACAGTATTGACATAATATCCTAAGAAGTAGAATGATGAAGTTGAACAAATTTTGAAGGAAAGAGTTGGGAAGAGCACAAGAGGAAAACAATATATGGAATATCTGGTAAAATGAAAGAATAGACCGATGGAAGACAGTTCATGGATTTCATAGTTTGAGTTGGATACAAATTAGACTAGGCATACCAAATGATTCAAAGAATCATTTCAAAATAACCCCAGGTGTCTGATGCAAGAGCATCTCAGGTCCTTGGCAATCCTGTGTCACCAAAACAAAAAATTGGATTTTTTTGTGTTGCTTGATTTATTCTTTGACTAAGTTGGTTGGTAGTTGGTCAATTTCCTTTGGTCACTGAGTGTGGTTGGTTCTCTCCTGGGTGGTCGATTATTTCACTAGCGCTCATCATTGTCTGTTTGTTGCTTGGTTATCATGCTTACCAACGGGTTTAGTTTTGTTTTCTATTGTGGCCGACTTGTTCATTTATATTGGATCATGGATTTAATATTTGTATCTGTCATTAGGAAGCATGTGGTCCTAGATCTGACCACTACTTCTGTTAATTATGGATCTGAAGGCCGAATCAGTTTGGTCACTTCTTGTATAAATGTAGATGTTTGGGTGTAGTTTAGGGAGTTAGTTTTTGGGGATAGAGGATATTAGACATTAGATTGGAGATTTGTAATAGATCCTTGCATGTTTGAGGACTTTTGAGATTCTTTGTAATATCTGGCCATAATCAAGAAGGCCTTACAACCTAACATGTATGATTCAATTGATGATAATATATGAAAGTTCCTACATTCTCTCTCTCTCACTATTGTGTTTGTTGGCTTTCACATGTGTTGAGAAGGCTTGGATCATTAGGGTGCACCATTTCTTGGCCCCTCTTTCTCCCTATCTTGTGTCACTTCCCTTTGTGTCTCTCTAAAAGATTTAATACCAGATGAAGAGTATAGAGTTGTATGGATGACTGAACTAGAATTGTTGGATGAACATTGTGAGAGAGCCTCTGATCATTTGAAAATCTACCAGCAATGGATGTCTCGACAGTATAATAGAAAAGTAAAAATTAGAGATTTTAGGTGGGTGATCTAGTCCTTCAAAAGAATCCCAAAAATCAACAACATCATGAGAAAAAGGGAAAGTTTGAACCCAATTAGCTAGGTCCTTTTGTGATTACAAAAGTCTTTGGCTCTGGGGCTTATCAGTTGTCTACACCCAAGGGAGATCCTTTGGCTGAGCCTCTTAACAGTATGCACCTCAAGAAGTTCTATGCTTGAAATCCCAATGAAAGGGATATGTATGTAGTATGTATATAGATAAGATCAAAAACAAAAAAATTGAAAAATCTCTCAAAATACAAAAAAATCAAAAGAAAATTGCAATAAAAGTATGTGGTGAAAACCTAGAAATAGGCACCATGTGTGATAAGTTAGCTCCTCTATTTATTAGGATTCTTCTAGTGTGTATGTTCATTGTATATATCCATAATAAAATGACTAGTCAATCACCATTCCTACCATGTATATATCATAATAAAATGGCCAGTTCCTATGTCATCCCTTGTATCTACCCATAATAAAACCCCGTCATAGATTGATCTATTGTCATGGCCTTGTTGTGTCCTTCTTCATCCATAATAAGTTAGTCCACAACCTAGCTGGGGGTATGTCTTCGACCTAGTTTGGGAAGTAGATCTATGATAGTCATGACTCTTAGAGGATAGAATGGATTATTTTCACTAGACAAGAAAATGTAATCAAATGTTCTATATAATGATATCCTCATGATGAATCATAAGCTATGATCTATCCTTCGAAACATGACCGCTTATCTATACATTTTGACTATACATCATCAATTGAACTGATCAATGTACCTTACACTATCTTTTGGAAAAAGAAATGTATATTCATGATAGGCATGTTAGACTAGTTTGTTGTAGATTATGCATTCATATCTAGATTTCATTGTTATCATATTTCCTATGCTATTCTAAGATATCTATGACATGAGTTTGAAACTCCCATATGTCATTGATTAGAATCGCCAGGATGGGGCATGATATTTTCTTTGATTGTTGTTTGTGGGATATTTTCCAATGAAATTGAAGGAACAAGTAATTACGATGTCTATGCATAAGTTCCTTCATTAGTTTAATAGTCTTGACAACATACAAATCATTTTTTTTGCAAGTACTATTTATGGTGATACGCCACACATACCTTGACTCCAAATATTTGTTCCCCGATGGAGGGGGAAATATTCCTTGTCTGTTATGCAAATAAAACTCAAGTCATCTTGGTTCAATTATACCTAGATGCTTGTCAAGTTTTCTATATTAAACTCCATGCAAGAAATTCTCAGGTCATCCTAGTTTAATTATACCATGATGCTTGCATTCCCTTGCAACATAAGGAGCTCAATGATGAAAATCAAATTACAGTTATTATGAAGTTATAAGATGTTACATGAAGTTGTGGAGATATTCATTTCATATTTCATTTTTGCATTGCACTTAAAAAACTCATGATTGCATATCAGTGCTCCTTTTATAGGGATTTGTAGGTTATCTTGCTTATTAGGACATCTGTTCTCCTGGTTCATTCTTCTAGTGTCAGATACATTATTATTTAAGTTGAAGACATTTGGGCAACAAAAACATTAAGTTTTCATCTTGCATTTAAAAACTTTTTGCATATTCCATTTTCATTATCACATTTAATCATTTGGTGTAATTCATTTAGGAAATGTATTATCTTCATTAGGTGTGTTCATTTGTATATTAGCCATAAATATTATCATGCATATTTTGATCATTTACAGTGATGTTTCATTATAGCTATCATTTTATCATATTATCTTTTATCATGTTGTCAGTTGTTATATTTTATCATATTAGGTACATTTTCATTCAATACATACAACATCATTCACATTACATCATTCATTTATTGTCCATTAAATGCATTTTCTTTGGTTCATTTATTATCCATTGTATATTCCTCGTTGTTCATATCAATATTTACATCATTGCATTAGTAACCAAATAACATTGCATAAATAATCATTTAGGATATACATTCATATAAATATCATCATTATATGCTAGATCATTAACCATTGTACATTCACATGAAATCAAAAATTTTCATTCTAGAACATACATACTATGCATATCAAAGTAAATCATCACATCCTGCATATGTCAGTACGCACATGTATATATAACCATAAAAGCAAATCATAATAGAACTAAATCACCATATATATAGAATCCATATAAAACAATAAAATGTCCAAATGTCCAATGATATCTCCTAAATGATAAATGTATCCAAGAGTTGTTAGGAATGGGAACACTGAGAGGGGGGGGGTGAATCAATGTTCACTGTATTTTAACTTTTCACTTTAATCTTTATGTTGAAATTAAATGCTTAAGTACTGAAATAAAAATTCACATAAACATGAAACATGAAATCAACACATGACACCAATATTATTATGGGGAAACCCAAATAGGTAAAAACCCCAGTGGGAATTGATACCCACTAATATTCTACACTAGTGTTTTGTGATCCTTGCTAGAAGATCCTTTACCCTGTTAGGAGTAGCTTTACAATGCTTTAAGTATAGTAGACCTTGTTAAGGGTTGGACCCTATTAGGATTATTTTACAATCATCCCTATTAGGGGAGAGGACGCATTATCCAAAAGCTCACTGCTCAAGTGGTGAAGGCTACAACCTTCTGATCTCAGATACACACTATATCTATAGGATGAACTATCACTGTGACACTACTTGTCAGATCAGTTCCTTTGATGCGCTAATGCTTTGACCTCTTGAAAAGTTCTAATACATCTTCTAGTGTCTTTGCATACTTCTTCTCTACTTATCACAACTCTATTTCTACTTCCATACCGAATACAATGGTGCACCTTATATTTATGCGCTCATACAAGACACACAATTAGGTCAGCCCTATAAATAATTACAAATAATGCTTCCAAATGAATTGGATTAAGCATGCTTACAATTATACATATAAACATGTTGGAAACCTAAATACAATGGGTGCATAGCCTTTACAACATTACATTATAATCACAAACCAAAATGCTAACTGTCGGCTCCATGCTCTGTTCTCTGTTGGCACACACTGGTTGTGCAACTTCAACTGACTGTAACTTTCTCATCCTTGCACATCTGCTTATGCACTCATAGACTAAGAAATAATATAGTCCAACCAAATTAACTTCTAGGGTGCATACCATAATTCTTCCATACACACATGCGCTGATGCTCTGAGCTACCAGAACTTTGTATACTATCTAGTCTTCAACACTTAACCGAATTCTGATCTTTACATCAAGTGCACTAACTCCAAACTGCTCTATGACTTTGTTGCCATAATTAAAACACTATATCTAGTCATATACTTTAGTATAGACAACCTAGCAACAATCTCCCCCTTTGTCATTGATGGCAATAAAGGAATATGGCCAAGTTGCTAATTATTCCTTAACACAAATTTTTTTTGTCTTTTATACATTTTTATACATAATATTATATCTCCCTATACATATTATACTCCATATTCTATACACAACTCCCCCTTTGACATTAATGACAAAGGTGTACCAAAAAAACTGTATCTGCACATACTTAGAGAAAACATCTGGATATGCTATCTTGAGGTTCTGGATCTCCTTCTTCCAAAAAGTTATCACAGAGTTAACTATCTGGAGATGGGCGCATAAAGCATATTGAAGCTTCTCCATCTTCTTCAAATCTGTGCTTGGGCCTTGATCATAGGTTATCATTGTGGCATCAATCTCCTTTATATTCTAATTGAGAATTTCTAGTGAGGGCACAAGAGCATTCCTCAATTGAGTCTATCTAGACCTTATCTTTGCCATTTCTTTCTCTACCTTCTCAATTTTGTCCAACTAACCTTGGTAAACATTGTTGCACATGTTCACATCAGTGGATGAGTCTTTCACTGAACTCTTCACTTGCTCAATCATAGCTTCTACATCTTGTATAGTCTTATGATGGGCATCAGTAAGCTTATCCTAATCCATGTAGTCTACAATGAATTTCCTTCCTTGATCAAAAAATTCTTTTAAGAATGCTTATCCTATCTTGAGTGAATTCAGATCTAGACAAAAGTTTCTCATCAACTCATTCAATCTCTTCTTTAGGTAATTCTCTTCTGCAACTTTGGATGCAGATTCTTCAAGGCTAGAAAAATTACTTTTGAACTGTAAGATAATTGTACTCACATCATCAACTAAGTGTACCTTATTCACTTTCATATCCATGGGAAACAAACTGTTCAGTATGTTCACTGATTCCACAAGGAGAGGATTTCTCATCACTTGTTTCTCGTTTTCCTTTTCCATTTCTAAGACATTGAACTTAATCAGGTCTTCTTCTTTCCATGAGTCCAAACTAGATGTGTCAGGTGTCAAACTTGACAACAATGTTGAGGAGGGAGTGATGGGAGAACTATCCATCACTTCTAGCTTTATCTTGGGTAGATCAACATAAGTTTCATTTTTCTCTTGTTCTTTCTCTTGTTCTTTTTCTTTTCTTCCTTTTCTATTTTCTCTTCTTCTTTCTCATCTGATATATTTTCAATTAATACCTCTTCTTGAGTGGGAGGTGTGTTGCTACATAAGATCTCAGCTTCTTGTGTGCTCACAAAAGCTTCCTCAAAATTATCTAAGTCTGTGTTAGTGGACGCCATGGCCATCTCCACATTATCAATGATAATGGTGTTTTCCTTGAGTGATTATGTCATGGGCACAAATTTATCTACCTCTATTTGTACTTCCACTATAGGCACTGAATCCTAAGGACCTATAGACTATTCCTTGATAGTCTCTGCTACTTTTTTTTGCTTACTAGGTACTTGAGAGATGGGTGCAGACATAGGTTTCATGTGCTATTCTAAGAATACCTTCTCAAAGGCCTTCTCTATTTCCTTAGAGATCATCTCATAGTCTTTGTTCATGAGATGTAGTGTTCTCATCTTTGACCTTAAGTGTGGCTTCACCAAATTTAACAATAGTGACTTTTCATCAACAAAACATACTAGAAGAGTGGACTCAAGAATTTGTTCCCTTATTCTGAAGTCTTCTTCAGTGTCTTGTCTCTTCAAGGTATCCATTATCTCCCATTCTTTATCTAGAATTTTTTTTTTCAATTCAAGAACTATCTTCTTAAACTTTATCATATGTTTAACAATCATATCATGTATTTCTGATTTGTCAATCTCACTATATGATTCATAAAAATTTCCTACTTGATCAATTTTGCCTTCATTAATATTTCTTGTGCTCAATACTTTGAGGCTTGGTCTGAATCCTACCTTAGGATGTGCTTGATCATTTTTCTTTCTCCTTGTAGCTCGCGAGGATGCATGACTAGTGTTGGTTTCTTTCTTCATTTTGGCTATTGGCTTATACTTCAAAGGAGCATTAGAATCACCTGTTTCTTTGGGTGCTGAAGGAGTGTCATTAGATATATCCTTTTGACTGTCATATTTTTCAATTTTTATCTTCTTCATCTTAGGATCTTCTTGTTCTTCTTCTGTTGTTGTTCTTTTCATTTCCAAAGTGATCTTCTCTTCCCTTGCCTTGTTAAGGTTTGCTTGGGATACACCATGAATCCTTAAGATCTTTGATGTGACTTTAGCAACCTTCCTTTTTGTTGCTGCGCTATTAAGCTTTGCATCTAATTCTCTTATCTTCTCCTCATATGTTCCCGATCTAGGTTCATTAGGATCTTTGGGGGATGATAATAATACCTATTCATATGCTTCAAGGACCTGTTCCTCTACCTCATAGCCAAGTGGATGAATCCACTTAGTTCTTGGTTCAAAAGCTTCCATACAAGTTGTGTCTATTTCAACCATAAAGCATATTGTATCCTTATACTTTTCCACAATTCTCTCTGGAATCCTATATCTCATTTGCATTTTGACTCTAAAGGTCTTCAATTCCAATGTTATATAATCCCTTAATGTGCTTTCAATGGATGCTTTGTTGGATATTTGAGGCATGGTTGGAATGGACTTGTCCAAATACAAATCTGATATCTTCCCAACAATATGAAGGTACATGTAGATGATTAGTGACCCAAACTTGAATATCTTTGTCTTGTCATGCTTGATGAACTTGATGTTATCAATCAATTGTGCATGCAAGATCTCACACAAGTTGAATTCCCCATCTTCCTTTACAAGTCTGATGGCTGCAAGAATAGTGCCCACAAACACACTATTCACCTTACTGGCGTGATGAAACCTGTATCCTAGTATCATTGACATCAATTTGATGATTTCTTGCTCAATAGGCTTGATTGTCATACTGCACCTATCACTCCTTGACTTACATGTTTTCTCGACCATCTTTCAAACATCCTTGCCCACAGGAAGGATGACACCTATTCTAGAAAGGTCTATCATCTAATGTATCATGTCATTGGTGATTCTAAGTGGTACATCACCAATCCAAAATAAATCATCATGAATTCTACTCAACAAGATTTTTATCCATTCTGTCTCATAGAATTCATATGCCATAGCATACTCAACAATTGGGTGATCATTCCATTTAGCATATTCATCCAAGAATGTTTTGTTAGGTTTTAGCATGGTATCCATGTGCGCTCTTAGCCTATCCAACCCAATTGGTTCCTTCTTATAGTAGATATATGCCCTAATATCTTCCACATGCATGACGCCCATAGGCATGCAGGAGAAATCTCCCTTTAAATCATCTAGGGTTGATTTAAATGGATGTTTCTTGAAAAAATATCTCTTCTTCTCAGAAACATCATAAACAATGGGAGTGGCCATGACTTACTTGTAAATACTTTCCAACTGAGCTATGAGATAATCTAAAGGCTTTTGAATCGGTGCAACGAGCTTAGGGTTTTTGGAACTGACCAAACACATTGCAAACATTCATAGATCAATCTCCAAGTCTTCACAACAACTTCCAAGGCTCTTTCTACTCTCCTATCACTCTGAATTTGAAAGCAATGAGAAATCAAATGACTTATGTGTACTTTAAAGTGAAAAATCTACCATTAATGCAAGTCGCATAAACCAGGCTATCACTTTAAAATTTGCAACTTGAGTTCTGTTCACAATCTGCATGTGTGCTCTTACACATAGGTACCTCTATACTCCAAAATATTAATTCCAAAGGTGCATACTCTGAGGATGAGTATACCAGCCACGCAGGGGTCTAGAGCTAAATTAGCTCCCCCTATGACCCCGAGGGCCATTCATTCAGATCTAGATGGTGCGTCCATTGCAGATGCATCCAATACATTCTCATTGGTCTTTTCCTTCTTTTTCTCTGACCAAATCATGCTTGCATCATCTGAGGCTTTGACAAAATTAACTTCCCCTACGGGATCTAAAACTAGTTCTACAACATTTTTAGGGCTTCCCTGACCTTGTGTCCTTGATCTATAGAACCTTGAGATATGTCTAGCCTTGTTACAAGAGTTACAAATGACTGGAGGTCTTATATTCCTTGGTGAATTGACATGAGTCACCATTCTTCATTGTTTTTTTGTGTGACCATTATAGTTACATATATGGTATGTAACATTTTGAGCACTTCTCACATTTGTCTGATTCTGATTTCTCAGATCTATCTGAATCCTATTCTTCTTGCTAGTCTTGCAATTCATAGCTCTATGACCAAAATTGTTGCATGAATAACAGTAACCATTAAAAGGTTTTACCTCTGTACAGTTCCTTGCAATGTGTCCATGCTTGTGTTGGAAACATAGATGTAGTAACTAAGAGGGGGGGTGAATCAGTTAACCACAAAAAATATTACCACTGATCCTTTAGATATCTTAACAAAATATTTACTATTGCCACTCGGTAAACATATAGAGAAATTCTAAAACTTGATCCTTGAAGTGTGTAATAATTAAACTATTCTTAAGCATTCATCACTGATTAACATACATAAATAAAGAAAATAACATGATCACAAGAGACACCAGATTTACCATGGAAACCCAATATGGGAAAAACCATCAATGTAACTAGTTACTATTTTTCACTCTTTTGAAGTGATGCCTGGTTAGAAGCCAACTAGGTAAAAGGTTACAAAACACACTGTTAGGTGTGACCTTGTTAGAGGATTTAATCACCCTGCTAGGAGTGGCCTTATAAGAGGTCTTGAAACAATTCAATAGAACTGTCACCTTGTTAGAGGATTTACAAAATGGTTGTTAAACCAACTCGGTTAAGAGATTTTAATATCACTGCTACAATTGTAAGAGAGTAATAATGAAATGACCTACAACTGAATTGCTGAATATAGATCTCTGTTCTACTTCACTAGATCCTTACTGATCAAATAAATCTTTGCTGCTCCTCAAGGATATCTAACCATCCTTCAAAATTTGCACATGCCTTTCTTCAAAATGATTTCTGCATGTTGTATTTGTCCTATTCACCACTTGACCTTCTATATATATATATGCCATTCTAATTAACATTTAGATTGTCAAGTCAACACTAATAATTATTACAACAGTTGGATTGGATAAACAAACTGTAATAACAAAATCCTTTGAAGGGCCGACCTTTCTCGGTAAACATTAATCTTGAAAAGATTTCCTTCAGTGACCGAGTGAACTTGGTAACCACAGCGAATTCTGCAACATCCTTCAGCGACTAAGAGAGCTTGGTAACCACTAATTTTCCTTTGATAACCGAGGAGGCTCGGTTAACACTGTTTCCCTGTCATGTTTCCTTTTGACACCTGAGAGATCTTGGTAGACACTAAGAACCGCTTAGCTAACCAAATGAACTCGGTAGACACTGAGAATCACTTAGCTGATTGACTGAACTTGGTAGACACTGAGAATGATAATTGATATGACATTTGTGTGACATCAAAGACAACACATAGCTAATCCAACAATGTCCTTTAGATAATTGTATCAAACAATCTCCCTCTTTGGCATTGATGGCAACACAACATGTCATAGCACAATGAAATTTCACAGAGAAACCTAGAGTAAGAAACATATCCTTAGCTTCATTCTGATTCCCATCATCTTCAAACTTCTTTCTAACTGAGAACTCTCCCTCTTAACTTCTCAAATTATTCTTCTTAGAAATTTCTTGAAATGATAGCAAACTCTCCCTCTTTGACAACACATGCCAAAGACAACTTACATAGTTTCGGTAAATATCAATGTACCTTATGTATTGATTCATATGCAATGATTCCCTAACTATGCTGCATCAACTAATTGATCTTCAACATTTTCTGGTTGATGCATCACTAAAACTTTATTTAGTGAACCTCGAACAGAGGAGTGACCCCTAACTTGCCTCTTAGATACAATAATGCATCCTTAGGTAGTGGCTTGGTGAAGATATCTGCAATTTGTTCTTTTGTATGAATATATTCCAATCTGATTTCCTTGTCTTGCACCAATTCTCTAACAAAGTGAAATTTTATTGCAATGTGCTTGGTTTTGGAATGCATTATTGGATTCTTTGAAATATTTATTGCACTTGTATTATCACAAAACATAACAACTGGTTCTTTGATCTCAACCTTCATGCCTTCCAAAAGCTATTTAAACCATATAATATTAGAGCAGTTTACTACTGCAGCAACATATTCTGCTTCTACTGTGGATTGGGATGTGCAGTTTTTCTTTTTACTAGTCCAAGATACTAACCTCTTGCCAAGAAAGAATGCTCCACCACTTGTACTCTTTCTGTCATCAATGTTTCCTACCCAATCAGCATCAGTAAACACTTTTAAAACTAGATTGCCTCCAAATTTATACCACAAGCCATAATCTTCAGTTCCCCTTAAATACCTCAAGATTCTTTTGATTGCCATCATGTGATTTTCTCTAGGTTTAGCCAAGAATCTTGCCACTATACCAACTGCTAAGGCAATATCAGGCCTTGTGTGAACTACATACTATAATTTTCCAATCATTGATCTGTTTAAGGTATGATCTACTTCTTTTGAATCATCATCATTGGTAAGCTTCAGTCCAGTACACATGGGTGTACCAACTAGTTTTGAATCTTCCATACCAAATTTCTTAAGTATTTCCCTGATATATTTAGACTGAGTAATGTAGATACCATTTTTGTTCTGCTGAATCTGAAGTCCAACAAATTTTTTTATCTGACCAAACATAGACATTTCAAATTCTTTGTTCATATGCCCTAAAAATTCTTTGCACTAATCATCATTTCCTGTAAACACAGTATCATCCACAAATATTTCTGTCAAAACAATTTTGTTATCTGATCCTTCTTTGATGTATAAATTACTATTGTCATTAGCTCTTTTGAAATCAATCTGAGTAAGATAGTCATGTAATCTTTCATACCATGCTCTAGGAGCTTGTTTCAGACCATACAATGCTTTGTGTAATTTGTAGACCATATCCCTTTTGTCTGGATCAATAAAACCTTTAGGTTGCTTAATGTAGACTTCTTCCTCAAGAATACCATTGAGAAATGTAGATTTTATATCCATCTGATATACCTTAAATCCTTTATGTGCTGTATATGCAAGTAAAGTCCTCACACCTTCTAATCTTGCAACAGGAGCAAAAGTCTCCATAATCTATTGCTTCTTCTTGAGAATATCCTTTACATACCAATCTTGCTTTGTTTCTTGATACTTGACCATCTTCATTCAACTAATTTCTGAATACCCATTTTGTCCCAATTACATTTTTATCTTTAGGCCTAGGTACAAGAGTCCATGTCTTATTTTTCTCTATTTGCTCTATTTCTTCATTCATAGCCTCAATCCAACTTTCATTTTCCAATGCATCTTTGACATTTTTAGGTTCAAAATCAGAAAATAAATATGTACCTTTTAGTTTACTTCTTGTCATAGTACCATTTGATTTGTTTCTAATAATTTGATCTGGTTTATGATGCTTTCTGACGTACTTGGCCAATATAGGTTCCTTGCTTCTTGAATGAGTTACATTGTCATCTTCTTCATCTTCAGGTTTAGGTTGCTCAGGCTTGGTAGATACTTGCTTGGTAGCTTCAGACTGAGACTCGGTACTTTGTGACTCGGTCTGAACTTCTTCTTGTGACTCAGTTACTATACTGGGCTCGATAGATGTAGTTTCTTTATTGACAGATGTGTCTGGCAATCTATCAGGTTCGATGTAAACAAATTTTTTGTAATCCTTTGGTTCCTTTTTGCTTTCTTCTTCAGTCTTTTCTACAAACTCATGAATTCTCACATGTGCACTTTCTATGATTTTGTGAGTAAACAAATTTAGACATCTATATGCCTTACTTTTGCAAGAATATCCCAAAAATATTCCGTCATCACTTTTTACATCAAATTTTCCTTTTCTAGATTCTTTTAAGATGTAACATTTACTACCAAATACTTTTAGGTAACTTACATTTGGTTTGTAGCCATACCATAGCTCATACGGAGTCTTGAATGTGTCTTTTCTCAACTGTACTTAGTTCAAGGTATGAACTATAGTGCTGATAGCTTCCTTCCAGTATTTCATAGCAATGTTCTTTTCAATCATTAGAGTCCTTGCACAGTCCATGATAGATTTGTTCCTTATTTTAGCTATTCCATTCTGCTCAGGAGTTCTCAGGGTTGATACCTATCTTTTGATTCCTCTTTCAATGTAGATGTTGAATTCATGGGAGATGAATTCACCACCTTTGTCTGATCTCAAGCATTTTATTCTTTTTCCTACTTCCTTTTCTACTCTTGCTAAATACCATTTGAACTTCTCAAATGCTTCTATCTTTTCTCTTAAATACATAACACTCATCATTCTAGAGTAATCATCAACAAAGAGGATAAAGAATTTTTCTCCAGCATAGCTCTCAATTCCAATAGGTCCACATAAATTAGTATACACAATTTCCAAAATATCTTCAGACTGATAGTTTTTACTTTTAAAACTAGACTTTCCCATTTTACCAATTTGACAATTCTTGCATAGACCAACATTAGGTTTCTTCAAAGTAGGAATACCTCTTACTTTCTTGAATTTGCTTATTTTCATCATGTTGTCAAAATTTACATGACATAACCTTTTGTGCCATAACCAACTTTCTTCAATTTGAGCAATAAAACATGAGTAATCACCAAGATCAAGATAAAATAGGTTACCTTTGGTTTGTTTGCATGATCCTATCAGTTTTCCTTTGTCATCCAGTAGTATTGCTTTGCCATTCATGAATTCAACTTTGAATCCAATGTTAATTAGCTGTGCTACACTTAGAAGATTATGCTTTAGTCCTTCAACTCAATATGCATTATCACATATAAGTTCTTTGGTTCATGAAATTCATCCCTTTTCTTTTATACAAAAAGGTTCATTGTTTCCAAACCTTACATTACCACCATCAAAGTTTTCAAAGTGTTCAAACTTAGTCCTGTCACCAGTCATATGATGTGAACATCCATTGTCTATAATCCATGTTTCATTCTTGCTTATATGAGAGATAAGTGCCATCTCATCTTCATCATTATCAGATTCATCTTTTACAGCAATGAAAATAATTTCTTCTTCACTATCATCCGAATCTTTAGCTAAAAAACATGTTTTCTTACCTTTATCCTTGAATGATTTGAAATTCTTCTTGCCATTGTACTTGTAACTTTTCTTCTCATCTTTGCTTTGCTTGTTTGGGCACCTAGCTGCAATATGACCAATTTCTTCACATGAAAAATAGATTAAGGGAGTTTTACCTTTGTATTTTCCTCTGCCTCTTGAATACTTCTTTGCAAGTAATGCTTCAATAACTTCAAGATCACTATCAAAACTTTCCTTTGATTCTTCTTCACTTTCTGATTGGATTTCCTTCCCTTTCTTGAGTGAAAGTTTGGCCTCAAAAGCTGATTCAATATTTTTAGAAGTTGGAACATAGTTGTCATAGTTATCCAATTCAAAGGCTATCAATCTTCCAACTAAGGCATCCAAAGTTATATTGTGATTTTCTTCACATCTTCTTTCTTGAATAGAAGAAACTCTTATTGCATAAATAGGAAGTAATGTTCTAAGAACCTTACTTATAACAGTTTCATCATCAATTTTTCCTCCAGAAGCTCTGATTGCACTAACACTTGTCTTGATCCTTTCAACATATTTTGCAATGTTTTCTTCTTCTCTCATTTTCATCTGATCAAACTGTCCTCTTAGGCTTTCTGCTTTGGCTCTCTTCACATTGTCATCACCACCATAGATTTTCTTCAGCTTGTTCCACATTTCATGAGTAGTTGTGAAGTCTTTGATTTCATCAAATTCTTCATAGCTAAGAGTTGATGCAATGTATATCATCATAGTGTTATGGTTCTTCTTCTCTGCAATGTCTTCAATAGTTAATGTGCCAATAGGAATTGTATATTTTTTATCAATATATTTGCATCCTGAATCACCAATGGAAGCTAGATGAAGTCTCATGAGACCTTGCCATGCTGAAAAGTTATTTCTGTTAAGCCTTGGAATTTCTCTTTTGTAAGACATCCTGATCTTTAGCTTAGGTCCTTGAAACCCTTCCTGCAAGCACCAAAAGCTCTGATACCAATTGTTGGAAATATAGATGTAGTAACTAAGAGGGGGGATGAATTAGTTAACCATAAAAAATATTACCACTGATCCCTTAGATATCTTAACAAAATATTTACTGTTGCCACTCGGTAAACATACAAAGAAATGCTGAAACTTGATCCTTGAAGTGTGTAATAATTAAACTATTCTTAAGCATTCATCACTGATTAACATACATGAATAAAGAAAATAACATGAACACAAGAGACACCAAATTTACCATGGAAACCCAATATGGGAAAAACCACCAATGTAACTAGTTACTATTTTTCACTCTTCTGAAGTGATGCTCGGTTAGAAGCCAACCTGATAAAAGGTTACAAAACACACTATTAGGTGTGACCTTGTTAGAGGATTTAATCACCCTGCTAGGAGTGGCCTTGTAAGAGGTCTTGCAACAATTCAATAGAACTATCACATTGTTAGAGAATTTACAAAATGGTTGTTAAACCAACTCGGTTAAGAGATTTTGATATCACTGCTACAATTGTAAGAGAGTAACAATGAAATGACCTACAACTGAATTGCTGAATATAGATCTCTATTTTGCTTCACTAGATCCTTACTGATCAAATAAATCTTTGCTTCTCCTCAAGGATATCTAACCATCCTTCAAAATTCACACATGCCTTTCTTCAAAATGATTTCTGCATGCTGTATCTGTTATATTCACCACTTGAACTTCTATATATATATGTCATTCTTATTAACATTTAGATTGTCAAGTCGGCACTAATAATTATTACAACAGTCAACTTGGATAAAAAAACTGTAATAACAAAATCCTTTGAAGGGCCGACCTTGCTTGGTAAACATTAATCCTGAAAAGATTTCCTTCGGTGACCGAGTGAACTCGGTAACCATAGTGAATTCTACAACATCCTTTAGAGACTGAGAGATCTTGGTAACCACTAATTTTTCTTCGATAACTAAGGAGGCTCGGTTAACACTGTTTCCCTATCATGTTTCCTTTTGACACCTGAGAGATCTCGGTAGACACTAAGAACCGCTTAGCTGACTGACTAAACTCGGTAGACACTAAGAACTACTTAGCTGACCAATTGAACTTGGTAGACACTGAGAATGATAATTGATATGACATTTGTGTGACATCAAAGACAACACATAGCTAATCCAACAATGTCCTTTAGACAATTGTATCTAACAGCTTGTTACATGAAAAACAAGTGCATTCAACTTGCTTGCACTCATTCTTAGGTGGTCCACCATTATCTATGGTTTGATCTTTAGTCTTTTTAGCATTAGTAGAGTCCTTTTGTGAATCCTTTCTTGCTCGCATATTGTCCATCTGATTTTGTGCTTCATTGTATCCAATACAACTAGTGTCTCCTTTGGCTCTCCTTGCATACAACTGAGATTCTATCAAATTAGAATTGGTGTTTAATTTGTCAATATGATTCTTTTCTTCTTTCAATTCAGACTCCAAGCTTTCTTTTCTATTCCTTAGCTCCAAGATTTTCATGTTCACTTGCCTTAGTTCTTCATTCAGCTGAAGGTTCTCTTTGATTTGTTCATCATAGACTTCCTGATTATTAGTCAACTTATCATCAAACTCTTCAAGTTTTTCTTTTAAGGATTTGTTTTCTTTATTGAGCTTCTTGACCATTGTCCCTAGATCACTGGTAGAGCATTCTTTCAAATCTTTCCTTATCTTTTTGATGACTAATTGAGCATCACTGAGTTTGTTCTTTAGTTCTTCAGATTCACTTTTTGACTTGTCTAGGTCTTCAAGAGTAGCTTCAAGATTTATTTTTAGATGTTTCATTTTTTCTTTTCCATGATCTCCTCAAGTGGTTAAACTTCTATACTATGGACCAGAGCTTTGATACCAATTGTTAGGAATGGGAACACTGAGGGGGGGGGGGTGAATCAATGTTCACTTTATTTTAACTTTTCACTTTAATCTTTATGCTGAACTTAAATGCTTAAGTACTGAAATAAACTTTCACATAAACATGAAACATGAAACAACACATGACACCAATATGATTATGAGGAAACCCAAATAGGTGAAAACCCTAGTGGGATTGATACCCACTAATATTCTACACTAGTGTTTTGTGATCCTTGCTAGAAGATCCTTTACCCTGTTAGGAGTAGATTTACAATGCTTTAAGTACAGTAGACCTTGTTAAGGGTCATACCCTATTAGGAGTCTTTTACAATCATCCCTATTAGGGAAGAGGACACACTATCCAAGAGCTCACTGCTAAAGTGGTGAAGGCTACAACCTTCTAATCTCAGATACACACTATATCTACAGGATGAACTATCATTGTGACACTACTTGTCAGATTAGTTCCTTTGATGTGCTGATGCTTTAACCTCTTGCAAATCTCTAATACATATTCTAGTGTCTTCTTACACTTCTTCTCTTCTTATCACAACTCTGTTTCTACTTCCATACCAAATACAATGGGCACACCTTATATTTATGTGCTCATATAGAATACACAATTAGGTCAGCCCTATAACTAATTACAAATAATGCTTCCAAATGAATTGGCTTAAGCATGCTTATAGTTATACATATAAACATGTTGGTAACCTAAATACAATGGGTGCATAGCCTTTACAAAATTACATTATAATCACAAACCAAAATGCTAACTATCAGCTCCATGCTCTATTGTCTACTGGCACACACTGGTTGTGCAACTTCAACTGACTGTAACTTTCTCATCCTTGCACATCTGCTTATGTGCTCATAGACTAAGCAATACTATAGTCTAACCAACTTAACTTCTAGGGTGCATACCATAATTCTTCTATACACATGTGTGCTAATGCTCTGAGCTGTCAGAACTCTGTATACTATCCAGTCTTCAACACTTAATTGAATTCTAATCTTTACATCAAGTGCACTGAATCTAAATTGCTATATGACTTTGTTGCCATAATGACAACACTATATCTAGTCATATACTTCAGTATAGACAACTTTCCAACAAGAGTATCCATGAAGTCAATAACATAATGAAACATAATGATACAAGAGTGTGTATACAATGATGTCATTTGTCTATGAGCCACTACCTCCAGACTCAATCTATCACTATCTATGAGATGCAATGAGACCTTGTGCTATTGATCCACTTGAAGCTAAAGCTCCTGCTAGATGTCTTGCATCTGTAGGTGCTCTGGGAGGACATGATTATATCCCTCCACTACCAGCCAGTCCCTTCCTCTCATGCAAAACTATCCTAACTGCAAATGAGCTCTCTCTAAAGCTCCCAATCCACTGATCACTGGGTACAACCTGTCTATATGCATCCCACTAGTAGGAGATCTCCTTCTTGGCTTGTACCATTGCACACAGACTATCTCCATGGGGTCCCAAGTCCTCTATCCTCTATAGCTCATTGAATAAATCCTTAGACTCCCCTACTCTCTCTATAGTGACATCTCACTCATGCCTAATCATGATGTTCTCCCTCTCTAGTCTCTCTACCTGTCTCTCTAGTCTAGGGACATGATCTTCCTATACCTATGTCATTGCTAGTCTGACTAGAAATAAATCAATGTCTAGGTCCTTCTCATCTACAACATCCCTCTATAGATAGGGATCATGTCCCCTAATGTCCATCTCTACCTGCTCACCTTGGGCATCCACATCCAGCATCTGTATATCCTATCCTGCCATATCAAGCATATGCTCATCCTATATATCATCCTATACAAGTCCACCATGTACAACTCTCTCCTATCCCAGTATAACATCAGCCTCATCCTACATTGGTACCTATGCATGTCCTACTAGATCTACCTATATCATGATAGCTACTGGTATTTTCCCTACAACACCTACTAGAATCTATAATGGGGCACCTATGGCACCCTGTGCTCATCCTTGTCCCTGTATCTATCTCACAGGAGGTGGCATAAGTACCTATAGTGGTACACCTCTACCTCTCATCTGAGGGCCCACTTTCTCTCCTCTACCTCCACCATCTCTACCATGGCATCTCCCATCACCTCCACCTCTCCCTCAACCTCTCCTATCTTGGCCTCCTCACCTGTCTCGGTGTCTCTTAGCTGCATCCCTCTCTGGTGACCTCTCCACTAGATCAGTCAACCTCAAGAATGGATGCTCCCTAAGGTACCTCTCATAATCTATTATCATGCTTGGGTCTATGACCCCCTATCTCATGGACCATGCTTGAAATGACATGTCAAGGAACTCCTATCAAGCTATCTCAAAGGACACCATTGGTCCCTAGTCTCACCACTCCTGATGTGTATGGGAAAACTCTATCACCCCCTATGGAAATCCCTTCATCCTATTGAACTATCATAACACCCAACTAACCAACTATCTATCAATGATATAGGGTGTCCTCCCTATCAACCATCTAGACTCAAAGCAAAACCCAAGTTGTCGCTCATCCTCCCATGGCTCACAATCTAGGTAGGGTCTCTAGATCACTGAGTCTATAGTATCAAAAGTATATCACCAAAACTCTAATCAACCCAACTTATGCTGAGTCTAGATGGATGCATATAGAAAGATATAAGGTTGTCCTGTGCCTCAAAATCGCATAGCCACTGGTCATGTCACTTCAATGTGCTCCCATGCCCAAACATGGAGCAATGTAATGTCGGCTGACCATGAAGCACTCCTGTAGTATACCACCTAATGTAGATCATGATATAAGTGCACCAGAAGACACACCCCCTAAGAAAAATGGGTCCCCTCCTCCAACATCCTCTGCAGAGTCTGACCCCAACCAATTGTGAAACCATGTGATCTAAAATCAAGTCACACGTAACCTCCAATGGCTCCAGCCAGGATGACATGAACTGGCTCCTATAAATCCACCATGTCCTCCCAACTAATCTCTGTCTCATTTATCTCATCATCCCTAAATACCACCCTGCACTCTCCTTCATGCCAATCATACTATACTAACTCCCCAGTGATAGGCAGTCGAAGGATGCGATAAACATCCTCTAATGTAACTATCATCTCTCCTATGGGGAGGTGGAAGGTACTCATCTCTGAGTGTCATCTCTCAGCCAATACTGTCAACATGCCCAAGTTCACCTAAATCTTAGGTGTATATATAATATGATATAATCCAGTAACCTCGATGAGTAATTTGTCAGTCTCAGACAATGCTGGCCCGATATTTTGAGTCACGAGATATCTCTCCCAAGACATCAGAGTGTGTGATATCCTCCTATCATAATCAATAAATCAAACTATCAGATTTCAATCCAACTGATCTATCTATCTATCTTATCCTATCTTACATGTTTATCATGTGTACTAATAGGTAATTCTATCAATTATCTAAAATCAAGAGGGATAACTAGCGATCACACTACAATGTTATCTATCTTGACTTAATCGATCAAAATACAGCACCGATAGATCATCCTGGCTTCTTAGAATTATGTTTGACCTAATTAACTTGCTAAATTATCCAAATTCATAACCCTAATACAAATGTGCAGCACAAAAAAATGCTTGTGCAGAAACCCCTTTTGTTTGCACAGATTTCTTCATTTGCATAGTTTCCCTAAATGCTTGCACAACATCCCCTAACATATGCATAGATTTGACATTTGTGTAGTTTTGCTAATTATTTGCACAATTAGAATTGACATTTGTGTAGAAATACATTCACACACTTTTGTGTAACAAATGCGCCGCTACCTATTTCCTCTATTAAGCATGTGCATGTGCCCCATATATATGCGCAAAACTACCAGTTTGTTGTGCAAACAACAACCAACAACAACAACAACAACAACAACAATGACAATTTACATAGTTGGTAGATTCTCTTGATGTTATCTTTTGACATCTAGTTGATTAAGGGATGATGTATTACCCTAACACCAGGCCTTTTAATGAAAATCAACCAAAACCCAACTGGTATAAGGATAATGAATACTATGATTATCATCACATAAAAGGGCATGAGATCAAAAAATGCAAGAAATTTCATCATTTTGTGCAAGATTTGATTGATGATGGTAAAATTGAGGTATAAGGACAAAATGCCTCTACCTTGAATGCCCAACTAAAAATGTATTCTAATCATTTTCCAGAACATAATAAAAACAATGCATCCACATCAAAGTTATTTTCTTACGCTTATTCTACAAACAAAATCTCAAGAGATGAATGCACTTATGGAAGTCTAGATGAAAATGATATATGTGGCTTTGACTCACTATGTGGCCATATTGAACAATCCAAAACTCATGTAAATACGTTGACTCTAAAGAGTTTGGATTGCAATGTCACTACCTGATGCCCTCGCATAACTTTACAAGTTATTTCCAATCCATCTATTGTAGATCCACCTACTGTGTCATCTACCTTGACACATCCCACATCACATTATGAATTTCTTTCCCAACTGAAGAGGACCCCTACATAGATATCCACACTTGAGATTCTACACACATCCTCCATTCACAAAGAGGTCCTTGAGAATGCCCTAACTGAATCTCGCATCCCAGAAAATATCAATTCTTCTCAATTCCAAGTGATGATAAAAAATTTGGCTGCCCAACAACACCTGGTATTCACTAAAAAAATTTTCAAGGTCCTAAACCACATTATAATAAACCCTAGCACATCCAAGTCACAATCCATAACACCCAGATTAAAAGAGTACTTATAGACAATGGATCTGGTCTAAATATGTGTACATTAATCATGATCTGTAATATTGGTTTTTCTAAGGATATCATTGATGTAAATAAAATAATAACATTAAAAGCATATGATGATAGAGAAAGGATGAGTAAAGGTCTCATTGCACTCCCCTTACAAGTGGGCCCATCCCTTATCGAAACTATTTGTCAAGTGCTTGATTTAGATCTACCCTACAATATCCTTTTGGGTTGGCCATGGATACATGCTATCTTAGGTGTCCCATCCACATTTCACCATTTTTTTGAAGTCCCCTCACCATGGACTTGAAATAACTATTCTAGGAGATCATGAACCCTTTCAATATTGAAAGAGGTTGGAAGGAAAACAATCAAACTATTATCCATTAAATGAATATGTTCATCCAATTTCACAAGAGACTCCCATAATGTATACATTAAAAAGTGACCTCATTAATTAATTAAATATTTATTATTTAATTAATATGTATTCATCTATTTATTAAATAAATTATTCAATTTATTTAATATATTCACTATAGTTTATTCCCCTATCCTAAGTCCTCTAAGTAGTCTATTAAAGTGATTAAATTAAATACACAAACATCTACATATGACTAAGTCCCCTATTCCATCTCATCTATCTAGTCACCTGACACATCACTTTGGCTAAGATAAATAATTATTATTAATTATTTATCAAACATTATCCTCACCCACACATGTCCTATCTTTACGGGCTATGTGGCCTCATAAGACTTGGTCTCATGACCACATGTCTTTTCTCAAAGCAAGTCGAGAGACAATCCCTATTCCTAAGGGGCTTCTCAAGCCACCTCTAAGGGTCAAAGATGACTCATAGGACATTTGTACAAAGAGTCCTCATGAGGAAGAAGTCCTTCCCTCTTCCTCTCTTTGGTCTTTGTGAGACACTTGACATGTGTCTTTCCCTTCCATCTTCTTCTCTTCCATGTCAATATGAGAGGAACATCATCCCTATTATTCCTCTCACATTCCAACTACATCCCCCTTTCTCTCAACCCCTTCAACCAAGTCAATGTTAGCCCCAGGATCTTCCACCTTTCGTTCTCCACCATAGGATTGTGCCACCTAGGCTTGGATCCTCCAAAACTCTATAAAAGGAGCCTCATTTTCCCTTTATGAGCTAATAGCTAATAGGGAACAAGCAATCAAACATTTTGGAGATCAAGAGCATTCAAGCATCCAAGTTATCTTCATATCACTTCCATTTCATCCCTTAGTTTTGCATAATCAAGCTTACGCCATTTTGCACTCATTCATACAAATCTCCACACTTTGGTGACATCTTGGGCAAGGAGCTTCAAATTGGAAATCTGAGAGCTCACCATCTTCAAGAAATCAAAGCTAGGAGAGCAATGGAGACAAGCTACATAGTAGCTAAAGGTAAAATGCTATTTTAGCTTCATTTTATTGTATTCTTCATTGTAGTTTGCTAATTAGTTTGATTTATTAATCTTAGAATAATCAATATATCATTTAGAATAGTTTTCACCTAATTTTGCATATACATACAAAATACTTCTTCTAAAGAATAGTTGTCTAAACAAGCTTAGGGAAAAGAAAAGGTTACTTGGGAAAAGAATACTGAGCCTGAAAAGAAAGTTAGGTTCACATATCAAGGCCTAGGGGAATAAAAGTTCAAAAATTCCATGTGCATTGGTTAACTTCCCCTCTCCCCTAGGTCTTATGGAAAGCCTTCAAAACTCTTCCCTAAGGAAAGTAAAGAAACTGTGAAGTGTAAATAGACTACATTTGAACACTGGATATTTTATTAGTACTTTATTGATCTTCATCAGATAATTAAGTTGTCATTAGTAGATAGATAACTATTGCTTTCTAATCATTGTAATAGAGTTTTGTAAAATCTCTTAACCGAGTAGACTTGATAGTCCTTTTGTAAATCTCTTTACCGAGTGCACACTCAAGTAGTGTTGCTAAAATCCTATAACTAGGTAGATCTAGCTAATCTACTATGTTAGTCCTAATAAGGTAAGATCACTAGAAGTGATCAAAACTTGTAGCCCTAATAGGAAAACCTTTTCTATCTGCAGTAGTGAAGAATTTGTGGGTGTCATCCCCACCGAAGTTTTTACCTTCTAACAAGGGTTTATGCATTACCAAAATACTTGTGTTGTGGGACTATTATATTGTTTAATTCATGTTGTTTACTTTCACAAGTTGAATGGATGAATGATAAATGCATTAGATACAAGTTATTTTGGAAGGTTACTACTGTTTACTGTTGTAGATTTGAAAGGTTGATGTGTTACAATTTTTGTGGGCACTGATTCACCCCTCCCCTCTCAGTACCCTATCTCTCCTAATTCCAATAGTGTAAACAGACTACATTTGAACATTGGGGATCTCTTTTAGATGAACATATGGAGCATAATGTTCTTTCCTGGTTGTTTGATGAAGAAGAAGAAAAAAATTTAGACATTCCCAAAGGGAATTATATAAAATCCATGCCCATTGTTGAAAGCATGGGATACCATGATAGTAGCCTCAGAGAAAATGAAACTAGAAGAAAAACTCTCATTAAAGAAACTAGATACCCCTGAGGAAGAGGATTGGGTTCCATAGAAATTGAGAAAATGTTTCCCAAAGACTATTGTTTGATTGAATCCAATTCATACACTAAAGAAGAGTTCTTTGAAGTACCTTTCCAATACATTGAAGATGATCTCAATACCCATATCCTCCATATCACCCAATTTGACCTTTCCTCACCTAAACTTCCCCTTACCAATCCTAAACTAATCAATTGGGACCAACAAGATTCACCACCTGCCTTAGACATATGTGATTTAGATGAGGTAGTTTTAGCACTTTTTGGACTAAGAAATATCCAAGAAAATAAACATCAGATTCACTACAATGAGAAAGCCTACTTTGGTAGCCAAGTCAACTCCCTTAGTCTAAAAATGAAGAGAAAGAAAATCTAAAAAATAATAAAGCATCATTGGGTGAAAACCTTTCTGAGGCACCTTTGGATGGAGAAAAAGATAAAATAAAGCATGTTTCCTCTAGTGAAAACCTTTCTGAGGTGCTAGAGGAGGGGTAAGTTGACTTGTTGTTCATGTCATTACCATCACAAAAATCTTCAATCCTCATAGAAGATATAGTTCTAGTTAATCTAGGAAGTGAAGCAGATCTAAAGGTCACCTACATTGCAACCTCTCTAGATGAGACACAAAAAGAGTCCATGACTACATTCCTAAAGAAAGGCCACATAAATTTTGCATGGACTTATAAAGATATGATTGGGCCTATTACTGAGCTGGTTTTATACCATCTTGTTGTAGATCCAAAAATCAAACCTTTCAAGAAAAAATTACGCAAGATGTATCCTCAAGTGGCACTCCTAGTTAAAGCTTAATTACAAAAGATGCTAGAAGAAGAATTTATCAGACCCATCGATTATCCTGAATGGTTCTCCAATATTGTACTAGTAGGCAAACCTTTTGGAGGTATCTGAATTTGTAATAATTTTAGAGACCTTAATCTCACTTGTCCTGAGGATGATTTTCCACTACCCAACATTAAAATCATAGTGGATTTGACTACTATATGAGATGTTGTCCGTCATGGATGGATTTTCTAGATACAATCAAATTTGGATTGCCATGGAGGACCAGCACAAAACTGCATTTAGTACTCCTTGGGGTATGTTCTGGTTACCAAGTCATGCCCTTTGGTCTCAAAAATGCAGGTGCCACCTACTAGAGAGCCATGATGACCATCTTTCATGACCTCCTTCATGTGATCATGGAAGATTATGTGGATGATATCTTAGGAAAATACAAGACATGAGAATCACACATTTCTATTCTCACCACAATCTTTGATAGATTGGAGAACTGTAAGGTGCGATTGAATTCCAAGAAGTGTGTCTTTGGTGTGCAATCAGGCAAGCTCTCAGGCTACATTCTCTCTCGTAGAGGAATAGAAGTGGATCCTAAGAAGGTAAAAGCCATTTTGAAGATGCCACCTCCCAAAACTCTGAAACAATTACAGATCCTACAAGGGATACTTTAATCCATTTAGATATTTGTGTCACAACTAGTAGACAAGGTGCATCCTTTCTCTCACCTGCTAATAAAGGATATCAAATTCATTTGGGACTTCTTGTGTTAAAAGGATTTTGAAAAACTCAAGATATATCTAGCTAATCCACCAGTGTTGGTCCCACCTATTCTAGGAAGACCTTTTATTCTCTACATCTCAACAACTATCATAGCACTAGGTTCTCTCCTAACACAACTAGATGACAATGGAAAAGAGTGTTCCATATACTATCTTAGCAGGACTTTAGTGGGTTATGAGCTTAACTATATAGCTATTGAGAGATATTTCCTACCTGTAGTCTTTTGTATGTAGAAGCTACATGATTACATGCTTAATCATAAGGTACAGTTGATAGAAAAGATTGACCCACTTAAGTATTTTTTATCTAAAGATGCTCTAACAGGCCACACAACAAAATGGGTCATGATCCTTGGTGAATTTGATATCATGTATACACAATGCAAAGCCATCAAAGGATAAGAAATAGTAGATCAACTTGTAGAGGCTCCTATTGCTAGAGACCATCCTATTGTCACTAACTTTCCTGATGAAACTATCATGATGGTCACTCCCATCATTCAATGGAAGCTTTATTTTGATGGGTCTTTCATTCAGAAAGGATCAGGGTTAGGAATTTTGTTTGTGACATCTCAAGGGGATTTTATCCCTAAATATTATAAATTGACATTTTCCTACACAAACAACATTATTGAATATGAGGCCTTGGTCACAGAGCTTCACCAAGCTATAAAATGAAGGATTACAAGTTTTCTTATTTTTTATGACTCTTAGTTGGTTATCAAACAAGTAAACGATGAGTATCAGACAAAAGATGACAATTTTTTTCCTTACCATCACATGGTTGAAGATCTTAAACACCATTTTAAAGATATTCTTTTTTAGAAAATCCCAAGAGAAAACAATAAAGCAGTAGATGTCATGGCTACTATTGCTTCACTGGTATCCATGCCAGAGACAAGCACATGATGTGAATTTATTGTAGAGAATCTTATGGTCCCTTCCTATGACCAGCTAAATTTTGAGATGGTGTGTGAAATTGTTGGTTTTGAATCACCTTGGTATCAAGAAATCCTCACCTATTTGCATGAAAACACCATTCCCCTCACTCTTACACCTAACCAACAAAAAATGTTTGTCCGTCACACTTCCCATTACACAATCCTTGGAGACACCTTATTTCACAAACACTTTGATGGAACTCTTCTCTGATGTCTGAATTCAAAAGAAGCACACATAGCCTTGGAAGAAGTGCATCAAGAAATTTTTGGAGCCCATTCTAGTGGGCTCACTTTAGAAAATAATTTTCTCTATATTGGGTACTACTAGCTGCCAATGGAGTAGGATGCTTATCATTATGTGAAGAAGTGATTTCCTTGTCAGAAGCATGGCAATTTGATACACGCTCCTACTCAATCCCTCCAACCCACCATTACACCTTGGACTTTTTCCCACTGGCATTTTGATCTTGTAGAATAGATATTCCCAAACTCTACCAATGGCCACAAGTATATCCTAGCCACCACTGAATACTTTACCAAATCAGTGGAATTCATCCCCCTCACCTACACAACTGGTAAGAAAAATTCAAAATTTATCCCGAATTATATTATCTATCGCTATGGCATTCTGAAATATCTCCATACTGATAATGGAACACCCTTCAAAAATTAGGATGTCTCTAACATTTGCAAAAAAATTTGGCATTACCCAACATTACTCATCCAAATACTTCCCATAGAGAAATGGTCAAACTAAGACTACAAATAAAACTATCCTAAAAATCCTCAAAAATATTGTCGATGATGCTGACCATGATTGGTACCTATAACTCAATCTCTCCCTCTGGGACTACCACACTTACATTTTTACTCCTATTGGTCCACTCCATTCTCCCTTGTCTATGGTTCTGAGGTTGTCTTACCCATTAAAATTGAGCTCCCTTCCCTTAGGATTTCTCTCAAGAACTTGATGTCCAAAGAAGATTATAGGTTTTCCCACTTGCAAGAGATGTAACTCCTTGATGAGAGACACCTCAATTCACCTCCATGTGTATCAAAATTGTTTTCTCTTACAATTCCACAAGAAGATCAAACCTCCTGAGTTTGACATTGGTGACTTGGTCCTACATCATAACATGAAAATATTCAGATCTAAGAAAAGAAAGGGAAGTTTGAACCTAATTGGTTGGGTTGATTTTTTATTACTACTAAATTCAGTTCTGGCGCATATCAGATTGCCACACCTGAGGGAGATCTACTCCCTGATCCTGTTAATATTATTCATCTAAAGTAGTTTTATGCATAGATCAACATTTAGTTCCTGTACAATGTCCATTCAGCAAAAAATTCTTAAAATAAAAAAAAGTCCTAAAGAAATTCTAAAAATCAGAAAAGATCCTAAAAAATTGATAAAAATCCTAAAATCCTAAAAAATAGAAAATGTTCTTGAAAAAATTATTGTTTGGTAAAAACTTGGTAAACAAGCACCTTGCAAAGAGAGAGAGAGAGAGAGAGAGAGAGAGAGAGAGAGAGAGAGAGAAATAAATTCATCAAACTGTGAAAACTTGGCAAACAAGCACTTTGTGCAAGTATCATGATAAAAACCTATTTCAGATACTATGGTAGTAGATTTGGATCCATTGTCTTCCCTCGCCCACTATACCTATCCATCCTAATTTTTGGTCATCACTTCTCACATTTCCATAAAGATCCAGGTGCCATTCCCAGTAAGCTAAGCTTAACCCCATCACATTGAGCTTTTCCTAGACACAGTGATCACAAACAAGTGCTTCTCAAAAATCAACATTGAAATCAAATCTCTAAGTTGTTCCTTTCACATATATTGCCAGTGAATATCTATCTCAGTCAATCAATCTTTGCCCTGTAAGATGTGTCCTTCCTTAGTCAGCTCAAATCAAACTCATCAAATCCTCTCCTATTCATGGAAAAAATTGTGGATCGAGTGACCACTTGTTTAGGAGTTCTTCTTTGTTGATTTTATCTTTTTGTATCAATGGATCCTACTCGTGATTGTCTAGGTATTTCATATCTTTGTATATTATGCATATGTCAATTGCAGTGTGATCTATTTGCTGATACTTTATGCATGTTCTTATTGGTTTTTTAGTTATGATTATACATACCTTACTAGGGGCAATAGGTTAGCATACTCATGTCCTTTCAAATAGACATTAGTATGCCTAGACCTCTCTAATAATTATATGTCATAGGTTATGTCATGATTAGGCAACCTACACTTACATCCCTAAAGTTATCTAGTTCATTTGAGAGTCTAGTCCATGCAATGAAACAAAGTCATATGTGTTTTTATAACACATGGTGCATACCTCCTATTGCAATATCAAACTAGTGTCATGCCCATATTTCTACAAGAAAAACACACCAATTTTTATTTTATTTTTAAGTTATCAGTTAAAGTTTAAGGTTAACAGTTGACTAAAGTTGAATGGTTGAAATGGAGAGGATGATGGTTTACTTTTGATAGTGGGGAAAACACTGCAAAGGATTATCGATTATGCTCACCCCTAAGCATGATGCCATGCCCAACATACTTCTAGGGTTAAATAATTTAATCTTAATCTTAATCCATTAATTTGATTATTGACTAGTTGCTAGTATAACAGCCCATCAATGCATTTCATAATCTTTCCTTTAATTTTTAGATCTGTCTTAGGTTAAACAAAAGATTAACATATTAAGTTATACTATAGTTAAGAAAGTGATTCTTAAAGTGTTAATTAATATTTAATTAACTATATCAAATTTAAATATAATTTCCCTACAACTTGTATCCTTCACAGAATTAAGTAATTTAATGAACTAAATTTATTTTATTATCTTTAATTTTACTCAAAGTCCATCACAAAGGTCTAGACTTATTCGCACTCGAATACCCCCTTTATGGCTTATTTAAATTTTCAACTATTCTTATTATTTCATCCCGAATTAATAATCTCCCAAAAAAGATAGTATCTATAACATTCCTTTATTTATTAATTGAGTGAAAAGTGCATACATAATAAATTTACTAGCAAACACCTAAAAACATTATTACCAACATTAGTCTTAACTTAAATCTCTCCTAGAGGCATTAATTAAAGATTGCCAAAGAAATAAATTAATATAACCTTACTTCATTTAAATAATTCTCAACAAAAGGATAAATTTTTAAAACTAAGTACTCTCTAGCATAGAAGAGAAATTCATGCACTAGAAATAAATTAAAAAGTAAACACCAATAAAAAACAAATGAGCTTTAAAAAGAATAGCCAAAAGAAAAGAAATGGGGGGAAAGTTTTCAAATAGGGGTTGACTATTTTTTTCCCTAACCCTAATTTTGAAATTAGAGCTAGAGTAAAAATAGCAACCCACAAAAAACATTCCCATTTTCTCTTCTTCCCTCTTCTTTCTCTCCCCTTTCAAACCCTTATTGGGTTTTACCATTTTTTTTTCTTTTCTAGTTTTGTTGTTTGCTTGTAGGTTGAAGAAATTACAACAATGAAGGGTTTCACAAATTTAGGTATTTGGATTTATATTGTTCCTCATTGAATTACCCCAACTGGGTATTTGATCTTAAAAAAAAAACTAGAATGATGTATATTTTTAATGCTATTAATATATTTTTGTTATTTTAGTTTAACAGTCATTATTTTTTTTGAAATATTTTTAAGGGCTTATCCCTTCCATTTTCCTCCATGCGGCTGTAAGAGGACTGTGGTGTAACCCATAGTGGCCAAGACATATGTCGTGGGCTGTGGGCTTACCCACAGTTACCACGGCATGTGTCGTGGGCTATGGGTATTCCCACAGACTCCATGACATAGTTGTGGGCTGTGGGCTTCTCCCACAGTATCCACGGTGGGTGTCGTGGGCTGTGGGGGTATTCACAGTCCCCCCTCCCACGTCTCCCCTTTTAAAAAAAAATAAAAATTATTCCAAACATTTTTTGTTTAATTTTATTATTATTTTTTATTTATTTTTAAATATATATATTATATAATATATATTATATTATATATATTCTTTTAACATAGCAAATAAAAAAATTCATAAAGAATATATAATATTATATTTTTCAATTTATACACTTAGGATAGATTATAAATATATATATTATTTTTATCTTTAGCAACTTTTGAATAGAAAATTTTAATGTTGATACATTTATATATATTTTTACATATATAAGTCTCTGTACAATCACCTTCTTCTTGTTATATAACATGTAGGTTCTTTTTCTTAAAAGAAGTGATATACAAAAATCTGATTATATATATTTTTTTTGAAACACAACATACTATTTATGTTACTAGAGTAAGCATGCAAATTTCTATAAAAAAAATCACAGAAATATTGTTTCCATTCAATGTACTCAAATTTTATTTTCCTTTAAATAGATGTATGAATATAACACCTCTTTTTTGTATATGCTTATCACATGCTTTTAATTCTCAAAAATAACATAATAGAAAAAAGATGTTCCTTAGTTCAACTGATTTTTTTTTTAACTTAACAGAATTTTGATATAAATATAATTTTAAAGAGAATACTATATACAACATGGAAAGAGACACTTTTTTTTTGTCTTTCAACCAATATCCCTACTATTTATGAGGCACTTTTCAATTGATGAAACTATAATAATAAAAGTATTTACTCAACAACTAAGGAGATAAGTTTATGCACAAATCGAGTCTCTTAAAAGGAAAGAAGTAGCGAGAGAATCCTCATAAAGTAACATTATTAAATGATGGATACATTGTATGAAACTTAAAATATATGTTAAACATACCAAAGGAAAATATACATTATTTTATTTCTTACATAAGAAGATCTTAAGGAGAAAAATTTTACATAGTAGCTCACAACACAATACTATTTAAGGATTCAAACAAGTTTCCCAATAGGGCTTTTCTTTTCTCCTACAAGGAGTTGCCAATACTTATGGCATAGACATTCATGGTAAGCATGATATGAACCCAATACAAATATTTCCTAGGTACCTCTTCCTTCCACAATTAACATCTTCAATACCTGCAATAGTAGTAGTATAGACCATGGGATGCTCACCTCCCATCCTAGGCTTCTAAGAAGCCACCCCCGAGCTACGGGAACTGGCACAAAGACAAGGATACATTCATGAATAACCAACAATAACAATAGAAAAATAAGCGCAAAAAAAATCCCAACCAAGGATGAAACAATGGGTCTCATAATGACCCAAAATTTGGGGTGAAGATGGACTAAATACCAAGGGGAGAAAGCTCATTTCAAAATAAGAGACAAGCCTACACTTGGCTTTCTCATCACACATCTTACCAAAATATCACAAACCCAACAAAACTCCTTATGACCCCCAAGGCTACAAGCCATATAAATCCCTTATGACCTCCAAAATACAAAAAGAAAAATGGCTACATGGAGCCCATACTTCCATATTTTCTTCCTTCTCCTTACCAAGGAGAGTCTCTACACCCATGACTATCCCAATAAACCCTTCACCCTTAAGGCTAATCTTCCCCCCATGGGTGAGTGTGGCCTTGAGACTCCCATAATAACAACAGAAAATAAGAAATCTCAAGAACACAAATCTTCACATTTACAACACAAAAGACATGCACTAAAACAAGCACAAGATTTACATATGCATCTACTAACACAAAACAACAAGATTCTGAAACCATAAGCACATAAAGAACACAATAACTAGTTTCTAACATACAAGAAAGAAAATATTCATGAGCCTTCAAGTGGAGCCACCAACCTAAGTCCAAGCAATAATGGTGAGAGTTGAAGTTGAGAGACCTTTTTCCAAGCCTTTTTCCTCTCCTAGCTTCTCCAAAGTTATCTAGTCTGTAAGTTAGAGAGTGGGTGTTCAAACTCTTCCAAAAGAAGAGTCCCCTCTAAAAATGCCCCCACGCATCTCCCCACAAAATCCTAGGGATAAGGTTACATTCTCATTGGGTGATCTTCCCTAAGTCCCTTACAAGGTTTCCAAAATTGGTCTCTTACAAAGGTAAGCTTAAAAGGTGGGATAAGGACTACCTTTCTAATGGGTGGTGCTCTTACCAAAACATGGTCCCAAAAGTTGATTTTCGGCCATCTTGGAAAACCAACTTTTGGATGGGTCATTTGGTCAACTAAGGGTTGTCCTATGGTGAAAAATGACCCTTACCCATAGGTATACCAAGTGGGATAACTAAAAAAGGCCTAAACACTCCCCTAGGCACCTTTTTAACCCCCCAAAAGTCCATGTTAAGTTCAAATTCGAAATCCTTGAGTTGACACTACCTCAAGCTCCCTAACCAAGGAATTTCACATGGGATCATCATGGTACTATCCTAGGTTGGTGGGCATCCAATCCTCAAGTGGACATGTCATGGCCACAAATATACATACAAGTGTCAAGTGACACAACAAGAATGACACATCACAAGCCATGTGGCATATCTACTTGGACATACTCAAAAATAATTTACATTAACAATTTAACATATAAATTAAATACACTCATGTACATTACATTCACAAATAAAATACAATACAACGAGGTTTTATCTCTTATTAGACACAACCTTGGCTAATTGAATTAACATATGTCTATGCTTTGGTTCCCCAAATTTACCATGGTCTAATTCCCTGCACACTAAAATCCAACAGCAGTAGTCCAAGGAAATATACATGTAAATTCATAACATTCATGATCAAGATAATTTCATCTGCAATATCTTTAATTAAATCATAATTCACATGGCATAATCATTCCTCTATAACATACATACAAATCATCATGAAATATACAATTCATCACTAAATTAAGCTTGTAACATAATAATTGCACATATAATTCAATTGAAAATTAAATATCATCATGACATCATAATTATTCATTAAATTGAATTAATCTCACAAGTATAATCCATAATGATATCATAGTAGTCATCAAAATAAACATAACATAATGTGCATCTAACCTCTATGGTGATAAAATCCATAATATAAAGTGTCTGAAATCCGTAAAGCATCAAAATATAACATCAAACAAGTCTATCTCAAATGTAGAACTTGAAAGGCTATGACAAGCTTGGAGTGAGGCCTCACAGCTAGGGTGTGCTCTTTGAAAAAAAACACAATGAAAATCCCATGAAATTCATGCAGTTAGGATGCATGTTTTTGGTCACATTTTCATATTACTCTTGGCATGGTTTCTATTTATTCCCTCTTCCTACATCTCGGTGATTTCTCCTATCAGTTATATTTGACATGCTTGCTTCCATTTTAGTTAGTTCATTTCTTCGCATTAATCATTAATCATTAGTCATTCTATTCATTACATTCATTCATTAATCATTAATCATTAGTTCATTTCTTTGCATTAATCATTAATCATTAGTCATTTTATTCATTCATTAATCATTAATCATTAGTTCATTTATTTTCATTAATCATTAATCATCAATACTTTAATTCATTAAATGACCCCCCATGGGCAATAAATGAACTTAAAATATTAATGGCAAGGCTTGTTTTGACTACTCACTGGTGGTCCTGCATTTGTGGCCCTTTGGTAGGTCCGAACTCTCTCTCCTAGCTTCATATGGCTGCGTGGATCAGCCATTTTTCTCTCTCTTCGCTCTGGATTTTTTCTTTTAGAATCTGAAAATGACTTCTCTTAGGGCCCTCATGGCCTATTTATAGGCTTGTTGGGCCCCCTTTTATTCCCCATTCTTTCTTGTGTCCCTCACAGGCCATGCAATTGTTCTTTTTCTCTCCTCTTCTCCCTCTTTTTGAGAAAATTACCAAAAATTTTGTATTTTGTTTTATTTTCTCGAGGGGGCACGCCTTCGCTATCTCAACCCTAGGACCTTATACTCTCTCTAGGGCATCTTATATTTTTCTTTTCTTTGACGTAATGTCATTCTTGATATCACATCAAAGAGGGGAAAAATGTAGACACTTAAAATCATCCCATCATGTTATAATTATTTAATTATTTCAGTTATATTCATCTTGCTTATTTAATTAAATTTATTTAATTAAATTTGGCTCATTATTCTATAGTATTTAAATTAAAAATTTAAATACCCCTCTTGCAAGTGTATTAAATTTTATTTAATACCCTTTCCCCACATAAACCCTTGTTAAATAAATTCTAATTTATTTAAATCCCTTCACATTCTATTATTCTTCTAAACCATGATTAATTTAATTTTTAATTAAATAATCCTAAACCTAAACCTAGATCCTTCCCTACATACATCACTCTCAACAAATAGACCTACTTCTTAATTAACTAAGGTTAATTAAGATAATTTTTGGATTCCTACACCCATTAGCCTTCATTATTTTTTCACACGTGTGAGCAAATTTCCAAAAATTGCCTTTTCAAAATAATCCAAAAAAGCCCCAACAAGGTTTCTTACAACCTTGATGACACCTCTTACACATTCTAAAAACATGGAAGTGGACCTTTTCTCTTACACCTTCTTACACATGTGTACTTAAAGTACACATTGACCCATACCATCTCAAGTTTCTCACACATGTGTGAGAAAATTTGGACTCTTGCATGGCTTATGTATTCTTCATGTGGCACCTATGTGGATGCCACATGTGATTCACCTCACCACAGCGCTCCAAAATCCTATAAATAGGAGCCTTGCCAAGAGGAATTCATCTATCATTTTGCATTAGAGTTATTATTCTAGTATCGTTTTAGATTTTTCTTTCATTTAGTGATTATCTAACATGTTTGGTAGTTGGTTGCATTAATGGTAGAATAGTTACATGCTAGATTACATTTACTTTTCTCATTCATATTGAATGCTTGAGGCTAGTTCTTCATAACTAGTCCTTGAGCTTATTCAATGTCATTTTCATGGTAGTTGGTAGTTTTATTTATGCATTTATCATTTGTTAATCACAGTGGGATTTAAATATATTTTTTTAAGAGAACACCCACATATATCTTTAAGAGCTAAAATCAAGCAAATCTTGGGTGCATTTTCTTATTACTCATTGGAGGTTGTGGATAGTGCATGTTTACTTAAAGTACACATTGACCCATCACATCTCAAGTTTCTCACACATGTGTGAGAAAACTTGAACTCTTGCATGGCTTATGTGTCCTTCATATGACACCTATGTGGATGCCAGATGTGATCCACCTCACCCTAGCCCTCCAAAATCCTATAAATAGGAGCCTTACCAAGAGTAATTCATCCAATATTTTTACTTAGAGTTATTATGATAGTAGCATTTTAGAGTTTTCTTGAATTTAGTGATTATCTAACATGTTTGGTAGTTTCTTGCATTAATGGTAGAATAGTTACCTGCTAGATTACATTTACTTTGCTTATTCATATTGAATGGTTGATGCTAGTTCTTTATAACTAGTCCTTGAGCTTATTCAATGCCATTTTCATGGTAGTTGGTAGTTTTATTGATGCATTTATCATTTTTAATCATAGTGGGATTTAAATATTGTGTTGGGATAGCACACCCACATATATCTCTAAGAGCTAAGATCAAGTAAATCTTGGGTGCATTTGCTTATTTCTCATTAGAGGTTGTGGACAAAGCTTCTTAGTTTGTTTTTTTGCAAGTTCCATTAAATGTTAAGTTTATATTTGAATAACATGTTTATTTATAACATTTGAATTCTTTAGCTTGCTCCCAATAGGAAATATTTCATCACATATAGTGTGCTCCTACTTTCTTTGTTCCATCAACCTTAACCCTTGCCATATAAATAGATACAGGGCCTCTGTGAGCTATAGCTTGGCAACTCGGTCACTAGGGTATATGTATAATGTCACTACAAAATCATGTGATAGTTTTATATATGTGTACAAAAATAATCATATACATCATATGTAAAAAATAATGTCTTTATAAAAATCTTAGGACTCTGGTACATGAGTCTGGGAGCTAGTAGGAGTTAATGATTTGAGGCCTCCATAGGATAGTGTACTAATAAAAAGAGAGATAGACTAGCTAGGATAGATACATCTAGCCCTCTCATCTATCACCTCAACTCCTCAAGCTACATTTGGAGTCACATCTCCCAATCTTTTGAATCTCCAAGGTCTTGCATCAAATCACATACCCAGGGGTGATCCAGGTTTGAAAATGCTCCACTCTAAGTTGCATCCACCTATATTTGAAGCTCATCCACCTGGAGATGTAGAGCATCTACTGATAGTTGGGAACTCCCAAATTTTATCTCCTCATGCTCCCACTCTATGAGGGAGGTCTCTATCTCTATCCTCATTTGGTCTCTCTAGTCACCCATAGAGGTGATTTGTGCATATATCTATATAAGGGATGCTAGTAGCTCCTCATACAAAGTGTGGAGTCTAGCCACTAGATCAAATGGACTCATGTGGAATCCAACTATCTAGTGGGGTATATATATCTAGTACCTCCCCCTAGATAGGCACTAGTGGCACCACCTCCTCCAAAATGTTATAGATGAATTCAAGCTACTAGATGACTCCCTCTGCATCCACAAAGTGACAAGAGATGTATTAGTTCTAGTGTATCAAACAACTCATATATACCTAGATCCCCAATATTCCACTTAGGGTCGGTGGTCTCACTCTCACTGACTATGGAGACAATAGTGTCAAAGAGGTAGGAATAGGTGACCTCACAAAAGGCGGTGGAGTTTTTATAGCCACAAAAAGTGGAAACAATCCTACTCACTACCTTTGGCTTGAACTCTCCTCCTCTCCCTACTTAGGAGAATCTCTCTAAGGAATCCCCTATGGAGATCCCTCTTCATCTATCTATGGTGGTGGTTGGTCATCACCACCACCATCTAGAAATGGCCCTAGGTCTCGAACCACTACATTCTATGGGAAGATCAATGTAGGTCTTGTCTATACCCACCATCATGCAAAACCATCTATCACCCCAACATCATTTATGTCTAGTGATGAGGGTACTTCATCATTGTCTCCTCCAATAGGGTTGTCTCATATGTCTCCAATGTTCATCCTAGGAATATCATAAGGCCAAGTTACACTCTATGCCAATCTGAAATATGTAGAAACAACCACTAAAATGGTCTACACCTATTTAAACTACCACATGCAATGCCTCCAATAGTACAATATCATGATGTAGTTGTGATACCCTAGAAGGAAGTGGTCTTGTTGTATTAAATATAGCTCATTGGGCCACCATATAGTCATATACCTTAGTATGGGTGTTAGATGATGTCTCCCATGCCTAGGGGATCTATAGCAAGCTACTAGTGCCTTAGGTCACCAAATCTCTAGTCACCATGTCACAAAGGATAGGTGTCATTCTAGGGAAGAAGTATACTAATCTCTATGTGAAATCCCATAGTCCTGGTGCATGTAATGTGCTAAAAAATTTGTACCTTTAGGAGAGTAGAGGTGGTGATGCTATATAAATCATGGTGGATTAAGTGGATTAGATCATAATATAAATGCATGAGTGTGATTGATCCCCATAAATACACCTCTCCTCACTCCTCCATGGCTTTGATATATGGGATGAAGCCCCAAAGAATATGGGAACCCCATCTATCTATAAATACTCAAAGTGCCAAACTGATGATCAATATAAAATGCAAGAAAGGAATGATGACCCATCCCTTCTCTAGCCACCATGGGTAGATGTGGCTGCTATCACCTAATGTTTACCCAATTTCCCACCTCTATACCTTGCATAGCTTGTGCACTAATAAAGAATCATCCAATGATACTTGTTTCCCAAATATGGGCAAGAGCTAGACCTAATGCATGTTCTCCAAAGTGAAAATCATATCCATGGTAGGGAGATGGAAGGACATGGTATAAGCATCCTAGTGCTCTATTAATATCATCAGCATTGGCCCATTAAAGAACATCTCTAGGAGGTGGTATACCCACCAAATACTTACTCTATGTAGGTTGTACTACTCATGTCAGGTCACATCATCTTCTCACTCCCATTTCATAGTGAACGCATACCCTAATGTATTCTCCCTAATCTCTAGAACACTTTTCATGTAAGAAAAAATTAATATGTTAATAATATGCTAAATCACTCAAATTATTTTAAAAATTAAGTCAAGACAACAACACAGACTAAGGATGCCAACATTGAGATTCCCCAAATAATAGAACATCTAGATATCTAATCATTGGAAGTGCTACGATGTCAACATAGATTCTATATGCCACAGTGATAACCACCTAGGATGCCTAGACACTTGCATAGATTCAAGATGCATGCACTGGGAAAAATTAAAACTATGATAAAAATTGAAAATAAAGGACTCAAGAGGGAAAAGAAATACCTACCTCATCTAGGTGTTGACCCTGCTCGACCCTACTCAAAACTCCTAAATCCTGGTCACTTGGAAATCTCATTTGTGAGGCATTTTTTCTTAGATACCCATAATATTAGCAAAAAACCTCATAGTGAATAGTGAAAATGACCCTTCTAGGGGTCCATAGGGCCCATATAAATCGTCAAATGGGTCAAAAAAATGAATTTTTTTTGAGGCCTATTTGGGTCCATTTTCCTTCCCATTTTTCCCCACCTACTAGGGGCAAAAAGACGAGGAGCATATTATTCCCTATAACTAATTTTTCATTCTGAATGGGACTAATGCTTGTTAAGCATTCTTCTCGCTAGGGTAGCTTCTTCCATTTTTTATGTTGACATTTTGTTTTTCTTTGAAGAACATTCCACCCTAAACATCAGGGGAAATTCACTTGAGCACAACTTGCCCCTGATAAAAATATTTTTTTTCTAAAAATAAGATTTTAGATAAATCAATTAATGCACTTAAATTTTCTTCCATTTTTAGCATTCATGACTTTAGTGTACCCAATCCCTCATAGTGATTGGCTCACTAAAGTGGGGGAAAAAAGTAGTGTCCTAAATTTGCATCCATGTATCTATAACAGTCTGGCATCCAAACCCACGAGATAGAAATGGAGGACCATGATCAAATAACCACATCTTGACATCACAATCCCTCATAACATTGTCCATGATCTATAACCCAAATTTTAGGCCCATATACTTGGACACAAGTAAATTGCACATACATCGACATGGTGTGCTAGCACCCACAAAATTTAAAAAGGAAACACTACTTTCAAAACATCTCTCTCTCTCTCAAATGTGTACAAAATGACTACTTCCACTTGTTTTTTACCATAAAAGGATTTTTTCATCTCATTTTCTCCTTTGGAAGCTCTCTAGATTCTATTTAAGCTCTCTACTCTCTGTTGATCTTACTCTATTGGCTCTTAAACTCTGAAGGTGAACCTCTATTAGATTCTAATCATAACGTGGGAAGATATACACTCATGTTTATCTCATTTTCATCTCATACATTATCTCTAATTCCTTAGTTCTATTACCTTGTATATGTTCTAAGCCTAGAAAAAGACATGGAAAACATATCAAGGGAACCATAAAAACCTCAAAGACATGAAAACCTATCTAATCCTATCATGAAGACTAATTGAAATACAAAGGAATTAAAACACAATAAAACCCCCTTCAAGTAAAGTTTCCATGTTCTCCTTTCTTCTCCATAAAATGAGAATATGTATCTCTATGACAATGATGAAATGCACTAAGCAATTTGAAAGCAAAATTAAGACAATACTAAGAGAAAAATGATAGAAAAAATGTTTCAAGAGTGGTTAGCCAAATTAGTGGAAATGAGACTCAATTTATAGGGTTGAGAGCCAAAATACTAGAAATGGAAAGTTAGTGTGTAGCTTGGAAATATGTCATAATTATGACAATTTCATGCACAAATTAGTAAAATGAGAGGCCAAATTAGAAAAGTGTCATATTATGACACATTATGACAAGGGGAAGAGATACATTTTAGAATGCACAAATTAAGGGAACTTTTAGCATTGAAAGATGAAGGAAAATTAATAGGGAAAATGATTAAGGGAAAGTGTAAGAGGTGAAGCACAATTAGGGGGAATGTGTTAGAGAAAAGATGGAAGAAAGTGGAAGCTAATTAGTAGGAAATGAGCCAAAAACTAAGGAAATGTGTAAGAGTCATATTTTTAAAATTGAAAATTTATTATTCCCTAAAAAGGGATAAATTAGGAATTAATGAAAACTCCAAAATTCATGGAAAAGGGAATGATTAATTAATATGAAATCAATTAATTGTGGGAGACATAGGATAGGGGGAATTAATCTAATAAATAGATTAATACAAAAGGGATAAACTATGGGTTACTATCCCAAGGGGATGAATTAGTAAAAATGATTGACAAAATGATGACATAAGGTCAAAAATGGTTTGGTCTTGAAAGATTTGATGAGGGTTTGAACCGATTTTGAGGATTTAAAACTGATTAGGGAATGTAGCAACATCGATGAACTTTGAAAATGTGCATGATCGAGGGTGATAGGATAAAATAGCATTGATGAACTTGGACAATGCTATTGAATTGACTTGTATTAGGATGATGCTAACAAGGCATTAATGAACTTTGACAATCTGCTCAGGATTGGATTGTTTTGAAAGAGATTTGATTAGGCATTGATGAACTTTAACAATGCACTCAGATTGATTTAGGATTGAATTGATAAGGATAAGAATGACAAGGATTCGACCATATTGGACTGATTTGATTGGATGTTGATAATCTTTGATAATTCCCTAGAATTGATTTGAGAATGATCAAATGTGATAGAAATGATCCTGGACTGATTAGGACTGATTCAGAAGGATTTAGGAAGGTTTTACATGATTTAGAATTGATTAGGATCAGTTTAGGAATGTTTTGGCATATTTAGGATTATTTTAGGAATGTTTGGGAATATTTAGGATTAGTAAGGATTAGTTTAGTAATTTTTAGGAATGATCCAATGATGATTTGGACTTGATCAATTTGGCTAAAGAGATCGAGGCCACAATTGCAAAGATGCAAGAAATGTTAATAATCAGTTAAATAATTTTTAATATCCAACTGATGAAGAAATACATAATGTTGATATATATTTAAAACCACATGCATAACATAGGGGAACAATTAGAATGGAAAACAATGTTTCAATTGTAATGTGAAAATGGTCACACATAGACTAGTAGAATCGAGCCATTTTTAGGTGTCTAAATTTTTTTCCTCTTTGATACAATGCGATTATGAGTATTGTGTCAAAGAATAGTGTTAAAAATCACACAAAATATGCCCCAGTGACAACGAGATACATGGATGATACATGGGTGCCCCTCGAGAAATTGACCAAAAAATAAAAATGATAGGTCAATTTGTCCATAACAACGAGAGGAATCCAATGCAATAAAAATTTGAAAAATTGACACCAAACCCAAAATATATGAAGCTCAGAGTGCTAAAAGCATCACGACCAACACAAATGGCCAAGTTTGCATGCCCAACTATGGGTCTAGGGGTGGATTTTTTGTCCTAACACCCCAAATGTGCAACTGGCATGCCCAACTATGCATCTTGCATGACCAAGTGCTCAAACTATGCACTTTGTATGACCAAGTGTACAAACTGCATAGTTGGTAAGCTAAATTGCACAGTTGGTCAAAATAAGCTACAAATAGGGTCAAATAGTTTTAAAATGTTCAAAAAAGGTTAAAAATTGTCAAATCCCTTTTTTAGGTCAAACATTAGGTTAACATGGTCAAACTTAGGTCAAACTTGGTCAACAATAATAGAAAACAACAAAATGCTAACACAAGTTACATGGAAAATGCAGGAGGAGCTACCTCTCTTGTAGACACACAAGAGTAGAACATGATGCTTAGGGTTACATCATTGATGACTCCTCATGAGAGGGAAATCTTAGCCAGATTAGGGTTATACTACATCACTTTCATGCCCAAGATAAGGTTAAAAAGAGGTTTCATCACAACACAAGAAAAGTGATGGCATTTAGAGATGAGCTCATTTCATCTACTAACTAGTGAGGACATGGTGACTCTGGAAGATGTTTGGTGCATCCTTAGGATACTGATAAAAAGAGCACCCATAGATTATGACCCACCAATAGGGAGAGAAGTGCTGCAATAGTTATTTAATTATGATGATGATGATCTAGGCATTGGAGATTACAAGATCTAATGGGAGACGTTAGCAAGTCAGCATGAGAGATTGATTATAGTGATATGTTGTGTTATCACAGGGCTTGTGTGCCTAACAAGAGAGGACATGGGTTCCTTGTTGGATGTGGAAGAGTGATGGATAGGATGATCATGGATAAAATAGTATTTATGTGGGGTCCATGTATGTTATACATGACCTATTATCATCTTCACTAGATAGTGTACAAAGGAGCATTATCAATGAGAAGTAGCATGACACTTACAAATATGGGCCTACAAGCATATAGCAGTATTTCATCCAATGGAAGAGTGAGAAATGATTCTAGATATGCCATATATAAATTTATATGCAAGATCCTTGTCACATTGGTTGATGGGATACATATTGCACTTCAAGCATGCAATAGACATGCTAAGGGACTTTATTTGGTAGCCATACAGAGATTTCCCTAGATGGGAGGATGAAAATGAGCATTTTCCATACTATAGACATCATAGATATTTGATTGGGAGCATGATTATTGGGCATATTGTCATTGATGTGTAGTTTCTTGAGAGAGTACACAGATAGTTTGGGGAGAGATAGGGAGTGTCGATAGGGATAGCACTATTTTTACACTCGTGAGAAAAGGCCAGAGCATAGTTTGAGTAGTTTTAGCCATGAAAATGGGGATCAGGTATAGATGTGAGGAATATAGGGAATACATGTGATTATGAAAGATGGTTTTCTTGGCATGGACCTATTCCACTGATAGCCCCATATGTGTCAGTGTCAAGGGTTTGAGAGCCAACATCAAATATTGAAGATAGAAGCAAGGAGGATGGGGATGAGGAGGAATTAGGATAAGATGGAGGAGATGAGGATGAGGATGAGGAGGGAGGAAAGGAGGATGATGAAGACAATGAGGAGGAGGAGGATGAGGATGGTAAGGAGGAGGATGACAATATTGATTCTAGCAGTAGTGAGGAGAGAGAATATGAGAGCATTCCAGACACTATTCATATGTAGGTGGTAGAGGAAAAAGAGGATCCACCATTTGACTAGGATGTACATGCTCCTGAGATACAGAGTGAGGCTACAGATCGGCAGGCAGATATGAAGGATAGAAAACATAAAATAGATTTGATGTGCTAGATAGATAGGTTGACTATTGAGAGGGATAAAAGATGGATAGGTTGATAGTAGAGAGGGATACAACTATAGCTTCTTGAGACATAGAATTGTCTATATCACAGAGGGAAGAGGTTAGATCATGACATTTTATTAGTAGTATATCAGATGGAGGTATACACAAGGTAGCAATCATGCTAGGGGATTCTTGAGTAGAGATATACTACTAGAAGGACATGTACAAGAGGGATGTACCATGAGACTAGCGACCATCGAGTGTGAAGGCTAGCTTGAGAAAAGAACACTCTTAGAGGATGATGAGAAGTGAGGGAGTGGTAGGACAGAGGAGACCACCTAGACCGAATTAGACAGGAGGGGCTTCATCTCCTAGGTTGACAAGAGATTAGGAGGACAAAGAGAGTATAGGCTAATATGAGACTCTCTCCCTTAAATAGAGGGACCTTTTGATAGCCATGATATGTATTGAGCTTGTGGGCCTTAGTGTATAAAGACACTTTTGATGTTCGTACTATGATACATTTTGTGACGTATATGTAGGAAATGAATCCACTTTATGATTATTTTTATTTACATGATGGATATATACATGATAGATATGCTCTTTTATGCTTCTCCATCATTGCATGATGTAGACACTTATGTCTTTTATTTTTAATATATATACATATGTGATGAATGAAATATGTTTTTGTACTTTTATTCTTTTTTGGAATGCACCATATACATGTATGCCATGGATGCAATATTTTTGTATGTTTTTAAGAAGTAAATGATGAATATGAAATGCAATATGATTCTTTTTTATTTTTTCATATTAACAATGAATGTCAGATGCAAAATGTAGGATGTACTTGTTTTTATGTACCAAAGCACTAGACCAAGGTGACTATGAGGACTGATGGAACAAGGGTTAGAAAAAGGTAGAAAATTGATAGGAAATGTCAGTAAGGGATGAAAAAAATTTTCTTTCTTTAGTGCACTTCATATTATAAGAGCTTTATTTTGATTTTTCAAAGGAAAGCGGTACATCATGGCATGAAGATCTAGAGAAATAATGAGATCCATTTGCATGAAACACACACAATGCAGATAGAGAATGACCTAGTCTTTCCTAATGCATATTAATGAAATGCCCCAAAATCTCATGAGATCATCCAACAAATATAAGTAAAAACAAAAAGAAATAGTCTTGAACCATCCCAACCATTCTCATATTCTTAATTAATATCATCAAACAACATAGGAACATGATTAAAGAAAAATCAATAAAAGATAAAATAGCTCACTAAAACAATGTGAGCCAACAACCATTCTGATCTTTATTGCTACTTTATTTAGTGCTTTGTTGGATAATGTTTTTGATTATGGTAAAAATAGGTTTTGAAGGGGCCCTAAAACCCTTTAACAAAAGATTAGAGAGATAAGCATGAAGACCCTAAAAATGGCTAGCTTCCCCAGAGAAGGGAATAGACGACAAAGGGACAAATCTTAGATTTTCAAATATCACCTACACAATAAAAAGCAAAAAACATTGGAAGAAAAATAGAGGAGAAAAGACCACCAACACCAAGATCAAGACATAGTCTTCAAAAAGCCCTCAGAGTCCTCCAGCTAGGCCTGCATAATCTTAACATTATCCTTCAGCCTCTGAAAGTCCTGATCATCAATCTGGAGCTTCTTTTTAGACCTAGTTCTGGTGCCAGGACCCATCTGCTAACTAGGATCAATCAGGTCAATTTTGTCACTCAGGGGGCATCTATATTGCCTTCCAAAATTTTGCTGAGAGTGTTCAAGTTTTCCAGGGTGGACTTCATTCTAGTATTAGCCAGGCCAAGTAGGTGTTTTAACATATCCTCATTCCTGCTAGTCTTCTCCTGAATAGGGATCATGGCTATCTCAATAGCTTTTTTAACTTTATCATCCAATTCAAAACCGTAATAAAAAACACTATCATTAGCATTGAGAGAAATCTCCTTTCTGATGTTATCAACTATTTCCTCAATAATAGAATTCTTGTTTTCCAGTTTGATACATCTATTCTTCAGTTCAACCAAATCATTCTAAACCCATTTGTCCAGATTGTAACTATAGATGGATTTGTTTTTAGCAATTTCAAGAGGGGTCATGATGATAGTTTTTTTGACCTACGAATCCATCTTTCTAATATCATCCTAAAGAGTATGGGTCCTATTACGATCAAGGGTTCTCTCACTGTCATACTTCTTGTTCTCCTTCCTAGAGCTGGGGGTGTCGTGGGATTCCAGGTTGTCCTCTTCCATAATCCTAAAGTTGTTATTCCCCAAATCATCATCATTGCTATTAGTAGGATTAGTATCAACCCCTTTGACATTACTATCATCAGCTTCAACCTCCATCTTAGAATTGTCTTTACCATTAGTATTATTAATCTCTAGAACAGGGTTAGGATTGACCCCACTATTTTGGTTGTCCTAGCCATCTTGAAGACTACCCTTGGCATTGGTAATAATAGGATCCTCTGATTCCTTCTCCTCTAGAGTCTGGGTAGTGGGATCAAGAACAACATTTAGACCCACCTGGGTAATCTAGTCAACCTCTATCACATTATCCAGGGGATTCAGCTTAACACCTTCAGGACCCGACAAGACAGGGCTAGCAAAGGGCTCCAAAATAGAATTATCAGGGATGGAGGCATCACTCTTCAAACCATCCAAAGACTTAGAGGAGGCCAGCTCAGAAAGGGAGAGGGATTTCTTGGGTTTCAGTTTCCTAGGCTGAGAGCCAATATTCTTTCTATTTTTTTACCTTGACAAGGATAGGCTCTAGAATGTGGTCTCTCACATAATCTTCAATGAGGAGGATGAGCCCGACATGGAGGATGGGGAATTTCTTCACTCTATAATCAATAATGCTCTAGTTGAGTGAATGAAGGAGAAAATAGGGGAAAGAGATTCTAATGTCATGTCTGAAATGATTGACTAGGGCAAAATGGTAGTTATAGACCCTAGAAAATCTCCCCTCAAGTGTGAAGTATTCCATAATAACCTTAATAACATAACCCCAAATTCTATCAATATTATCCATATCCACATAATCTTTCTTACCTTTAACCAAAAGAGCTCTCTCCTCGTTAGTGATAGGAAATTTTTTATAAGCTCTGGTTTTGACCTTGATCTCTTTTGAATACTTCAAGCCATCCAAAGGGAGACTAGTAATATCAGAGAGAAGCTTGAGACTGAGTTTAAAGGACTTGCCAGCCAGATTCACCATGCCCTTATCCCAGCCATTAGCAAAGGCTTTCAACACATCATTATCAAAACCATGGAGTCTCTGGAGAAATTGATGGACTTGGCCTTTCTTCAAAATACTCCAAACTTCCTTATCCTTCTTCCACTTGCATTCCACTAGCTCTTCTCTCCTAAGATCACCACCCATGGCTGAACAATCACCCTTCTCTTTCTTCATATGCTTCTTCTACTTAGTTGAGGGAATGCTATCAATTTGATAGTTCTTTGGAATTAAAAGGCTATTTAACTAGTTCATAGTCCTATTCACATGCAAGAACTGGCAGTAGTTACTAATGATGATGATGACACTCATCAGATTGTAATCTTTCATTATGGGATTCCACATCTTGGAGTTGTACTTAGCATTATTTCAAATGACATTTGATATCATCCCAACCTGAGTAGAATTAATTAATATCATTAATATTCCTATTAATGATTCCTTCTTTGTGCCTAATTTTGTCATATTTAATAGCTGAGATGACATCATCATTACAAATAGTTTTTTTGATCCATTTTTGAGTCTCCTCACTTTTGGCTCCAATATTGGCAAGATAGTCAGCAACTTGATTGGGCTCTCGATAATTGTGAGTTATATGGTACTCCTCAAAGGACTAGACTATGGTTTTAATTTTGGATATTATGTGTTCAATAGTCTAAGAAGGAGAAGTGATATCTTTAATATTATTTATTATATTTAAAGAATCACCTTCAAGCCAAACTCTTTTGAACCCTAGCTCTTCCACCAGTAGAATAGTATTGAGGGCAACCAAGGCCTCTGACCTATGATTAGTCTGGATTCCCAAAGGGATAGAGATGACTCATAAGTAGTTACCATTGCTATCTCTGATAATTCCACCTCCCCTAGAAGCACCTGGGTTGCCTTTGGAGGTCCCATCAAAATTATCTTTAACCCAGTCAATAGGAGGAGCAATCCAAACTGAAGTATCTCTAGGAGAGAAAGATTGAGAGTTATGGTAAAGAAAGCTCCAAGTAGACCAATCCACATCATGGAGAGAATTCCTGAGCTTACTCTTTCTCTTGATGATGGCATTGTTGAAATTTTCCTTAATAGCTCTGGAAAAGATGTTGAAGATAATTTTAGGTTTGGCATATTTCTCTCTGAAGATTCTATTATTTTGTTCCTTCTAGATACACCAAAAAAGATGAGGTGGGATGAGACTCCAAAAGTTTCTAGCAAGATCATTATCAAAGGGGCATATCCATTGAGTGACGAAGTCCTACCAAAAGTTAGGAAAGAACCAACATAAAGTCCAATTTCAAAAAACCAAGGACCAGACTTTTTGAGTGAAACTACAATGAAGCATAAGATGGTCACATGATTTAGCTTGATCCTTGCACAAAATACATCTATTAACAAGATAGAAACAACTTTTAACAAGATTATCAATGGTTAGGGGCTTATTCTGGGTAAGAATCCAATAGAAAAAATTGATCTTAGGAGTAAGGAATTTATACCAGATAGCAACACATTGAGGTTTAACCTCCTTAGAGAAGAAGAAGGAGCAGGCAGAGGCCACTGAGAAATCACCATTAAAAGAAGGGTTCCAAACAATTTTGTCAGGATGATTAACTTCTTTGAACCAAGACTACAACTCAATCATAAGGGGAGACAGATTTCTATCAAGGCTAGAAAGATCCCTCCAAGAGTTAATAAGCTAGTAATCAGAGACTTTGTAGCCAATAGTGTTTTTAGCTTGCGTTATAATATCCTTCCACTCTTGTCTTTCTGATAGGGGGCAATCATGGATCCAAGGATCATCCCAAAAGTCAATATTGGTCTCATCTCCAAGTTTCCATCTTATCCCTTCTCTCAAAAACTCAATAGAGGAGCAGAGACTATTCCAAATGTAAGATCCATTTACCCTTGCATCATTGTTTAAGAGGTCCTTCAGACCATTGGAATTAAAAAGGTATTTTCTTCTAATAATGCCATTCCATTGCTTGGTGGATCCAAAGACTCTCCAAACCTGCTTAGCCAAGAGCGCCTTATTGACTAGCTTGATAGGTCTTAACCCCAAGCCCCCTTTACTCTTAGGCTTACAAATTTTTTACCATGCAATCAAACTCAATCTTTTTTTATCTTCAACACCAGTCCATAAGAATCTTTTTTGGATAATTTCAAGCACCATCGCAAACTTGTGAGGAATCTTGAAGAGACTCAGGGCATACACAAGAAGGTTTTGTAGAGTCAACTTCAAGAGCTAAAGCTTACTAGAGCTACTGAGGAGAGAACCTTTCCAGCCAGCCAACTTCCTATTGTATCTATCAACAATTTGATTCCAAAAACTGTCTGGGGGTTTAGAGCAAAGAGGGAGACCTAGATAGGAAGAGGGAAGATCAGCAATGCTGCAACCAAGAATTTTGGAAATATTATCCTATTGCTCCAAGGGGGCATTAATAAAGTATATGAAACTCTTGTTCCAATTAATAAGTTGACCCATAGCCGAGGTATAGATAGTCAAGGCTTTTTTGAGGTTCCTGGCTTCTTTAACAGTTGCTTCCCCCATAAAAAGGGTATCATCAACAAATTGATCATGGGAGTAGGAAGACTTGACTAAGGAAGGTTGGAGGCCAGTAATGGTTTCATCATTCACAAGTTTAGATATATATATTCTTAGTGTTTTAGCCAATATAGCAAACAAAATAGGAGATATAGGATCCCCATGCCTAAGACCCCTCGAAGGTTTGAAAAAATTGGAGGAGCCACCATTAAAAATAATAGAGGAGGTAATAGTAGAAACCAATTGATAAATAATTCTAATAACCCCCACATCAAATCCAAAGTTGCTTAAGATTTTTTGAAGAAACTGCCAGTCAACCCTATAATAGGCTTTAGATAAATCTAGTTTCATGAGAAAGCCCTGTTTCTTGGCTGCAACAAGGGAATGGATGTTCTCATGAGCAACCACAATGGAGTCAAGGATTTGTCTCCCCAGAATAAAACCATTCTATTGGGGGGAGATAATAGAGGGCAACAAATATAGTAGTCTAGAAGTCATAACTTTGGCTATAATCTTGTAAATCCCATTACAGAGGCTAATAGGTTTGAAAGAGTCCACCGTATTAACACCATGTTTTTTAGGAATAAGGACTAAGAATGTGGCATTGAGTTCTCTTAAAAGAGATTTAGTTCCAAAAATTTCTTTGAGAACATTCAAAACATCTTGACTGGTGATCTCCCAGAACTGCTGAAAGAAGAAAAGGGGGAAGCCATTAGGGCCCGGAGATTTTTCACCTTCAAAGGAGAAGACAACATCTCTAATTTCCTTATCATTTGGGATAGCTTTGAGTCTAGAATTGGTATCTCTATCTATGATTAAAGGAATAGTAGAGAGAATCTCAAGTTGGATCTGAGAATCAAGGTTGTCTTCTTTGGATAGGAGAAGAGAGAAAGACTGAACCATTTCCTTTCTTATATCATCTTCCTTCAACAAAGTCTTATTATTCACAATAAGGGAAGAAATTATATTAATAGCTTTATGTTTCATGGTAGTCATATGGAAGAACCTAGTATTTTTGTCTCCATCTTTAAGCCATAGGGATCTTGATCTTTGCCTCCAAAAAGACTCCTCTTTAGAAATGATATTATGGTACTCTGCCACCAGCTCATTCTCAGTTCTTCTGTGCTCATCAGAGAGACCTTCTTTTTTAATAGTCTCTTGAATGGCCTTGATCTCTTCCTGTTTGTTACTTTTTGCCTTGAAGATATCTCCAAAGACTTCCTTGTTCCAAATTTTAACATTTCTCTTGACGTTACTTAACTTTTTAGCTATTCTATACATGGCACCTCCTTCTTGATTGTAATTCCACCAGTTGAAGATACAGTCCCTCAGATTAGGGTGGGCTAACTAGATCTTTTCAAAGAAAAATAGGATATTCTTTTTGTCATTCAGAATGTTAGCATTGAAAATAATAGGGAAATTATTAGAACCAATCCTAATGGAAGAAGATAAAGAGCAGGAGAAATTAGAGAGCCAATCAAGGGAAAGGAGAGTTCTGTCAAGTTTCACCTGAATGAGATCATCACCAGTTCTCCTATTCGACCAAGTATAGGAAATCCATTCTAGCTCCATATCAATGAAAGATTGATCATTAATATACTCCATCAGATCCATTCTACTATCAACTTGAGATAGGGCTCGACCCATTTTATCATCTGCCAGCAAAGGGGTGTTGAAGTCTCCCATAACCATCCAGCTAGGACTCTGGAAATTATTTCTAATTTCTTTTAATCTTTTCTAAAATCTGAACCTGCCACTTTTGGTATTAGGAGCATAGATATTTGTCAAGTTCAAAGAACAATCAACTTTGAGGTGATTAACATGAATGAGAATAATGTTCTTTTGAACATGGAGCTTCATGCATTTAACAATAGAGTTGTTCCAGAAGATAACAACTCCTCTAGAAGCACCATCAAAGTCACTACCAATACTACTACCATTCTTAAAAGGGTTAATTTTTTTAACTTTCTCTACATTCATTTTAGTTTCCTGGATAAGCATAATATTAGGATTGATATTTCTAACAATATTCCTAAGAACATCTTGTTTATGAGGACTATTAAGACCTCTAATATTCCATGACATAATCTTCATTTAGAGGGTTGGAGAACAAATCTCTGGGATAGTATATTGTTTACCATCCGCAATACTCTTCTTTGCTTCTAGCTCTCTCACAGCTTTCTGGGTAGGTCTACCTCTTCCCCCTTGAGGTGATCCAACATTAGCTTTCTTCCTTATGGTCTGGACTCCCCCCAAAGGAGTATTTTCTACCTTTTTCCTTGATTCAGGAACTTTTAGGATCGAGACTCCCTTCTTAGAGATTTTCTTGATTCTCTTATTATTTTTAACCTTAGACCAAGGAGATTCTTGCATTTCTGAGATAGGAGAAAATTCATCAAAGCTTTCTTTTTGAATGTCCTCCTCACTAACTTCAGACCAATATTTGCTACTGTTACCATTAGCATTGGGAATCACCTACTCAATAACAGGGGGAAGATCTGAGTTGTCTAGCTCTTTGTTACCTATCCCTATGGAAGCAGAGGAGTTGCCCTTCTCTTTATGCAAATCTATCATTGGACTTGAAGGCTTCATTTCAACACATCTTTCCTGAGGAGCAGTTTGTGGCTGAGGATCCATTTTCTCTTATTCTGAGATATTTGAATTCTCCTACTCAATAGTTTGGGGATGGTCCTTTTTGATTGATTCCTGGTTCTTGTCTCCCTCTGACTTAATAACTGGATTAACAATATGGGCATCTTGTAGTTTACCTTCCTCAAATGAATTAGGAGGAATTGAAAGAGAAGAGGAAGGTCCATTTTTCTCTCTCCATTCAACTCTTGGTTCTTTCTTTTTAGGCATAACAGTAGGTTTTAAAGGGCATTGTTTTGCCCAGTGCCAAGATTTCTTACAAGTGAAATAGGAAAAGGTGAGGGACTCAAACTCCACCACTTGAATATGGGTTCCAAGCTTGGAATTTATAGTGATAACTTTTGGGAGATCAGTCTTTTTATTTATTTTAAGATAGACTCTAGCATACACTAGTCTTGTCTTAGCAACTGTCATTGGATCAATTGAAAGTAGCTCCCCAAATGAGCTAGCCAATCCTGAAAAGACATCTTCATGCCAATATTCTAGAGGGAGACCTTGGAATTGAACCCACACTGGGGCTGATTCAAACATATCCATATTAAGATCAAGTTTAGACCCCCATTTTTGAAGAGCCAAGGATGATTTACCGAACATCTAAGGGCCTCCACACAAAACATCATAAAGATCCTTAGAGCTAGAGAGCTCAAAGGTTAAAAAACCTTTTGGAAAAGCAGCAATGTCGACTTGAACCTTAAGCTTCCATTTCCTTGCTACAAAAACTCTTACAACATCTATGTTAGGTCTTGGAACCATGAACTTGCCTACCAATATTTTTCTCATAGAGGCAAGAATATGATCAACCAGAGAATTAGGAAGAGAAATACTGAATAATCCCTTCTCAGGGTCAGACGTGTTATCAACTAGGGGGAAAGAATATTTCCTAGTAGGTTTCACACCAAATAGAGAATTCCAACTACCTTTGGCAGCATTTTCAAAGAAATTTTGACCATCAATCACTTTAGCAAAAGACTTACCAACAACAATCCTTGCCTTTGGTTCTTCTTCTCGATTATGGGATCGAGAGAGAGAGTTGTCCCCCTTATTCTCTTTTGTGGAGCCCTCGACTGTTACATCTTTGTCATTTTTTTGTGTTTCTAGCATGGGAGATCTCTGAACATTTCTAGAGGAATCTTTCCTACCCATATCATGATTCGAAAAGCCCCTTTTCCCACCTTCACGGGGCCGATTCTGGTCTGGGTCTTTGTCCCCTTCTACATCCTTCTCACCTCCCTTGGAATTCTTGATGCCTGCCACTGTATTCACCTGAGATCCTCCTACAATAGAATTCCCACCCAAAGAAAGGTTCAAAAATCCTCTAGCACCTTATGCTCCTCCACCTCCGCTCACCATGAAGGTTCAAAAATCCTCCAGCACCACTTTGTTGGATAATGTTGATATTGGTGTTGTTTGATTTTATCAAAAAAAGGTTAAAATAATTGATAGCTTGATAGGTTGGATAGGCTGATTATGATGATCACAAGATTGAACAAGTCCAACTAAATTGAATGTTTGATCAATTGTCTTAGTTTTGCTACTTGTGAAAGTGTGACTTTGTTGAAGCACATTGTTTTGAAACTGTATCTACATGCATACTCATTGTGACACAAAAGGAAGGTGATTATATACAATGTATATATAAAAATTTATTACATATTTTTGAAAGTTTTTTTTAATTTTTATAGGATTTTTAGTGATATTTGGATTTTTAACAAAAAAATCAGCACTTTACATACTTTTTTAGTGATTTTTTGGGGACATTTTATAATTTTTAATAATGTTTTTAGGACTTTTTATGATTTTTAGAGATTTTTTCAGGATCATATTTTCTTTTTAAAGTCTTTTTTAGGTCTTTATGCAAATTTTTAGGATCTTTTTAGGACATTTATTATTTACATGAGCAAGAATTGCCCCAATGTCTAGCAATAACATGGACATGATGGATTGGAGAATGAATTGGTAGATGGATGAAGGCCAAATGATTTTTGAGTATATCATTAAAGTTGTGTTTGGGCTGCCAAGGACTATCCATAGAATGAGACAATATGCACTTTGCAAAGCTGAGTGACTGGACATGGAAATGATAAGATAATGCAACAATGCACTAGATGGCAAGTGATGCATAGGACTAGACATGTCAAGAGGTTTTTTCAAACATGTTTTACATTTCATGTCCTTATTTTATATCAAGACCAAGAAGGGGATTGGATAGGATATTGATAGGATATGGATAGGAAAGGATAGGAAAGACCAATAAGGGATAAGGGTAAGGATATGAAAACTTTAATAAGATAGGCAATATGGACCAGAGGGATGTAGGGAATGTAAATTAGATAAAACATGTGATGCTTCTGGGAAGATCTGTTACCTTGTCAAGATCAAAGTTGGTAAAAAAGGGATATGGAAGCTAATAGGATAAGGAATATAAAAGGAAATAGGGCATAGGATAATGCAGGATAAAATGGGTGAAAACATGCCCCCAAGTATAGAATGCAATATGTTCATTGATTACAAATGACACTTGTTCGCCAGGTTTTCATCATGGTACTTTCCCAAAGTGCTTGTTTGCCAAAATTTCACTATTGGATAAAATTATTTCTCTTTATTCTCTTTTTATTTTGTGTTACCAAGACATCTGTTTGCCAGGTTTTTATCAAGGAAACATTTTTTTTCTTTTTCTCATTTTTTCTTTTTATTTTCTTTTTAATTTTTTTTTCAATTTTTTCTATATTTGACATTTTTAAGAAGATAATGGACACATGACATGACATGGATGAACTTTAACAATGCACTCAGATTGATTTAGGATTGAATTGATAAGGATAAGATTGATAGGGATTCAACCATATTGGATTGATTTGAAAGTGATTTGATTGGACATTGATAATCTTTGATAATGCCCTAGAATTGATTTGAGAATGATCAAATGTGATAGAAATAATTTTGGACTGATTAGGACCGATTTAGAAGGATTTAGGAAGGTTTTACATGATTTAGAATCGATTAGGATCAATTTAGGAATTTTTTGGCATATTTAGGATTATTTTAGGAATATTTAGGATTGGTAAGGATTGGTTTAGTAATATTTAGGAATGATCCGATGATGATTCAGATTTGATCAATTTGTCCAAAGAGATCAAGGCTACAATTGAAAAGATGCAAGAAATGTTAATAATCATTTAAATAATTTTTAATGTCCAACTAATGAAGAAAGACATAATGTTGACATATATTTAAAACCGCATAGGGGAACAATTAGAATAGAAAACTGTTAAATTAGATCAAGAGTATATGGCTTTTAAATTTTCTTATATAATCCCAATATATGTAATATATATAATCACAATATATATATATATATATATATATATATATATATATATATATATATATATATTATTGATATAGTAATATATATATATAAATATGTTAATATAAATATTTTGCAGAATGGAGAAGTGAGACTTGGATATACTTCGTACTTGGTGTTGTACATTTATTTTTTTACGAATGTTTCTATATCTCAAAGTCTCATTTTAATGAGCATTGTGTGTGTGAATTTTGTACCTAGCTATAGACACAACACTTCAGTAAAACATTAGAGGTTAGTTAAAATCAAAATCATGCAGTGAAATGGAAACTAATCTAACGAGGTGATTTACTGCCTTCTAGTAGGTGTGAGTATGATATTCTCAGATTGGACCGAGATCAGTGACCTTGACAACACCTAAATGAAGGATTTGAATGCAGAATCTAGATATGAGATAAATGCAAATTAATCTATTTTTTTAATTTTCTGTGCAATGAGAGGAAACAAACTAATATGAATCTATTCTATATGAGAAAATGATATAAAATGCAATTAATCTAACAATGATATGCTATATGATATGAATGCTTAAAATAATGAAAATCTCACTATAGCTTGGATTCACAAAGATTGATCCTTCAATCACCAATTTGCCAGTGTGAGGATGCAATTCATGGATTGATCCAAAATGAAGAGTTGAGGCCTTAATTTATAGAAATCCAGGACTTTGGAGGTGCATGGAAAAAGCCATAAATCACTCTTGATAAACTCAGGTTGATTTTTGAGTTAACAAGAAATTAAGAGATATATTAACTCACAAAATCATGCAAATCAGCTTTTTGATTTAAATCAGAAGTTGAGATCAGCTTTCAACTCAAAAGAGAGTTGAGTTTATTTTTAAAACAACTTGAATTGATTTTTTGATTTAAAGTTTAACTATTTTTTGGATGTGCATAATTAATTATGAATTAAATAAATAAATAAAGTGATTTATCCTCAACTTAATTGATTTTAAAAATAAAACAATTGATTTATGGATTAATCAATTATTAAATCAAACTTTTATTCAAAAATTATATTATTAAATTTGACAATTGACATTAATTAATTAAATAGGAATCTAATCAATTAGTTATAGGATATTTGATTTTATTTGTCAAAATGAAATAATACAATTTAGGAATAAATATAATTACATCCAATTAAATAATTAAGTGGCAGTATTAAATCTAATTAATTAAATATTTAGAATATTCAATTAATCAAACTTTAGGATAAACAAGATTTATTGCCAAATAATCATTAAATTAAAGATAATTAGGATAAATAGGAATAAGGAATATTCCCCGATGCAGATTTAAGGATAATCAATTAAGATTCGATAATGTGCAGATGTGCCTTAGGTTAGGACTTTGATGTCGATTTCGTTCGATGTGTTGATATAGGAGGTTAATGAACCTATAGCCCATTTTTGGGGTATTACATTTTGCCCCTCTTTGAATTGTTGTGCAAAGCACAGTGGTTCAAAGACAGTCTGTGTATGATGTTGAAACTGATGTTTGAAATTGAAATTGATATGAAATAGAAATTGATTGAAATTGATATGAAGATAATAGGTCCTGAATGACCAAAGATAATGTTAACTATAATAGCAATGAACCAATGATTATGAAGAAGTGTCAAAACACCTGATTCTGAACCTTATGATTGTGAAGAAGTGAGTGACTAATTCTAGACCCGATTGTCAATAAGAATCACATTGATATCACATATGAACCCTTTAGTTATGAAGAACCAAGGAGATAACACTAATGAACCGATGGTTACAAAAAAATTGATACAATTTACAAGATTAAGATAATACCAGATTTATATGGATCTCGATGAATCTGATATGCCCCAAGCGATGATTGATTTTCCCCAAGTGATGAGGTCTTTTTGATGAATCAACAACTAGACATGGTTGTTGTCTTGATTACTGAGGAAAGATATGATTTTAAATTTAGATTACAGACTTTGAATGATGTACAATACCATGCCCCCTTCGGGATAAAAATTGAAATTTGATAAGAAAAGTCAGTGTTGAATAGTTTAGAAGCATGTTAATTGATGTAAGAAGTGGTTTTGCAAGTCTGAGAATACGTTCTGCATCATTTGGAGGTCCTAGAGACCAAGTTTGACTAGGTTTGACCATGAGTTGACCATGGTTGACCAAGTTGAAATTTTGATAGTTTGATGTAAGATAATCAGTTAAATTGAATACTAGATTTTTGTGATGATTGAAGGTCAATTGTGCAAGCAGTTGACAATATAAACAATCTCAAATTTCAATTTTGATCCCGAAAAAGGATTCTACTTGCTTTTTCGTTGGAGGAACCTTCATACAATGCTCAATCCTTGTGTCATGTTTAGCATTTTTGGTTTTGAAGAATCATTTAAGTGTTCAAGAAATTTGTGAGATCATGCAAAGTGCAAAGTGTAAAATGACATGCAAAATGAAATGCAACCTAAGACCTAGGACCTAGTCACTGATCATGTGTCGGTTGATTTCATCATTGAATTTTTAGGTAACCAGATAAATAAATACAATGCCCACTAGTTATGAAACCATAGACATATGAATATCAATGTGTATGCATAGGAATCAATACAACACCCACTGATTAGGAAACCATGGATATATGAATACTGATTTTGCTTTTGGAATGTTGGATTAGATATAAGCATCAAGGCACAAACACCAAGATGACCTGAATATCATGTCCATTTTGATATAGAAATTTTTATAAGCATCAAAACATAAACATCATGATGACCTAAATACACCTTGCATTACAAACACATCAAGCAGTCAAGAGATCATTCTAAATCTAATGTGAATTACCTGTAGTGACCCTTTATCATTCACATCCTTAGGTAAGATTGCGTTTCACGGTAAGAGAAACAACTCACTCAAAAAGACAATAGTTAGATCAAAATTCCTTTAATTTTCTAGGTATCAATGGTTGAGGTACGCATGGCCATCCAATTTGAGATAGAGGCTCTTACAGTCAGACACCATTTCAATCCAGAATTTCCAAAGTTGTTAGATTTTCACATACAAGAAGAAAACAAAGAAAAGATCATGCCCCCAGTCATCACTCTCTAAATCTTGTAAAGGACATCATCGAAGAGTTCAAGGGAACATAATATGCAAAAATATCAATGCAAATCAAAAAGCATACAAGGAGATAAAAGCATGTAAAAAGCATAGATTGTTTTCAGTTTGTGTTTGATGTTTGATTGTGTTGTTGTAGATGCAAAATCCTTTCTGGAGATGAGACTGACTAATTGACTCAGATGAAGCTTCAAAGGACTCTAACTAGATATGATACATCTAAGATACATTGGAGGCCATAGGATATGACTTTGATTACCCCCAAGTTTGAACATTGATAGGATACAGATGCTTTAGCTGATTGGTGTATAGACTGACTTATTGAAAATAGGAATGCGGGAACAAACCAAGAGATGTGTACAAACTAAAGCAAGACTGAAAGCTGGGAAAGACCAAGATTGCACTGATAGATGGAGCGTTTTGAAACAAGTGGCACCTATTTGTCAAGTTTTCACCATCTTGGTAGAGATTCTATTTTTTCTACCAAGGCGCCTGTTTCCAGGTTTTCAACAAGGCACTTTTTCTTTTTTTCATTTTTTTGTATTTTTCATTTTTCCAATTTTTTTTGTACTTTTGATATTTTGATATTTTTATTTTTTTTTGTGAATCATCAAGGCACCCATTGCTAGGTTTTCACCAAGATGTTTATTTTTTCAGGACTTTTTCCAATTTTTAAGATTTTTTCAGGACATTTTACCATAGACTGAATGCCTTAGGTGTAGAATTTCTTCAGATGGAGAACGTTGATTGGTTCTCAAAGCTGTTCTCCTTTAGTTGTTGAGACTTGTTAGGCACCAGAGCCAAAATTAGTAGTGATAACAAAGGGACCCAACCAATTGGGTTCAAACTTCCCCTTGTGTTCTCGATGTGATTGATTTTTAGGATTCTCTCTCAAGACTAGATCACCAACCTGAAATTCTTTGTGTCTGACTTTCTTGTTGTAACCTTTAGACATTCTCTTTTGATATACTCTAAGATGATCATATGTTTCTTGTCTGCACTCATCTAGTAGTTCAAGTTCTTGCAACCTAGACACTCTGTAGTCATCATCGGTTACTAGACCATGCATTCTGATTCTTAGTGATGGGATTTCAACCTCAATAGGTAGTACTACTTCAGACCCATAAACTAAAGCAAAAGGTGTAGCCCCTAGTAGGCATTCTAATACTTCAACTGTAGGCCCAAAGAGCTGGATTGATCATGAGATGCGAGTCTCTTCCTATTTTATTAATTGTATGGTGCAAGATTTTCAGTAGATTCTTGTTAGAAGCCTCTGCTTGTCCATTCCCTTGAGGATAGTAGATAGATGACCAATGTTGTGTAATATTGAATTTAGCACATAAATCATCTAGATCTTTGTTCATGACTTGTCCATCATTATCTGTGCTTATGGAATGAGGTATCCCATATCTGCATATGATATAGTTCAATATGAACATATATATTTGTTTTCTAGTTGCTTGTGTCAAAGGGATTGCTTCTACCCATTTTGTAAAATAACCTATAGTTGTGATTATATGGGTATGTCCATTAGAAGAATGAGGATGTATAGCTCCTATAAGATCAAATGCCCATTGATGAAAATGCTATTGTGTAGTAAATGGAATTAGATCTCTCCCTAGAGCATGAATTAAGTTTCCATGCACTTGGCACTTTTGACAGTTCTTAGAAAACTTGATAGACTCTTTCTCCATTTCAGGCCAATAGTACCCAGCCTTAATAAGTTTTTGAGCTAGTGTTAAACCGTTCGAGTGTGACCCACAAATACCATCATGGACTTCCTCTAATGCATGTTGAGACTCTTCCCATTCTAAACATCTAAGTAGTGTACCATCTAGACCTCATTTGTATAGATCATGACCAATGATGACATATCAGGAGGCATTACGGATAAGGTATCTCTTTTCATGGTGGTTGAAGGTATCAAGAATGATTTGGTCTTGGAGATAGGAGAATAGGTTTTTGTATCTGGATGAATCATGACCAACAATAGTTCACATCATGTGGGTTTCAGGGGAATCATATGCAAAATAAGATAGTGCTTCCACCAGGAACTTGTAGAGTAGCTCATGTTTAGGCTGCTATAATAAAGTAGATAGCATTTCCATTGCATCAAACACCTTATTCTCTATTCTAGGTATTTTCTCAAATGTGATAGATATGAAATACTTCTTTAGATCATCTACCATTCTCTTGTATGGGATGATCTTTTCATCTTTAGTCTGGTACACATCATTGACTTCATGGATAACAAGTTGAGAGTCTCCATGAATGTGTATCTCTGTTACTCTCCACTCAACTGCTAGTTTCATGCCATTAAGAAGGGCTTCATATTCTGCAATATTATTTGTGCAAGGGAACTTTAATCTGAATGCTTTAGGTATGGAGTATCCTTGAGGATTTATAAATAATATGCCTATGTTAGAAAGTAAAGATCCCCAAGATAACTGAGAGGGGGGGGGAGTGAATCAATTATCAGATAATTTATCCATTCAATAGCTTTAAACAATATAATCAATGTACTGATCAACCATAGAAAGATAATCATACATAATTGCATAATAACACAAGATATGTTAACTAGGGAACCTCTTGAAAAGACTAAACCCCAGTGGGAATGATGCCCACAAAATGATGCACTAATATGATCCCTGTTAGGAGATTTTGAATCCTTGTTAAAAGATTCTAACCCGGTTAAGAGTTTATGGAAGACAGAAGGACCCACTGCCCAAACAGCTTCAAGGCAAGATCTCTAAACCCACTGTCTAAAAGATCTTAGAATTATTCAATAGAATAATATGAAATATATGACCTCCTTCACACTGTGCCAAAACTACACTCTCTGCTACACAAGATCACAATTCCAGATCTCTGTACTCACAAGTCTTCCTTCATCACTGAATTAGCTCTTTTCTTCACTTCATGCATAAATTTTCATCTCACTCTTCATATTACACATTACAATAAGGAAAAAATTCCTTCTTATATACCAAACTCAAATAATTACAAATGAGTTGGTCCTCAATTACAAAATAATAAATTCTACACACTACACATAGAATTCACATAAAACTGTCAGCTTCCAGTTACTGTAACTTTCTCCAAACATATCCTTGAAGTTTTTGCTATGAACCATGTCATAATTAATGAGTCTCCAACTTCCCTTTAACTGCAAAAAATCAGATTCCATCCCAGCTAAGAGATATCCTCCGATTTTTGAACATCGCTACACAAAAACATTGTCTAAACACTGCTTTCACCAAAATGCTCATAACTCTTACAAATGAGTGAATTTATTTTTGTGCTATTAACCATAGGTTAATAACACACCAAATAACATACCATCAACTACGCAAAAGCCAATCTACAATAAAACATGTGCGCAAAAGAAAACTATACCTACTTTCCTGCTAATATCCAGAATATCACTATGTTGACATCAATGACAATCCAAGTCATGAATGCAACAACAACTACTACAGAATGACTACCAAAACACTTTGCATTCATTCCTAATAATCTCCCCCATTGGCATTGATGGAAACATAGATGAAAAACATCCAATATTTGAAAAATCCAATACTACAACATCACTGCAAAATATCAAATCAAATCTTGCTTCATTTTCCTATTCAACTCTCTCATACAATCCATAATGATTTTCATGTATATCTCTCCCCCATTAACATAAATGATGGAAATTCCATCACTAAGTCAACAAAAAATTAATGTCAAAAGACACTTTTCAGAAAAATACAATAACAAGAGTCCTCATGACTCAGCTTATAAACTCCCCCATAGAGGAAGTTCCAACATCCAATCTAGAAGAAAGATAGGGCTCATATACCACTAGATGGATGCAATCATCTGCATCAATTCTCAAAAATAGGTTGGGGCATAACCCCAAGCATACCTCTTAGATACACAAATGTATCCTTAGGTAAAGGCTTTGTAAATATATCTGCTATCTGCTCTTTTGTACTTATGTACTCCAATCTTACTTCTTTTTTTGCAACTTTCTCTCTTACAACATGATACTTGATCTCAATATGTTTAGTCTTAGAATGTAAAACATGATTTTTTGACATACTCACTATACTGGTGTTATCACAATGTATAAAAACAGGCTCATCAAACTTTATTCCAATATCTTTCAACATTTGCTTCATCCAAATAATCTGATTACAATTATTTGTTGCTGCAACATATTCTACTTCTACTGTGCTTTGTGAAGTACAATTCTACTTCTTACTTAGCCAAGAGACCAATTTACCTCCAAGAAAAAAGGCTCCACCACTGGTGCTTTTCTTGTCATCAATGTTGCCTCCCCAGTCTGCATCAGTATAGGCACATAAGGTAAAATCATTAGAATTCTCATACCATAATCCATAATCCATTGTTCCTTTCAGATATCTCAGTATCCTCTTTACGGCTGCATAATGTGATTCTCTGGGTTCTACTTTAAATCTTGCTACAATCCCCACTGAATGTGCTATATCAGGTCTTATATGTGTCAAGTACTGCAATCCTCCAATCATAGATCTGTACTTTTTTTGCTCAACTGCTGGTGTCTCATCTTTGCTAGATAACTTATGTCCAGTTACCATAGGTGTTCCAACAGGTTTAGAATCTTTCATTCCAAATATTTTCAATAATTCATTTAAATACTTAGTCTGACTTACAAATATACCTTCCTTGCTTTTTGTTATCTGTAATCCCAAAAAATATTTTATTTCTCCAATCATGCTCATCTCAAATTCAGTCTTCATTTCATCTACAAATTTGTCACTAGCTTCATCTCCTCCTCCAAAGATAATATCATCAAAAAATATAACTATAACCAACAAACCATTCTCAATTTCTTTTGTGTATAAGTTACTATCTACTGTTCCTTCTATAAATCCCAATTTCAATAAATACTTATCCAATCTTGCATACCAGGTTCTAGGTGCTTGTTTTAATCCATATAAAGCTTTCTTTAACTTACATATCATATATCCCTCTTGTGTCAAAGGAAAACCTTCAAGCTACTCAATGTAGACTTCTTCTTCCAATTCACCATTCAAAAATGTTGACTTCACATCCATCTGATACACTCTAAATTTCTTGTAAGTTGCATATGCTAGAAACATTCTCATTGCTTCAAGTCTAGCCACAGGTGCAAAAGTTTCTTCATAGTCAATTCCTTCTTGCTGTGAATATCCTTTACATACCAATCTTGCTTTTTTTCTTTTCACTTCTTGTTCATTAATCTTGTTTCTGAATACCCACTTTGTTCCAATCACATTCTTGTCTTCAGGTCTAGGGACCAATTCCCATGTCTGGTTTTTTTCAATCTGTTCTAGTTCTTCTTTCATAGCATTGATCCAATGTTCATCTTCACAAGCTTCATTAGTAGTCTTAGGTTCAATTTGAGAAATCAAACATAAATGTACCTTATTTCGAGTCAAAACTCCTCTATCTAAACTTCCAATAACTTGCTCAATAGGGTGATGTCTTGAAGTATACCTGTTAGGTGTCATAGTTACTGATCTTGTTTTGACTGTAGATTCTTCTTTGCTTTCTTCTTTGTTTTCTTCTCTATTTTCTTCTCTATTTTCTTCTCTGTCTTCTTCAGTATGACTTTCATTCAGCAAATCATTGTTAGTTTCAAAAAATAATTCTGCATTTTCAATGTTAGGTTGAGGTTGTATTTCTCCATCAGATTCATAATCAAGCATTCTTTCTTGAATTTTAAACTTCTCATCAACTTTTACATTTGCACTTTCAACAATAGTCTTAGTTCTTTTGTTATAACATCTATATGCTTTAGTTTTTAAAGAATATCCAAGAAATATTCATTCACCACTTCTAGGATCAAACTTTCCTATATCATCACCTCTCTTTATATAACATTTACTTCCAAAAATTCTAAAATACTTAACTGAGGGTGTATGTCCAAACCATAATTCATAAGGTGTCTTGTTTGTATCTGCTCTGATTTGTACTCTGTTCATAGTGTATACTGATGTGTTTGTTGCTTCTCTCCAAAAAGTTTTAGCCAAATCATTTTCAAACAACATAGCTCTTGCTGCTTCAGTTATTGACCTATTCCTTCTTTCTACAGTACCATTTTGTTCTGGTGTTCTAGGGGCTGAAAGTTGTCTCTTAATACCATTCATTTCACAAAAAGTGTTAAACTCTCTAGATGTAAATTCACCACCTCTATTAGATCTTAGACACTTAATCTTCATTCCAGATTCATTCTCAATTTTGCTTTTCATGAACTTAAATTTATCAAATGCTTCAGATTTTTCTTTCAAAAATGCAATCCACATCATTCTTGTAAAATCATCAACAAGAATCATAAAATACCTTTCACCATAGAATCCTCTAGTCTTAGTAGGACCACTTAAGTCTATATGAACAATCTCCAACTTCTCTACCAATGTGAACTTCTTATTGGGAAATGAACTCCTTTTCTACTTTGCCATCATACATTCTTTGCAAATCATGTTAGTAGGTTTCATAATTCTAGGTAAATCTCTTACCGCAAGTTTAGTGCTCACCTTGACAATATTATCAAAGTTTATATGACAAAACCTTTTATGCCATAACCAACTGTCATCAATCGTAGTTATCAAACATGTCATCTCAGTAGGATTCAACTAAAATACATTACCTCTAGTTCTGGATCCTTTTCCAATCAGATATCCATCTTTATCTTTTATTACACAAGTTTTCTCAGAAAACCAAACTTGATAACCCTTATCAGTCAATTGTCCAACGCTTAGTAGATTATGTCTTAGTCCATCAACAAAGTAAACATCATCAGTGTTAGTCTTTCCATCAAGAGTAATAGATACTATACCCTTAATCAAACAAGGTGCATTGTTACCAACCCTAACAATTCCTCCATCATAATTATCTAACTTAACAAACTTTCTTTTATCTCCAGTCATATGATGTTAGCAACCACTATCTATAATCCAATCAGATTTCTTTTCAACTTGTGAAACTAATGCTTTTTCTTCCCTTTTATCAGATTTATAACTTTCTTCTTTAATTGCTACAAATCCTATTTCCTCAAAGTTATCATTATCACTATCACTTAAATGTTTTTCAATTCCTACTTCAAAATCTTCATCATTTTCATAATAACATTCTTTAGATCTTCTAGGTTTAAAATTGCTTTTATACTTCTTAACTCTTTTAGGACATTTAGATGCAAAATGACCATATTCTTGACAAGTCCAACATTTAAATATTTTCTTACCATCTGGTTCTCTTTTTACAAGTAATGCAATACCTTCTTCAATCTTCTTATCTTCCTTAGATCTACTACTGCTGGCATAATCTCTATTCACACTAGTACTTCTTGTAGGTCTAATGCTAAGAGCATTGAATGTTGTTTCCATTCTAGGTAGCTCTCCTAATAATCTCAAGTTCATCTCTGCTATTTCTAATCTTCCAAGAAGAGTCTCTCTTGAAAAGTTTGATGTACAAGGTATCACTTGTTCAATCATCTACGTTGTCTGCTTGAATACTAGTGTCAAAGTTCTTAGAATTTTCCATATCACTTCATTCTCTATCTTATCACCTCCACAAGACTTTATTCCTATCACAATCTTAGACATCCTACCAATATAACTTCTAATAGATTCATCTTCCATCATTCTGATATCTTCAAATGCACAAATCCAATTATGTAATCTAGCTTTCTTTGCATGTTCATCACCTTCAAAAGTAGAATGTAAAGCTTTCCAAATTGCATGAGATGTTTTCAAACATCTTACCTGACTATATTCATTCTTCGGTAGTGCTGATAAAAGTGCTTCTCTTGCAAGTATGTTACACATGAATAGATCTAGTTCATCTTTAGTTCCTCCCTCTAGATTGTCTTCCTCAATGATAGTCTTCTCATTCTTTGTAATCAACCAATAACTTGGTCCTAAACACAATAGATGTGTCTTCATCTTTTCTTTCCAGCTATCAAAATTTACTCCTTCAAACTTAGGGCTTTATTTTCTAAAATTTTCCATGGATCTCCTTAAGTTGTTAAACTTTTCTTTCAAGGACCTACTACTCTGATACCAATTGTTAGAAAGTAAAGATTCCCAAGATAACTGAGAGGGGGGGGGTGTGAATCAGTTATTAGATAATTTATCCATTCAATAGCTTTAAATAATATAATCAATGTACTGATCAACCATAGAAAGATAATCATACACAATTACACAATAACACAAGATATGTTAACTAGGGAACCTCTTGAAAAGACTAAACCCCGGTGGGAATGATGCCCACAAAATGATGCACTAATATGAAAGTTCCTTGTTAGAGGATGGACCCTATTAGGAGTCTTATGAAATACATTCAGTACATATAAATCCCTGTTAGGAGATTTTGAATCCCTGTTAAAAGATTCTAACCCGGTTAAGAGTTTATGGAAGACAAAAGGACCCACTGCCCAAACAACTTCAAGGCAAGATCTCTGAACCCACTGTCCAAAAGATCTTAGAATTATTCAACATAATAATATGAAATATATTACCTCCTTCAAACTGTGCCAAAACTGCACTCTCTGCTACACAAGATCACAATTCCAGATCTCTGTACTCACAAGTCTTCCTTCATCACTGAATTAGCTCTTTTCTTCACTTCATGCATATATTCACATCTCACTCTTCATAGTACACATTACAATAAGGAAAAAATTCCTTCTTATATACAAAACTCAAATAATTACAAATGAGTCGGTCCTCAATTACAAAATAATAAATTCTACATACTACACATAGAATTCACATAAAACTGTCAGCTTCCAGTTTCTGTAACTTTCTCCAAACATATCCTCGAATTTTATGCTATGAACCATGTCATCATTAATGAGTCTCCAACATCCCTTTAACTGCACAAAATCAGATTCCATCCTAGCTAAGAGATATCCTCCGATTTTCGAATGTCGCTACACAGAAACACTGTCTAAACACTGCTTTCACCAAAATGCTCATAACTCTTACAAATGAATGAATTTCTTTTTGCACTATTAACCATAAGTTAATAACACACCAAAGAACATACCATCAATTTTGCAAAAGCTAATCTACAATAAAGCATTTGTGCAAAATAAAATTGTACCCGCTTTCCTGCTAATATCCAAAATATCACTGTGTTGACATCAATGACAATCCAAGTCATGAATGCAACAACAACTACTACAAAATGACTACCAAAACACTTTGCATTCATTCCTAATAGCCTGCTCCTGATCCATTGTATGTATAGGAGCCATTAAATAATAACTACCATTCTCTAGAAGAAAGAGTCATGATAGAGGAATCTAGAAATTCCATTTGCATTGGTGTATCATTAACCATAGGTGCATCTGTTAATTGATCCACAATAAGCTATCCTTTTATATCTTTTCTTTCAACATATTCAATGTCAAATTCACTTAAGAGCATGAGTCATTTAGCTAATCTACCCATGAGGGCAACTTTTCTTAGTAGGTACTTGAGTGGATCAATCTTAGCTACCAAATGGGTGGTATGTGCCAATTTGTAATGTCTCAATTTCTGTGATGCAAAGATCATATCTAGACAAGCTTTCTCAATCATAGAATAATTCTTTTCATATGCCACCAATGTCCTATTGATATAGTATATAGCTCTTTCCTTTTTGTTCTCATCATGTTGTGCAAGCAATGCCCCCAGTGATGTATCTGTAGCGGAGACATATAAGATCAAAGGCTTCCCTGGAATGGGAGGCATCAAGATAAGAGGATTTGATAGATACTCCTTGATATGGTTAAAGTTGTTCTCACATTCTTCATTCCACACAAATGTCACACCTTTATGTAATGTTTTTGTAAAAGGTTGTGATATGTCTGCTAGCTAAGATATGAAGTGTTTGATAGATTGAACTCTTCCTTGCAATGTCCTCATTTGACTAATTTTTTTGGGAGGTTCCATCTCCATTATAGCCTTTACTTTAGCTGGATCAACTTCAATGCCCTTCTTTGAGACTACATATCCTAAGAGCTTTCCAGAAGTGACACCAAAAGCACACTTCTTAGGATTTAGTTTGAGACTAAATTTTTCCATTCTATCTAGTATCTTGCTCAAGTCATTTAGATGTTTAGTTCTAATAATAGATTCTTCTAAAGTATCATCCACATAATCCTCCATAGTCCTATGCATCATGTCATGAAAAATAGATGTCATGGCTCTTTGATATGTAGCACCAACATTTTTAAGCCCAAATGGCATGACATTCCAACAGAAGGTGCCCCATGCACATGTTAAAGTAGTTTTCTCTTGATCCTCTGGGGAAATTTGGGAAGGTATAAATACCATGGCTCAAATTTGTGGAGGTTTGATCAAGAAGTTCAGGATGTTGGATAGTCAAAGTGGTGAAAGATTGGGAAAGAGTGTTTATGGATATGGATTTGTCATCATCGGTCCTAACCCGATGCTCGAGTTCAAAGGTGATATTACAACTTAAGACATTCAATTCATGAATAGGCTCAATGTCATTATGAAAGTCCACTTCAGCAATCGGTGGATCAGACTCGATAAGTTCATCATTTCACTCTAGACTTACATTGGGTTTAGGTGCATATTGGTGAATAACATCAACATGTTTCTCTGTAATAAGCTCATCTTCTTTTGGAATGGCTCCCCATTCATAGTCATTAGATTCTTCATCTATGGCTCTAGGAAATCTAAGAACACAAGTAAAGTTAGGATGAATACCCCAAGAAGGGTTACCCTTAGATTCTGATTTGAATTCATACTCATGGGAATCTTTCTTAGAATAAGTACCACCTTCCTCTTTGTCTGTTTGATTGTCTTCGAGATTAGCTAGTTCTTGTGTTGCAACTATCTCTTGCTCTATAGTAGGTTCTTGTGTTTCTACTACATTAATTCTTTTTATTGAATCTGTTAGAAATAGGAAATACTGAGAGGGGGGGGTGAATTAGTATTTCACAAAATTTTTCTTTTTCCCACTTATGGATATAACAGATTACTTTAGTGCATACAAAGATTATCAAGCTGATTAACAAACATAGCAGTAAATAGAAATAACTCATAACACATCATATGTTCTCGAGGAAACCCTGGCCAAGGGAAAACCCCGGTGGGGATGGTACCCACAAAGATCACTAATCAATAGTATCTTGTTAGGGATATTGGACCCTGTTAGGAGTCAATTTACAAAGTATAGTAGATCTGTCCTAGTTAAAGGACTTTAGGCCTTGTTAGAAGCCTTAACCTTGTTAGGAGTTAGATTACAAAACCTAATCACCAGCTGAGCTCACTGCCCAAAAAGGTAATACAAAAATGTTTCTAACTATAATATGGTACTACTTACAACTTCACATCAATAGCCTTTTCTGCTATCACAATATACAACTATCGCAAGTTATCTTTTCTTTCTTTTTACAGATCACTCTCATATTTCATTACATTTCAAGTATGCCTAATATATGAGTTAATAAAGATAATAAATTTACATGGTTGGCATCCAAAATCATTATCCAAGAGTAAACATCTAGGTTTTCATCCCTTAATAATGTTCATTCATTATTTTGACAAGAAAAAATAATCCCTTAACTCTTTCGCTAAAACTGTCTCCAAAACTACTATGTCTGCAAAAATTGTCTTCGATAAACTTTGAATAACTTTGTCTGTACTACTCCAAAATTTATGCACACTGAGATGGGGTATGCTCATACTCTATAGAAGCTTTAGTTAACTATGCAAAAAAAAATATTTCTCCAGTGGACGTTGCCAACTAAATCTTCATCGGGTGCTTTATCAGGATCACTGTATCCAAACTTAGACAATTTCTTTCTTCAACTTTGCATACTTGCATTCCAGATTCTATGTTCTCAATAGAGATCATATGTTGCCATAATGAAAACATCTATGCATCCACATTAGCCAAATTTCCAACAACCTCCCCCTTTGTCATTAGTGGCAACATATGGGAAAATTGGCTAAGTGTGTAAACAAAACTTCAAAAACACTTATACAAAATTTTGGCCAAAAGCAAAAGTTATACAATATCTATACAATATCATACTCCATAGAATAGCTCTCCCTATAAGTATCCTTCCTCAACATATATTCAATTTTCTGCTACTATCTCTCCCCCTTTGACAACATGACAAAGATAGGGTGTACAAAAATTTCAAAAACTTTATACCTTATTATCAGTTATTACAAAGCCGGTAGGCTTGCAACACAATCACCAAACTCTAACTTCAAAGATTCAAAATCTTTCTCCCATATCATCCTAATGGATTCAACAACATTGAGTAGAGTACTCAATCCGTATGCTGCTGTCTGACAAGCTTGCAGGGAATTGAAGCTAAACTTTTGAAATGATGTCTTTGTTGAAAGACACTACTCAATTTGATCTTCAACAATTGATATCTTGATTGAGACATGCTCTCTCAAGATGTTAACCCTGATCATCTTTATGTTCTTCTCCTCTACTATCATTTTGATTTCATCTTTCAATTTCCTTATGTTCTTCTCAATAGAACTTATCTTGACATTAGGGCTTGTCAAGGTGTTTGTCTCAGCTATAATAGCATCTAACTTCTCTCTGATCTTCTTATCCTCTTCAACTGTTAGGATTTTTGATTTGGTGCACTTTATATACAAATTCTTTCTTGTCTCAAAATATCTCCTCAAATTCTTTATGCATACATCTAAACTACCAATATCATTTCGAATATTTACACTCAAAGTTTGCTGCATTTCTGCTTCAAAGTCTTCCTGAACTTTTATTTTGGTAATATCCTTCAAATTAGAAAATTTAGAGTCAAAAGAATTTATTACTGATTGAGCTTTCTCAAGTGGATCTGATTCAGATACCTTAGTGCTGATCACACTCTCAAGTTTCTCTATCAAAACTCTAACTTTGCCTTCAAGGTCTTTCACCTTCTTATTCTTTCCAATAATTTTATTCAGAGATGTGATGAACTCAAGCTGATCATCATCTTCAACTTCTTTTCCAAGGTCTTAAAACATTGAACCAATATGCCTCTTCTTACTGTCAGGTGCACTAATGTCTTCAACTGGTTTAGAAGGTGCACTAGAGGTAGTGGCCTCTATCAAAATTTGTTTGCCTTTGATTGTCTACTCTACTGGAACTGATTCTGATACAGTTTGTTCTTCCTCTACCTCTATATTCTTCTTTGATTTTGTGGCCATTTCTTTCTCTCCCAAAGCCAAATTGTCAACAATATTTCCTAGATCATGAAATACTACATCATCTGATTCTAAAGTCATTTTGGTGCCTTCAATATCCATTGATTCTTTGCCAATATTGATATGTGAAGAAGATGGAACTTCTTTAATACCAACTATCTTTGCATGCAGTTCCTTTGATTGCTTCTGCTGAGGGTCTGATTCAACATGCTTTTCTGCAACTATATCTGCAGGAACTTGCATTACTGCTTGCTCTATTTCTTTCTATACTTCCTCCTTTTTGCCTCCCATTATAAGGATTGTTCTTCTCTTAGTTCTCAATAAAGTTCCAAGAGACTTCAAGAATCTCTTCAAATGATCTTCATCCTTAACTTCATAGAACTATCTGATTACATGCTCTCTTATCTTTATGTCCTCTTCTTGTGCTCTTTGTTTTCTATTCACAAGTTTGTTATACAAATCTTCTGGGATCTTACCATGAATGGTGCTAAGTTTCTGATCTACCACAATCATATGTGTAACCATTGCATTTTCAAAGTTCAATCTGTCAAATGATCCATATAGATCATAGAATTTATTCAACTTAGTGAAGTCTCCATGCTTCAATATATCTTCATTAACTCTTTCAATTCTTGGTTTCCAAGTTTTCTTCTTGACTGAAACTACATCATTTAATTACTGCTACATTTCTAGGTATAGGTGGCACAACCACTTTCTATCTCTTGTCGGGTCTTGTTGCACTCACTTTTACTCTTTTGCTAGGAATAGGAGAAAAAGATTTATCTCCTTCATCTTTTTTAGGTACTTCAACTTTTACCTTTACTGCAATAGGATCAACAAGATCTGCACTTGATGTCTCAGGTGGAATTACAAGATTTTCACTTTGCCTCAGGGCTTCTGCAGTCTTCTTAGCTATGTCAAACTCATGACTTGACATACCAGATTCTTTCAATATTTTCTTCATAGTAGATTTAACTCTCTTACTAGATTGCTTCTTTTCTCTCAAACTTATTGCAGAGTTGAAATTCTCTTCATGGGTTCCAAACCTATTTGCATGACCATCCAACTCACACTTTAACAATCTATGCACATATCCTACTATTTCTACTTCAGATATTTCATAGCCAAGAGGGTCTATGAACTCCATTCTAGGCTCAACTGCTTCAATGTAGGTGAAATTAGTGTCAACCATAAAACAAATGTCATCTTTATGCTTTTCAACTAAGGATTGAGGAATCCTTGATTTGTTCTTAACAATATTCTGAAAAGTCTTCAATACAAGCTTCACACTGTCATTAACTTTATCAAAAATGTGCTTCATGTAAACTGAGTTTATTCTTTCCATTGTGTTCACATTGTCACTCCAATCTATTGTGTAAGGAAATCTTCTCAAAATATGGAAAAACATATAGGTTATCAGAGATGAAAACCTAAACTGAGTGTACTTAGCCTTCTTAATCTTTTCTAAGTTCTCAAATAACTAAATTTTTAGAATTTCACATAGGTCTACTAGTTTCTTCTCAACACACATAAGATAAGCTACATGAATCATTCCTGTAGCCATGTCATCTTCCCTTGAACTACCACAAAATTTAGTTGTTAGGATCTTGCAAAGGTACCTAACATCATCTTTCTTAATCTTGCTTATCACAATTCCTCTACCATTATAACTAGATCCAGTGTTATCTAAAACAATATTTCTCATGTTCTTTTCATTTAGTGGAATCTCTCCAACTTTAGATAATCCAGTAACTTCATGAATTAGGTTAGCAGTTATATCAAGAAGTCTATCCTCCATCTAGAATTTCCCATTGTGGAATCTACTTAAAATGATCTTGGTACATTCCTCATCATTGAATTCATACTTCATGGAATATTTGATAATTTCATTGTTCTCTAAGTGCCCATAAGCTGGTTTAATTGACATGTCTTAATTATACAAATTCCTGTAATCATCACTAAAATCTGCATCTCCCAAAGTTTCAAACTTACAACCTAAATATCCTTTAACATTCTCAATGTGCAATACTCCGTCTGGTACGGATGATAATGCTAGACTGTCATCAATTTCAGTTGGTTCTACTAGTTCTTTCTTAATCTTTGGTCTATTCTTATCCTTAACATTATGAACCATAGAAATATCCATCTTATCAACTGATTAAAGATCAAGAAATACCTCAACTTTGCAAATATAGGGTTTCGGTATGATCGTCACTGCAAACTGCTTCCAAACTTCTTCAAATCATCCTTAACTCATTTTTCTTCTTTCAAATCTCTTTTCAATCACTTTTTAATCGTAATAACTTTGATTTCAACCTTATAGTTCACTTCACATTAACTCAATCTGACATCGCATTCATTCATTTTGTCGCTAAAACCTCAAAAAGTTGATTCTGCAAACCTGCAATCATAAAACTTTCTGCGACCTTGCAAAACACAATATTTTCTTTTACGCACTTAACCATAGCATTAGTACAACATAATAAACCTACATCTAACCGTGCAAAACTTAACTCATTCAAATTCCTAATCTACACTAATCCTAAGTCCTAAACTACAGAAACTTACATAATTTAAGTACTTAAAGAAGGGTCAGGTAAAGATTCATCCTTACCATCGGTTACATTACCTTCTTGACTACTTTCAGTGCTGACTATACCTCCTTGATTTGTGCCTTTGTCAAATTCTATTTCATCTTTATTTCTACAACAACCTTTTTCTTTGTTTCCTGCATTTTCATTCCTTCTTGCATTGTTCCTAGGGTTAGGGTTATGATGATAACCTCCATTGTTCATCCTACAAAATCTTGCTGAGTGTCCAAACTTGTTGCATATCTGACAAATGATTCCATTGTTTCCAAATCTCTGTCCTTGCTGGTTAATCTGTGACCTATAATTTCTAGCAATGTGTCCTACTTTGTTGCATCTAAAACATACTAGCACTTTTCTTTGATTCATTTCTTCAATAGATTTCTTATCTGCATTGTTAGTATTCCTAATCATTCTATCATAATTATTCAAAATTACTTTAGGTCTTCTACATTTGTTAGCTCTATGTCCAAAACTATGACAATTATAACAATGTCCATTAAAAGATTTAAATTGCTTACCTATGCAATCTCTCTTCATGTGCCCAATAGTATTACAAGAAAAACATCTACCTTTGAATTCTCTTTGCATACCTTTAGATGATTCTTCCTATTTTGATTCTTCTTTCTTTGATTCTTCTTTCTCTCTAGGTGGTTCTTCTTTAGGTGGATCTTCCAATGTGTTCTCATCTAGCTTTATTTCTTCCACACTTTCAGATGTCTTCAGATCTGGCTTCTTACTTTCATGGTTTGTTCTAAACATACTATATCCAAATCTAGTCCTATCAAAGAATGGTTCTTCAAAAGAAATTTGTTTTTCAGTCTTATCGCTTTTTGAATATAGCCTTTCAAGTTGTTGTTTAGATTGAGTTAATTCACCTTTCACAATTTTATTGTACTTCTCAAGTTCCACATACTACATTTTTACTTTTTCAGATTCGGATGTTTCCTTTTCAAGTCTTGACCTCAGATCTTCATTCTCAATTTTCAATTTTTCATTATCAAATCTCAAATTTCCATCTTTCATACTAAGCTTCAAATTTACTATCTTCAACTCATGCTTAAGGATCTCATTTTCTTTTTCTAATTCATCACAATCTTCAACAAGCATATCAGATTTCTTTTCAGATTTCAGATCTTCAATCTTACCTTTCAATTTGTCAATAGCATTCTTTGCATCTTCATATTTTCTTCTTAAGGAGTTTCTTTCATTAATAAGCATATCAATCTATTCAAGAGCTTCTTCAAGATTCTTCTAAAGTTGATCCATATCCATAGAGATCTTACTCAAGCTGCTAAGCTTTCCTTGAATGTTCCTTCTCCGAGTAACTGTGCTCTGATACCAATTGTTAGAAATAGGAAATACTGAGAGGGGGGGGTGAATCAGTATTTCACAAACTTTTTCTTTTGCCCACTTATGGATATAACAGATTACTTTAGTGCATACAAAGATTATCAAGCTGATTAACAAACATAGCAGTAAATAGAAATAACTCATCACACATCATATGTTCTCGAGGAAACCCTAGCCAAGGGAAAACCCTAGTGGGGATGGTACCCACAAAGATCACTAATAAACAGTATCCTATTAGGGATATTGGACCCTGTTAGGAGTCAATTTACAATGTATAGTAGATTTGTCTTGGTTAAAGGACTTTAGGCCTTGTTAGAAGCCTTAACCCTGTTAGGAGTTAGATTACAAAACCTGATCACTAGCTGAGCTCATTACCCAAATAGGTAATACAAAAATGTTTCTAACTGTAATATGGTACTGCTTACAACTTTGCATCAATATCCTTTTCTGCTATCACAATATACAACTATCACAAATTATCTTTTCTTTCTTTTTACATATCACTCTCATATTTCATTACATTTCAAGTATGCCTAATATATGAGTTATTAAAGCTAATAACTTTACATGGTCGGCATCCAAAATCATTATCCAAGAGTAAGCATCTAGGATGTCATCCCTTAATAATGTTAAGTCATTATTTTGACAAGCAAAAATAATCCCTTAACTCTTTCGCTAAAACTGTCTCCAAAACTGCTCTATCTGCAAAAACTATCTTTGGTAAACTTTGAATAAATTTGTCCGTACTACTCCAAACTTTATGCACACTAAGATGGGGTATCCTCATACTCTATAGAAGCTTTAGTCAATTGCGCAAACAAAAATATTTCTCTAGTGGACGTCGCCAACTAAATCTTCATCAGGTGCTCTGTCAGGATCACTGTATCCAAACTTAGACAATTTCTTTCTTCAACTTTGCATACTTGCATTCCAGATTCTGCGCTCTCAATAGAGATCATATGTTTCCATAATGACAACATCTATGCATCCACATTAGCCAAATTTCCAACATCTATGCATTCTGGAATGGCTCCCCATTCATAGTCATTAGATTCTTCATCTATGCCTCTAGGAAATCTAAGAACATGAGTAAAGTTAGGATGAATACCCCAAGAAGGGTTACCCTCAGATTCTAATTTGAATTCATACTCATGGGAATCTATCTCAGAATAAGTACAACCTTCCTCTTTGTCTGTTTGATTGTCTTCGAGATTAGCTAGTTCTTGTGTTGCAACTATCTCTTGCTCTATAGTAGGTTCTTGTTTTTCTACTACATTAATTCTTTTTATTGGATCATCTTCAGCATCAAGGAGGTCTTTGATTTCTTTAGGAAAATTCTCATAAGGAATGAGCTCATCAGTGGTGTTTGAATCATCACTATCAGATTGTTCAGTTATTTCCTTCTTTATTTGATTTTCTATGGAAGGCTCAATTTGTTCTAGAACATGTGGGGAGTTCTTGCTAAGATAGAAAGGTTTCTTCATGTATCCTAGACCTATTGTATTATTTTTGGCTCAACCATGATGTTCAAGAGGTGACAGAAGACCTTTACCTTGTAGTCCTAAAGGTCCTTTTCCTTTATATCCCATCTTAGCTATTAGTTTATCCCCTGGGCCATATGACTTAGAAGGAACCTTCAATACTTTAGAGCCACTAGGTGGAACAACTTGGGATTCAAGTTCATCTTTGTAAAGCCATGCAAGCACAACTTCATCTTCTTCAAATTCTTGCTTAGGTACTTTCTCTACAAAAAATTTTCCTTTATATGCCTCAAGAGGTTCCTTAGATTCTAGTTTGAACTATTTTTGAGCTTGCCCATAAGACTTAGGCGAGATAGGGAGAGATGTCAAAGACAAGACTGGCTCTATAGTATATTCTCCCATACCATTTTCTTTGATATTGACCTCTTTTAAAATGTCTTCCATCTTAGAGTTGGATGCTACATCTATTTTCTTAGTGGAAGATTCTCTGTTATTAGGAACAAGTTTATCTGCATTTGCCTTCAATGCATTGCAAGTTGTTGACATGTCAGCTAGAATGGTTACCTCTACTCCATCACAAGGAAATTTCCAACACTGATGGTATGTGGAAGGAATAGCTCTCATCTCATGTATCTAGGGTCTTCCTAGAAGGATGTTGTAAGCCAAAGGTATATCAAGAACTTGACATATAGTATCTCTAATGACAGGACCTGTTCTGATAGGCAAGACAATTGTTCCCTTGGAGGATCTTTCTTCTTCATCATATGCTTTGATAATTATTTTCTTTCTAGGATCAATGGTTGTTTCTAAAAATCCCAATTGTGTGATCAAGCTATAAGAACAAATATTTAGACCAATGCCCCCATCTATCAACTCACATTTGACATGATAGTTTTGGATCAAGAATTCAATATGCAAGGGCTAGCTATGCGGGTGACTCAAGGAGTTATCATCATCCTCTGAAAAGGAGATATACTATGGAGACGTAAGATGACCAACCATAGCTTGGAATCTATCTAAATCAAGGTTATTAGGAACATTGGATCTGAGAAGAGCTTTGTCTAGAATGGCTCTATGAGCTGGAGATATTTGAAGCAACTCAAACATGGAGATTTTAGCATTAGTATGTTGGAGTTATTGAATGATATTGTAAGAAGTAGGCCTCGTGTCCTTAGGATTTGAAGATTTAGATGTTGCCCTCTATTTAGAAGTGGAAGACAAATTGAAAGGCACCTTACAGACATTTGATTGATCTAGGATTTGTCCTTGTAGGTGTGCCTGAGCTTGTGATTGAGTAACTATGTTAGCTAATTGATTTTCTCTATCTCTTCTTACAATTGTGATGACATTGCAATGCTTAGATAGGCTTGGTTCAACCATATTGATAACAATATTATTTCTAGGATAGGCATAATTAACCTTAGCACCCACATTAAGCTGAGAAGATGAATCTCCTTGGCTATGCTATGGAAATGGTTCGGTGAATGTTGTGTGATCATTATTTCTTTTAGGATTATCAATCGTGATTTCTCCATTATCAATCTTGTCTTAAATGGTATGCTTCAAGCGCAAGCAGTTATTAGTTTTGTGACCTTTACCCTGATGGAAATCACAGAATTCATTCTCTCTCCACCATTTCAGCTTAGGATCAGGATTAGATTGTCAGATCTTAGGCAAAGAGATGATTTTATTAGCCACTAGAGTTCTCATAGCTGATTCCAAATATTCTCCAAGAGGAGTGAACTTTTGTTTATTATCAGCGAACCAAGATTTGTATTCTGGCCTCTTTTGAGATGATTCAGACACCTTTTGTTTTGAAGCTTTGATGGCTTGAGTACCAATGGTTAGGTTGAAAGTAGGTGCCTTAGATGGGGCATGATTATCAACAACACCATCTGTGATGATGCCCTTATTCTTGTTCCAATTTTTGTTCTTATCCTTAGAACTAGATTCATACTTGTCCTTTTGAAGTGTGACGTCTCCTTTTTTCACAAGTACTTTTTCAATTTTGATTGCATTATCTACCATCTTGTCAAAAGATGTATGATTTTGCATTTGTAAAGGGTAGTTGATTTTTGGAATAAAATTGTTGATGAAGATTTCTAGCTTCTCAATTTCTGGAATAGGCCTAGCATATAGAGAGAATTTCTTTCACCATCTTTTGAGAAATGTCAGGAATGGTTCTCCTAGATATTGTTTGAGATTGCAAATATCAATCATGGTGATTGGATGTTGGATGTTGTAGGAGTATTTCTGATAGAACAATTTGATCAACTCCTCAAAGGTTTTGATTGTAGCAGGCATCCTAGAGAACCAATGAATGGCTTCCCCTCCCAGAGATCGAGGGAAAAGAAGCATTAGATAGGTTGGTTCATGCATGAACTCCATAGATTGAGTACAAAATTCTATGACATGATCTTAAGGATTAGAGTTTCCATCATACTTATCATATTTCAGCATTTCCACCCTTTTAGGGAATGGTGACATATACAAGTCTTTATCGAATGGAAAAGGACATAGGGCCTCCATGTAGAACTCTTTAGGTTCTTTTTATTTTTCCATTTTGTTAAGTTTTACTTGCATGGCGTGCATTTGTTTCATCATAGCTGAAATAGGAGTTTCTTCCTCATGTGTAATGATATCTTCCACATTAAAATTGGGAGGAATTTTAGCTCCTTGATGAGATAATTGTAAAAAGTATGTTTCTCTATCTTCTTTCAAGAAATGCTTCATCATTCTTTTGAAGTCATCATCATTTTGATACCGAGCAATTTCTTCAACTGTGGGTTCCTGATCTGCACCATGTTGAGATTGAGCTCTTTGAGAGCCATGGTTTGTCCCTGCTTGAGACATGGTAGGAGTTTTAAGACTCCCTGGGATAGATCAAGGAGGAGTTTGTTGATTACCTCCATGAGTTGATGGTGGAGGAATGCAACCAGTTTTTAATCAAAAGTTGCCAAGACTGTCATCTTCGTAAAGACTAGAATTGTATACTTGTTCAAGAGTTGGACCCTGGATATAAGTCAAAGGTAAGGTATGGGATACTTTGCCAAATTTTTTGTGAGAGGAAGCTCTAGTTTCCACCATTAACCTTGGGTGAAGCAAAAGAATATGATGAAGACAACTGAAGAAAGATCTAATTCAAGAAGATCAAATGACACAACCTTGTCAAGGTTTGATTGATTGAAGCTAAGATTAGATGTAAATGAAGGAGACTATGCCCTGGATGTATGGGTAGATGCCCAAAAGATAGTGGACACAAGTTCACAACACTTAGCCATTTTGAAGATGGATTGAAGATTGACAGTTATGACAAGGTTTTGACACAAGATGAAAAAGACTCAAATCAATTAAATAGAAAGTTAAATTGGATTCAAAAGGACACTTTAGGAAAATGATTGGATTCTCAGTAGTTGTTTCTCTATTCCTAACATAGTGATTTATTTGACAGATTCTGGAAGTAGGCTGTAAAAGCTAGGTCTCTGACAGTTCTGACAACTTTTTGGCAATTTTTCAAAATTTCTCAAATGACTTTCTGCAAGCTCATATGGCAATGGGTAGGATATGAAATGACAATTGACAAACTCATATGATAGTTTTAAAACTCACATGATAGTTGATAGCAGTATTGTTGACTTTTTTTGAATTGACTGGCAGCGAAACTCATACAACAATATACCAGCTACCATACGACAATCTGGGGGTAATGAAATGACACTTTCCAAAAGTCGTATGACTTTCTGACTTTACAAGATGACTTTTGACTCCAGAAAGGTGTTTGGCATCAGATTTTGCAATTTTTTAGATTTTTAGTTTCAAATTGTTCACAAAATTGTCTATCTAGATTTGAAGATAGTAACAGATTGATTCATTCTTAGTAACCAGATAGATAAACAAGCACACAAAATAGAAAGCAAGTGATTTCAAGCACGTCTAAAAACAATGAATAGGGGACAAAGCAACCCTGTGCATGAAAACCAAGTGACTAAATGTGCTAATCCCTAGGAGTGCTAACAGTGTATGTTCCAAAAAATTTTGCAATAATGCACATATTCCTAGAAAATGAAAATTTTGGCCTCACTAGGGTTTGTAGTAATGGTCTGACTCTGCAACTTTTGTGATCTCAAGAGGGTGAACTCCAATCCAGGTGCACCAGGGTTTTGACACAGTCCAAGAAATTAATCAATCAGGAGCTTCTAGGGAGATCTGACAGCCCAAGAAGAGACCATGCCTATGAAGATTTCCTCCACAAGGACATTTATATAGCGGCTACTACTACCATGGTGAAAATGGCTATTACCGCTTGAGGTTCCATTAATGTGGTTGAACCAATTAAGGGAATGTCCACTACAGTTAACCCTCTCTAAAGGTGACTCACAAAAGATACCACATGGAGACTGGTTCCAGATTCAAGGATCTAAGTTTTTGATACTACCCAAAAAGGGAGTAGAGCATAGTCCTCTAGCCTTTTCACTTTTAACCCAAACACAACAGACATATTAATCTGACACGCTAAGACCATGATTATCTCACAAAGATCTACGAGGTCAACCACTTATGATCTATCAACCTCTCTGAAGAGAGAATGTATCAATCAGAAGCTGAAGACACACAAATCTAGTAGAACATGAGACACTCTCAGTAACCTCCCTACCTACAAGGGTTCCTTCATTGAGAAGAGTTTCACTGGAAACCCACTCTCTCAAGAACCATGAATGTTCATAGGGCCTATTTACTATGTGTAACAAAGATGCTAAAAAGCAAATCTATGTTCATTTTTATAGCCCAAAATGAAATCTGTGATATGAAAGCAATAAAGGTCACACAAGCTTAACACACGAGAGTTCATTTTAGTCCAAATTGAAATGTTATCAGCAAAGAAGATTACCTGAATTCCTCACAATGCGCTTAGTAGTTTTTTACCTATTTTTAGCAACTCTCATGCTTTTCCCAATCAAAATCAGCAGAAATCAATCAAAAACAACAAATTTAAATTGTTAATGTTAGCTATCAGTCCAAATCTAGAAAATAAATTTGGAAAACTGCCTGAAAAAGTGAAATGACAATTGAAACCTGGCACTGAAACTCGTACGATAGTGGGTCACCTACCAGATGATAATCTAGAAACTCGTATGACAGTGGGTATAAGACCATACAACAACAGAGCTTCCAAATGAAATTGTATTTCTGATGATATGATCCTCGATCAAATCAACTGCCGTACGACAGTGGGTACCACCTGATATGATTTTTTGACAAAACTCGTATGAAAATTGTATGGACAGAAATCAAAAATCACAACTTGGAATAGAAAATGATAAGATGATAGAAATTGATAGAAATTGAATGGAAACCCATTTTAGGGCCCCCCGGTGGGTGCTAGAAATGACGTGTGTGAATTTTGTACCTAGCTTTAGACACAACACTTTAGTAAAATATTAGAGGTTAGTTAAAATCAAAATCGTGCAGTGAAATGGAAACTAATCTAACCAGGCGATTTATTACCTTCTAGTAGGTGCGAGTATGATATTCTCAGATTGGACTGAGATCAGTGACCTTGATGACACCTAAACGAAGGATTTGAATGCAGAATCTAGATATGAGATGAATGCAAATTAATCTATTTTTTTAATTTTATGTGCAATGAGAGGAAACAAATTGATATGAATCTATTCTATATGAGAAACTGATATAACATGCAATTAATCTAACAATGATATTCTATATGATATGAATGCTTAAAATAATGAAAATCTCACAACAGCTTGGATTCGCAAAGATTGATTCTTCGATCACCAATTCGCTAGCACGAGGATGCAAATCGTGGATTGATCCAAAATGAAGAGCTGAGGCCTTAATTTATAGAAATCTAGGACTTTGGAGGTGCATGGAAAAAGCCATAAATCACTCTTGATAAACTCAAGTTGATTTTTGAGTTAACAAGAAATTAAGAGATAAATTAACTCACAAAATCATGCAAATCAGCTTTTTGATTTAAATTAGAAGTTGAGATCAGCTTTCAACTCAAAAGAGAGTTGAGTTTATTTTTAAAACAACTTGAATTGATTTTCTGATTTAAAGTTTAACTTTTTTTTGGATGTGCATAATTAATTATGAATTAAATAAATAAATAAAGTGATTTATCCTCAACTTAACTGATTTTAAAAATAAAACAATTGATTTATGGATTAATCAATTATTAAATCAAACTTTTATTCAAAAACTATATTATTAAATTTGAAAATTGACATTAATTAATTAAATAAGAATCTAATCAATTAGTTATAGGATATTTGATTTTATTTGTCAAAATGAAATAATACAATTTAGGAATAAATATAATTAAATCCAATTAAATAATTAATTGGCAGTATTAAATCTAATTAATTAAATATTTAGAATATTCAATTAATCAAACTTTAGGATAAACATGATTTATCACCAAATAATCATTAAATTAAAGGTAATTAGGATACATAGGAATAAGGAATATTCCTCGATGCAGATTTTAGGATAATCAATTAAGATTCGATAATGTGCAGATGTGCCTTAGGTTAGGACTTTGATGTCGATTTCATTCGATGTGTTGATATAGGAGGTTAATGAACCTCTAGCTCATTTTTGGGGTATTACAAGAATTTATATTGGAAAATGGAGTCATGTAAATGGTAAGACGTGACGCATCGATGAGTCGCTGAGTCACGTCTTAATATTTACGTGACTCTCATTTATACTTACCGTTTAAATTTGTATAACCAATACTTAGTAATTATCACCCGATAGTAATCAGGGTTCATAATAGTAAATGTATTCACCGATAATAATCGGCATACTTACCTAACATTTAATCAGATTTCAACATAAATGTTTACCAATGTAAATCATTATTCATAAATCAATATTTATATTGATCACTAAATAAAATATAATTTGATCATATATAATATACATTTATATATGTATATTAATATATATAATATTAGCATCATTAATATTATATATATTATTATGCATATATAATGTAGAATGATATTATCTCATATTGTTAAATATAACCGATACAAAATGGTATTAATAAGGTTGAACATTAATGATGTTTATTTATTCTACTATTATAATTATTTATATTAATATAATAATAATATCCATCATTATTAATATATTGCTTATTTATTTTCTCATAATATTATGATCATTTTATTTGATTGAAGCTGTAAACATCAATGAAAACAATGTTTCAATTATAATGTGAAAATGCTAACACATAGACTACTAGAATCGAGCCATTTTTAGGTGTCTAAATTTTTATCCTGTTTGATACAATGTGATTATGAGCATTTTTTCATAGAACAGTGATAAAAATAACACAAAATATGCCCTAGTGAAAATAGTATACATGGATGATACATGGGTACCTACTTGAGAAATCGACCGAAAAATAAAAATGATTGATCAATTTGTCCACAATGATGAGAGGAATCCAATGCAAAAAAAAATTTGAAAAATTGACACCAAATGCAAAATATATGAAGCTCAGATTGCTAAAAGCATCATGACCAACACAATTGGCCAAGGTTGCAAGCCCATCTTGGAAATAAGAGGACTATAAATAGCCTAGAAGAGGATTTTGGAGGTCATTTTCACTCTCTCTTTTGGAAGATTTGGATCTCTAGAGAAAGAAGGATGGATTAATTTCCAGTGGAGAATCATTGTAGGGAACAAATTTGAATCTATCAATGGTCAGATGATAGAGGACAATGGGTGAGTACTTTGAGGCCTCTTAGTGATTGCATTGATTTCATACATTTCTAGGTAGCTTAGGTAGGCGTGTATGGTCAAAAGGTGGGTCTAGGGGTAGATTTTTTGTCCTAACACCCCAAATGTGCAACTAGCATGCCCAACTATGTATCTTGCATGACCAACTCCTCAGACTATGCACTTTGTATGACCAAGTGTACAAACTACAATGTTGGTAAGCTAAACTGCACAGTTGGTCAAAATAAGCTACAAACAAGATCAAATAGTTGTAAAATGTTCATAAAAGGTAAAAAAATGGTCAAAACCCTTTTTTAGGTCAAACATTAGGTCAACATGGTCAAATTAAAGTCAAACTTAGGTCAAACTTGATCAACAATAATAGAAAACAACATAACGCTAACATAAGTTACATGGCAAATGCAGGAGGATCTACCTCTCTTGTAGACACACAAGAGTAGAACATGATGCTTAGGGTTACATCATTGATGACTATGCATGAGAGGGACATATTAGCCAGATTAGTTTTATACTGCATCAATTTCATGCCCGTGATGAGGGTAAAGAGAGGCTTCATCAAAATACAAGTAGAGCGATGACATTTAGAGACGAGCTCATTTCATCTATAGACTAGTGAGGCCATAGTGACTCTGGAAGATGTCTAGCACATCCTTAGGATACTGATACATAGAGAACCCATAGATTATGACCCAAAAATAGGGAGAGAAGCACTACAAAATTTAATTAATTTTGATGATGATGATCTAGACATTAGAGATTATGAGATCTGGTCGAAAATGTTAGCAAGTTAGCATTAGAGATTGATTATAGTGATATGTTGTGTTATCGCAAGGCTTGTATGCCTAAAAAGAGAGCACATAGGTTCCTTGTTGGATGGGTAAGTGATGGATAGGATGATCATGGATGGGATAGTATTTGTGTGGGGTCCATGTATGTTATACATGACCTATTATCATCTACACTAGATAGTTTACAAAGGAACATTATCGATGAGCAATAGCGTGAGATTATTACAAATATGGGCCTACAAGCATATAGTAGTATTTCATCCAATGGAAGAGTGAGAAGTGATTCTAGATATGCCATATGTATATTTATTGTAAGATCATTGTCACATGGGTTCATGGGATACATATTGCATTTCAGGCATGTGATAGACACACTAAGGGACTTTATTTGGCAGCCATATAGAGCTTTCCCTAGATGGGAGGATGACGATGAGGATTTTCCATATTGTAGACATTAGATATATTTGATTGAGAGCATGATTATTGGGCATATTTTCAGTGAGGTGTAGTTTCTTGAGAGAGTACGTAGATAGTTTGGGGAGAGATAGGGAGTGCTGATAGGGATGGCACTATTTGCACACTTGTGAGTAGAGGCTAGAGCATGTAGTGCACTGATCATATCATAGGTTTCCTATGCATAGTTTGAGTAGTTTCAACCACACAAATGGGGATCAGGTATAGATGTGAGGAATATAGGGAATACATGTGATTATGAAAGATGGTTTTCATGGCATAGACCTATTCCACTGATAGACCCATATGTTTCAGTGTCAAGGGTTTGAGAGCCAACATCAAATAATGAGGATAGAAACAAGAAGGATGGGTATGAGGAGGCATTAGGAGAGGATAGAGGACATGAGGATGAGGATGAGGATGAGGAGGGAGGAAAGGAGGATGATGAGGAGAGTGAGGAGGAGGAGGATGAGGATGGTAAGGAGGAGGATGACAATATAGATTCTAGTAGTAGTGAGGAGAGAGAAGATGAGATCATTCTAGAGGCTATGCATATGTAGGTGGTAGAGGATAAAGAGGATCCACAATATGACTAGGATGTACATGCTCCTAAGATACAAGGTGAGGCTATAGATGAGGAGGCAAATATGTAGGATAGAAAACATACAATAGATTTGATGTGCCAGATAGACAGGTTGACTATTGAGAGGGATACAAGATGGATAGGTTGACAATATAGAGGGATACAACTATAGCCTCTTGAGACATAGAATTGTCTAGAGAAGAGAGGGAAGAGGATAGATCATGACACTTCATTAGTAGTATATCATATGTAGGTATACACAAGGTAGCCATCATGCTAGGGGATTCTTGAATAGAGATATAGTACTAGAAGGATATGTACAAGAGGGATGTACCACAAGACCAAGGACCATCGAGTGTCAAGGATAGCTTGAGAATAGCACACTCTTAGAGGATGATGAGAAGCAAGGGAGTGGTAGGACTAAGGAGACCACCTGGACCAAATTAGGCAAGAGGGGCTTCATCCCCTAGGCCGAGCAGAGATTAGGAGGACAAAGAGAGTATAGGCTGATTGGATACTCTCTCCCTTAAATAGAGGGACCTTTTGATAGCCATGATATGTATTGAGTCTGTGGGCCTTAGTGTATACAAACACTTTTGATGTTCATACTATGATACATTTTTTGACATATATGCATGAAATGAAACTACTTTATGATTATTTTTATTTACATCATGGATATATACATGTTAGATATGCTCTTTTATGCTTCTCCATCATTGCATTGTGTAGACAGTTATGTCTTTTATTTTAATATATATACATATATGATGAATGCAATATATTTTTCTACTTTTCTTCTTTTTAGGAATGCACCATATACATGGATGAAGGCTGAATTATTTTTTAGTATGTCATTGAAGTTGTGTTTGAAATGCCAAGGACTATCCATAGAATGATATAATATGCACTTTGCAAAGATGAGTGACTGGACATGGCAATGATAAGATAATGTAGCAATGCATTGGATGGCAAGTGATGCTTAGGACTAGACATGTCAAGAGGTTTTTTGAAATATGTTTTGCATTTCATGTCCTTATTTTATATCAAGACCAAGAAGATGATTGGATAGGATATGGATAGGAAAGGATATGAAAGACCAATAAGGGATAAGGGTAAGGATATGAAAACTTTGATAAGATAGGCAATATGGACCAGAGGGATGTGGGGAACGTAAAGTAGATAAGACATGTGATGCTTCTGGGAAGATTTGTTACCTTGTTAAGATCAAAGTTGGAAAAAAAGGGATATGGAAGCTGATAGGACAAGGAATATAAAAGGAAATAGGACATAGGATAATGGAGGATAACATGGGTGAAAATCTGCCCCCAAGTATAGAATGCAAGAGGTTCATAGATTATGGATGACCCTTGTTTTCTAGGTTTTCATCATGGTACTTTCCTAAAGCACTCATTTGCCAAAATTTCACTATAGGATGAAATTATTTCTCTTTATTCTCTTTTTATTTTGTGTTACCAAGACATCTGTTTGCTAGGTTTTCATCAAGGCAACAATTTTTTTCTTTTTCTCATTTTTTTTTCAATTGTTTTTATATTTTTGACATTTTTCAGAAGACAATGGACACATGACATGACATAGATGAAGGAATCAAGTTCCTTGTTCCTTGGATGGTGGTCTTGAAAGGACATATAATAATGGGCCATGACTATGATAGTATTCTCAAAGACATTGGTAGGATAATGACAAAGGAATGTGAAATGAATGATTGGATAGGATAGGATAAAGATTATGCAAAGGACTAGATAGGTTGAATGAAAAGATGAAAAATAAGTTTTGAATCATGGAGGGAGTGGAGGAAGGATTTATTTTTGGTGGATGGAAATGGATGCAATAAAAACATCGGAACACACCTTGAGGGGTGATGGAGTAGTGGAGGAAAAGAAGATTTGGATTTGATGGAGGAATGGATATAGAATTTGGGACATAAGGACCCAAAATGGATTCAAAAGATGGAAGGATTTTAGATAGAGGGATAGTGATTTTGGATGCGAAATTTGATTTTTTCTTTGGGAATATTTTCTTCAAGGAGCTTCTTGGGAATCCACATGCATTTATATTTTTTGTGGGTTCTTCTAATGCATTCCTTGCACAAGGGATTTAGGAACCCATATTGATTTTGACTTTTAGTTTTTCTTAATGGGCCTTTGTGGCCTTTTTAAAATTTCTTTTTCTTTTTGGATCATATTTTTTTGTTGATTTCTCATATTTATTAGATTGGACATGTTGATCCTTGACTGCATTTGGATTTTGAGACTTATGGACTTTATGCCTAGCATCCAAACTTCTTGGAAAATGAAGGGGATTCATGGAAGGATAGGAATTGTATGGAAGCCTTTTGGATGGATGGAAGGTTCTCAAATATGTGTACCTTTTCTGACTCACATATTGGAAATGATAAGTGGATTTTGAGCGAGTGGATGGAGGAATATATGGACCTAATATGGATGGAAGGGGTGAAGAAGAAGGTATACATTTGGATTTAGGTTTTGAAGGGATAAAAACACCTTGAGAATGAGCTTTAGGACTGAGGTCATGACCTTTAGAATTTTATTTTTAATGAAATGGTTTTAATATACCTTGTTCTTGAATGCTAAACCCTTTGACTTAATAATTCTTTCTTTTACCAATGGGATACTTTCTACAAGATGTGAGTTTATTCTGAGATATGCATGGTATGGAGGGACTGATAGGATCATGAAGTGGACTAGACCTGATAGAACTAATGGAACCCATTTCAAGTGTAATGGGTTCATGAAAATCTTGCACAAAAGTGTTTTCATCCTTAATGGGATCAAGAGGAATATGGGGATCCTACGATGGAATAATGACAAGTTCATCTAGTAGGATAGAATCTTGCATAGGATATGGAAGATAAGGGCAAGGACATGAAGGAATGGAGGGATCTTAAGGAGGATCCAAAGGGATGATGGGATCTTGTGTAGCATCTAGAGGTATGATTAGATCATGTGGAGGGTCTGAAGGTAATAGGATACTTTGATCTTGACTTGGAGTAGGATCATGTGATTCCATACTAAAGGTGTTTTTCTCTTGGTTTTAAATGGAATCAATAGGAAGACTAGAAGGGGGATCATGGTCTTTCTTAGGGATTGAAAGCTCAATAGGATTTAGAAGGAAATTTTTCTCTTGAGATGGAATGGGATCATGAAGCTCAAAGGAAATGGTATCTTGGTCAAAAATTTGAGGGGATTGGTCCTTATTAGGATCTTGATCTTGATTTTTTCTAGGACTCATTTCTTCATGTTTTAGCTCATCCTCTTGACATGGGGTTTGACTTGGAATATGTATAGAGGACTCTAGAAAGGGGTAAAATTTTTGACATGAAGGGGATGGAGTTTGTGTGGGACTCTCTTGAATGGGAATTCTTGAAGATGGAAAACATGGTGGCATTGGATCTAGTACTTTGAAAGCATGGAAGGGACTTGCATTATGAATGAGACTAGCTTAAATTTATTCTATGGATAGCCCTTAGAAGGTTGCATCATTATAAGTGTGACTGGAGGGTGATGGAGTAATTTTCTCTTGCTGAAATTGTTGTGGAAAATGTTGTTGTTTATATTTTTGTTGTTGGAATTGTTGTTGCAAAGATGACTATTGATACATATGTTGCATTCTGGGTGGGTATTGAACATTTTTTGAAGGATGAGATCCTTGACCCACTTGATATTGTTTCCTTGTTTATATTCATTATTGTTGTTTCTTTGGCTCTTAATGATATTTGATTGGAGAAAGTATCTCATTATGATTTGAAATCTTATGCTTTGATCTACATTTCTTTGTTTGAGATATCATGATGACCTATGCTTGTGCTTGTGGTAATACAGGTGCTTGTTGCAATATAGATACTTATTGTAATACAGGTTCTTTTTGTAATACGGGTTCTTGTTGTTGTGAATTTACTTATCATGGTACACTTGCTTGTTGCATTACCTTTTGTGGAATTAGAGAGATATCGATAATGTTTTTCCTCATTGTTTCACTTGATGTGCTCTGCATAGTTATGGTTTTCACACAAGATGCATCTTTCATGTGTGTCACAGATACCTTTGGTCCACTTGTATTTGGCCAAAGTATTCTCTTGCATTGATGAATATGTTAATAATAAAGGGCCACTTTTTTGTATATTGTTATTTTATTCCAAAGAAGGTATATGTGGCATCCCTAAGGAAAATGAGAATGCACATTTTGGTGCTTCTTGGTGAGTTGTTGGAATATGCTGCTTGAAGTCAAGTCTTAATGTCCTTTTAGGATGTACTTTTGAAGTATTATTAGCACTAATTATTCCTTGAGAGGATGTGGCATTGAATAAGGGGTTATTAATTTGTCCAAAGGTATTATTTTGAGGAATTTTAATAGTTAATTCCTTTCATGGTCTTTTCTAAATTAACCTTGTAGTTGATTCTTCCAAAGTTTGTTTCCCCTTTTCCTTGTCAAAAGTAATAAAAGGTTGAACTTGTTATAAATAATATTGTCTTTGCCTTTGATCTTCCAATAATAATTGAGGATTTTAATTCTTTAATGCTTTAAGATATCATTCTGGATCTGGAGTTATGAGATATTCCAACTTCTTTTGAAGTGGCTTATTTTTAATAGCTTCATTGATTTTCTCTCTTGGAAAATGCTTAAACAAAATATATCTTGCATGTGAGTCTTCAAATTTTGAGAAATTCTCTGATGAGTCTTTGGGATCAAAAGTGAATCCAACATTAGGCATTTGTTCTAAGGTAGATCCTACTTGAAAGGATCCTTGAGGATGTTGATCAAATTTCATATGGTGTTCTTTTTGAGGCATGGTTGGAACACTTCCACACGCTGGTTGCATAGCTATAACAAAGATAGGTTCAAAATTTGGTGGAGGTCCCCATTGAATCATGCCATGACTTGGTGAAGTGAAAGAAGGCTACCCCATATTACATAAGTCATCACTTTCTCCCATATTGGAAAGTTCTTGGGTATTAGTAGGAACTTGTGAAAATGTGACATGTCTTGAGTCATGGGAAATTTTTGTCATCTCTATTGCAATTTGCAAATTAATTGGATCAATTTGTTGAAAAGTAACAACTTGTATTGGATCAAATTGTGGTTGAGACTCTACTTGTGATATGAACATAGGTTGATAATTATCTTGTTTCCTCTTAGATATTTGGGACCTTATAAAAATTGGCATGATATCTAAATAAAAATACAATATTTTTGTCTTTTTTTGAAAAACTTTTAGGGTATGATAATGCAACCTAAGGTATGAAAGGACTTTTTAAGGAATGATAATGAAAAATGCAACTTAGGGTATGAAAACTAAGGCTTTATGCAACTTGATGTTTAGACTTTGAAATTTTTTGAAAGAGAATATTTAGAAAATACTAACCTAAGAGTATAACCTTAGGAATTTGAATATTGGATCTTGATTTTGAAAAAGAGATAAAAGAAATGGATCAAAATGATAAAAGGACCAAGTTGAACCCTCCAATACATAGGTGTAATTTTACTTGAAAAATGACAAAGGACAAAATATTGATAAAAAGACCAACAAATTCAAGATCCTTTATTCATCAACATAAAGAGAGACTATAAGATTTGCATTTTGATTGAATTTTTTACCAAATTTTCAAGGGATCTAAATTCCAAATGAAGAATATGATGAGAAATTGTAATAAGGACTAATGAAAGGACTTGAGAATGATAATGAAAAGGTACCAATGCAATGCAAACTAAGGTTAATGAAATGGACTATGATGTGCAAAATGAGGACTCCTAATCATGTCATAATGTTCCAAAATGAATATTTATTAAAATACATTTTTTCTCACAAGGTTTTGAATCAAGGTGTTTGTGACAAATGAATACTAAATAGGAAATTTTTGTAATATTTATGGAAAGTATGGTGAGTGTTTTAAAAAAATTTGAAAGTTTTGATCACTCATGCAAGACACATCAGGAAGAATGGTTACTATAAAATGAAACAAACATGTCACAACCTAGGCTAAAAGAGCAGTGTAAAATGAAACAAGCACGCCACAACCTAGGATAAAAGAATAGTGTAAAATGAAACAAACACATCAAAACCTAGGCTAAAAGAACAATATCTACTGAATTCCCACTTGAAAATTTTTTAGTCATGCCTACTTAGGGAAGACAACCTAGAAGCTTGGAGGTATGAGCTCCACCTTACAGTGCACTCACTTCTCAAGCACACCAAGCTTCAAATTCCAAGGGTCATCACTTGCCAAGGAACCATTGTAAATACTAAAATCTATGAAAGTGTGGGATGTCTTCACAGGCATGGATGACCCCTTGCATTAGTGAATAGAGGGTTTTTTTCCAATAAAACAAAGCTTTTAGTATGGGAAATCTAGTTTAATAGATGGCATGATAAAATCCTATCAGAGGTCTCTTAGCCTTGAGAACCAAGGTTTTATGTACCACAAGGGTACTAGAGGAGAGATATCACCCAACCAAACTATTGATTGGATTATTAGTCACAATTGCACATTTATATAGCGATTTGGATGGAGACCTAGCCTTGGCCTGTTACCACTTGAGGTTGTCCCTTGTCACATTCAAAGTGAATGCCTTGGTCCAAGGAAGGCCTCTATAAAAGACTTGCATTGATTTATCTTACACCCAAGATCCATGAAGGTGAGGGGAGAGGATACGTCCATACAATTCATTGAGATTACAAAAGAGAAGATACACCAAACACTTAAAATAAAAGATTCATTTTAAAGCACCAAAACAAGTGTTTGTTAACTACTAAAACACACATAATTGTTTTGGAAAATACAAAAGGTCTTCGTCACATGCCCTGGATCAAATGTGTTAGTAGTTTAGGATTGAATCTTTATCCAACTATTGCCACAAGATGAAATAGATCATTAGTAATAGAAAAAACTACTATCCTAAGTGTAGAAATAGAGTTTTGAATTAGATAAAGTAGATTTGTAGATGAAACACATAGAAATTACCAACTGCGCAGTTCAAATAACCAACTGCACAATGTTACCATGTACATAGTTTCTATTACCAAGTGTGCAATTCTACCAACTATGTAGTTTTAGACACCAAATAAGTAGTTATCAGCCCCAACTATGTAGTTCTATAATCAGATAGAGAAAAACTAAGTTTTAGGACTTCCTAATTAGGTATAATTTGTAGTTTAACCCTACAAACATGAAAGTGTGTGTAATTTAGACTTATTAAGCCATCACTTACGATATTTTGAATTTTTTTTTTATCAATTATATTCCCTAATTACACTAATTTGTAGATTTGAAACAATTAGGATTGATTGATTAACAATTGAATAAGATTGCTTGATTGAAACCTAAACTAGGTGAAGTTCATTTTATCAACACAATTGAAGTGTGAGATTATTCTTAAGAAACCCAAATTGAAATGTGATGTTTATTAAATCCCTTCAAAGCATGATTTGATACATTTGAAGGTTCATTTTAAGACTTATAATGCAATAGAAGCAATTGGGAAAGATGAAAACATTAAATAACACCCTAAACCCTAAAGTGTAGATTCAAGACTCCAACTATACAGTTCCCATGACCAACTATATAGTTTTGGCTACCAACTGCACAGTTCTAGTTGCTAAATATGTATATTCTCTACCAACTATGCATCTTCTCTGACCAAGTGCACAACTTGACCTATTAAGAGCTAAAAATCCCTTCGGGACCTGCAAATGCATAAAAACACAAAAACCAATAAGATATACATGTTCACATTGTGTTCACCAATTTTAAGACTATAAAAAGGCATGGAAAGTGTATCAAGGAAAACACAAAAACCTCAAAGACATGCAAACCTATATAATCCTATCATGAAAACTACTTGAAATAAAAAGGAATTAAAATACAATAAAAACCCCCTTAAAATAAAGTTCCCATCTTCTCTTTTCTTCTCCATAAAATGAGATTATGTAGCTTTATGGAAATGATGAAATGCACTAAGCAATTTGAAATAAAATGAGAGCAAAAATGCTTCAAGAGTGGTTAGCTAAATTAGTGCAAATGAGGCTCAATTTATAGGGTTGAGAGCCAAAATGCTAGAAACGGAAAGTTAATGTGCAACTTGGAAATATGTCATAATTATGATAAATTCATGCACAAATTAGTAAAATGAGAGGCCAAATTAGAAAAGTGTCATATTATGACAAGGAGAAGAGATACATTTTAGAATGCACAAATTAAGAGAAAGTTTTTCATAGAAAGATGGAGGCAAATTAATAGGGAAAATAATGAAGGGAAACTGCAAGAGGTGAAGTACAATTAGGGGGAATGTATTAGAGGAAAGATGGAAGAAAGTGAAAGCTAATTAGTAGGAAATCAAGCACAAATTAAGGGAATATATAAGAGTCACATTTTTAAAATTTGAAAATTCATTATTCCCTCAAAAAGGATAAATTAGGAATTAAGAATTAATGAAAACTCTAAAATTCATGGTAAATGGAACAATTAATTAATTATGGGAGACATAGGATAGGGGGATTAATCTAATGAATAGATTGATACAAAAGGGATAAAGAATGGTTTATCTATCGCAAGGGGATGAATTAGTAAAAATGATTGACCAAATGATGACATAAGGTCAAAAAGGGTTTGGTTTTGATAGATTTGATGAGGGTTTGAACCAATTTTTATGATTTAAAACCGATTAGGGAATAACACAACATCGATGAACTTTGACAATGTGTGTGATTGAGGGTTACAGGATAAAATAGTATTGATGAACTTTGACAATTCTATTAGGTTTCCTGATGGTGATGAAATAGCATTTATATACTTGTACAATGCTATTGAATTGACTTAGATTAGGATGATGATGATGAGGCATCAATAAAAATTGATAATGCGGTCAAGATTGGATTGATGTGAAAGAGACTTGATTAGGCATTGATGAACTTTGATAATTCTCTCAGATTTATTTAGGATGAATTGATAAGGATAAGATTGACAAGGATTCAAAAAAATTGGACTGATCTGAAAGTGATTTGATTGAACATCGATGATCTTTGACAATGCCCTAGAATTGATTTGAGAATGATCAAATGTGATAAAAATGATCTTGGACTAATTTGGACTGATTTAGAATGATTCAAAGGGATTTAGGAAGGTTTGACATGATTAAGGATAGATTAGGATCAATTTAGGAATGTGTAGGAATGTTTAGGATTAATTTAGGAATATTTAGGATTGGTAAGGATTGGTTTACGAATGTTTAGGATCAGTTTAAGAATATTTAGGAATGATCCAATGATGATTTGGAATTGATCGATTCAGCCAAAGAGATTGAGGCTATGATTGAAAAGATGCAAGAAATGTGAATAATCAATTAAATAATTTTCAATGTCCAATTGATGAAGAAAGACATAATGTTGACATATAGTGAAAACCACATGTGCAACATAGGGGAACAATTAGATTACAAAAAAATGTTTCAATTGTAATGTGGAAATGGTAATACATAGACTAGCAAACTTTGGCCATTTTTCGGCATCTACATATGTACTTTTATATCTTTAAATCATATATATTTCTGAGTTAGTAAGGGATTTCCTTCCTCAAGAAAGGCTCATTTTTACTACATGTATGATCTTTACATAATAAGGGATTTCCTCCCTCAATTGTGGCTAATGTGTATTGCTTATCTTTGTGTAATAGGGGTTCTCTTCCATTAAGTGTGGAGTTATTTCTCTTACTTGTCTCCATTTTGGTTTACCTTTTACTTATCTATTTGGTTATTCATGGTGGTGGGAACACCAAAGAAAGGGTTTGGCTGAGGCAAACCTCTTTATGACCCCAACAATTTTCCTTAGCTTTGTGTGTGTAGGTGTTGTATAGGTACCCAGGTTTAGAATCTAAGATAAATTAACACAACTCATGACTTATATGATCTCTTCTATACAAGACCCCAATGCGACATATAGATGTCTCCACTGCATGTTGTCATCTAATGATAAGAGCTCCAAACTTACCAAATACATTCTTTACATTGTATATTTTCTATTTCTAAAGTCAGAATATCCATATATAGTGTAGTTTCTACTTTATTTTTATTTCTAAATTTTTTTGTATTAACATAGCATAATTACATTAGAGTTGTTCCATTTCATTTAAGTTAATTTCTTAGTTTAAATAGATTAAATTTATTCCCCTTAGCTTCACATATTCATATCATTGAGCTAGAATAAGGAATATTTTTTCTTAGAGAAGGTATTAAATTCCTTACTCTATAGAAAAATACCATTGTAAGGCTTTATCTTGAAAGGTTCTAGTAAAAAATTTATCCATAAACCTATGATCATGAAATAAATCACTACAAAAGTTTTGACATGGGTCAAAGGATCACCTTTACCATTGTAAGTCTCTAAGTTATAGATTTCCATGTATTGCAGAATAAGTGCATAGATGATATCCAAGGAAAAAGGACTAGAAATGTCACAAGTTGGAATGTTGAACTTAGTTTGAGTCATTGGAGCAATTTATTGTTTCATGGAAGACACAATCTAAGCCAAAATTTGAATAGTGTAATCAATAGAAAGAATGGTAGGAGGAGATATGTTTGAAATGTTTGGAGGATTGTGAGATATTGAAGTGATGATGGAGTATGAAAATGGAACACTATAGTAAGTGGGAATCTATGAAGGTAATGAAACATATGGAACAATTGAATAAATAATGGAAATAATAAGATCAGGAATGCTAACATGTGTAGGATTGATACTTTTAATTGAAGTAGTTATGATAGGTGGAGCATAAGTGGACACAATAGGAGTAGAGGTGGAAATAGGCATAAAGGTCTCAATAACACTAGTAGGTGGAATAAAACCTAGATATTGATAATAATCCCTAATAGGCTTGTCATTGTTATCAATGACATGAGATATACTATGCAAGATATTAACACCATGTTCATCATTATTAATTAACTTCCTCAAACCTTCTATAATGGATATGACCTCAAGATTTGAATTTACTTTTTATAACCATTCCTCAAAATTTTCAAAGTAATGAGTGTATCACCTAAAATGTAGTGTTAAGGAATATGAAGCAAGCTAAACATTCAAAAAAATAAATAGATTAACACTTATGAAAAGACCTACAAAAATGCAAGTAAATAAACCAAGAAGGATGAAAACTATAAGAAAGTAAAGTCCACCAACACAACTGAGAGGGGGTGAATTAGTTGTGAGCTTAATTAAATTAAATTCAACTCTATCAAATCTTAAACTTGTAATCAATAACAATAATAACTACAAGATAATAAACATACACAATAACATTAGATTTGTTAACTAGGGAAACCCTTGATAAAAGGGAAAAACCTAGTGGGAATGATGCCCACAAGATGATGTACTAATATAAAAGTTCCTTGTGAAAGGATAGACCCTATTAGAAGTATTTTAAAATGAAATCAGTACATATGAATCCCTATGAGGAGACTTTGGATCCCTACTAAAAGATCCCAACCCTATGAGGAGTTGATGAGAAACACAACGAAGACAAATTAACCCATTTTCCAAATTGCTTCAAGAATGTCTTCACTAAACAATCTTCATGATAACACATCCAAGGGTGAACTAACTAAAATAGAAAATCTCTTTTCCAATACATTTCCTTTGAATTCCTCAACATACCAACAACATCATCTTCTGCTCTGATCATAAATATTTTGCATTCAAATCTCACACAATATTTCATGACTACATGGTACCTTCATGATACCCTTTTACATCCAAATAAACTTCCTTTCCTTTATACCAACTCCTAATGATTATTGAGTCAACTAAAAGGCTTTCTCAATTTATAATTAATAATATAGGACATCAATAAGAATTTAAAATACATGTTTCATTACATCTAAACTCTTCCATAAGAATATTAATTTGTAGTCAGCTCCTAAAGAAGTAACACACTTCACATCATCCACAAATCTTCACAGAGTGCAAAGTCATGTTTATTGATGCAGGAGCATCCAAGGTTAAGGCAAGGGCATTCTTTGTCCTTGGTGAAACTGCATGGAGTGTTAGTATTTTGGTTGGTGTTACTTAGTTGTAGCCTTGACCGACAGTCTCAGTCATTGAAGGAAGCTCAGTCACTGAAGGAACTTGGCAGTCTCTGGCACTCGGTCAAATTGTTACTCAATCATGCATGTGGTGCTTGGTTGACACTGGTGCTCAATGATACCTGACATGCTTAGTTAATTTACTATCGCTTGGTATTTTTGGCTTACCAATTGGAGTTCTATGTGATTTGTTGAGCCAACTTGGTGAATTTATTGTTGGTAGCCATTGTTATGGGCTGACATGCTGAATTAAATGTTTGTATACATTTGTAAGCCAACTTGTATGGCATTTAATTATTTGTTTTGGAGAGTTAAGGGTTTCATCTTGCTGACTTATGGCTGATGATTAGTATTTAAGGAGTGCTTGGGTAGATGTTTAGGAGAGGAACTTAGCAGATCTGGGATATCAGATGCGAAGCTTGAGAGCTGAAGTTGGAAAAGTTGTGGAAAAGTTCTTGATGAGCTTGTAGATCAGATTGTTATCTGATAGTTTTTTGTAGCAAAGCTAGGGGTCTACATACTTGGAGACAAGGAGATTTCTTGGAGGCTTCTGAGCTCAAGTTTAGATATGCCATAGGGTTTCCATCATCTTCTGATTGTCTTCAGAGCTCAAATAGCTAAGTTTATATCGGATCTGGTTGTGGATCTTTTAGAATTGTTTTCTGATTGTAATTGGCCCTAACTCGGAAGGCCCTACAGTCGAGCATGTTAATGAAAATTAGTGTAAAAAAATTACTTTGTGTTGCATTGCCGAGTATTCTACTATGTAATTCTATTGGCTGCAAGGTTTGGACTTTCCTTCATTGGATCCACCATACTTGACTGCGTCAGGTGGTATCAGAGTGAGAGTTTGATCTTGTTGAAGTAGAAGGTTGACCTAGCAAGGCTGATCTTGTGAAGTTAATCTTGTTGGCGAAGAGATTGTGTGCAATCTGGATTACAGATTCAATGCACTAAACTTGTGAAATTGTGCCCTAGTTGTTTGCAAGATTGCAGGTTGAGATCTGACTTGTTTACAACTTGGAAATTGTCACAAGGTGGTCAATGAGGGTTTGTTGCAGAGGGTTTCTCTTAGCTTCAAGGATGCCTCTGAGAAGATTGGACCCTAGAGTTATTTCTAATCTTTGTGATACTATTGAATCCTAGATCACAGAGAAAGTGAAATCAAATTTTAGATCTGAAATGGAATTGATGAAGAATGATATGATCACTAAGATCATGAGAATTGTGTCTGGTATACCTTGGAATGTTGGTACTAAGGATGGCTATGAAGAATCTATTGAAGAATTTGAAACTATTGGATCTAGTGGTGATGACCAGAGGAACATATTTGGTGAAGACAAAACTGCTTAGTTGCCTAGACCTGTTGCTTGGTTTAGTAATTACTGAATGGAATTTCCTACTTTCTCTAGTACTTTGAAGCCCGACAATCTAATTGATTGGATTGGTGAACTTCAAGATTTCTTTGAGCTGGAAGAAATTGAAGATCCTCTTCGGGTGAGATTATCATAGACAAAGTTGAAAGGACATGCTGCTCTTTGGTGGAAAGAACTACAAAGAGACCAAGAAGATGAAGGTGAAATAAAGATCAATCAGTGGACATTGATGGTGACTAAGTTGAAAGCTAAGTTCATACCTACTGACTATGAGATTGACTTCTTTAAGAAGTTGTAGAATCTGAAATAGAAGGATTTTTTTGTTGAGGATTATACGGAGGAATTCTACAAACTTACTATTCAATCTGGACATCGAGAGCTTGGTAAGGAAAAGGTAGCTCATTATGTGAATGGTCTAAGATTCAATATTCAGGATGAACTTGGTATGATGAAGATGCTTATCAGTATGCTCTGAAGGCAGAAGATAAGTTAAAGAGGAAACAACTTAATAACTCCCAAGGGAAAGAAAATGTTGATCACTCGATGAAGGATAAGCTGATTGATGCAGAAGATGAACAAAAACCTATGGAACCAAAGAAGAAGATAGGTAGAGTTATCTTTAAAGGTACTTTCTATAACTATGGAGAGGAAGGACACTGTTCTTTTGAGTGTACATAGAAGAAGGTTGACCGAAAAACTATTGTGATGAATGAGAACATTCAGAATGAACCTAAATTAGAGAACTTGCTACTTTGGTGAACATTGCTTGGTACAAAGGATGAACCTTGTCAGAGGAGTAACTTGTTTAGGACCTGATGCAAGACTAAAGGTAAACTCTATGATGTTATTATTGATAGTGGTAGTACTGATAACCTTGTTGTTGAGGACCTAGTTCAGAAACTTCATTTGAATAGAATGAAGCATCCTTGTCCTTATAGGATTGCCTGGTTACAAGATGTTCATGCTTTGAAAGTAAGAGAAAAATGCTTCATTGATGTTCAGATTGGCCAGTCCAAGGATCTTGTGCTTTATGACATTGTGAAGATGAATAGTTGTGATATATTGCTCGGTAGACCTTGGCAATATGATTGTAGAGCTATTTATGACTATGTCTGAAATGTGTTTACTATTGAGAAGGATGACAGGAAGTTTTCACTGATGCCTCTGATGGATACAATGCTCGCTAGGAGAAGCCTGAGTATTGGTAGCCGAGTGGAGATTGTGGATCCAGAGAAAATGAATGATCGGTATGGAGAACCAACCTGTGCATTTTCAAGAAAAGACTTGAAGAGACAGAGGAAACTAAAGTGGAAGAATTTGCAAGAAGAAAAGGTGGAAGACTTGTATGTGAAGAACTTGTTTGAGATTTATGTGCTAAATCCTAGAAGATGTTCTTCTCACATATGAACATCTTTTGGAACCTAGGGTGTCTAATGTAGGGTCATCCAAGGTTAAGGTAGGGGCATTCTTTGTCCTCGGTGAAACTGTATGGAGTGTTAGTATTTTGGTCGGTGTTACTTAGTTGCAACCTTGACCAATGGTCTCAGTCATTGAAGGAAGCTTGATCACTGAAGGAACTTGGTAGTTTCTGGCACTCGGTGAAATTTTTACTCATTCATGTCTGTAGTGCTCGGTCAAAACTGGTGCTTGGTGATGCCTGGCATGCTTGGTTAATTTACTATCACTCAATAGTTCTAGCTTACTGACTAGAGTTCTATGTGATTTTTTGAGCTGACTTGGTGAATTTATTGTTGGTAGCCATTGTTATGGGCCAACATGTTGAATTAAATGTTTGTATACATTTGTAAGCCAACTTGTATGGAATTTAATTATTTGTTTTGGAGAGTTAAGGGTTTCATCTTGCCAACTTGTGGCTGATGATTAGTATTTAAGGAGTGCTTGGGTAGATGTTTAGGGGAGGAACTTAGCAGATCTGGGATATCAGATGCGAAGCTTGAGAGCTGAAGTTGGTGAAGTTGTGGAAAATTTCTTGATGAGCTTTCATATTGTAATCTGATAGTTGTTTGTAGTAGAGCTAGGGGTCTACATACTTGGAGACAAGGAGACTGCTTGGAGGCTTGTGAGCTCAAGTTTAGATCTACCTTAGGGTTTCCATCAGCTTCTGATTGTCCTCAAAGCTGAACTAGCTGAGTTTATATTGGATCTGGTTGTGGATCTTGTAGAATTGTTTTCTGATTGTAATTGGCCCTAACCTGGAAGGCCTTATAGTCAAGCATGTTAATGAAAATTAGTGTTAAACAATTACTTTTTGTTGCATTGTTGAGTATTCCACTATGTAATTTTGTTGGCTGTAATGTTTGGACTGTCCTTCATTGGATCCACCACCCTTGACTGCGTCATTTATCCAAGAATCCTAAACATGTCTTCAACAACATACCAACCTTGTTGAACTAGATTCAACCTTTCCAAAACAACAAATCTTGAATAACTATCACCAATTCCTGGAAACTCTCTCTATGAAAAATCTTCAAAAAACTTCACATAACTTGAACATATCTTCACAAATTTTTATGTGCTTGCAAACACATCATCAAAACATGTTCTTTAATTCTAATAAATATTCACAAAACTCAATTCATCAATATAAAACCTTTCCAAATGAATCTATGCATGTAACTCTGTTAACTCTATCTAGAAAGCATATATGTTGACATCAATGACAAACCCAGTCATGAATGCATTATATAATAACTCAATCATCTCTAATCAACATCGAATCTTCCTTGCTAACAATATTTATTAACATTCATGCTAACAATCTCCCCCTTTTGCATTGATGGAAACATAGATGAAAAACCATCTAGCCTCATCTTCTCATTATAGATCAGTAAACTCTCTAATTGATATTTATCAATATGTTTCTTCATCATCTTCTTATACTCACTCTCATACTCATGTCTCCCTCATTCAATTTACTCTTAAGGTTTTTTGCTCAATATTTTTTATGTATATCTCTCCCCCATTTACATCAATGGAAAAGGTGTCAATACATAAATTTTCAAAGCTCAATCATCTCCAATACAATCTACAAAAGTGCCTAAGTATCAAAAGATACTACAGAAAACTTATGTCCAAGAGTCCTTAATGACTAAGCTCAAGAAAAATACTCCCCCATAAGAGAAGCATCTATTGGAAAAATGACCAGCACTTGCCTTGGGATTTGTGACATGGTTTAACAGCCTCTTGTGTCTTCTATAAGTCTAGTGGTTGTATCGGGCATTAATTGGTCGATCTTTTGGTACAACGGCAACCACTACTTGTAAAAAGTGGTATCAAAACTTGGTCACAGGTTCAAATCCCCTTGGGTAATGCTGAGGGGGAGATTGTTGGAAAAATGGTCAATGCTCCCCTCAGGATTCATGACATGGTTTAACAACCTCTTGTGTCTTCTATAAGTCTAGTGGTTGTATCGGGCATTAATAGGTCAATCTTTTGGTGCAACAACAACCACTACTTGTAATAGAATCAAGCATCCAATCCAGATAAATATAGTGCTTTGATCATGGTAGACTGATACATTCCTGCATCCATTAATCTAAAGAGGGCTGGGGACTGACCCCCAATCATACCTCTCAAATACTCAAAAGTATCCTTATCCAAAGATTTTGTGAATATATCTTTTATCTTCTCTTGTGTGCTAATATACTCCAATTTGATTTCTTTTTATGCAACCTTCTCTCTCACAATATGATACTTTATTATGTTTGGTCTTTGAATGTAATATTGGATTCTTTGACATGTTGATTGTACTTTTATTATCACAATATATGGTAATAGGCTCAGTAAATTCAATGTCAATATCCATCAACATTTTCTTCATAAAAGTGATTTTATTACAATTATTTGTTGTTGCAACATGTTCTTTTTTTGTACTCTATCATATACAATTATATTTCTTTCTCAACTAGGAGACCAATCTTCCTCCCAAGAAGAAAGCTCCACCACTTGTACTTTTTTTATCATCAATATTTCCTCTCCAATCTACATCAGTGTATGCACATAATGTGAAATTGTGTGATCTTTCATACCATAGCCCATAATCTATTGTACCCTTTAAATATCTAAAAATCCTTTTTAATACTGTAACATTTCTCTCTTTAGGTTCTACTTGAAATCTATTTACAATCCCAACTACATTAGCTATATTAGGTCATGTGTGTGTTAAGTATTGTAGTCCTCCAATCATAGATATGTATCTTGTCTGTGTTGCACTTAGTGATTCATCCTTTCTTGAAAATTTACATCTAGTTACCATAGGGGTTCCAACTAGTTTACAATTCTCCATTCCAAATTTTGTTAATAAGTCCTTAAGATATTTATTTTATGATATGAAAATGTCATCCTTATTCTGTGTAATATGTAATCCCAAAAAGTATTTTACAGTAGGTATATTCCCAAACCAAAGTTAATAAGATGTATTTCCAGTACCTTTCTAATTTGAACTATGTTCATTGTGTAAACTATGGTGTTCACTTCTTCTCTCCAAAAGATAGGTAATACATTACCTTCAAGCATCATAACTCTAGCTACCTCATTAATTGATTTGATCCTCCTTTCTGCTATACCATTTTGCTACGGTGTCTTAGGTGTTGAAATTTGTCTCTTAATTCCATTGTCTTCACAAAATATGTTAAACTCATTTGAAGTAAACTCTCCTCCTCTATCATATCTCAAACATTTAATCTTCAAGCTAGATTCATTCTCAACTCTATTCTTTAATAACTTAAACTTATCAAATGCTTCAGATTTTTCTTTAAGAAATGTTACCCACATCATTCTTGTAAAATCATCAATAAAAAATCATGAAATACCTTTCAATATAAAATCCTCGTGTCCTTGTAGGTCCACATAAGTTTGTATGCACAATCTCCAACTTGACTGATGTTGTAAACATTTTGCTTGGAAATGATTTTTTTCTCTATTTAGTCATAACACATTCCTTGAAAACCATGTTAGTAGGCTTCACAATCTTAGGAAAGTCTCTAACTACATTAGATGAGATGATCTTCACAATGTTATCAAAGTTGATATGAAAAAATATCTTATTCCATAGCCAACCGTCATCCACTTTAATAATAAAACATGTCATTTCAGTAGGTGTGAGATGGAATACATTACCTTTTATCTTTATTCATGTTCCAATCAGTTTTCCATCACTATCTCTAATAAAAAAAGTCTTCTCCATGAAATATAACATGTCCTTTGTCCATAAGCTATCCAACACTCAAAATATTATGTTTCAATCCATCAACAAAGTAAACATCTTCAGTGTTAGTCTTACCATCAAGTGTAATAGATCATTTTCCCTTAATCTGATATGGTGCATTATTTATAACTCTAACTATTCATCCATCATATCTATTAAGTTCAACAAATTTATATACATCTCCAGTCATATGATGTGAACATCCACTCTCAATAATCCGATCAGACTTTTTCTATTCTACATGTGAAACTAAAGCTTTTTCTTCATTTATCTCTTCTTCATTAGAATTTTCTTCTTTAATAGAAACAAATCCTATTTCATCTTCATTTTCATCATCACTTTCTAAAAATTTTACATCCTTATATGAAATTTCTCCTTCTTCATCAACATAACATCAATTCTTTGTATTAGGTTTATAAGGTTTTCTATATCTAATCTTCTTTTCTCTCTTATGACATTTAGATGAAAAATGACCAAATTCTTTACATGTCCAACAAGAAAAAGATTACTACCTTTAGGTTATCTCCTTGTAATCAGTTTCATTTCATCATTGAACATCCTTTCTTCTTCTTTCTTAGCTTTCCAATCTCTATCATAATCTTCACTGGTACTTGCACTTCTTGTCAACATAGGTCTTTCCTTTTGTACACTAAAAGTTGTTTCCACTCTAGGTGATCCTTCCTTCTTTTTCAGTCATTGCTCATGTGGCTACAACTTTCCAAGTAGAAACTCTTTGGTAAAATTAGGTGTAATCATTTCTTCAATGATCTATTCTTTGTATTCATAGGTCGATGGTAGAGATTTCACTATCTTCCATATGACTTCATTATATGTTTTCCTTCCACCACAATTCTTAATTCTTGCAACAATCCCAGTAATCCTGCTAAAGAAACCTTTTATATTTTCATATGCCTGCATATTAGCACTTATAAACATACTAATATAATTATGCAATTTACTATTCTTCAAAGTTTCATATCCTTCACAAATATTTTCTAATTCAATCCAAATATCAATAGAAAGTCTTAAATATTTTACCTCGATATATTCTATATCTAGAAGAGTTGATAGAATAGCCTCTCTAAAAAGAATATTGTACATGTATAGGTTCTTTTCTTCATATGTACATGAATAAAGTTTATCTTGTTCTACAATTGTCTTCTTCATCTTGATAGTCATCCAATAGTCAATTTCCATACATAGAAAATATGTCTTCATTCTTTCCTTCCAATTGTCAAAATTAACTCCATCAAACTTCAGACTTTCTTTCCCAAAAAATGTAGTAGCCATGGATCTCCTTAAGTTAAACTTTTCCTTCAAGGACCTGATACTCTGATACCAATTGTTAGACTGTAAAGTCCACTAACACAACTAAGAGGGGGGGTGAATTAGTTGTGAGCTTAATTAAATTATTCAACTCTATCAAGTCTTAAACTTGTAATCAATAACCAAAATAACCACAATATAATAAACATATAGAATAACACCAGATTTATTAACTAGGGAAATCCTTTATCAAAGAGAAAATCCCGATGGGAATGATGTCCACAAGATGATGTACTAATATAAAAGTTCCTTGTGAAAGGATAGACCATGATAGAAGTCTTTTATAATGCAATTAGTGCATATGAGTCCCTATGAGGAGACTTTAGATCCCTGCTAAAATATCCCAACGCTGTGAGGAGTTGATGAGAAACACAATAGAGATAACTGAACCCACTATCCAAATTGCTTCAAGACTGTCTTCACTAAACAATCTTTAGGATAACACATCCAAGGGTGAATTGACATAAAAAAAAAATTCTCTTTACCCGTACAATCCCTTTTAATTCCTCAACATACCAACAACATCATCTTTTTCTCTGATCATAAAGATTTCTCATTCAAAGCTCACACAATATTTCATGATCGCGTGATACCTTCATGATACCCTTTTACATCCAAATAAAATCGCTTTCCTTTATACCAAGTCCTAAAAATTATTGAGTTAGAAAAAATACTTTCTCAATTTAAAATTAATAATATAGGACATCAATAAGAATTTATAATACACATTTCATTACATCTAAACAATTCCATAAGAATATTAATCTGTAGTCGACTCCTAAAGAAGTAACATGCTTCACATCATCCACAAGTCTTCATGGAGTGAGAAGTAGATTCTATTGTGTTTATCCAAGAATCCTAAACATGTCTTCAATAACATACCAACCTCGTTGAACTACCTTCAACCTCATAAAAATAATAAATCTTGAATAATTGTCACTAGTTCCTAAAAACTCTCACAGTGAACATTCTTCAACAAACTTTGCATAACTCGAACATATCTTCATAACTCTTTTTGCACTTTCAACCACATTATCAAAAAACATTCTTGAATTCTAATAAATCTTCACAAAACTCAATTCATCAGTATAAAACCTCACCAAATGAAATTGTGCCTATAACTTTGTTAACTCTGTCCAAAAAGCATATATGTTGGCATCAATGACAAACCCAGTCATGAATATAACATATAAGAACTCAATCATCTCTAATCAACATCCAATCTTCCCTGCTAACAACATTCATTAACATTCATGCTAACACAAACCTTTTCCTCCAAGAAACCTCCAAATGTGTATAAGATTTGTTCAATAGGGGATATTTGTGCTCAACTATTTATGCTCAAAGATTCAAAGGATGGAGTTTGATTAACAATGGGGATGGAGGAGGATATTGGCTACAATATTGTGGTATTATTTTGGCATAATAATGATAATTTGATATTTTTTAACTCTCAAGTTAGCATTATAACTTTTCATGGATGGTGAATGATGTGTGAGGAGAAGCAATTTCAATTTATAGGAAAAGGGAGGATGCAATGGATGGTCAAGATGAAAACCTAAGGAAGGGTGGAGATGCATTTGAGAGAGATTGCATGGATTATGCTTTCTCAAATGCCTCTCATTGTGACAAGTGTCAAAAGGAGAGATGTTTGCAAAAATGGGAGAATGTGACCATTTTGGGAGATGTGAGAGGGGACAAAAGTGTAAGAGATGGTTGGAGTGTGTAAGAGGAATGTAAGAGAATTTAAGGTTGACATGAGGTTTAGGGGTTGTGAGATGTGAGGATGTGACATGAGGGTTCACTTGAGTTGGGTTAGGATTTCTTAATTCATGAATTATGATTGTGCAAATGTTTAGTGGGTGATTAGGCTCAGATTAGAGGACAAGTGGGAGAATTAGGAGGATGTGATGGGAGGAGAGAGAATTAGTGGATGGTTAGATTAGCTAATCATGGGTCATTAACTAATTAAGAAGGATTAGTATGTGTGAGTGGGTTGGGTTGAAACTAAGAGTTAGGTGGTTTGGATAGGTTAGGTTAGGGGTTAAAGTTAGGAGCCATGTGCTCTAATTGATTAAATGGGAGTTATTAAATCAAAATGGGTATTTGGGAAATTAATTTAAATAAGGTTATGTATTTATTTAAACTAATAGAGGAATAGGGAATTAATTAATTATCAGGCTATGGGTTTCCATTTAGATAATTAATTAGACTGTAGTTAATTAATTAAATTAATTAACTAGGGGGATGACATAAATTAAATAAATATCAAATATTCAATCAATCAATGCCCTAGGAGTGGAGTAAATAAGATTACTTAATTGTGTAATCAAATTTAGGTGTCTACATTTTCCCCCTCTTCAACATAGTGTTAAAATAGCACTATTTTAAAAATATTTTAAATAATAGATGACACAAAGAATTAATGAGAAACAAGGTTTCCCTAAAATATAGAGAAGGGAGTTAGATTGGGTGATTGCCCTTTGAGAGGGTGGTAGGGAAAGAAAAAGGGGCTTAGGCGGTGTCTCATAATGAAAAATATGCCAACAAAAAGGAGGGCAATATAGAGCAATAGGTGAAGTTAATGCAATATAGGTAGAAAATGAGGGGCATTGGAAGGAAATGGAGAAACAACAAGGGTCAGAGATTGTTTAAGAGGAAAATAGAGTGAAGGGGGTAGTCTTCATAAGGGCCATAAGGGATAGAAAGAGGTTATTTGTGCATATCTGAGCTTAGGAAACCTTTTCTTTTGTGAGCTTTGATATGGCACATGACAATGGAAAGAGGAGGGCGACCAAGGCACCGAGAAGAGATTGTGAGGAGTGTATGGCAGCACTAGGCCCTAGATAGACAAGTAGAGTCTCAAACTTGGCTTTATACTTTGTACTTTTTATGTTATTTTAAATTTTGTGTTGCAAATTCATGATCCTGCAAGCTCAGGTTTGGCAAGATTTCCCTCAGGTCTAGGGGGCTCATGATCTCACAAAAAATAAAATGGACTAGGTGGGATTAGGAAAATAGCTATGATTTTTAGCATGAACACCAAATGGGTAGGGCTTAGGGTTTTGTTGTGGGAATGTGATACCACAATGAATTTTTGGTGGGATCATGTTCTCAGAGAAAAAGGATGGATGGGTGGAAATTTTTTCAATCCCGAGAGGGACCATGGGGGTATAGGCAACTCATCATGGGATTGTGTTCCGACGATGGGTGGGATAACATTAGGTTAAGATATTTCACCCTTGTGGGATTGTGGGAATTGACTCTTTGTGGAAATATGGAGACTAGCCTACGAGAACATGAAATATGGGTTAGCAAAGGGAATAGGGTCAAGGGGATGAACTTGAGGGGTTCTAGGGTAGGATATGTAGTAAACAAAGTTGACACCACTTGGTTTGGTTGGTTGTAGTGGTCTATGGATCTATTAATATCGCAAGAGAGGTAGGCCACAGTGTTACATGTGGTAGATCAATTCACAACTACTAACTAGGTGCAGGTAGATTCCATTAGATTAGGGTATCTAGCGTAGATGCCCCATAGGAGGGCATACATGATGATGGTGATAGTTCTATGTGAGTGGTGGCATTTAGAGACCACCACCTTTCATCTTCCAACATGGGAGATGACTATCACTCTAGAGGATTTGTATAGGATCTTTCATCTCCCAATCTAAGGCACAAAGGTCATTGTGGGGGTTACTACACATTAGTAGACAGTGATAGCACTGGTGGGGTCAAGTGTCATACCTATTTTGCATCATAGATAGTTAGCATTAGATAGACATTTGGATGCAATGTCTTTAGACATATGAGTATGTTTTTATGTGTGTGGATTAGTTTTGGGGTACATTTCCATTGACATAGGAGGGACTTGCATGACTTTAACATTGATCCCTATAATCATGAGGATATTGGATGGAGGGGTACTCATTGCATGGGGCACACTAATGCTTACTGATTTGTACAGGGACCTCCACCAGATTATATATCATAGTGGAGGGGAAAGGGAAGGAGCATAGGGTTTGCAACCCCAATATAGGTATGGGGATGGGAGCACATTGTTGTGTTGAGACTAGTGGGGAGGAGGGATAGATAGGAAGATCAACCTATGGTTTATAGCTAGGGGAACCATTGATGTATCATAATATAGATGATACTAACTATTGGAGGGAGATACTAGATGGAGTGAGGGATGGTATCACATGGAGGCCATACTTGGGGGTGGGATAATGGATAGAGGATTAGACACAACTACCATATGTCATGACCCTAACATATTTGATTGGGTGGTGGGAGTATATAGAAGAGAAATACAAGATAGATTGGGTAACACACTAGTTTGGTTATACATAGGGGGTGTCAGATGTAGATCATTGGTACTAGTGGATGACACAGGAGAGGTGCTTGAAGTTTGGTCCACCTCTCAAGAGATAAGTATGGATTTTAGGATGGAGGGATATCCAACTAGTACACTAGGATTGGCAGGGGGTAGGTTGATGTAGGGAGCACCCCAGGAGTATATGTATTGGTTTAGGAGGCCATGGGAAATAGGGAGGATAGGATTGTACCAGAGGTGAAGAGGGTGAGGGAAATAGTGGCCCAAGTAGCAAGGGGTAGAAGAGGGGGGAGGGTCAAGAGAGGGAAGGAAGCAGTCATACTTTTCTAGTTTAGGAGACCACCATTGGTAGTGTTAGAGAGGTGATCCTCGAGGAGGTTAGGTAGGGGAGATAAGGGATAGGAGGAGAGGGGGTAGGAGGCTAAGGTACATGAGGAGATGATGTAGTCAAGGATGGTGGATCTAGTTAAGGATAGTCCAAACCTTGCAGCCAACAATAAACACAGTAGAATACTCAACATAATAACAAAATAATTGTTTAACTCTAATTTTCATTAACATGCCCAGCTGTAAGGCCTTCCAGGTTAGGGCGAATTACAATCAAAATTTTTTTTGCAAGATCATAGGATCCAATACAACACTAGCTATTTTAGCTCTGAAAATAATCAACAACTAATGGAAACCCTAAGGTAGATCTAAACTTGAGCTCGCAAGCCCCCAAGAAATCTCCTTGTCTCCTAGTGTGAAAACCACTAGCTCTGCAACTACAACTATCAGATAATAATCTGATCTACAAGATCATGCAAGATCTTTTCCACCAAATCCAACTTTCAACACCTCAGATCTAATTCACTAAGTTCTTTAGTCATCCAAATTTTCCACCTCAAAGTCCCCCTTTAAACAACTACCCCAAAACATCCTATAAATACTAGTCAACAGCCACAAGTTTGCTAGATGAAATCATTAACTCCCCCCTAATAATTATTAAATTCAATACAAGTTGGATTCAAAATATCCTTACAAACATTTAATTCAACATGTCAACCTATAACAATAGCTACCAACAATAAATGCACCAAGTCGGCCCAACAAATCACACAAAACTCCAGTCGGTAAACCATAACTACTGAGCAACAGTGAAATAACCAAGCATGTTAGGCATCACTGAGCACCAGTATCAACCAAGCACTACAGGCATCATCGAGTAACACTTTCACCAAGCACCAAAGATTACTGAGTTCCTTCAGTGATCGAGTTTCCTTCAATGACCAAGACCATTGATCAAGGCTACAACCAAGTAACACCAGCCAAACAATACACCTCCCATGCAGATTTACCAAGTACCCTAGAATGCCCCTGCATTGGGAGGTTAGCGGAGGGGTGGATAAGGGACAAGAGGCTAGCAGAGGGGTGGATGAGATGGAAGTAGATGCAAGAGGAAATGGGGGAGGAGACAAGGTACGGGAGCCATAAGTCTCACCAATAGGATAGGTGTCATTAGGTGTCTCAGGTGTAGGATCATCTATAGGTGGGTAAGGGAGAGACCTCACGACTCAGTTGGCATCACTCTAAGTAGAAAATTTCATAATTAGCCATATGCTATGAGATACTAAGAGAGAGAGAGAGAGAGAGAGAGAGAGACTCTCATTAGCGATCTAGTATAGGCACTACGAGAGGGGATAGAGGTTATAGATGAGTAGGAATAGTTGAGGTGGGAGAAGGAAAACCTCCAAGGAGAGAGGGATAGGCTATAGGGGGAGTGGGACACGCTGATGCAAGATTCATTATTTGATATTTATACCTTGTAAATTAGTTCTATAATATATTTTCATGAAAAGATTTACTACTTTTGTATCCATATAAAAATTGAAATAAATTATCAAATTTCATTTGTTTTCTGCATTGTATACTTGACATTCTACATCCAAATTTTTTGCAATGTGTATGGACAACAACTTAAAACACTTATCTCTAATTCAAAGGTAAATTCTAAGTCTAGCAATTTAGGTAAACTAAATTGGTAACAGTCAAAGGAACAATATCATTATCAACAGGAACAATTATAAAAAAGGGGGTGATCATTTGGTCTTTTAGACAATTATCAATATATAGTTTCATCACCATGATACTATCAATACATCATGTTTAAAAGAATAGTGGTAGACAACATGAGATATATCCAAAAGGTTTTTAAGGACATAAGCAAGTAATGAACAATTTCATGAGTGCCATCAGAAGTAACAGATAGCACATCAAGGCGTGAGACTGAACAATCCATCTTGAATTCAAGATCAAATGAATTCAGTAACATAAACTAAAGGAAGTTTTACAAATCATATGAGATGAAATAATACAACATTGGTTATAGAATCAAATCAAAATAGTTGAAAGAAAATGATAGGATATTTACAGTTTGGGCATTATTAATGATGTCAGATTAATTTTTGTGTTACAAGATGCTATCAAATGCAATATGAAGATGATCATAATTTGATATTTAAGTGTCATGTTAGACTACACAAATAAAATCATATCAATGATGCTACACACTATCATCGCGAAGGAGAAATATGCAATTTTAAGAATACAATATTAATTCTCAAGCAAAAAGTGACAGCTATGTGAATAGTCATGTAAAAGACCAGTTATAGTCATCAAGATAGTCATGTCTTTACTGGATATCATTGTTTCAATGTATGCAATCTGTAATGCCCAAAAATTCAGGACAAAACCAAACCAAGATTTTTTTTAAAAAGGAGATTTAAGGCATCTACACGTATAAAATAGTTAATTAAACCAAAAGGATTTACTACACATGCCAGGTGGCATTAAATGTTTGATCACTTCAATGAGCCAGAACAAAATTTTAAAAGGGAATTATCGATATGCATTATCCCCTCCAATTTGCTAAATAATAATTATGTTAATTAACCCAATTATCAAATAATATTAAATATAAATTATTATACAATAATTAATAAAAATTATTAAATATTATACAATAATTAATATTAAATATGAATTATTAATTAATATTAAAACAATTAACAATTAATTTAATAAACATTATTAATTTTAATTAATAGAATTTCTATTATTTATTAATAGTGATTTGAATACAAACACAAAACAAATTTTAGTAAACAAAAAAAAAAGACAAAATACAATAAAGTAGCCACCTAAACTAAACACCCTAACTCCCCTACCCTAACCACCTACTAACCTACCCTCTACATCCTATCCTAGGCCTAAACACCCTATCTTCCCCCTTGTTTCACATGCCCAAAAAGGGAGGGGTCAACATCCCAAGCAAGGATAAGGGTGCGCCAATTAAGGGAAAGGAGAAAATCAGCAAAAGGGATGGCAAGTATGGAGGGCCCACCTAAGACAAGGCCAAGTTTCATAAAACAAAGAAATCTGCTCAACCAAAAGCTTGCGCTAGATTCTAAGGGAAGGAGGACAAAAGATGACATGGGGGTTTGGGTCCCACCCCATTCCTCTCACATTTGCCAAGGTGAACTCACATAGGGCTAGGAGAATGGTAAGAAAGTAAGTCAAAGGATAAAGCAACCCAGGACATTAGGCTAGTCAAGTGCATTTAATATAAAGTGCAGAACATAAATTATTTAATGTAAGGTGTGGTCTCCCATACTTTGTGCCATTTTTGGGGGAGTAATGAAGGTGTAAGAGTATATAATAAAATAAAAGAATGACTAGATTTTAGAATATTAATAAAATAATCTATGGCAAGGAAATGTATGGGAATTATTTTCCCATACATTTTCCAGAGACCTGTAGGTCTCCATTTGCCAATCTTTTTTTATTTTCTTGTTAAATTTTATTTTCTCTTCACTTCTACATAGTTTATTTTTTACTTGTTAGGTCTAGGAACACTAAAGGTGATAAAGTTGATTTATCAATTAATCTATTTGTAACTTTATAGTCTTCTATGGTAATATATTTAATGTTCTAAGTTGATCAATTTACACAACTAAATTGATTGTTTCTAAAACCAAATACAATCTAATGAATACATATTATGTTTAGTTTTCACATGTATCTACTATGAAAGAACTTCATTTAGATTGGCATTCTTTAGAACAATGTCTAATGAAATATGAATATAACTAGTTAAGAATTTACTTTCGTCTTATAATTTTTTTAATTCATGCATCTAATATAGGCAGCAAACTACACAATGGAATCATTACATTACTTCCCTAAATTTCTTTTTATTTGAATTGACCAAAACACATTATAATATAGCTTTCTCTAACTTAGGAGAAAAATAGAATTCCTCCTACCATTTCAGTATACACATTTCAACTTCTAATAGAAATAAGATTTGCATTTCAAGAGTAACATAACTTTCTCAAATACATTTGCACATTCAAATTTACATATAGAGGCCTCTTTGAGGACTTTTAAAGAATAATAAAATACAAGATTTAGGCTTCTTCTTTCAATGATAGGATTACAAAATTTCACATGCACACTCCTCAACTTTAGGAGCTATTTTTCAACATCTTGGACAACACTTTAACCTCCAAGCTTTGCACCTACATTGAACTTCCAAAAATCTGCAAGAAACAAGGCAAAAAAGGAAGGCCATGGGATGGTCACCTCCCATCCTAGGCCTCTCATGAGGCCACCCTTGAGCTTTGGGAAATCACATTAAATGGGATACATTCTCAAACACAAAACACTCACAAGAAAACATACAATTAACCCAAATTCCCTTAAGGGTGAAACTAAGAAATTCCAAGAACTCCTTTTGTGGGGTGTGGGTGGACAACCCATGGAGACAACCATTGCATGAAAACAAGGCCACACATGGACCCAAATAAACACAATATCAAAACAAGGCTCACATGGCCAATTTTTCCCTCCTTATACCCTCAATGCCTCATGGGCTAAAATGCAAGGTTACTTGGGAAAAACACTCAACCCAAGTTTCATCTTTCCCCACACATGGAGGAGAATCTACACATGGAGTTGCCTCCATTTCCCACACCCCCTCTTGGTTCCTCTTCCCTCCCATGGGTGAGTGAACCAAGAGCATACAACCCAAATCCAATGACAAAAGAAAACACAAAGATGCTTGCTCTCACCATGACCAACCATGGGGAGCTAAAACACAAAAAATAATCAAGAGCAAAGCTTCCTCCATGACCAACCATGGGGAGCCAAAGGAGAAACATAAACTCATACATTCTCTACAACAAGAGTGAGAGAAAAATTCCAACCTCAAGTCCAAATGAAAAATGAAGGTGAGTTGAGCCCTTTTCCCAATTACAAGCTTTCTTCCTCCTCTAACTTTTGGTGATCTCTAAGGATAGAGACTGGGTGAACAACCCCAATGTTCTCCAAAATTCTACTAAAAGGACCTCTAACCCAACTCCCAAAATCCTAGGGAAAGGCAAGCCCTCTCATTGGTTGACAAAACCCCAAACCTTAGACACCCCTCTCCTCATAAAGGTGGTCCTTGGAGGTGGGTGACCTAGGACTTCTCCAAACAAGGAAGATGGTCATGAAAGTACTTTTTGGGCCATATGACAAGAAGCAATTTTTTCTCAAGATTAAATATGCACTTTTGGAGGGGTCAAAAAGTCAATCTTGGGCTTCTCCCATGTTGAAAATACCCCTAACCTATAGGTACATGGAATGGGTTAGCTAAAAATGCATAAAACCACTCCCGAAGGCCACTTTTAACCCTCTAAAACTCATGATTAAGAGTATGCACGAAAATGGAAGATGGGCACTTCATTATGGGGTCCTATGACAATTGGGTGTGCTTAGGATTTCCCCCAAAAGGCTTCTAGAATGTGCTCTCACTCAACCACATGGCATACCTTGCTAACATTAAACACAAGTGTCAAGTGACACTCACAAAATCAACTTTACATACAAGGTATGTTTAAATTGTCGCAACACATAACACTTCCTAAACACACATATCCAAACCACTATTATGAATAAAATAATTTACAACGAGGCCTCAGGTCTCTTCATAGACGGGGCCTTGGCTTAATTGATTACACATACATTCAATGTGATTTTCCTGAATATAATTCCATGGTCCTTCCACCTGCAAAACCTTAATGCAACATCAGTAATTCAAGGAAGAAACCAATATAATTAAATATACAAAATACATCATCCCTACAATAATCCCAATCCAACTGCATATGATCATGTAGGGTACAATAATCAAATCAATACACTTTCAATTGCATAATTCAATTTCATAATTCAGTTGCATCTCTAATGCATACTAATCTCATAATTCAATTGAAATCATGATCATCAATAATCTAACATCATCATAAGGTAGTCATCAATTACTCATAACATCAATGCAGTGAAGATGTCTAACATGATATTCATTTGCAACATAGAATTCAATTGCATTCTTACAATCACTTTCTCATAATTCATAATTCAATGCATATGTCTAATCACTTTCATATAGTGCATAATTCAAATGCATATAATTTTATACACAAAAGTTATAATTTCTACTGCGTAATCAAAGTCACATAAAGTACAGTGCCCTCATATAGATCATAGTCCAAATGCAGACTTGCAAACATATAGAATACATTCATTATTTCAATTCAATTCAATCTACATAATTCGATTGCATAACTCCATAGTACTCCTAATCCCAAAGATTCTCAATTTTTCTTAGCATAATATTTAAGATAAATTGATGGTTCAACATCGGTAAGGGGTAACCATAACAGTCGGGTCCTATAAAATTCTTATCACAAGTATGATTAAATTTCCTAATCTAGGAAAACAAAATGTAGAATAATCCTATTAGTCTAGGATCTAACAAATCCTTGTTCAGGGTTCTAATAATATCACCAAAACATCACTATGGTATAACCATATAATACATCATCAAAACATTACTCATCCTCCTCGTAGGAGTTACTAGAATCATCACAGCAACTATTAATTTAATCCAAGATAAACTTATGACTTAACACATAACTAAATTGGCATTTACATGTCGACTTCTTGAATCTAATCCTTACTACAAAATTACTCAATGGAACCTTAATAGTCTAGCTAGATCTATGATCTACAGGGTAACATACTGCATCCAATATTCACTTACACAATTAATAACCCAGAGATATCACCTCTATCATTGGGACACTTAGTTGATAGGTACTGATATGAAGGTACAATATATAGGTCTATCCCGAGGTACAATTCCGTTAGGGATTTACCAATCATCCAGATACTACAAAACCCCTTAATCCTTCGACATCGAAGTGTCAAGGAAAAGGTGGAAATGGGGTGGGCCTTACACAATCAAGAGACATCATATTCAAGACCACACTAAAGATAAGAAATTTTATTTTTTTATGAGTCTCGATACTATAATCAATAATCATGGATCAAATTAATGGAGAAGCTTACTACAACAACAGTATGTGTCAGGAAACAAAAACATCAAGTATGAATATATCTAGTAAATGCCACTAAAGTAGAAGCATTTGTGACTATTTTAAAGACAAGGCCATCATTCAACATGCATATAATATAAAATTTATCATACTAACAAAGAAGAGAAAGATAGATCACAATGGATAGAATAGTGGTATGCAACTTTGATCAGAGATGAGAGAGTATAATATATAACTATTATAGAGCACTACAAAATGTGATCATCAAAATCACATAATAAATGCATGGAACATAGATATTAAATCATAAATTGGTCAAGGCATACACATATCATGTTACTATCAATGTTTTAGAATCAGCTAATTGTGTGTAAAGGAAAAAAATAGTTATGATTTATTTCCAAGGTGGTTAATAGCATAGAATACATGGTTGTATCCAAATGAGGGAACATAGATATGTTTATTTATTTCAAGGAAAATTGATACTTACGAGGAAAATGTTAATTTTTCTATCATAGGTATGGTGTTATTACCTTGCAATTTAGTGAGACCTACCTCTATGTAAAGAGATATATTGGTATTAAAAAATGATCAAAATACATCTATGAAATTTATAGAAGTGCACATATAAAAAATATTGAATCTGATATATTTTGTGAGGAGTGCAAACACATTGAAAACCCTTTAAACTCATCAGAGTCCGCATTTTTTCTTTATAAGAAATGAGCCACATAAACTGATCAAAATCATTTGTTGAATAGAAGAAATACAAAGGGTTTTCAAGGTTTAAACATGGTTTAACACAGAAATCAAACTTTGTAAAGTACAACTATATTAAGATCATGACAACTACATGAATAAATGTCAAAAAGAATAGATCAAAGATGATATAAAAACCAGTCAATTTGTTTGTTTCAAAATAAATGAATATGAAGAAATAGTAACACAATATCATATACATGAAGATCATAATCGGTTATAAATGAATGTAATAAAGGATGATACTTGTCAAAAAATAGAATCCAAGAATAAATTAAAATTAAAAATGATAGTTATTGTAAGTATCTAAGCTTGTACATGTTTCAACAAAGCAACTATTGATTTTCATAATTTTTGAACTCAAACATAGATATAACTATACAATAAGGAAGCCTCAAATAGTTGCAAGGGCATTTAAGAGAAAATTCTAGGGTTACCCACGGACGCGTCCCCGACCTAAATCCCCAAGTTTTGGGGATGGGGACATTTCCAGGACTTGGGGATGGCATGGGGACATCCCATCCCCATCCCCCTTTTTAGCCAAGATGGTCGAGACCTCCCAAAAACTTGGGGACTTCAAAAATTTTTTTTGGGGATGGCTGGAAGTCCCGAGGATGGTCAGGGATGACTGGAAGTCCCATGGATGGTTGGGGATGTCATAGAAATCCCTCGATCGTACCAGGGACATTCATCTATCCCCAACATCCTGGGCCCAAAAAAATTTAAAAAGGTTAAAAAAATTTAAAAACCTTTGCATGGGTGGGGTCATTTTGTGGGCCCCACCACCATACTTGCCCAAAAAACCCTAATTCATCCCTCTATATTGGCATTATGAGCATTTTGGGGTTTTTTATATGTTGTCCATTATTTTTAATAGGAAGTTTTTGTTTTTCATTTTGTAACTAAAAGAGGAGGTTTTCATATTTTCTCCATTCTCCAAGTGATTGTGCAAGGGTTTCAACTTCCTACATAGTGCAACAAGTAAGTGTGAAACTCTTTATGCTTCCATTTTTCATTTTTTCTACCAAACTAAAAGCTTGAAAGAGTCTGATTTTTTTTTTTTCATTGTCTCTGTTCATTAGATTCTTAAATCTCAAAACTAAGCACAACGAGCAGCAGTGGGGATAATAGTAGTGATGAAGAACATTTTGATTTGGGGGGTGAAAGTGCTAGTGTTGAAGCTAGTAGTCAACAACAACAAACTAATAAATTTAAATGCCCTTCAACAATCATGAGAAAACATGCAAAGGGCCCCTTCAACAAAAAAAAAATCTCTTCTCCAATATGTCACAGCTAGGGATGAAAAGAAAAAGAATGTAGGAGGGACTAGGGTAAGGGAATGCCATATTTGAAAAGGTGATTTTAGGGGCAGCTGTACAAGGGTAAAGTCACACCTTTTAGGTATTGTAGGCCATGGAGTTATAGCTTATCCTAATATGACTCATGAGGAAAAAATAGAATGTCAAAGATTGCACGTAGAGGCTGAAATGGGGGCACACAGTATGTCAATAACATCACCTTTATCTTCTCCAACTATACATTCACAATCATCTAAGTGTATGACATCCACCATTGGTACTACTAGAAGCCCTATTGACACAAGAGGGAAGAGGAGGATGATTAGTGGTGAGAAGGGATCAATTGATGGAAAGTATGTTTAATGCACAAGCAATTGAAATCACAGAGTCATCCATTGGTATATTCTTTTTTTTCTAATGGTATCCCATTGCATGTGGCTCGTTCCACTTATTTCAAACAAATGGTCAAAGATATACTAACTATGAATCCCTCATTCACACCCCTAGGTGATCATAAGCTATGAACTACCATCCTTGATAAAGAGTATTCCAAGATTAATGTGTTGTTTGAGGATATGAAATCTACTTGGGTGAGGACGGGCTGCTCTATTGTGATGGATGGCTGGACCAATGTTAGACACCGACCACTCATCAATATCATTGTCACATCACCTATTGGCTCTTATTTTCTGAAAGCCATAGATTGTTCAAGGAAGATTAAGGATGCAAGGTTTCAGTTCACCATTTTGAGGGATGTCATAGAGGAGGTTGGGTCAGAAAATGTAGTATAGGTGATCATAGATTCAGCACATGTGTGCAAATCAACTGGTTAGATGGTAGAGGGTGCTTATTGTAATACCCCAAAATTGGCACCTATTTAATTTCATCAATTTTGGTGCATTATCTCGATTTTACATCACCAAAGTCCTAGTTCCCTAGGCAATTTTCTCTCTCCTACCTGACTTAATTTGACTTGATGTCAATTGCAAAGACCATAAATTGCAATAATCAAATATTAATATTAATTCCTAAAGTCCTTGACTTTAATTAGCTAAATTATCTCTATGATAATTTAATTTAGTTCTAAAGTCCTAAGCACTTTGAATTAAATTAAAATCTATCCCTTTGGCTAATTACCATTAAAAAGGAATTAATAAATATTTAGTTAATTGAATGGACACCTCTTTATTTGAATTTAATAATTCAAATTACTTGAAAGGTCACTCCCCACATGTGGCAAATTTCATTCTTTTAATTAAATAATTCATACCTTTTTGTCTCAAAGGGGAATGAAGAGTCAGGAGTTTCAAATCAAGAAACTCTTCATTCCTCTCTGGGCTTCTCTATAAATAATGAACCTCTTTTTCTAATTCAAGGGAGAGCAATTTTTGAGAGCATCCTTACTATAGCATTTTTTAGTCTCATATCTCATTATTTTCAAAGCTCTTTTATTGCATTATCTAGTTTAATTTCTCATATTAGTGTAATTGCATTTCACATTTAGATTAAATTTGCTTACTTGTTCTTAGTCTAATATCATCTTTATTTTAAAATCAAATAAAAATCTGCATTTCATATTTCTTTCAAAGTTTTCTAGATTAATTGCATTCATTCTTAGCTTAGTTTCATTTTTCTCATATTTTCTTTCAAATCCTCCATTGTTGAATTGGTCTCCCAGCTGTTGGCTCTCATTCTGAGAGTATTCAAACACCTCATTCACATAGGAGGCAATAGGTCACCTCACCATGGAATTTGGATTGAGTTCTTCATACTCTCTCCCGAATTCTATCAAGTGAATAATGACCATGTTGTGTTGTGCCTGATTTAGAGGTCACATTCAGTCACATACACTTATAGGCACATCTTTTGGACCCCTTGTTATGTTCATGCATTGAACAATCCATTAAAGAACATAGGGAAGATTGATTGGGTGAAGCTAGAGAGATAAAAATGTTCATATGCAACCACCACACTTCACTTGCTCTATTTAGGTCCTTCTTGTAATACGACAAAAATGGGCTATAGGTTCATTAACCTCCTACATCTTCAAATCGAATGAAATCGATATAAAAGTCCTAACCAAAGGCACATCTGCATATTATCAAATCCTAATTGATTTTATCCTAGATTCTGCATTGGGGAATATTCCTAGCAATATTCCTATTTATCCTAATTATCTTTAATTTAATAATTATTTGGCAATAAATCTTATTTATCCTAAAGTTTGATTAATTGAATATTCTGAATATTTAATTAATCAGATTTAATACTGCCACTTAATCTGTTATCTTCTCTTTTGTACTTATGTACTCCAATCTTACTTCTTTTTTTGCAACTTTCTCTCGTACAACATGATACTTGATCTCAATATGTTTAGTCTTGGAATGTAAAATAAGATTTTTTGACATACTCACTGTATTCGTGTTATCACAATGTATAACAATAGGCTCATCAAACTTTATTTCAATATCTTTCAACATCTGCTTCATCCAAATAATCTAATTACAATTATTTGCTACTGCAACATATTCTGCTTCTACTGTGCTTTGTGAAGTACAATTCTACTTCTTACTTAGCCAAGAGACCAATTTGCCTCCAAGAAAAAAGGCTCCACCACTGGTGCTTTTCTTGTCATCAATGCTGCCTCCCCAATTTGCATCAGTATAGGCACATAAAGTAAAATCATTAGAATTCTCATACCATAATCCATAATCCATTGTTCCTTTCAGATATCTCAGTATCCTCTTTACTGCTGCATAATGTGATTTTCTAGGTTCTGCTTGAAATCTTGCTACAATCCCCACTGAATGTGCTATATCAGGTCTTGTATGTGTCAAGTACTACAATCCTCCAATCATAGATCTATACTTTTTTTGCTCAACTGTTGGTGTCTCATCTTTTCTAGATAACTTATGTCTGGTTACCATAGGTGTTCCAACAGGTTTAGAATCTTACAAATATACCTTCCTTGCTTTATGTTATCTGTAATCCCAAAAAATATTTCATTTCTCCAATCATGCTCATCTCAAATTCAGTCTTCATTTCATCTACAAATTTGTCACTAGCTTCATCTTCTCCTCCAAAGATAATATCATCAACAAATATAACTGTAACCAGCAAACCATTCTCAATTTCTTTTGTGTATAAGTTACTATCTGCTGTTCCTTTTATAAATCCCAATTTCAATAAATACTTATCCAATCTTGCATACCAGGTTCTAGGTGCTTGTTTTAATCCATATAAAGCTTTCTTTAACTTACATACCATATCTCCTTCTTGTTTCAAAGGAAAACCTTTAGTCTTCTCAATGTAGACTTCTTCTTCCAATTCACCATTTAAAAATGCTGACTTCACATCCATCTGATACACTCTGAATTTCTTGTAAGTTGCATATGCTAGAAACATTCTCATTGCTTCAAGTCTGGCCACAGGTACAAAAGTTTCTTCATAGTCAATTCCTTCTTGTTGTGATATCCTTTACATACCAATGTTTCTTTGTTTCTTATCACTTCTCCTTGTTCATTCATCTTGTTTCTGGATACCCACTTTGTTCCAATCACATTCTTGTCTTCAGGTCTAGGGACCAATTCCCATGTCTTGTTTTTTTCAATCTACTCTAGTTCTTCTTTCATAGCATTGATCCAATGTTCATCTTCACAAGCTTCATTAGTAGTCTTAGGTTCAATTTGAGAACTCAAAAATAAATGTACCTTATTCTCAGTCAAAACTCCTCTATCTAAACTTCCAATAACTTGTTCAACAGGGTGATGTCTTGAAGTGTACCTGTTAGGTGTCATGGTTATTGATCTTGTTTCAACTATAGATTCTTCTTTGTTTTAATCTTTGTCTTCTTCAGTATGACTTTCATTCAGCAAATCACTGTTAGTTTCAAAAAATAATTCTACATTTTCAATGTTAGGCTGAGGTTGTGCTTCTCCATCAGATTCATAATCAAGCATTCTTTCTTGAATTTTAAACTTCTCATCAACTTTTACATTTTCACTTTCAACAATAGTCTTAGTTCTTCTGTTATAACATCTATATGCTTTGCTTTTTAAAGAATATCCAAAAAATATTCCTTCATCACTTCTAGGAACAAACTTTCCTATATCATCATCTCTCTTTATATAACATTTACTTCCAAAAATTCTAAAATATTTAACTGAGGGTGTATGTCCAAATCATAATTCATAAGGTGTCTTGTTTGTATCTACTCTGATTTGTACTCTGTTCATAGTGTATACTGTTGTGTTCACTACTTCTCTCCAAAAATTTTTAGCCAAATCATTCTCAAACAACATAGCTCTTGCTGCTTCAGTTATTGACCTGTTCCTTTTTTCTGCAATACCATTTTGTTCTGGTGTTCTAGGGGCTGAAAGTTGTCTCTTAATACCATTCATTTCACAAAAGGTGTTAAACTTTCTAAATGTAAATTCACCACCTCTATCAGATCTTAGACACTTAATCTTCATTCCAGATTCATTCTCAATTTTTCTTTTCATGATCTTAAACTTATCAAATGCTTTAGATTTTTCTTTCAAAAATGCAATCCACATCATTCTTGTAAAATCATCAACAAGAATCATAAAATACCTTTCACCATAGAATCCTCTAGTCCTAGTAGGACCACTCAAGTCTGTATGAACAATCTCCAACTTCTCTGCTGATGTGAACTTCTTATTGGGAAATGAATTCCTTTTCTTCTTTGCCATCATACATTCTTTGCAAATCATGTTAGTAGGTTTCATAATTCTAGGTAAATCTCTTACCGCAAGTGTAGTGCTCACCTTGACAATATTATCAAAGTTTATATGACAAAACTTTTTATGCCATAACCAACTATCATTAATCTTAGTTATCAAACATGTCATCTCAGTAGGATTCAACTGAAATACATTACCTCTAGTTCTAGATCCTTTTCCAATCAGATTTCCATCTTTATCTTTTATCACACAAGTTTTCTCAGAAAACAAAACTTGATAACCCTTATTAGCCAACTATCCAACACTTAGTAAATTATGCCTTAGTCCATCAACAAAGTAAACATCATCAGTGTTAGTCTTTCCATCAAGAGTAATAGATCCTATACCCTTAATCAAACAAGGTGCATTGTTACCAACCCTTACAATTTCTCCATCATAATTATCTAACTTAACAAACTTTCTTTTATCTCCAGTCATATGATGTGAACAACCACTGTCTATAATCCAATTAGATTTCTTTTCAACTTGAGAAACTAATTCTTTTTCTTCCCTTTTATCTGATTCATAACTTTCATCTTTAATTGCTACAAATCCTATTTCCTCAAAGTTATCAGTATCACTGCCACTTAAATGTTTTTCAATTCCTGCTTCAAAATCTTCATCATTTTCATAATAACATTCTTTAGATCTCCTAGGTTTAAAGTTGCTTGTATAGTTCTTAACTCTTTTAGGAAATTTAGACGCAAAATGACCATATTCTTGACAAGTCAAACATTTAAAGATTTTCTTACCATATGGTTCTCTTTTTACAAGTAATGCAATACCTTCTTCAATCTTCTTATCTTCCTCAGATCTGCTACTACTAGCATAATCTCCATTCACACTAGTACTTCTTGTAGGTCTAATGCTAAGAGCACTGAATGTCGTTTCCATTCTAGGTAGCTCTCCTAATAATCTCAAGTTCATTTCTATTGTTTCTAATCTTCCAAGAAGAGTCTCTCTTGAAAAGTTCGATGTGTACAAGGTATCACTTGTTCAATCATCTACGTTGTCTGCTTGAATACTGGTGTCAAAGTTCTCAGAATTTTCCATATCACTTCATTTTTCTCTGTCTTATCAGCTCCACAAGACTTTATTCCTGTCACAATCTCAGACATCCTACCAATATAGCTTCTAATAGATTCATCTTTCATCATTCTAATATCTTCAAATGCACAAATCCAATTATGTAATCTAGCCTTCTTTGCATGTTCATCACCTTCAAAAGTAGAATGTAAAGCTTTCCAAATTGCATGAGATGTTTTCAAACATCTTACCTGACTATATTCATTCTCCGATAGTGCTGGAAAAAGTGCTTCTCTTGCAAGTATGTTACACATGAATAGATCTAGTTCATCTTTAGTTCCTCCCTCTAGATTGTCTTCCTCAATGATAGTCTTCTCATTCTTTGTAATCAACCAATAACTTGGTCCTAAACACAATAGATGTGTCTTCATCTTTTCTTTCCAGTTGTCAAAATTTACTCCATCAAACTTAGGGCTTTCTTTTCTAAAATTCTCCATGGATCTCCTTAAGTTGTTAAACTTTTCTTTCAAGGACCTGCCGCTCTGATACCAATTGTTAGAAAGTAAAGATCCCCAAGATAACTGAGAGGGGGGGGGTGAATCAGTTATCAAATAATTTATCCATTCAATAGCTTTAAACAATATAATCAATGTACTGATCAACCATAGAAAGATAACCATACACAATTGTACAATAACACAAGATATGTTAACTAGGGAACCTCTTGAAAAGAGTAAACCTCGGTGGGAATGATGCCCACAAAATGATGCACTAATATGAAAGTTCCTTGTTAGAGGATGGACCCTATTAGGAGTCTTATGAAATACATTCAATACATATAAATCCCTATTAGGAGATTTTAAATCCCTGTTAAAAGATTCTAACCTGGTTAAGAGTTTATGGAAGACAGAAGGACCCACTGCCCAAACAGCTTCAAGGCAAGATCTTTGAACCCACTGTCCAAAAGATTTTAGAATTATTCAACAAAATAATATAAAATATATTACCTCCTTCACACTGTGCCAAAACTGCACTCTCTGCTACACAAGATCACAACTTCAGATCTCTGTACTCAGAAGTCTTCCTTCATCACTGAATTAGCTCTTTTCTTCACTTCATGCATATATTCACATCACAATCTTCATAGTACACATTATAATAAGGAAAAAATTCCTTCTTATATACCAAACTCAAATAATTACAAATGAGTCAGTCCTCTATTACAAAATAATAAATTCTACACGCTACACATAGAATTCACATAAAACTGTCGGCTTCCAGTTACTGTAACTTTCTTCAAACATATCCTCAAAGTTTGTGCTATGAACCACATCATCATTAATGAGTCTCCAACATCCCTTTAACTGCACAAAATCAGATTCCATCCCAGCTAAGATATATCTTCCGATTTCTGAACATCGCTACACAAAAACACTGTCTAAACACTGCTTTCACCAAAATGCTCATAACTCTTACAAATGAATGAATTTCTTTTTGTGCTATTAACCATAGGTTAATAACACACCAAAGAAAATACCATCAAATATGCAAAAGCCAATCTACAATACAACATGTGTGCAAAGCAAAACTATACCTACTTTCCTGCTAATATCTAGAATATCACTGTGTTGACATCAATGACAATCCAAGTCATGAATGCAACAACAACTACTACAGAATGACTACCAAAACACTTTGCATTCATTCCTAACACCTTATTTTTCTTTCTCTTTATGTATTTCTTCGTCGGTGTAGCTGCTCTTCTTTTTGCTACTTTTACTGCTTCTTCTTTCTCAGTAGAATGTGTTGCAATTGCTAAACGTGTCCTCAATCCTTTAGGTTTTGGTAGCTGAATATCTTGTTCATTAGCTATGTGTAGCTGAATTTCTTCTTCATCATTGGTGGGAGAAACCGGTGTGTGATCCTTTTTTTTGTCTGACTCGGTCTCCTCACTGTCATAGGGCTTGTCAGCCAACTGTAACTGACCTTTAGTTGCCTTATCAACCAGTGACTCCTTAGGTGAGTCAGATGTAGTTCCATATTTTTTTGTGAGATCCTTTTTCATTTTCTTTTCCCTTCTAGACATTTTACCGATCTTAATGTCCGTTGTGATTCTAGACTTAGCTTCCTCATATACTCCAAACCTACTAGCAGTGATGTCTATCAGTAATGCCAGGAATGCATTGATAGATTTCAAAGTGAAATCATGATTCATTTCATAACCCATCGATGCTAGCCATTTTGTTCTCAATTCTACTGCCTTTATCATTGAGTGGTCTGTGCTTACCAGAAAGCATATGTCATCTTCAAATTTACTTACTAATTCCTTTGGAATTATGCTTCTTTGTTGCATTTTTGTTTGAAATTCCTTGAAATATGCATTGAAATCCTTGTTTAGATTGTCTCCTAGACTTCTCATAATTTCACCAATTTGGGCAGTTATCAGTTTGTTCGATTGCCAGTTTACTTTTCCAATACTCGGTACATATTTTTGTAAATAGAGAAATGTACAGACAAGCAGTGATCCGTACTTACATGTATTGGACTTCTTTTCTTTTATTGTCTTCATATTGTCATGCATTTGGTGTAGTAGTAGCTCGGCAAGATCAACCTGGTGATCTTTCTTCATAATTTTGTAGGCCATGTCCACGGCACTGCAGGTACACTATTTGGTCTGTTTGATTGGAATATCTTGTACCCGATGATATGAGCAGTGAATTTTACCATTGGATCTTTGATAGTAGAGATCTTCAGTGCCCTACCATCCCATTGAGCTCTAGTGTTCTTTTCTATGTCAGGAGGAGATGAGCTTCGAAAGGCTTTGGCTTTGTCAGTTGTAGGGTACCTAGTAACCCTATTGATAATCCTCTTGGTGATCTCAATAGGTTTATCTAACCAAAATTTTCCATCATGAAATCTTCTTAGCACGATTCTTATCTAGTCATTGTGAAATGATTGCGGGAAGTATGTGAAACACCATAACCCTGACTCTTTAATCTTCTTATATTCAGATTTGATCTTACCATCTGGTCCACAGATTTTTTGATAAGCTGCAATGGTCTCAAAATCACATACTTCACTGATCTTGCAGTGAATGCAGGTCCTAACGTCTTCTGTTAATAAAACCTTATTTGGGATACTAGAAAATGTGCCCATATCATCTGTTTGTGCTGCGACCTTGGGATGAGGTTTGAATTTCTCCTCAGCAAAGTGTTCCCTAACAATTAATTCCACTTCCTCCTCAATGTTCTATGATTTTCTTGTGGTCGAAGTCGATGCCATAAATTGTTTCTAGGGTTTTGGCAAACAATAGATAACTAGTGTTCAGTAAGCAGATGAACTTACTTGATATCATCAAAGAATTGTCATTAGTTCAATCTACAGTAGCTTTGAATCTATTTTGAAAATCTTTACCTCGAACTCTTCTCTATAAAAATCTCCTTTCTTCAAAATTGCAATGTAACAATGAACTTTGTTTCTATGTATATATAGGGTTTTTCGATATTCCCCCTCAAACTTTGATGCATTAAATATGTGACCTAACTTTCAGTATGAAATGGCTGTTAGCTCGATAATGTCTACAATATCTTTTTCTTAGTTAACATAAAATTTCTTCATCGATTTTCTTTGTTTTCAGTTAACCTTGTATAGTGATTACCGATGGGTAACTAGCTCATGTTTCATCTTTTACTGACTATATAACATTTGTAAACTTATAACACATAAACCATGGTGCATCTTTATTCATGTAGATTTGGTATTTGCACATCATATATAAGGAACTGTATGTAAAATGTGATTTATTTAAAATGTCAGTTCCATACATACCTTATCATCTTAAGTGGAGGTACCAATGTCACCCAATCCAGTGGATGAGGTTTCACCGACAGTGTTACTTGACTCAACATTCTCATTAGATGCCTTCTTCCACATTGTGTTCCTTAACTTTGTAATATCTACAATGTTATATCCACTCTCAAATATATGGTTTTCATCAGGTGCTCAAGCTCTGTAGTTCTTTCTTACATGACTGACCTTGTGACAGTGCATACATGCCATTCCTACATTTGTCCATTTTCTTGATTATCTAATCTGACTCTTTCTATAACAGTTTGCTGCAATATGTCCATACTGACTACATGCAGTACAATTAGTCCATGTATTATAATCCCAAACATATGAGTTACCTTGTCTCTTCGGTTGATATGGCTTTCATTGTAGTTTCTCTTTAGGTGTCCAGACTTGTTTCATTTTTGCCTTGTAGTCCCTTGCAATGTGTCCATGATTATTACAAGTATAGCATATTTTCTCCTTAGTAGTATTATTGGCAATGTCATTCTTCTTTGTTCTACATTCATAAGCTGGATGTCCAAACTTACCACAATAATAACAATATCCATTGAATTTAGGAATGACAGGAGGTTTACCTTGTGCTTTGCTTCTACACACATTACATGTATGTCCTATTTTTCCACAGTGGTAACATGTCATCCCTTTAGATTTTTGAGTTTTATTGTTGTTGACTTTTTCATCTTGTTGTGATGATTCTCCTTCACTGATGTAGCCTATACCAACTCTACTTCTGAATCTCCTCTGATTAGTCAGGAAATCATCAATCTTTTTAGAACTTTCCTCATCTATCTTCATCATTTCATTGTGTTGCTTTTGTGTCTTTATTTCATTTCTCAATTTTTCATTATCTTCTCTGAGTATTGCAACATCTTCAAGTCTTCTTGATAATTCTACATTTACTCAGTTCATTTCTTGATTAACTATCATAATCTAATTTGATACTTGGAAGTGATGATCAGTGAGTCTCTGTATTTCACTTTCTTTTTCTTGAAGTTGTTCGGTCATCAGTCTTATGTCTTTAATAGCCAGATTTTGATCTTGTTTAGCTTGTCTAGCATTGTTCATGATTTCCACCATTCTCACCATTTGAGATTCATGACCGATTTGAAGTGCTTTCACTTGCTTGGATAGATGTTGATTCTTTTCAGATAACTCAGAGATTATGCTTTCAGATCTGTCAGAGATGCTTCCAGACCTTGATCCAATATGATCAAATATTTCATCAATAGGTTGTTCATGATAACTTATTTCATTCAGCTAAAATGCAAGGTTCTTTCTTTCAACCAGTAATTTCTTCATTTCTTCCTTGGCTTGTTTATACTGTTCCACAAACATCTGCATTTGTATCTTCTGATTCTCAATAGTCTTGTCAAGCTTGTATCTCTCCATGACTTAGATCTTTTCCCTTTAGTGGTTAGACTATTCAACAAGAGAACTGAGCTCTGATACCAATTGTTGGAATTAGGAGAGATAGGTACTGAGAGGGGAGGGGTGAATCAGCACCTTCAAAACTTTACTTATAAAACCTTTCTAATCAATAACTTAATACTGTGATAAACGATCAAAATAACTTGAATCTAATTACATAAATCAATCATCTAGTTAACTTAAGAAAGTAAACAACATGAAATCAATATGAAAATCACATAACACAAGTATTTTGGTAACGCAGAAACCCTTGTTAGAAGGTAAAAATTGCGGTGGGGATGACACCCACAAATTCTTCACTACTGCAGATAGAAAAGGTTTTCCTATTAAGGCTACAAGTTTTGATCACTTCTAGTGATCTTACCCTATTAGGAGTAGCATATTAGATCAGCTAGATCTACCTAGTTATAGGATTTAACAACACTAAATGAAGTGTGTACTCAGTTAAGAGATTTACATAAGACTGTTAAGTCTACTTGGTTAAGAGATTTATCAAAACTCTATCACAATTGTCAAAAAGTAATAGGTAAATTATCTGCTAGTTGACAACTCAATTGTCTAAAATAGATCTATAAGTGCTTATCAAAATATCACCTTATCTGTGATGGTTCTCTGCTCTATTCTGCTTGGTAGCATTATCTGATTCTGCTCAATCTGATATCCTCTATACTTTGTTCTGCTTGGTAAACTGATTGTCTTGAAGATAGGCAATTTCTTCAAGTGCTCTGTGATTCATATATATCAGTTCAACAACCTCATAAAAATGGTGCAAACATACCAAATATATAGTGTTCTATTTTTTCACCTTAGCAAAAATAGGTTACAAAAACAATCATAACCCTAAGATCTACGGTGCAAAAATAACCTAGATCAACTAATACAAATAAGATAATCATTGCATTTAATGAATATCTTTTACAATAAATGCTCCTCGATCTTGGTAAACCATTTTATGATCTGTTATAATTGTTTGCATAGAATAATGTGCCATTTCTAATTACTATGCCATTTTCTATGATCATTGGTAAACATTATATAATCTACTTGGTGTTTACTAACTGTCAATGTCAGTGTCGCTGTCGCTGGTGCTCAGTTAACTGTGTGATGTTCGGTGTAAAAAGCTTTACTGACTGCTCTGTCTTACTTCTAGTTACCGATTGTCTCAATATAAGTAACTGACTAACCTATTTAATATCCTTTGATACTAATGACAACCTTAAATGCTCAATAGAGATTAACAGTACTAAGTGGATTTTTAGGAATAAGTTGAATGAAAATGGAGAGGTCACTAGGAATAAGGTAGGACTTGTTTGCAAGGGATATGCACAAGAAGAAGGTATTGATTATGATGAAACCTTTGCACTTGTTTCTAGACTGAAAGAAGTCTACATATTACTTGCATATGCTACACATAAGGGATTTAACATATATCAAATGGATGTGAAATCAACTTTTCTAAATGGAATTCTTGAGGAGGTCTACATAGAACAACTGGAAGGGTTTGTTGATCAGAATAAAAAAGAAATGGTATGTAGACTGCACAAAGCTTTATATGGATTGAAGCAAGTACTAAGGGCATGGTATGAAAGACTACATGCTTATCTTATTAGTATTGGTTTTGTAAGAACTAGTGAAAATAGTAATTTGTACATGAAAGGAGGATCTGGTGATAACATTTTGATTGCTGAGATATTTCTTGATGATATAATCTTTGAAGGACAAGATCTAATTTGCATATCTTTTGCTGATGACATGAGAAAGGAATTTGAGATGTCTATGTTTGGAGAGATTAAATTCTTTCTAGGTTTGTAGGTTATACAATAGAAAGATGGGATTTTTATCTCACAATCAAAATACATTAAAGAAGTATTAAAAACTTTTGGCATTGAAGATGCTAAACCAGTGGGAACACTGATGGTATCTAGTTGTAAATTGACAAAGGATGATGAATCTGGATAAGTAAATTAGACTCTATACTAATTTATGATTGTTAAACTGATGTATGTTGTACATAATAGGCCTGATATTGAACATGCACTAGGGATTGTGGCTAGATTTTCTACCAATCCTAAAGATTCACATATGGTTGCATTGAAAATAATTTTGAGATACTTGAAGAAAATAGAAGACTATGGATTATGGTACACTTTTGAAGGAAAATTTAAACTTAGAGTTTACACTGATACAGATTGGGCTAGAAACATAGATGACTGAAAGAGTACAACCGGTGCAACATTCTTTTTAGGGTAAGGCCTGTGACTTGGATAAGTAAGAAACAAGCATGCATTTCTCAATCTAGTGCTGAAGCAGAGTATGTTGTTGTTGTTGCAAATTTTTCAAATATTTCTTGGATTAGACAATTGTTGGAAGGGATGAATGAGGTAATCAATGACTCAGTGATTATATATTGTGACAACACTAGTGCTATAAATATTTCTAAGAATCCTATGATGCATTCAAAGACAAAGCATATATCTATTAAGTATCACTACTTGAGTAAACAAGTTCAAGAGAAGCACGTGAAACTAGAATTTGTAACATCTCAGGAACAACTTGCTGATATATTTACTAAAACTTTACCGAATGACACATTTGAATATTTGAGGACTAGACTTGGGGTCTATCCCCTATCTACCAGTCATTGAGGTGATCTAGAGGTTGCATCAACCTATACTTATCAAAATATTATTCATGTTGATGCACATAGCTCACACTTTGTATTTTTTCTAAGGTTGTGAAAGATTGTAGAAGCTCAAACAAAAATTTGTTTATCTGTACACTGAAGGTACAAGATATGAACCGAACAATAGAGAATTACTTGGTTGTTGAAGAGCTATTTGTATATTTTCTTTGACATTGTTGTCAAAGGGAGAGAAAATCAGGGAGAGGAAATGCATATGAAAAATTAGTTAGTGAGAACATAGAGAAAGATAGAGACTTGAATATTTGTTACTGAGAACAAGAATATGAGAATTGAAAAGATCAAATCCATAGGGAGAGTCTGCACTTGTAATGCTATTATGTTTTGCAATGATTAAACGTATTAAATATCAAGCTAGGGAGAGCTTATCGAGCTACAACATTTACTTACATAGTTCTAGAATACATGTTTGGTATGTGTATGGCATATTTTCATATTACTTGTGTTTCCATCAATGCCAAAGGGAGAGATTGATGAACTACAACTGAATGAATATCTGAATGAACTGAAGAAATAGTGATTAGAGATCACCAAGCTACTAAAATGATATGTAAGATGATTAAATTAGTCAATATGTTGTCATTGAGTCAACTAGTTTTGACAGTACTTATCATGTTAGTTACAAACATCTAAACATCTATTGAAGGAAGAAAAGATGAAGAACATAGATATCTACATGAGGAAAAGATGGATATGACAGATAAGGATAAGGTAAACATTGGGTAACTTATTGATGAGTCTATGGCTTTATATTGTTGACTTGAGCATGTTACATTAATCTATTATGAAGAAGAGATTTGAAATTGAACATGTCAATGTGGTCTTTAATTGAATATTTTTGTATACACTGAGCCAGTGCAGTGTATACCGAGTGACAGTATTAATCAAGCTAGTTATCTAGTTATCACCAACGCATTTCTATATTGACCGAGTATGGATGAAAACATTAAATGCTAAGAACAGTCGACTGAATTTAATGAGCTAGAAATTATTATGATTTTGAGGTTAAGGATGAAGTTAGTTATGAGATCGATGGCTAACAAAATTCAAAGAATATCTAAAGGATAAGATTGAAATGTGTTAATGACACATCTGTCGAGGAAGGTTTAAGCGACAAAATGGATGAAGGAGATTAAGAGGCAAAAACTAATGGCTAATATGAGAATGATTTACTTATCTATATAAGAGATATGAATTTCATTATTGAAATATGCCAGAAAGAAGACTGTAGAGATTTCATGTGAAGACTATTTTCATGCATGCCTGATCAAACTAGTTATTGAAAGAACTAAGCTGCAGACATTACCAAGTGTTAGAGAACTATTTACCGAGTGAAAGTAAGTTGAGAAATATTGAGGAAGTGAAATTGATTAATGATCAGAGGATTTGTATGGGCTTAGCATAGATCTAAATATTTTCAATTGAGTTGTATTTGAATCAGATTAGTATTGTATCAGTTTAACCATTGATTCAGAAAATCTCTTAACCAAGTGGACTTAACAGTCTTATGTTCTACCCTATGACATTCATTGAATGTAAAGTGTTATCTTGTTGACCCCATAGTGAATGCTGGTCAAAAGTTAGATGTTAGTGATAAATCCTCTAACCAGGTCACACCTAACAGTGTGTATTGTAACCTTTAACAAGGTTGGCTTTTCACCGAGCTCACTTTAGAAGAGTGAATTATTTTGGGTTATCGGTCCCAGGTGGTTTTTCCCTTAGAAGGGTTTCCACATTAAATCAGTGTGTTATGTGTTATGTGTTATTTGTTATGATTGTTTTGCTATCATAATTTACATACTACATAGTTGATTTAGTCGGTAATCATAGTTGGATAATTACTGGTAATCGGTGAACTGGAATGACAGATTGATATTTTATGTTACTGAGCTACATAATTTGTTGGAATTATTTTATAAGATACATCTTTGTATTTGGGACTGTAGGATATCTGATCTAACTGATTCAACCCCCCCCCCCTCTCAGTTATTCTTTAACAGTTGAACCCTACCAAAATTGAACCCTAAACATAAACCTTATAAAACCTAACTCTAAACATATACCACATTGAATACATACCTTTAAGAAAATTGAACCCTAACAGTAAACTAAATTGAACCCTAACCCTAAACCTAATTATATCTTAAACCAAATTAAACCCTTAATCTAAACTAAATTAAACCCAAATCCTAAACCAACTTGAACCCTAACTATAACACTAAACTAAATTTAACTATAACCCTAAACCTAATTAAACATCAAACCAAAAAAGACCCTAATCCTAAGCCAAATTATACCTTGAAACTAAAACTAAACCAAATTGAGCCCTAACCTTAAAAATTTAAACCATAATCCTAACAATTAAATAAATTAAATTGTAACCCTAAAGCCTAATTGAATATTAAACAAAATCAAACCCTATTCCTAACACTAAACCAAATTCATCCTAATAATGAATATAAAAAAGACATAACCCTAACACTAAGCCAAGTCAAAACCTAATCCTAAACCTAATTTAACACTATAATAAATAAAACCCAAACCTTATACCAATTTGAATAAAAATCCTAAGTCAAATAAAACCTAAATAATGATGCTTAACCAAATTGAATTCTAACCCTAAACCTAATTTAATGCTAGACCAATTTCAATCCTAACCCTAAACCCGACTAAAAACTAAGAAAAATCAAATTGTAACCCAAAACTAAATGGAATCATAACCAAATGAAATAGTAATTGTAACACTAAACCATAATGAACCATAACCCTAGCCCTAATTTTACACTAAACAAGACTGAATCCTAACCCTTATTAAATAAAGTTTCAAATTTGAATCTTAATCCTAACTCTAATTCTATATCTAATAGGGTGGTCCCAAAATACTGTTGTAGACACCGAAAAATCCTTCAGAAAATAAATTATTTTTGTTTTCTGAAAATCTTTGATGACATCATCATTTATTAATTAATTAATTATTTAATTAATTAATTTATTTTTATGGCATTAAATCCCTCTCTCTTAATTAAAAATCTTTAATTAAGGAATCTAGCCTAAAAATGTCATTTGGACATTATCCCTAATTTATTAATTATTTAATTAATAAATTGACCAAAAAACTTCAAAAATAAATTAATTTATTTTTAATTTATTTTTTATCCCAAACTTGGCCAATTTTCTTAAGACCACTAACCTCTTCCAAAATCTTCTAATCCCTTCTTAATTTCGATTAAAAGGCTAATCCCATCTTTTCTAACCCTAATCCCAAGGTTAAATATTTAATTAAGGTTAAATATTTAATTTTCATATTTATTGAAAATATTTTAATAAATATTCCTAAACTTAAGCTTTTGGAATGAATAACTTTTATTCCATGAAACTAAGGAGAAATCTAGACTCTTCTAGAATCTTCTCAAATCCACCCTCTTCACCCATCCTAATCCTATTTTTGTCCTAATCTAATCCTAATCCTACCCTTAAACCTTTGTGCAATCCTAACCAAGCTTAAGACTTTCCTAAACCAAAGCAAAGTCTTTCCTTCCAAATATCTCAACCACAAAGCATTTATTGCTTCCCCAAAGTCTTCAAAGCCTCTTAAAGCCCATTCATTGCTCTTACAAGCATTTATTTGGAGAGTTATGAGCTTGGAGCCCCCTTTGTTGACTCCTTTTTGCCCTTCCCTTCATCCACTCACCTTGTGACATGTGTCACCTCCTGATTGGCTGAGAACTAGCACAATCCATGTGCTTCCCTTTGAGTGAATCTTGGCCTCTCTTAAAGATTTCAATCCTAGCCATTCATTCCTCCTACCCCAAGCCTTTAGAAATCCTATAAATACCCTCACTTCCTAAGGCAAATCATCTTTCAACTCTCAAACTCAATAGCAAAGTTATAATGCCATTTTCATTTTAGCATAAGCATTAACTCATCATTTTAGATCATTTTCAAGCTTAAATCACATCTAAATTAGCTTAGTTGGATTAACATAGATTCATTTCTTGTTTAATCAATCTTAGTTCATCTTTTAGCTTTGCATATTTGTGTGTTCTTGAGGCCTTTGAGGCAAAATAGGTTCCTCATACCTATTTTGTGTCATTTTGGGTCTTCTTGATCCTCAAATCATCCTATTTGCATGCTCCAAGTGCTTGAGTTTGCACACCCACATCCATTTATATCCAAGCATATCAAACGGTGCATGGGCGCATCCGTTTTAGGCTTAAATTGAGGTGGCTTTGATTTTAGTTTGTTTACCATTAAATTTGATTTGATAATATGCTATGACATTTGTTTGTCTTTGGCCTTCAAAACAGGTTTAGGTGCACGCTCAAATCCTAGTCTACATTCTGGCACGCCCGGTGGGACAACTAACCACAATCATTTTGATGAAATTATACTTTATATGCTTGTATTTTGCAGGAAACAAAAGAAATGTCGCCTTCATGAAAAGAAATGACGCCTACAGCAATTAAATGTCACCTTCAAGCAAAGAAATGTCACCTTCATCAAAAGAAATGTCACCTACAAACAATCCAGTCATGCCTTCATGCAATTAAATCATGCCTTTGAGGAAAGAAATGACACCTATGAGCTCTGTTTTCACGCCTGCATAACTGAGATTTTCCTGTGATTGACAATTTCTGTTCCACCTAGAATTCTTCTTCTGTCGCCTGCATGTAAAGAAATCACGCCTATAACAAAAGAAATCACGCCTCTAATTTTTTATCTGTCACCTTTTGAGGTACAGAATGTCACCTGTAGGAATTAAATGTCACTTCTGCACTTTCCAGCATCGCCTATAAGCTGGACAGTGTCGCTTTTTGTTTTTGCTTGGGACTGGTTTTTCACTTCTTTTATTACAGCAAAGGTCAAAACAAAATCTTGAATGACATTAAAGAAATGAACTTAGGTCCTAAGTGTCATTGTCATTTTGAAAAGCTAACTCAATCTCGAATGCACTAAAGGAACGAACAACTCTATTCCCTATCTCGTTTCAGATTTCAAAGCAAGCAAACAAATTCAATCTTGAGTGATCTAAGGGATAAAACAAAGCTTTTTTCAAAGTTCTTAAATCAACTCGCTAATCAAATCTTGAATGTACAAAAGGAAAGAACTTGCAACCGTTCAAAGCATTTACATTTTGAGGAAAAGAACAAATCAAAATCTAATCACGAGTGTCTTCATTTCAAAGTTCAAAAATCACTTAATCAAATTTGGGAAAATGAACAAAATCTGCTTGATGTGCATGTAGGAGTTTTCTAATTCTTGCATAAACCTTGTTAGAGTAAGCAACGTGGAACACTTGAACTTGGACAAGTTCACCTGTTCTACTTTTAGTGAGGCCTGTCCAAGGAGAAGCGCTTCCTCCTCAGAGAATGACCTCAAACCGGTATCCCCCCCGGCCGGTATATAAATAAGTGAATACCAAAAGAATCACTTACATCTCTTAATCACCGGGCGTTCGTGCCAAACACGTGTCTGGGGATGGTAAACATTCCTCTCCCCCAGCATAATTGGCAAGGCTCTTAAGTGAGTCACGGATGATCAGCAAAACTGGGTATGGAGACTCCACGGAACTATTAAAAACTTGATAAAATAGAGGCTACCCTATCTACATCCGAAAGTATCAAAATCCTTGTGCAAGGACCGATTCCAAGGGGTTTACCGGGTCGCCTCAAGATTACTCACCATTTGTATTCCCTTCTGGGGGATACCAAGCTATGGGCAAGCGATTTTGATACTCACCTTCCTTAGGTAGATCTGTTTGAAGTGCTTGACAGTCAAAGACTCCGTGAAAACACTTGTTGAAACATACACTTTCAAAGCTTTGTCAGCGTCAGTTGCCTTTGTTTGTATCCCGCAGGGTTGCTTTGTCCCTTGCGGAGATTGCTTTGACTTTAACTTTTTCCATTGGAAACCTTTGTCTCAAAATCAGAAGCCTCTTTTCCAAGTGATGCCCAGCAAGAACAAACATCCTAAAGTGAAGTTGCCCAAATCCCAAACCTATCAAGAGCGAAAAGTTATCAAGAAGAACACCAAGACCTATCAATCCATTATCCAAGCAACCCAAGCAGAGGAGAAGTCCCAAACCAAACTTGAGAACATTGCCCATAACGCCCGCATCAAACAGTTCACCTTCCGTTTCCGAGTTAACCATCACTTTGTCAACCTTGAGCTAGAAGATTAGCCATTTCCTTGTTCATGTCTTTTTCCATCTTCAGATCTTGAAATCTTGTCTCAAACAGCCTTGCATCTTAGTTTCATCCTAGTTTCACCCTCTGCATCAGCATCAAAACCTTAGTTGCATTTTCAAAACATCATAAAGTGCATTTATCTTCCTACCAGCATTCTAGAATCAATCCTTGTCATCTGCGTTATCCTTTTAGATAGAGCATTGTCCCTTCACCCTTCAAAACCTTTTCCACTAGCATTCCCCCCATCAGCTTTCCATATCTTTCCAGCAGATCCATCATCTTTTGTTCCAAATCTAGAGATCCACCAACACTTAGTGTTCTACCTTTTTGAGTTGTTCCTATCCCATATCCAAGATCAGAGACCATCATCTTCTTTTTTGGCACAATGTGTTGTCATAAAAAAATCAAACCTTTTCCTTGCATAGCCATCATCTCGAGCAAGAGATTGGAGTGCATTGATAAGAAACTAGTTGACCAAAGATCATCAGTCTATCTTAGGTTGACCCCATCATATCTCTGATCCTCCATTTGGGAAAAATAGCAGCTCATTTGTTGACCACTCAGTAATCTTTCACCAACTCTCCACCAGCAACCTATCTTTCCTCCACCATCTTGATTCATATCCATTCCATCCAGCTTCCATCATCGCCATCTTTATCCCTATCTTTGCATTTGCATCTTAGAAGTCATCATCTTTAGAAGTTCATCAACTTTGCATCCATCAACATCTTTTAGCCAAACATCCTGCATCCATTTAGCACTTGCATCTCCATGCCTGTTGAGACCAGATCTCGGAAAAGAAGAAGCATGAATCCTTATCCACCAACAACCTCATCCGATCCCAAACTTTTCACCAACGCCATGATGACCTACAATCCCTAGATCCAAGCCAGTAACCCATGTGAAGATCCAAACATCCCTTCATCCCCCTTGGCAAACCAAGCATTTGTAAATCCTCCAGAAAGCCCACCACCAACCAATGCCCTTGTACCACAACATCAGCAAAGCATGTTTGCTCACTACCTACCAGAAAGTACCTCCATCCCACCATCTCTCTATCCGCGCATCCCCATCAAAACAATCCAAGTTCCAGCACAAGCATACTCTCCGTTCCCCGATCCTATCATGCAAACACCCCAAGAGCTTTCCACCATTCCCCTTTTCTTGCAAGGAAGCCTCGCCAGTCTCGCAACACAAGCTACAGCACCATCCACTCCATCTCATACCCTTTTTGCTTCATCATCTGCTATGGCTGCCCAAACTCAAAACCAACACTTAAACCAAAGTCAGCTTCCACCTCTCATGCAAGCTTTTACACCAAAAGCTTTGCCACCATCCGCAAGTCAAGCAACGCCTTTCACCATCAAAGGAGCACCGTCACCCTTCACCCCCCAAGCACCCGTACCTTCTTCTTTGGGGTTAGCACAATCGCTCCCCATTCCAACCTCATCTTTCTCTTGGGTGTTTCCTTCATTTTCCTCCTCACAAGCATCTGCTCAACCACAACCTCAACAAGCTCCTTTCTCTCAACCATCATTCATGTCCCAAGCTCTCGTTGCTCCTACCATTCCATCATCCGCTGCAGTGCACCCTAACACAAGCTCTCAATGGGGCCTTACACAAGAAAAAATGAACGCATGAGGGATCCCATCTCAATCCCCTACATCTATGGTTGCAAGTCAACAAACCGCCTTCGCCCAAGCAGCACAGCAACAACTACCCCAACCACCGCCGGCTTCAAGCTATTCATCCCAAAACCCAAATACCTTCCAGCAAGTTCCACCACCTCAACAGCCAACTTTCCCCAGCTATCTTACCCCATCACCCTTTGCTTCTAGCTTTCCCACAGCTGTTCCACCTCTAAGTAATGCAGGCATGCACCCAGCTTATATCAGCCAAACCCAAAGCCAACCTCAGCAACTACCACCATCATACCCACAAGCAGCATCGTTCCAACAGCCTCCCCCACAGCAACCACATGTCCCCTTTCAGCAAACACCCATCATTCCTCCACAACAGCAAGTCCCTTGCTATCAGCCTCAGCAACAAATCCCTATCATCCCCCAGCAACAACAAGTTCCCACCCATCAGTTACAACAGCAAGTTCCAAATGTCCAATATCAGCAAGCAGTCCCACAACAACCGCTAGTTCAACAACAGCAAGCAGCCCAACAAAATCAAGAGGTTCCATATCATTTACCACAATATCCCCCCATGCCACACCAGCAATATCCCCAACAACCATTGCCCCAAAATCAGTTCCAACCTATTTATCCACAGCAAGCGCCATATCCAGTTCCACAGCTTCCATCACAAGCAGAAGTCCCAGTTCCCTCACCACTCAATGCTGAGTGGGAAGCAATGAAAAATGCTCTAAAGGAGCTCCAAAGTGGAACAGAGAATAAAACATACAAGTTCGAAGAGGTGTGCTCATATCCCTTCGATCGGTCCATAGAAACTATCCCTTTCCCCAAGCATTTTGAGATGCCCAAGTTTGACAAGTATCGGGGGAAAGGAGATCCAGTAAACCATATCAAAGAGTTCTACATGGCGTGCCAAGAAGTGGCTTACTGTGATAACTATCTCCTGCGCCTGTTTCCCAAAAGCTTGGGAGGAACTGCTGTTGAGTGGTTTTACAAAATACCACATGGGACAATAAAAACCTTTGCTGAACTCTCTGAGAGGTTCATCACACACTATGCCCATAATGTGGAGAATGAGTTGTCCTTGCTAGACCTATGCAACTCAAAGCAGAAAGACGGAGAAAGCCTTGCAGAATACTTGCAAAGATGGCAGAATCTTACAACTAGGTTATCATATCAGCCGCCAGAGAAGCATCTAACAAAGATCTTCATTGATAACCTGCATCCAAAGTTATCCCATCACATACGAATGAACTGTCTCCAGACATATCAAGACATCAAGAGCAAAGGCATAGGCATCGAGAAAGCTCTCCTAGACGAAGGCACTATTCATCACTTCAAGGATGATTCCAAGAACAAACCCAACAATGATAAATCCTATTATTGGAATCGTAACAAGAATGTTGTTACAGATGGAGCCACCGACACTAAAAATGTACAATTCATTGTGGCTAGTCCTACACTAGCTCAAACATACCAACTGCCACAAGCGCCCATCTATCAGCAACCACCAGCTCCCACATATCAAGCACCTATTTATCAGCAGCCTCCTCAAGCTCATCAGCCACCTCTGCAACAGTATCAGCAGCAATACCAACAGCAACAGCCAGCATGTCAAGGCAATCCTGTTAACATAGTTAACGTTGCCCCAAGGTAGAAGAAACCCAACAATCAGAAAAATCCAAAGAGGACTTTCACACCTTTGGGTGAGCCTCTGGATCAGATCTTTTATCAGCTAGCCAAGGCAAATATGATCACATATCCGCCCATCCCACAGAAGGATGACAACACACCAAAGTCTGATTGGTATAAAGAAAATGAATACTGTGATTACCATCATGTGAAGGGCCACACAACATTGAAGTGCATGTAGCTTAAGAACTACATCCAGGATCTCATTGATCGCAAGGAGATCCAGGTCGATGCACCAGCTCAAGCTTCACCCAATGCCGGTTTGCAAATATATCAAAATATGTTCCCTCAACATGATACCGGGAAGAATCAAGCCAACGCCAATCAACCCCAAAATCATGGCAAAGACAAGCAAGAAGATCACATAGCGGCCTACATCAACTATGACAAGTATGTCGGATGCATAACTCAAGTTGAGCCCATCCAAGATGAGCCCACCATCAATACCATCCACGTCAGAGGGCCGGATCGACAATGTGCTGCAACTACCTGCAGTGGTAGGATAACTGTTGCCGGTGCTCCTCCGAGATCAGCTGCTCCTCCAAGGCCAACATCTACTACATCCACAGCATAGTCTAACACCAGGCCAGCATCAAATGCACGTGCAACACAACATAATGCACCAAGAGCACAATACAATATCATAGAGCATCTTGGGAACATGCCAGCCCAAATATCTATCTTGGATTTGCTCCGCACATCACCCATCCATCAGGAGATCCTGGACAAAGCTCTAAAAGAAGGCCATGTCCCCACAGACATTAACACAACTCAGTTTGAAATTCTTGTGGGACACCTATCAGTAGCATGTGCCTTATCCTTCAAAGAATCTGATATTGTCACTCCTAACCATACTCTTCCTCTTCGCATTGCCGTCATGGTCAGAGACTTTTCCATCAAACGAGTTCTAGTGGATAATGGCTCAGCCCTCAACTTGTGCACATTAAAATTCATCAAGAAGATTGGGTTCACAGAGGCTGACATACAACACGAGCAAATCACTATCAAAGCATATGATAACTTGGAGCATACCTCTGAAGGTACTATAACTTTGCCTATCCAGCTAGGCCCAGCAACGCAAGATACTCTCTGCCACGTTGTTGATCTTGACCTACCGTTCAATATCCTCCTCAGTCGTCCATGGATCCATTCCATTAAGGCCGTACCATCTACTTACCATCAGTGCATCAAGTTTCCACATCAAGGCATTAAGGTTACCATCCACACTGACCCTAACCCCTTCGCATACTGCCTTGCGATGGAAGCATCTTTCCCTCATTCTACTCATTGTCCTGGAACTGATATTGGTACTTCTATTGCTAGCTCATCCGGATCCCATCGTGATCCAGAGACCATCCTCTCTTCCACCTTATCATCTGTCAAGATCAACAACCAGGGTTGTGGCGAATACAGCCTCAGTGATGCATTTGCTGTAGGGGCTCTTCCACGTGATCCACATACTCAAGGGTGCCCAAGTTGTCAAAACAAGCCTGTTGAAGAACATTATAAGCTCAAGCAAATCGGAAACATGACTTTTGAGTCTCATGGCAACATCAATAGCAATGAAATGGATCCAGATATTAACAAATGGTTATACAAAGATCCCCCATCACGTGACACACAACTTCTTGAATACTTCAAAGAGAAATATCCAATCCCCTAAAAAAATGTCACAGAACACTATAACTATCAAGGTGGTGGTCTAGGACCACAAGAGGACGGAAATTTGTTTCCTATCATACCATCCCAAAATCCAGAACAGCAAGGACTTGGCTTTAATACCCCTTTCCTGCTTGAACAAGAGCCCAATACCACAACTGTGGACACTAACATGACCAACGTGAACTTTTCGAATAGCCAGGATGACCTCATGGAAATCGAAGACATCCCCAAAGAGAAAGACATCCGATCCTATGATGATATCTTTGCTGACGACACCCTCCTGGGGACTTCTATTCTCCAACAACTCTCCATTAACCTCATAGATCTTCCCCTCACAAACCCCGACCTCATAGATTGGGACCAACCAAGCATCGCACACATCGATGAGTTCCAAAGCACACAAGCACTCCTAGAATTCATGGGGGCATCAGATCCAGCAAGCAATTAGGATCCAACATCAACCTCTGTCTATCAGCTTCACCCAAAAGGATATTTTGGGGAAGAGGCAAGCTTTAGTCGCAAAAATGAAATAGCAAGAGAACATCATGAGTCTTTATGTGAAAACCCCCTTGGGGCACATTCTAATTCCAAAATAGTAAAAATAAAGGGCGTATCTTCTAGTGAAAACCTGGCAATTCAGGCGCTAGAAGATGAAGCCTTGCCTCTTCCCCCTATCCAAGATTATAGACCAGAGCAGTCGTCGATCATCATAGAGGAAACCAAGCCAATCAACTTGGGAATAGAAGAATGTCCAAGGATCACCTACATTGCAGTCAACCTAACAGAAGGAGAAGAAATGGCTCTCAGCACCTTGCTCAAGGAATCAGTTATCAACTTTGCATGGTCATACGCCCACATGCCTGGGCTTGATCCAAATCTTGTTGTTCATCATCTATCAGTAGATCCAAACGTCAAGCCAGTGAAGCAGAAGCTAAGGAAAATGCATCCAAAGGTAGCATTGCTCATCAAAGCAGAGCTTGAGAAGCTCCTCCAAGCTAAGATCATCAGAGCAATAGATTATTCAGAGTGGATCTCTAACATGGTGCCAGTCACAAAGCCTTCTGGTGACATCAGAATCTGTACTGATTTCAGGGACTTGAACAAGGCATGTCCTAAGGATGACTTCCCATTGCCAAACATAGACATGCTTGTAGACCTCACAGCGGGTCATGAGATGTTATCATTAATGGATGGCTTTTTCGGCTACAACCAGATTCATATAGCAGAAGCAGATCAACATAAAATAGCATTCACAACCCCATGGGGTACCTTCTACTACAACATGATGCCATTTGGGCTAAAGAATGCAGGGGCCACATATCAGCGAGCAATGACAGCAATCTTTCATGACATGATCCACAAGATCCTTGAGGACTATGTGGATGATATCCTTGCAAAATCCAAAACAAGGGATGAACACCTCAACATCCTAGAGTGTGTGTTTGATCGTCTGAATCATTATGGCTTAAAGCTTAATCCTAAGAAATGTGTCTTTGGTGTTACATTTGGCAAGCTTCTAGGCTTCATCATCTCTAGACGAGGCATAAAGATCGATCCTAAAAAGGTAAAAGCAATAACAGAGATGCCTCCACCAAGAAATCTCAAACAGCTCAGAAGCCTACAGGGCAAGCTTCAATCAGTACGGCGGTTCATCTCGCAACTAGCAGACAAGTGCCAACCCTTCTCACATCTCTTATGCAAAGACACCAACTTCAAGTGGGATCCCATATGTCAAAGAAGCTTTGATAAGCTCAAGGAGTATCTAGCTAACGCTCCAATCCTAGTACCACCAGTTCCAGGATGCCCACTCATCCTTTACATCTCAACAACAGCTACAGCACTAGGGGCACTCCTAGCATAGCATGATGATGAAAATAGAGAACGAGCTATCTACTACATTAGTCGCACTCTTGTGGGCTATGAGCTTAACTATTCACCCATGGAGAAAGCATGCTTAGCAGTGGTCTTTGCCACTCAAAAACTTAGACATTACATGCTTAGCCACACAATCAAGCTCATATCAAAGGTGGACCCTCTTAAGTATCTGTTATCAAGGACAACCCTCACAGGCCGTATGGCAAAATGGGTTATGTTACTCAGTGAATTTGACATTCAGTACGTAGATCGCAAAGCAATCAAAGGGCAAGTCATTGCCGATCAACTAGCAGAAGCACCACTGGTGGATGCCTATCCACTAATCATGGAATTCCCCGATGAACATTTATGCATGATTGAAGAGCAGCCCATGTGGAAACTATACTTTGATGGTTCCAACACATCCCATAGCTCTGGGGCAGGAATCCTATTCGTCACACCTCAAGGTGACTACATTCCAAAATCATTCAAGTTGGGATTCCCCTGTACCAACAACATTGCAGAATATGAGGCACTCATCTTAGGTCTCAAAACAACTATCCAATGGAACATCACAGAACTACAAGTCTTTGGAGATTCACAGCTCATTATCAAGCAAGTCCTTGATGAGTATCAGAAAAAGGATGACAAATTGCTACCCTACAAGCAACTGGTGGATAAACTGAAAGAGCATTTCCTACATCTACAATTCAATCAGATCCCAAGGCTTCAAAACAAAGCAGCAGATGCAATGGCAACCATCGGATCCTTATTGGAAATCCCATGTGACGCATCATAGTATGAATTTCTAGTCGAGCAGCTACATTTGCCAGCTTATGAGAACACCGATGCAAACATGGTGTGTGTCTTGGTTGGTCCCCAATCCCTATGGTACCAGGAAATCCATGCATATCTAAAAAATGGTATCATATCTCCCCATCTCACCAATAACCAACGCCAAAACCTTATTCACAGAGCTTCCCGCTACACTCTTGTAGCCAACACCCTATATCGTCGCAGGTATCACAATGTCCTATCTAGATGTTTAGATTCAAACGAGGCCATCCTGGCCTTACAAGAAGTTCATGCTAGAATTTGCGGTGCCCACATGAGTGGCATGGTTCTAGCCAAGCAACTGCTTAGAGTTGGATATTATTGGCCAACAATGGAACATGATGCGTGTGAATTTGTCAAGAAATGTCTCCCATGTCAACAGCATGCCAATTTGATACATGCACCAGCACATGATTTAAAGCCTATTGCACCACCGTGGCCTTTTTCATGTTGGGGCCTCAACCTCGTTGGCTTGATCACCCCCCTCTCTTCGGATGGACACAAGTATATCATAACAGCCACAGAGTACTTTACCAAATGGGTTGAAGCGATTCTGCTCACCCTAACTACTGGCATCCAAATATCCAAGTTCATCCTCTATCATATCATTTGCCACTTCGGCATACCATCTACCATCTTCACAGACCATGGCACACCTTTTGAAAACCAGCATGTGGATGATCTATGTGCCAGACTCCACATCCATCACCGTTTCTCCAGTCCATATTTCCCTCAAGGAAATGGCCAAGCTGAGGCAACTAACAAAACTATCTTGAAAATCCTCAAGAAGGTTGTCAATGATTCTGGTCGTGACTGGCACCTCCAAATCAATCCTACCCTTTGGGCCTATCGCACTTCTTATCGCACTCCCACAGGCACCACCCCATACTCCCTTGTATATGGTGCTGAAGCCGTTCTACCGATCGAGGTTGAGCTCCCATCCTTGCGCATCTCCATGAAGAACTATACAACTGATGAAGACTATCGTGTGGCCCGGCTCACACAGCTAGATCTGCTAGATGAAAAGAGACAGCAAGCTTACGATCACCTGGTGGCATACCAAAATCGACTCAAAAGGAGTTATAACAAAAAGGTCCATCCTAGACAATTCCAGGTCGGTGACATGGTCCTTAAAGAAAATCAGAAGGTCCTAGCAAATAGAGAAAAGAAAGGCAAGTTTGAGCCTACTTGGTTGGGCCCCTATGTTGTCACCGCATCCTTTGGCTGCGGCGCCTATCAGCTATCAACACCAGAAGGTGAGCCCTTGAATGATCCTATCAACATCATCCATCTAAAGAGGTTCTATGCTTGAACCTGATCCTACATATATCAGAAAATCCAAAAATATTCAAAAAAGCAAAAAAAGCAAAAAAGCAAAAAAGCAAAAGAAAAAAAGAAAAGAGAAAGAGAAAATAATCGTCCAACTGTGAAAACTTGGCAATTCAAGCGCCTTGGACAAGTATGTTGGTGAAAACCTGGCAAACAGGTGCTAACATAGTAAACTGGGCTATTTATCTATTCAGTTGTCCTTTCAGCTACCGTCCTCTTCCTCCATCCATAACAGATCTCCCAACAGTTCCATCTCCCCTATCCTCCACGCATTCAGCTTCCATCTTCCTCCAACACATCTGCAATCCATATCCTATTCCAAAGCTTTGTACCATATCTTGTACCATATCCTTTTCCCTTTCCTGTATAGCGCAATCCTCCCTGTATTTATCCTTCTTGTCTCCGTCCTAGTGAGAGTCCCGCTGAGTGTGTTTTTCCTATCCCCAATCCTGAGCTTTTGTACATATCCCTTGTGCATATCATTCCTCCTTGTTGTACATAACCTTTGTCCATCCTATAGCAGCATTTGATCAAATATCTTGTCCCATCCCCAGCCTCAAAAAATTTGTAGTCCCACTCGGGCCTTGTGCTTCAGCAACATCAATTGTCGACTTATCCTTGCTCATCCTGATTATTCCTTGAACTTCAGCTTTTGCCAGCGAACAACTACACTTATTCTCTCACCAACCCATGGGTCCTTGAGGATATATCGTTCCTCCTGTCTGACCTAATCTTCCATCCTGGTCCTTGAGGATATATCGTTCCTCCTGTCCAACCAATCTTCCCACCATCAATCAAATCAAATCTCTCTCCTTGGCAAAGGATGTCTTTTTGGAGTTATCATTTTGATCTTGGATTTTTGTCCTTTGGATCTTGTTAATCTTTTTTGGCTTCTCTTTATCCCACCAGGGTCACCACGATTCATTATATCATGGTGTGCTACGTGTGCGGATAATCTGGGGCAAGGTCTTTTGATCTTTCACTTCTGCCTGTGAGTCAGTTGTGTGTTTGTGGTTCCTTTAGCATCGGTTTTGCCATGTCACCTCTGTGCTTCATGTGTGATGTTGGGTTAACCCTGTGTGTTTGTTCAGCATCAGTCCTCGTCAGTCCTATGCAACACTGGTGACAAGGCCTCGTGATCCTAGTATCCTTGGCAGGTCTCTAACATAGCTATATTAAATCTAGGTTGTGCACTCCCGTTTGCACTTGGAGCTATCTGGTCCCTTGCATTTATCATATAGATTAATCTTGCATCTTTGCATACAGCTGCATCTTGCATCTTGCATTTCCATCTCATCTTGCATATCATCCATATTTGCTCTTAGAAGTGAGGTTATTTATCTCCCCTTTCTTCCTAGGCCCTTCCTTCCTCGTCCCAGCAGGGCACTCTTTGTCTTCTTGCTGTCCCAGGGCGTAATCCCTCTTTCTCCTTGTCCCATTGGGTGCATCTTCCATGATTTTGTCCCACCGGGGCATGTACCCTCTTCTTCTGATTCTAGCCTCGGCATCTTGTTTTCTTGTCTTTGATGCCATGCCACTTGCGGCATCGCATCAAAGAGGGGCAAAATGTAGACACCGAAAAATCCTTCAGAAAATAAATTATTTTTGTTTTCTGAAAATCCTTGATGACATCATCATTTATTAATTAATTAATTATTTAATTAATTAATTTATTTTTATGGCATTAAATCCCTCTCTCTTAATTAAAAATCTTTAATGAAGGATCTAGCCTAAAAATGTCATTTGGACATTATCCCTAATTTATTAATTATTTAATTAATAAATTGACCAAAAAACTTCAAAAATAAATTAATTTATTTTTAATTTATTTTTTATCCCAAACTTGGCCAATTTTCTTAAGACCACTAACCTCTTCCAAAATCTTCTAATCCCTTCTTAATTTCGATTAAAAGGCTAATCCCATCTTTTCTAACCCTAATCCCAAGGTTAAATATTTAATTAAGGTTAAATATTTAATTTTCATATTTATTGAAAATATTTTAATAAATATTCCTAAACTTAAGCTTTTGGAATGAATAACTTTTATTCCATGAAACTAAGGAGAAATCTAGACTCTTCTAGAATCTTCTCAAATCCACCCTCTTCACCCATCCTAATCCTATTTTTGTCCTAATCTAATCCTAATCCTACCCTTAAACCTTTGTGCAATCCTAACCAAGCTTAAGACTTTCCTAAACCAAAGCAAAGTCTTTCCTTCCAAATATCTCAACCACAAAGCATTTATTGCTTCCCCAAAGTCTTCAAAGCCTCTTAAAGCCCATTCATTGCTCTTACAAGCATTTATTTAGAGAGTTATGAGCTTGGAGCCCCCTTTGTTGACTCCTTTTTGACCTTCCCTTCATCCACTCACCTTGTGACATGTGTCACCTCCTGATTGGCTGAGAACTAGCACAATCCATGTGCTTCCCTTTGAGTGAATCTTGGCCTCTCTTAAGGATTTCAATCCTGGCCATTCATTCCTCCTACCCCAAGCCTTTAGAAATCCTATAAATACCCTCACTTCCTAAGGCAAATCATCTTTCAACTCTCAAACTCAATAGCAAAGTTATAATGTCATTTTTCATTTTAGCATAAGCATTAACTCATCATTTTAGATCATTTTCAAGCTTAAATCACATCTAAATTAGCTTAGTTGGATTAACATAGATTCATTTCTTGTTTAATCAATCTTAGTTCATCTTTTAGCTTTGCATATTTGTGTGTTCTTGAGGCCTTTGAGGAAAAATAGGTTCCTCATACCTATTTTGTGTCATTTTGGGTCTTCTTGATCCTCAAATCATCCTATTTGCATGCTCCAAGTGCTTGAGTTTGCACACCCACATCCATTTATATCCAAGCATATCAAACGGTGCATGGGCGCATCCGTTTTAGGCTTAAACTGAGGTGGCTTTGATTTTAGTTTGTTTACCATTAAATTTGATTTGATAATATGCTATGACATTTGTTTGTCTTTGACCTTCAAAACAGGTTTAGGTGCACGCTCAAATCCTAGTCTACAACTGTGTCCCACATTTTGACCAACTTTGACACGGAGATCAACATTCTGAGAAAAAACTTCACTTTCGAACACGCGATGCTGCAAAGCTATTCGGAATTTGAAGATGATGTAAACTAGAGTCTTTTAGAATTTTCTTTCTAGTTTATAAATATTTTAAAAAAATAAAATTAAAATTCATTAAAATTTATTTTTCCTTCTCCTTCGAAAAGTGGTTTGCATGAAAAAAATATGTTTTTAAGGAGTTATTGTCACTTGGATCAGCATAACCTTTTCTAAAAAATATGATAACAATGTAATTCTTTCAAGATTATATTTGTAACTTAAATATCTAAAGGATGCAATTGGTTTTATTCATTTTGGGTCAATATTTCATAGTTTATTAAGTTTTAAAGTGACAGTAACTGTAATTTAGACATAAGGTCACTTGGATCACTCTAACTTGATCTGTTTATATCAAAATTCTTTTTTTCTTTTTTTCATAGAAAGGTAACACAAATACTCTTTGCCTACATATTTTTCATTTTTTTTTTTTGTAATTTACTATTTTTCCCGAAGTCTTGAAGAGATAGGTTGTTGAATGACTAAACAACCTATTTTTAGTTAAAGTAATATTTAAAAGTGATAATGAACTCAATATGTATTAAAATTATATCCATTAGAAAGCTTGTTCTGAACAGCATCATTTGACATCATATGTTTGAAAAAAACCATTGTGTTTGGTCCTTGTCCCAGGCCTCAAAAGACCATTTTTTGTAGTTCACTTTTTTCTAAGGGAAAAATTTTAGTTTAGCGGTCTTTGCACGAAGACCCCCTTCACGCAAAGACACCTAAGGGGCTTTGTGTGAAGGTTCTTCATGCAAAGACCCCAAAGTGAAAAGTCCAGGGAAGAAACACCCGGCCGAAATTTTCCCCAAGGTACTTCAAGCAAAGTCAGTCGGCTAGTGATGAATTTGTTTTGTAAAAATATTTAGAATGGTATAAAACTAAAACATTTTTTTTCTATTTTATACCGAATTGCAATAAATTAATTCTCTTTTTCTATTATTGATCAATTTTTACAAAGGCACTTTTTGGAAGAGGATTGCTATTTCTATTTTTTCAAAGGTATAATTTTGGAGAGGAGAAATATTAGATCAAAGTATTTTTTGAAGAAGAGAATTTTTAATGGCGATCTTGTGGAAGACATTTTTTGGAGAGAAGAAATGGGGAACAAGAAGGGAAGACAAATTAAAACTGCTAGAAAAAGGTCACCCATACTGAACAAAGAAATCGTGAAGTTGCGTTGACATTGTTGTCAAAGGGAGAGAAAATCAGGGAGAGGAAATGCATATGAAAAATTAGTTAGTGAGAACATAGAGAAAGATAGAGACTTGAATATTTGTTGCTGAGAACAAGAATATGAGAATTGAAAAGATCAAATCCATAGGGAGAGTCTGCACTTGTAATGCTATTATGTTTTGCAATGATTAAACGTATTAAATATCAAGCTAGGGAGAGCTTACCGAGCTATAACATTTACTTACATAGTTGTAGAATACATGTTTGGTATGTGTATGACATATTTTCATATTACTTGTGTTTCCATCAATGCCAAAGGGAGAGATTGATGAACTGCAACTAAATGAATATCTGAATGAACTGAAGAAACAATGATTAGAGATCACCGAGCTACTAAAATGATATGTAAGATGATTAAATCAGTCAATATGTTGTCATTGAGTCAACTAGTTTTGACAGTACTTATCATGTTAGTTACAAACATCTGAACATCTATTGAAGGAAGAAAAGATGAAGAACAGAGATATCTACATGAGGAAAAGATGGATATGACAGATAAGGATAAGGTAAACATTGGGTAACTTATTGATGAGTCTATGGCTTTATATTGTTGACTTGAGCATGTTACATTAATCTATTATGAAGAAGAGATTTGAAATTGAACATGTCAATGTGGTCTTTAATTGAATATTTTTGTATACACTGAGCCAGTCCAGTGTATACCGAGTGACAGTATTAATCAAGCTAGTTATCTAGTTATCACCAACGCATTTCTATATTGACCGAGTATGGATGAAAACATTAAATGCTAAGAACAGTCAACTGAATTTAATGAGCTAGAAATTATTATGATTTTGAGGTTAAGGATGAAGTTAGTTATGAGATCGACGGCTAACAAAATTCAAAGAATATCTAAAGGATAAGATTGAAATATGTTAATGACACATCTGTCGAGGAAGGTTTAAGCGACAAAATGGATGAAGGAGATTAAGAGGCAAAAACTAATGGCTAATATGAGAATGATTTACTTATCTATATAAGAGATATGAATTTCATTATTGAAATATGCCAGAAAGAAGACTGTAGAGATTTCACGTGAAGACTATTTTCATGCATGTCTGATCAAACTAGTTATTGAAAGAACTAAGCTGTAGACATTACCAAGTGTTAGAGAACTATTTACCGAGTGAAAGTAAGTTGAGAAATATTGAGGAAGTGAAATTGATTAATGATCAAAGGATTTGTATGGTTTTAGCATAGATCTAAATATTTTCAATTGAGTTGTATTTGAATCAGATTAGTATTGTATCAGTTTAACCATTGATTCAGAAAATCTCTTAACCAAGTGGACTTAACAGTCTTATGTTCTACCCTATGACATTCATTGAATGTAAAGTGTTATCTTGTTGACCCCATAGTGAATGCTGGTCAAAAGTTAGATGTTAGTGATAAATCCTCTAACCAGGTCACACCTAACAGTGTGTATTGTAACCTTTAACAAGGTTGGCTCTTCACCAAGCTCACTTTAGAAGAGTGAATTATTTTGGGTTATCGGTCCCAGGTGGTTTTTCCCTTAGAAGGGTTTCCACATTAAATCAGTGTGTTATGTGTTTTGTTTTATTTTTTATGATTGTTTTGCTATCATAATTTACATACTATATAGTTGATTTAGTCGGTAATCATAGTTGGATAATTACTGGTAATTGGTGAACTAGACAGATAGATTGATATTTTATGTTACTGAGCTACATAATTTGTTGGAATTATTTTATAAGATACATCTTTGTATTTGGGACTATAGGATATCTGATCTAACTGATTCAACCCCCCCCCCCTCTCAGTTATTCTTTAACAGTTGAACCCTACCAAAATTGAACCCTAAACATAAACCTTATAAAACCTAACTCTAAACATATACCACATTGAATACATACCTTTAAGAAAATTGAACCCTAACAGTAAACTAAATTGAACCCTAACCCTAAACCTAATTATATCTTAAACCAAATTAAACCCTTAATCTAAACTAAATTAAACCCAAATCCTAAACCAACTTGAACCCTAACTATAACACTAAACTAAATTTAACTATAACCCTAAACCTAATTAAACATCAAACCAAAAAAGACCCTAATCCTAAGCCAAATTATACCTTGAAACTAAAACTAAACCAAATTGAGCCCTAACCTTAAAAATTTAAACCATAATCCTAACAATTAAATAAATTAAATTGTAACCCTAAAGCCTAATTGAATATTAAACAAAATCAAACCCTATTCCTAACACTAAACCAAATTCATCCTAATAATGAATATAAAAAAGGCATAACCCTAACACTAAGCCAAGTCAAAACCTAATCCTAAACCTAATTTAACACTATAATAAATAAAACCCAAACCTTATACCAATTTGAATAAAAATCCTAAGTCAAATAAAACCTAAATAATGATGCTTAACCAAATTGAATTCTAACCCTAAACCTAATTTAATGCTAGACCAATTTCAATCCTAACCCTAAACCCGACTAAAAACTAAGAAAAATCAAATTGTAACCCAAAACTAAATGGAATCATAACCAAATGAAATAGTAATTGTAACACTAAACCATAATGAACCATAACCCTAGCCCTAATTTTACACTAAACAAGACTGAATCCTAACCCTTATTAAATAAAGTTTCAAATTTGAATCTTAATCCTAACTCTAATTCTATATCTAATAGGGTGGTCCCAAAATACTGTGTCCCACGTTTTGACCAACTTTGACATAGAGATCAACATTCTGAGAAAAAACTTCACTTTCGAACACCCGATGCTGCAAAGCTATTCGGAATTTGAAGATGATGTAAACTAGAGTCTTTTAGAATTTTCTTTCTAGTTTATAAATATTTTAAAAAAATAAAATTAAAATTCATTTAAATTTATTTTTCCTTCTCCTTCGAAAAGTGGTTTGCATGAAAAAAATATGTTTTTAAGGAGTTATTGTCACTTGGATCAGCATAACCTTTTCTAAAAAATATGATAACAATGTAATTCTTTCAAGATTATATTTGTAACTTAAATATCTAAAGGATGCTATTGATTTTATTCATTTTGGGTCAATATTTCATAGTTTATTAAGTTTTAAAGTGACAGTAACTGTAATTTAGACATAAGGTCACTTGGATCACTCTAACTTGATCTGTTTATATCAAAATTCTTTTTGTCTTTTTTTCATAGAAAGGTAACACAAATAATCTTTGCCTACATATTTTTCATTTTTTTTTTTTGTAATTTACTATTTTTCCCGAAGTCTTGAAGAGATAGGTTGTTGAATGACTAAACAACCTATTTTTAGTTAAAGTAATATTTAAAAGTGATAATGAACTCAATATGTATTAAAATTATATCCATTAGAAAGCTTGTTCTGAATAGCAGCATTTGACATCATATGTTTGAAAAAAACCATTGTGTTTGGTCCTTGTCCCAGGCCTCAAAAGACCATTTTTTGTAGTTCACTTTTTTCTGAGGGAAAAATTTCAGTTTAGCGGTCTTTGCATGAAGACCCCCTTCACGCAAAGACACCTAAGGGGCTTTGTGTGAAGGTTCTTCATGCAAAGACCCCAAAGTGAAAAGTCCAGGGAAGAAACACCCGGCCAAAATTTTCCCCAAGGTACTTCAAGCAAAGTCAGTCGGCTAGTGATGAATTTGTTTTGTAAAAATATTTAGAATGGTATAAAACTAAAACATTTTTTTTCTATTTTATACCGAATTGCAATAAATTAATTCTCTTTTTCTATTATTGATCAATTTTTACAAAGGCACTTTTTGGAGGAGGATTGCTATTTCTATTTTTTCAAAGGTATAATTTTGGAGAGGAGAAATATTAGATCAAAGTATTTTTTGAAGAAGAGAATTTTTATTGGCGATCTTGTGGAAGACATTTTTTGGAGAGAAGAAATGGGGAACAAGAAGGGAAGACAAAGTAAAACTACTAGAAAAAGGTCACCCATACTGAACAAAGAAATCGTGAAGTTGCATTGACATATTATCATAAAACTAAAGAAGGTGAAACACAAGCTGAAGTAGGAGGGTCAAGTCAAATCAAAGAATTGCACATTGAAGAAGGGTTGGGATAACTCCCTACAAAAAATCAAGAAATTGATGTTGGAGAAGGGTCAAGATCACGTGCTCCTACTAGTATGGATGAACTTTTAAATTTAGCTCAAACTGTAAAGAGAAATATTAATTATAGAAACTTAGATCATTTACTTACAATGGATGTGGAGAAATTGAGATCACTTGCTAATGCTAAACCCTTAAGTCTTGCCAATAAGAGATCAATGAAAATGATAGCAAGAGAAATATTTGCTAAATTTGATAATTTTGAAACACTTGAACAAGCCCAATTGCTTCTAGTTGTACTTATAAATAAAAAGTTGGAAGGGGCATTAAAATTATTGGGTATAGACACAACATCAAAGAAGAGAAAAGTTGTTGACATGCAAATTGATATGATTGAAAATCTTAGGAAAGGTTTGAACTGGGTAGGGAAGCGATCTCAAACTAAGGATAAGACCATTACAAGCAAAGTTATGTTGACATCCATTGTAGGTAACACTATGCTCCGAAAAAGATAGATATCTTCAGTTTCATCTCAGTTTGGTTTTAATAGGAAAACAATATCACGATATGTTAATAGGAGAATACTTTTGGATGATAGTACCTTGGAAGGCAATTGGGAAATCATGTGTAGAGATCCTTCTTCTAATAGGATTGATGAAGGAATCAAGAATTTGGTCACATTATTTTGGAATGATAATACACATCCTTCATCAAACAGTAGAGATGTTATCAGACATAGAATTTCAGCTAATCAATATGAATATCATATGAAGCAGTGGTTGGACACAACACAACATGAAAAGTATGTGTCATTTTGTAGTTTCAATCCTAATATAAAGATTGGTCAAACATTGTTTGAAAGATTGAAGCCATATTATATCAGGACAAAAAAAGTGTTTGAAACTTGTTGTTGTCATTATCATATTGAATTTGATCTCCACTATAAGGTTTTTTGAAAGTTTGTAGAAGACACTTATGGATTTGAAAATGCTCCTCCTACTAGATGAAGTGAGTTCATCTCATCTATTTTATGTGACAAAAGAGATGATGTAGCTGGATAAATAAATTGCATAAAAGGACTATGTCAAACATGTGTTGATTTGTCTCTTTTTCCTTTGAAAAATGAAAATATTGATGTAACAAAGATGGTAAATCGCAAGAGTTACAAATATGTAAAGAATGAAATAAAATTTGGGAAAGAATCCAAAAGGTTAGAATATGTTGAAGAGGAGATAAATTTTGGAGTATTTATGGAAAATTTTAAAAAATTGATTCAACCCTACATTCATCATGCTTTTTTTGCAAAGTGGCAAGCACAACAATTCCAAACACTGAGAGACAATTTCCCACTTGGAACTATTGTATTAGTTGTTGATTTTGCAGAAAATTATTCCTTTGTTCATCAAAAGGCAATTCAATCAGAATACTATTTTTCAGAGAAAATTACTATTATGGTACATGTGTGTTATCGACACACACAATTATATTTGGATGGTATTTAGAGCACATTTGAAGCATGGGTCATCAAGAAGGAATATCATTTTTAAATGAGTGATGATAGAGAGCATGGCATTCATTATGTATAACACTGCTTCAAGATGTTTTTTGCAAATTTGAAAGAAAGAGGTATAAAAATTGACAAACATTATGTTTGGTCAAATGGATGTGCTACACAATTCAAATCATCGAGACCATTTTATGCACTATGTAGATATCATTGTAATGAAAACATACCACATGTCTAGAGTTTCTTTGAGAGTGGACATGAAAAAGGTGAACATGATGGTGTTAGAGCTTGCATCAAACATGCTATATGAAAGTATCAAATGAATTATAAGGGAGTTCATATAAAAAATGTGCATGATGTGGTTGAATGGTGCAAGACACATTTCACACCAAATAAGAATGACATGTCATCAGGATTGACTCAAGTAGTGCCACATAGAAAATTTTGGGAGATAAAAGGTATGCACACATTTTTAAATTATTTGAAAGTGTTTAAATTTTTTATGTATTCTTTATTCAAATTATATTTATAGAATGTATTATATATGCATTTTTTTAGGTGTGGATATAAAAATTATGCATGGTTGAAATAGGATAGAAAAGACACGATCTTTGCATTCAATTATGAGTATGAATTATCGCAATTGGACGTTGAACACTAGGGACTACTCATTCTTTTGTTGTCACTACATTGTTGACAATTATGAGGAAAGAATCAATCAAGACTGTGGATATGTATGCGCATGGAATCTAGTGCCACTAGTTGTTACTAATACATTTGATAGGGATGAAGATGAAAAATTTGATGATGTCCCTTTGATTTCTACTGATTATGATCATATCTCAGAATTGGTCAAAATTGGTAGGTATATATATTTCACATTATATGGTCCATTGAGTTGCATGTATAGATAGATAGATAGATCTATAGATTGAACTAAGTAAATTTTAAGATCTCACACATGTATATATAAATTTACTGTGTAGGAGATGTCTTTGCAGTGATTGTTGGGTGTGGAAATGTAGGAGTTGGTTATTATTTACTATGTTGTACTACATAGATGATGCAAGGGCATCCAAGGTTTACATAGGGCATTTTGTGTCCTCAGTGAAACTGCATGGATTTTTTTTATTTCGTTCGGTGTTACTCGGTTGCAGCCTTGACCAAAGGTCTCAGTAATTAAAGGAAGCTCAGTCACTGAAGGAACTCGGTAGTCTCTGGCACTCGGTGAAAGTGTTACTCGATCATGCCTGTGGTGCTCGGTGATGCCTAGTGTGCTCGGTAATTTTACTATCACTCGGTAGTTCTAACTTACCGACTGGAGTTCTATGTGATTTGTTGAGCTGACTTGGTGAATTAATTATTGGTAGCCATTGTCTTGGGCTGACATGCAAAATTAAATGTTTGTATACATTTGTAAGATGACTTGTATGGCATTTAATTATTGTTTGGGGAGTTAAGGGTTTCATCTTTCTGACTTGTCGCTGATGATTAGTATTTAAGGAGGGCTTAGGTAGATGTTTAAGGGAAAATTTGGGAGATCAGGACTTGAAGAACTTAGTAGATCTGAAAGTCAGATGCAAATCTTGAGAGTGAAGTTGTGGAAAAGTTCTTGATGTTCTTGTAGATCAGATTGTAATGTGATAGTCGTTTGTAGTAGAGCTAGGGGTTTTCATACTTGAGAGTGAGGATATTTCTTGGAGGCTTGTGAGCTCAAGTTTAGATCTCCCTTAGGGTTTCCATCAGCTTCTGATTGTCTTCAGAGCTAAACTAGCTGAGATTGTATTAGATCTAGTTGTGGATCTTGCACAATTATTTTCTGATTGTAATTGCCCCTAACCCAGAAGGCCTTACAGTCAAGCATGTTAATGAAAATCAGTGTTAAACAATTACTTTATGTTGCATTTTTGAGTAATCCACTATTTAATTCTATTGGCTGCAAGGTTTGGACTGTCCTCCATTGGATCCACCATCCTTGACTGCATCAAGTGGTATCAGAGCCAAGTTTTGTTCCTGTTGGAGTGAAGGTTGATCTTGTTGAAGAAGAAGCTTCATCTAGAAAGGTTGATCTTGTGAAGTTGACCTTGGTGGAGTAGAGATTTTGTGCAATCTGGATTGTAGATTCGAAGCACTGAACTTGTGAAATTGTGCCCTAGTTGTTTGCAAGGTTGTAGGTTGAGATCTGACTTGTTGCAACTTGGAAATTGTCACAAGGTGGTCGGTGAGGGTTTGTTGTAGAGGGTTTCTCTTATCTTTAAGGATGCCTTTGAGAAGATTGGACCCTAGAGTTATTTTAGATCTTTGTGATACTGTTGAATCTCAGATCACAGAGAAGGTGAAATCAAATTTCAGATTTGAGATGGAATTGATGAAGAATGATATGGTCACTAAGATAATGAGAACTATTATTGGCATACCTCAAAATTTTGGTACTGAGGATGGCTATGAAGAAGCTGCTGAAGAATTTGAGACTGCTAGATTTAATGGTGATGACCAAAGGAATAGATCTGGTGAAGACAAAACTACTCAGTTGCCTAGACCTACTACTCAGTTTAGTAATTACTGACTGGAAGTTTCTACTTTCTCTGGTACTTTGAAACGTGACAATTTGATTGATTGGATTGGTGAACTTGAAGATTTCTTTGAGATAGAAGAAATTGAAGACCTCTTCAAGTGAGATTAGCATAGAAAAATTTGAAAGGACATGTTTCTCTTTGGTGGAAAGAACTACAAAGAGACTGAGAAGATGAAGGTGAAACAAAGATCAATCGGTGGAGATTGATGTTGACTAAGTTGAAAGCTAAGTTCATACCAATGGACTATGAGCTTGACTTGTTTAAGAAATTGCAAAATCTAAAGCAAAAGGATTTGTCTGTTGAAGATTATACCAATGAGTTCTACAAACTTACTATTCGATCTAGACACCGAGAGCTTGGTAAGGAAAAGGCAGCTCGGTATGTGAATGGTCTGAGATTCAATATTCAGGATGAGCTTGGTATGTTGAAGATTTATTTTTTTGAAGATGCTTATCATTATGCTCTGAAGGAAAAAGATAGGTTGAAGAGGAAACAACCTAGTAACTCCTATGGGAAGGAAATGATTGATCACTCGGTGAAGGAGAAACCGACTGATGTAGAAGATGAATAGAAACTTGTGGAACCAAAGTAGAAGATATGAAGAGTTATCTTTAAGGGTACTTGCTATAATTGTGGAGAGGAAGGACATCATTCTTTTGAGTGTACATAGAAGAAGGTTGACTGATGAACTATTGTGATGAAAGAGAACATTTAGAATGAACCTGAATCAGAGAACTTTCTACTTCAGTGAACATTTCTTGGTACAAAGGATGAACCTTGTCAAAGGAGTAACTTGTTTAGGACCCAATGCAAGAATAAAGGTAAACTCTATGATGTTATTGTTGATAGTGGTAGTTCTAATAACCTTGTTGCTAAGGACCTAGTTCAAAAACTTGGTTTAAGTAGGATGAAACATCCTTGTCCTTATAGGATTGGCTGGTTACAAGATTTTCATGCTTTGGAAGTCAGGGAACAATGCTTCATTGATGTTCAGATTGGCCAACACAAGGATCTTGTGCTTTATGACATTGTGAAGATGAATAGTTGTGATATATTGCTTGGTAGACCTTGGCAATATGATTGCAAAGCTATTTATGACTTTGTAAGAAATGTGTTTACTGTTGAGAAGAATGACAGGAAGTTTTCACTGATGCCTTTGACGGATACAACACTTGGTAGGAGAAGCCTGAGTATTGGTAGCCAAGTTGAGATTGTGGATCCATAGAAAATGAATGATTAGTATGGAGAAACAGCATGTACATTATCAAGAAAAGACTTGAAGAGATAGAGGAAACTAAAGTGGGAGACTTTGCAAACAGAAAAGGTGGAGGACTTGTATGTGAAGAACTAGTTCAGGATTTATGTGCTGAATCTTGAAAGATGTTCTTCTCATATATGAACATCTTTTGGAACCTGGGGTGTCTGATGTAGGGGCATCCAAGGTTTAGGCAAGGCATTCTGTGTCCTTGGTGAAACTACATGGAGTGTTTGTATTTTGGCTGGTGTTACTTAGTTGTAACCTTGATTGATGGTCTCGGTCATTGAAGGAAGATCAGTCACTGAAGGAACTTGGTAGTCTCTGGTGCTTGGTGAAAGTGTTACTCGGTCATGCCTATAGTGCTCAGTCGACACTAGTGCTCAGTGATGCCTAGCATGCTTGGTAATTTTACTATTGCTCGGTAGTTCTGACTTACCAACTAGATTTCTTTGTGATTTGTTGAGCTGATTTGGTGAATTAATTGTTGGTAGCCATTGTCTTAGGTCGACATGCAAAATTAAATGTTTGTATACATTTGTAAGCTGACTTGTATGACATTTAATTATTTTTTGGGGAGTTAAGGGTTTCATCTTGCTGACTTGTGGCTGATGATTAGTATTTAAGGAGGGATTAGGTAGATGTTTAAGGGAAGATTTGGGAGATCAAGACTTGAAGAACTTATCAGATCTAAAAGTCAAATGTGAAGCTTGAGAGTGAAGTTGTGGAAAAGTTCTTGATGTTCTTGTAGATCAGATTGTAATCTGATAGTCGTTTGTAGTAGTGCTAGGGGTTTGCATAGTTGGGAGCAAGGAGATTGCTTGGAGGCTTGCGAGCTCAAGTTTAGATCTCCCTTAGGGTTTCCATTAGCTTCTGATTGTCTTTAGAGCTGAACTAGCTAAGATTGTATTAGATCTAGTTGTGGATCTTGCAAAATTGTTTTCTGATTTTAATTGGCCCTAACCTGGAAGGTCTTACAGTTGGGCATGTTAATGAAAATTAGTGTTAAAAAATTACTTTTTGTTTCATTGTTGAGTAATCCACTGTGTAATTCTGTTGGCTACAAGGTTTGGACTGTCCTCCATTGGATCCACCATCCTTGACTACATCAATAGAGGACGAAGTTACTTGAACCTAAAGAAAGTGATGGAATGTTGTTCCCAATAGGTTTGTACATTATTTACATCAATATATTGAACTCAATTTGTAAATTTAAAATTTCAACCTTTTAACAAATTTTAAATTTAGTTTGTTTAAATTTATATTTTTAAATTTTGTGACCTGGAGGTTCAGTTGTTTTAGAGGGAACATATTTTGAGAAAATCAAAGTAATTCAACATGGTATTCACTTTGTTTATTACCAACCAGACAATAAAGTGTTTCAATATAGTCACCTAGTAGTTGCCACATCCATTTGTCTCCATACAGTTAAATCTCAATGTGGACGTCGTAATTGGAGACTAGATAGTGAGGATCATGAGAGAATATTACATGTACTCCATGAAAGGTCAGAACCACTTGAGTTGGTCTAAAAAGTATAATATGTATACCTATTTCATGTGTTAGGACCTACTTGATATCTCTGGATTAAATTGACTATACTTTGTTTATATATATTTAAACATATGATGGAGTATAATTTGTTGATATATGATGGACCTATTTGATGGTACAATGGTTTTAATATATATAATTTTATGTATGCTTTTATATACATATGCTTGTATACATGTATGGTTTTATATGTATACTTTGATTATTCAATGATTTTTATAGATTGCATATTAGTTAAAGATTTTATGTATGCTTTGATTATTCAATGATTTTTATGATACTTATCGTCCATTAGTTACATGTATTAACTAGTTATTTTTTATGATATTAATTCTAGATCCCCTTAAGACCTCCCCTTAAGATTGCTTATTAGTTAAAGATCCCCTTAAGACACTAAAAAATGATGAAATTAGTTAGATTACTTATGACATGTGTTAGTTCTAGAATGAGTTAGAATAGTTATTGTCCATTAGTTACATGTATTAACTAGTTATTTTTTATAATATTAATTCTAGATCCCCTTAAGACCTCCCCTTAATATTGTTTATTAGTTAGAATAGTTATTGGCCATTAGTTACATGTATTAACTAGTTATTTTTTATGATATTAATTATAGATCCCTTTAAGACCTCCCCTTAAGATTGCTTATTAGTTAAAGATCCCCTTAAGACACTAAAAAATGATGAAATTAGTTAGATTACTTATGACATGTGTTAGTTCTAGAATGAGTTAGAATAGTTATTGTCCATTAGTTAAATGTATTAACTTGTTATTTTTTATGATATTAATTCTACATCCATCTAATAAAATCTAATCAACTGAAACCATCTAATCAAATCATTCTATCTAATCAAATGAAACTATCTAATCTAATCAAATGAAACCATCTAATCAAATTATATCATCTAATCAAATAAAACCATCTAATCAAATCAGATATCATCTAATCAAATCATATCATCATCTAATCAAACCATATCATCTAATCAAATGAAATTATCTAATCAAATCATAGCATCTAATCAAATGAAACCATCATAAATCTATATAATGTCAAATCATAAATCATCTATGTCTAGAGGTCTGGATAACATATAAATATATGTCTCGAATCATAATCTAAAAATATCAAACATATACTAATGACATATATAATGAGTCTCAAATCAAAGATATGTGCAACATGTCCTAAACTAGGGAGTCATCTAGGTGCATGTGAATAGAGCGACCCTTTGACCGATTGCCATGAGCATCCTCTAGCTATGAGGTTGCAACTGATCCCTGTGAATATAAATGCATGTATATAATAATAATGTAAAATACTTAAAATATTATAAATGCATGTTTAAACTTACATATTTTTAAAACTTACCTGACCACTACTAGGTGTCACATCTACTAAATCTCTCCTATAAAGAGCATCCTCTAGCTATGAAGCAACAACTGACCCCTGCAAATTTAGTACAATAGTTGGTTATATACATGTGCATAGTATATATTATGTAAAGTACTTGAAATATATAAATATATGTGTACAAGTGTACACATGCATGCTTAAACCTACATATATCTAAAACTTACCTGACCACTAGTAGGTGTCACATCTACTAGATCTCTCATATGAAGATGCTCCAAGCCCACACCAGAGGTAATGTTCTCTATTAACTGTGCATGCAAAATATTATACATTGAACAAATATCAATACACACATCTATAATTAATTGTTTACTAAAACTCCTAAGAAGTGAGAAAAGAAAACTTTATATGCCTGGGTCTCAGGAGCCAAAGGATCATCTGTGCATTGCACCATCATATCATCAACTGAAACTACATCACCCACACCACCTTTAGTCCTAAAACTCTCTAGTAATGAAGAGTGTAGGGGTGACACTAGCTAGGAGGGAAGTGATGTAGAGCCTGAACCATCAAGATGCAATAGCATATCCATAAATGATCCAACATCAGTGCCAACATCCCCCTGACCCAACCCGTGCAAATTCTCATCAAATGTGTCTAGGACCTCAGTGGTGATGTGTACATCTCCAAACTATATACTTGGCTCTGCAGCTATAGACTGATTTGTGGGTGCAGAGCACTTTGCACTATGATGTGCCTAACTAGATGGTGTGTTTTTGTGTTGGTGGAACTACAAGACCTCATCCAAGTCTGATGACATCCCTGACTGAATGTACTAGGATCCTCTACATGTCAGTAATATAAGAATAGGACTACAGGAGATCCTCCAAAAATTAAAGGGCCACATCTAAATGACTATGATGACTCAAAAGAGCTCGTATCTCTCCAGGTGCAGGAAGACTTGCAGCTCTATATGTCTCATCATTGACACCTATAGCAGTACTAGATGAAGCCTCAGAAGATGATCTATCTCTACTTGGTCTAGTCAAAATGTATCTGCCCACTGAATATGAAGTGATGGAGGTGGTTGTAGAAGAAATCTACCCTATTATGTCCACTACTCCCCTCTGAGAAGCAATGACCACTATATCTGCAGTAGCAACCATCACCGGTGCCACTATCAGAGTCCTCTACCCAACTAGCTATCTATGAGGTTGTACAACTTGATCAACCCTAAAATAATGATCATGGTCTGCAACCCTATTGAACCCCTAACCATAATATCCAAGAAGATCTAAATAGTTGACCCTGAGTCCCAAATGGAACTCAGTGTACAACTATTGTGCAAAATATAAAGGAATCTAGTCATTATTAGGATAACGACCATGTGCTGCAAGAAACTGAGGGTATATCATGCATGTGATCTAAGGAATCACACACTATGTGACCTGATATGCCTTCACCTTGGGCTTCTCCTCATAAAATGAGAAAACCTCTTGTTTAATGATTTCCTTGGGGATACGGCTCTGAACTGTCTCCAAGGAAACATCACCTGAGACCTTGGATCTCAACTCTCAAAAAATAGTATCAACTACCTTAGGCATGAAGGAGGAGTGGGATCTCAATCTAGCAGTCATCTCCTCCAAACTGGTCAATACACTGATACAAGTATCTCTATATATGCTATCTGTTGAAGATGTATAGATAGACTCTCTAAGTTGAGCCATCTTTGTGTCAACAGTATGAAAAATGGTCTCTATATCAGGAGTGAGAGGTGCATCCTAAGTACATAACAAGTGAAAGCTAAGTGTTAACAATTACGCACTTGATTACATGTTATAACTGTGTGTAAAATGGAAACAAATATTTGAATATATAAAATTATACTTAAATTTACAATACTAGAGTGTACTAATAGATGTAAAGGGTCCTATGATGTACTAATTGGTATTAAAATAGGTCCTATTAGGTCAAGTAAGTGGTCTTATTAGGTCTTAAGGGTCCTAGGATGTACTAATTTATTTTAATAGGTCATATTATGATGCAAGAGCATTTTGGGTCCTTAGCGATCCTATGTCACCAAAAAGAATTTTGAGTTTTATCTGTGTTGCTTGGTTTCTACTTTGACCAGGTTGGTCAATAGCTGGTCGGCTTCCTTTGGTTACCGAGTGTGGTTGGTTATCTCCTGAGTAGTTGGTTAATTCACTGGTGCTCGATGTTGTCTATCTCCTACTTGGTTATCTTGCTTACCGATGGGTCTAGTTTTGTTTCCTGTTGTGGCCGACTTGTGCATTTATATTGGATTGTGGAATTAATGCTAGAATCCATCATTGGGAAGCATGTGGTCCCAAATTTGACCATTACTTCCATTAATTATGGATCTAAAGGTTGACTCAACTCGGTAGCTTCTTTTATAAATGTAGATGTTTGGTGGTAGTTTAGGATTCAGTTTTGATAGAAAATAGAAGGCATTAGATTAGAGATTGGTAACAGATCTTCCTATGTTTGAGGACTTATGTAATTCATTGTAATATCAAGCCCTAATTGGGAAGGCCTTACAGCCCGGCATGTATGATTCAAATTGATGATAATATATGACAGATCTGGCATTCTCTCTCTCACTCTAGTTGTTTTTTGCTTTTTCATGTGTGTTGGAGGCTTGGATCATTAGGGTGAGCCATCCTCTAGCCCCTCTTGCATCCATGCCTTGTGTTAGGTGGTATCAGAGTGAGGTGAGATCTTGATCTAGGTCTACAAATCTAGGTTTACAGGTTCCTCTTGAAGCCCTAGTTGAATTTTTGTGGGGTAGCAGATTGCGACTTGACCTGCAATTGCAAAGGGTTGTCAAGATGGTTTGTGGGAGGTGAGATGTAGATCTAAGATTGGAAGATATGCTAAGATAGATTGCTGATAGACTAGAAGTAGTGGAGACAACCCAAAGAAGAGGCAGACATCTTGAAGATGTTAGGGATGATGAAATTGAAGAAGAATAGGCAAATGTAAAACCTGATCCTGTTATGGATCAAGGTGAAGAAATATTTTTGAAGGCTTTGACAATTCTGAAGTCAATACCATATTTCAATCCCCCTGAGTATAGTGGAAAGTTGGATTCTGATGAATTGGTGGACTGGATCACTAAGATGGAAAAGTATTTTGAATATGAAAATATCCCTGAGGATAAGAAGGTGAAGATTGCAAGCACAAAGTTGAAAATTCATGCATCCTTATGGTGGGAACATCTAAAATTGGATCGGAAGAGGAAAGGAAAAGAAAAAATCAAGGTATGGTGTAAAATGGTCAATAAATTGAAAGGAAAGTTCTTACCCTCTGATTATCAGATTAACCTAGTTCCATGAATGCAAAGTTTGAGACAAAAAGATAGCTCAGTAAAAGAGTATACTGAGGAATTCTATAGATTAGATATCAGATCTAGACATGATGAAGATGATGTAGAAACAATCGGCAGATACCTAAATCGTTTGAGAGTTTCCATCCAAGAGGAGATTAGTATGGTCAAGTTGGAGAACATTGAAGAAGCTTATCAATTTTCTTTGGAAGCTAAGGAGAAATTGAACAAAAGACATGAGCAAAGACAAAGAGGTTGAGGTGGTAGATTCCCTAGAGGAAGAGGTACATCTAATGGTGAAAATGGTAGATCTGAACCAGAAAAGACAAATCTGGACAAAGGCAAGACCGAGTGGAAAGGTGAAAGTTCTAGAGGCAGAGGTAGTAACTACTGAGGTGGTTATGGTAGAGGAAGTTTCCAAGGAACTTGTTATAACTATGGAGAGGAAGGACATAGATCCTTTGAATGTACACAAGCTAGTAAGAAGGCTGGTAGCAGTAGAAATGCTTTGGTGCAAGAAGAGTCACCGAATGATCTTAAGAAAGAAAATAGCTTGATGGTAAGGAGAGCACTATGGAATGAAAGCAAGAATGAAGATCCAATAAGGAAAATTTTGTTCAAGACCAAATGTAGAGTTTTTGACAAAGTTTGGAAGGTCATCATTGACAGTGGTAGCTCAGAGAACCTGGCATCTGAAGAGATGGTCACAAAACTATAGTTGCAAAGGTTGGTACATCTTGTGTGTGTGAATTTTGTACCTAGCTATAGACACAACACTTTAGTAAAACATTAGAGGTTAGCAAAAACCAAAATCTACAAGTAATTGAAACTATGCTAACCAGGCGATTTACTGCCTTCTAGTAGGTGCGAGTATGATGTTCTTATATTGAAATTGAGATCAGTGATAATGCAACACCTAAATGAGGATTTAAGATGATGAAAGCAATAAAATATGAATGCAAATTAATCTATATTTTTGTATTTTCTATGCAATAAGAATGAGAAACTATATGAATCTAAGCTATAATGTATGAAATTGAGTTTGAATGTAGATTTAATCTAATAAATGCTATAAATGCATATAAAAATCTATGATATGAAACTATGAATGCTCAAAACAATAAATGAAAATCTCACAATAGCCTTGATTCACAAAAGATTGATTCTTTAGTCATGAATTCACCAGAGTGAGGATGCAATTACGAGGTGTTGATTGTGAAGAGCTGAGCCTTGATTTTACAGAAATCCAGGGCTTGAGGATGCATTGAGAAAAGCCATAAATCACTCTTGATAAACTCAGGTTGATTTTTGAGTTAACAAGAAATTAAGAATCAATAAACTCATAAAATCATGAAAAAACAATTTTTATCTCAAAATAGAGCTTTAGTTTTTTTTTTCAACTCATAATTAGATGTTGAGTTTAGAAAGTTAACAAATTGAAATTGAAAGTTGATTTAAAGTTGTTTTAAAGTTGACTGCTTTTTTTGATTGTGCATGATTTAATATGAATTAATTTAATAAATAAAGTGATTTATTTTCCACTTAACTGATTTTGAATTAAAACAATTGATTTATGGGTTAATCAATTATTAAATCAAACTTTATTCCAATTAAATCATTAAATTTGACAACTTTGATTTTAAATCAATTAAATAAATATCCAATTGATTGTTTGTAGGAATTTTGATTTATTGTCAAAATAAAAACAATATTAATTAGGAATAAATATAATTAAATCTAATTAAATAATTAAGTTGCAGAATTAAATTAATTAGTTAAATATTCATCATATTCAATTAATCAACTTTAGGATAAATAATAATATTTATCACCAAATAATAATTAATTAAAGATAATTAGATAAATTAGAGATATTTAGGAAATATTCCCTGATGCAGAATTCAGATAAAATCAATTAGGATTTCAATGTGAAGATGTGCCTTAGGTTAAGACTTTTGTATCAATTTCATTCAATGTGTCAATATAGGAGGTCAATGAGCCTATAGCCCATTTTTGGGGTATTACATTTTTGCCTCTTTGAATCATTGTGCAAAGCGTACTCGTTCAAAGAATAGTTTGTGTTTGATATACGTATGAAACTGATTTGAAAGATTTGAAAGATTAACTGATTCCGAGATAGAAATCGATTGAAGGATTTTGAAGATGCAAGATTTAAGATTTGGGTCCTAAGTGACCAAAGCTAATGTTAACTATAGCAACAATGAACCGGTGATTATGAAAAAGTGTCAAAATGCCTAATTCTGAACCTTATGATTATGAAGAAGTGAGTGACCGATTCTAGACCTGAATGTCCTTGTATGAATCATATTGGTATCACATCGTGAACCCATCAGTTAAGAAGAACCAATGAAATGACGCTAATGAACTGATAGTTACAAAAGATGATATAGTTTACAAGATAGATTTAGGATACCAGATTGATATGGATCTTGATGAATCTAATATGCCCCAAGAATTAATAGATTTTCCCCAAGCGATGAGGAATTTAGATGAATCAGCAACTAGACGTGGTTGTTGTCTTGATTACTGAGGAAAGATTTGATTGACAGAATTAGATTTACAGACTTTGAATGATGTGCAATACCATTCCCCCTTCGGGATAAAAATTGAAATCTGACAAGAAAAGTCAGTGTTAAATGGTTTAGAAGCATGTTAATTGATTTGAGAATTGGTTATATACATTCAAGAACACATTCTGCATCGTTTAGAAGTCCCGGAGACCAAGTTTGACTAGGTTGAAATTTGAATAGTTTGATGTTAGATAATCAGTTAAGTTGAATACTAGATTTCTGTGATGATTGAAGGTTGACTATGCAAGTAGTTAATAATATAAATGATCTCAAATTTCAATTTTGATCCTAAAAAATGATTCTACTTGATGTTTCATTGGAGGAACCTTCATGTGAGATTCAACTCTTATGATATGTTTTTAGCATTTTTGAAGAATTTTTTAAGTGTTCAAGCAATTTGTGAGATCATGCAAAGTGCAAAATGAAATGCAAACCTAGGACCTAGTCACTGATCATGTGTCAATTCGTTCTCATCATTGAACTTTTTAGGTAATCAGATAAATCAATACAATGCCCACTAGTTAGGAAACTATAGACATATGAATATTGATTTGTATGCGCAAGAATCAATACAACACCCACTGGTTAGATAACCATGGACATATGAATATTGATTTTATTTCGAAATGTCAGAGTAGATATAAGCACCAAGGCACAAATGTCAAGATGACTTGAATATCACGTCCATTTTGATATAGAAATTTGTATAAGAATACGCCTTGCATTACAAACACATCAAGCAGTCAAGAGATCCTTCTAAATCCAGTGTGAATTACCCGTAGTGACCCTTTATCATTCACATCCTTAGGTAAGATCACGTTTTACAATATGAGAAATAACTCACTCAAAAAGACAATAGTTAGATCAAACTTCTTTGAATTTTCTGGGTATCAATGGTCAAGGTATGCATGGTCATCCAATTCAAGATAGAGGCTCTTACAGATGGACACCATTTCAATCTAGAATTTCCAAAGTTGTTAGATTTTCACATATAAGTAGAAGACAAAGAAAAGATTATGCCTCGAGTCATCACTCTCTAAATCCTGGAAAGGACATCATTGAAGAGCTCATGGGAACAAAATATGAAAAAATCTCAATGTGAATTAGTAAGCATACAAGGAGATAAAAGCATGAAGCATAGATTGTTTTCATTTTGTGTTGATGTTTGATTGTGTTGTTGTAGATGCAAAATCCCTTTTTGGAGAGGAGACTGACTGACTGACTCGGATGAAGCTTCAAAGGACTCTAACTGGACATGACTCATCTGAGGTATACTGGAGACCATAGGATATGACATTGATTGCCCCCAAGTGTTAGGCATTGATAGGATATAGACACATGAGCCAATTGGTGTACCAACCGACTTATTGAAAATAGGAATGCGGGAAAAAACCAAGAGATATTTACAAACTAAAGAAAGACTGAAAGCTAGGAAAGACCAAGATTGTGCTGATAGATAGACTATTTTTAAAACAAGTGGTGCCCGTTTGTTGGGCTTTCACCATCTTGGCAGAGATTCTATTTTTGCTACTAAGGTGCCTGTTTCTAGGTTTTCACCAAGGCACTTTTCTTTTTCTCATTTTTTTTTGTATTTTTCATTTTTCTAATTTTTTTGTACTTTTGATATTTTTTACTTTTTTTGTGAATCATCAAGGTGCCTATTGCTAGGTTTTCACCAAGATGTTCATTTTTTAAGGACTTTTTCCAATTTTTATAATTTTTTTAGGACATTTTACCATAGACTGAATGCCTTAGGCGTAGAATTTCTTCAGATGGAGAATGTTGATTGGTTCTCGGAGCTGTTCTCCTTCAGATGTTGAGAGTTGATAGGCACCAGAGCCAAAAGTAGTAGTGATTACAAAGGGACCCAACTAGTTGGGTTCACACTTCCCCTTGCGCTCTCTATGTGATTAATTTTTAGGATTCTCTCTCAAGACTAGATCGCCAACCTGAAATTCTCTATGTCTGACTTTCTTGTTGTAGCCTCTAGACATTCTCTTCTGATATACTCTAAGATGATCATACACTGCTTGTCTACGCTCATCTAGTAGTTCAATTTCTTGCAACCTAGACACTCTGTAGTCATCATCAGTTATTAGACCATGCATTCTGATTCTTAGTGATGGGACTTCAACCTCAATAGGCAATAGCACTTCAGACCCATAAAAAAAAGTGAAAGGTGTAGCCCCAGTGGGCATTCTAATACTTGTTTTGTAGGCCCAGAGAGCTAGATTGATCATGAGATGTTAGTCTCTTCCTATTTTATTAACTGTACGGTGCAAGATTTTCAATAGATTCTTGTTAGAAGCCTCTGCTTGTCCATTCCCTTGAGGATATTAGATAGATGACCAATGTTGTGTAATCTTGAATTTGGTACATAAATCATCCAAGTCTTTGTTCGTAAATTGTCCACCATTATCTATGACTATAGAATGTGGAATACCATACCAAAATATGATGTAGTTCAAGATGAAGATAGATATTTTTTTTCTAGTTGCTTGTGTTAAAGGGACTACTTCTACCCATTTTGTGAAATAATCTATAGCTATAATAATGTGAGTATGCCCATTAGAAGAATGAGGATGGATGGATCCTATAAGATCAAATGCCCATTGGTGAAAAGGCCATTGAGTAGTGAAGTGAATTAGATCTCTCCCTAGAGCATGAATTAAGTTTCCATGCACTTGGCACTTTTGATAGTTCTTAGCAAACTTGATAGACTCTTTCTCCATTTCCGACCAATTGTACCTAGCCCTAATAAGTTTTTAGGCTAGTGTTAAACCATTCAAGTGTGACCCAAAAATACCTTCATGGACTTCCTCTAAGGAACATTGAGACTCTTCCCATTCTAAACATCTAAGTAGTGTAACATCTAGACCTTGTTTGTACAGATCGTGACCAATAATGACTTATCGGGAGGCATTACGGATAAGGTATCTCTTTTCATGATGGTTAAAGGTATCAAGAATGATTTGGTCTTTGAGATAGGAGAATAGGTTTTTATATCTAGATGAATCATGACCTACAATAGTGAAAATCATGTGGGTTTCAGGGGAATCATATGCAGGATAAGATAGTGCTTCCACCAGGAACCTGTAGCCTAGCTCATGTTCAGGCTATTGTAATAAAGTAGATAATGTTGTCATTGCATCAGCAACCTTGTTCTCTATTCTAGGTATTTTCTCAAATGTGATAGATATGAAATATTTCTTTAGATCATCTACCATTCTCTTGTATGGAATGAGCTTTTCATCCTTCATTTGGTATACATCATTGACTTGATGGATTACAAGTTGTGAGTCTCCCTAAATGTGTAGTTTTGTTACTCTCCACTCAATTGCTATTTTCATACCATTCAAAAGGGCTTCATATTCAGCAATATTGTTTGTACAAAGAAATTTAATTTTGAATGCCTTAGGAATGGAGTATCCTTGAGGAGTGATAAACAAGATACATGCTCCTGATCCATTCTATGTATATGATCCATCAAAGAACAATTGCCATTTTCTAGAAGAAAGATTCATGATAGAGGAATCTGGAAATTCCATTTGCATTGGTGTGTCATCAAACAAAGGTGCATCTGCTAATTGATCAGCAATAACTTATCCTTTAATAGATTTTATTTCAACATATTCAATGTCAAATTCACTTAAGAGCATGACCCATTTGGCTAATCTACCCATGAGGGAAGCTTTGTTTAATAAGTACTTTAGTGGATCAATCTTAGATACTAAATGTGTGGTATGAGCCAACATATAATATCTCAGTTTCTATAATGCAAAGATCACATCCAGACAAGCCTTTTCAATCATAGAATAGTTCTTTTCATATGCCACTAATGTTCTACTGATATAGTATATAGCTCTTTCCTTCTTGTTCTCATCATGATGTGCAAGCAATGCCCCCAATGATGTATCTGTAGCAGAGACATATAAGATCAAAGGCTTCCCTTGAATGGGTGGCATCAAGATAGGAGGATTTGATAGATATTTCTTGATATGATTAAAATTCTTTTCACATTCCTTGCTCCATGCAAAGGTTACACCTTTATGTAATGTCTTTGTAAAAGGTTGTGATATGTCTGCTAGCTAAGATATGAAGCGTCTAATAGATTGAACTCTCCCTTGCAATGTTCTCATTTGACTGATGTTCTTGGGAGGTTGCATCTCCATGATAGCTTTAAATTTAGCTAGATCTACTTCAATTCCTTTCTTTGAAATAATGTAGCCTAAAAGCTTTCTAGAAGTGACACCAAAATCACACTTCTTAGGATTTAGTCTGAGACCAAATTTTTCCATTCTGTCTAGTATCTTGCTCAAGTCATTTAGATGTTCAGATCTTGTCATAGATTTTGCTAAAGTATCATCAACATAATCCTCCATAGTCCGATGCATCATGTCATGAAAAATATATGTCATAGCTCTTTGATATGTAGCACTGACATTCTTAAGCCCAAATGGCATGACATTCCAACAGAAGGTACCACATGCACATGTGAAAGTAGTTTTCTCTTGATCTTCTAGAGCAATTTTTATTTGATTATATCTAGAAAAACCATCCATTAAAGAATACATCTCAAAGCCCGCAGTCATGTCCACTATCATATCAATGTTAGGTAATGGAAAATCATCCTTAGGGCATGCCTTGTTTACATCTCTAAAATCTATGCATACTCTTATTGATTTGTCTAGTTTTGAAATAGGTACAATATTAGAGATCCATTATGCATAATCAATAACTCAGATAAATCTAGCTTTTAGGAGCTTCTCTAATTTAGCTTTTACCAAGAGTGCAACATGTGGATGCATCTTTCTCAATTTTTGCTTAACAGGTTTAACTTTTGGAGCTATAGATAAATGGTGCATTATAAGATCAGGATCCAATCCTGGCATATCTGAATATTTCCATGCAAAGTTGATCTTTTTCTCTATTAAGAATGTTTTAAATTTTTTCTTTTCTTCTTCTGATAAGGATTGTGCTACATGGATCAATTGTGGTTCTTATGTTGTTCCCAAGTTGATGGATTTAGTGGGCTCAATTAGAACTAGAGATCTATCTTGTAAATGACTTAGAAGGACATCAAATATCTCATCCTTAGGTGCCTCAGAGAGGTTTTCACCATTGGATATGTCTTTTATTTTTACTTTTGTAGGTTCTGAGACTACCACAAAGTAGTTTTCACGCTCAGAACTCCTTTTCTTTTTGTTTTTATTCTTATTTTTTTTACTAAGATACTTGATGTCCAACTTGTTCATGCTAACACTCGGTTTACTGATGGAAGTCCTCATAGGCTCAACTGCATTTAGGTAGCAAGCAAGGGCATAGTCATTCGGGAAGGTATAAATACCATAGCTTGGATTTGTGGAAGTTTGGTCAAGAAGGTCAGGATGTTGGATAGTCAAAGTGGTAAAAGATTGGGAAAGAGTGTTTATAGATATGGATCTATCATCATTGGTCCTAACCCGACGCTCAAGTTCAAAGGTGATATTACAACTTAAGACATTCAATTTGTGAATAGGCTCAATGTAATTGTGGAAGTCCACTTCAGCCATTAGTGGATCAGACTTGATAAGTTCATCATTTCACTCTAGACTTATGTTGGGTTTAGGTTCATATTGGTGAATAACATCAACATGTTTCTCAGTAATAAGCTCATCTTCCTCTGGAATGGCTCCCCATTCATAGTCATTAGATTCTTCATCTATGCCTCTAGGAAATCTAAGAACATGAGTAAAGTCAGGATGAATACCCCAAGAAGAGTTACCCTCAGATTCTGATTTGAATTCATACTCATGGGAATTTGTCTCAAAATAGCTACTACCTTCCTCTTTGTCTATTTGATTGTCTTCAAGATTAGATAGTTCTTGTGGTGCAACTATCTCTTGCTCTATAGTAGGTTCTTGTGTTTCTACTACATTAATTCTTTTTACTGGATCATGTTCAGCTTTAACGAGGTCTTTTATTTCTTTAGGAAAAGACTCATAGGGAATGAGATCTTTAGTGATGTTTGAATCATCACTATCAGATTGTTATGTTGTTTCTCCCTTTAGTTGATTTGATGTCGAAGGCTCAACCTGTTCTAAGACATGTGGGGAGTTCTTGCTAAGACAAAAATAATTCTTCTTGTATCCTAGACCTATTGTATTCTTGTTTTCTCAGCCACAATGATCAAGAGGTGATAGAAGACCTTTACCCTATATTCCTAGAGGTCCTTTTCCTTTATATCCCATTTTTGTGATCAATTTGTCCCCTGGGCCATATGACTTAGAAGGGATATTCGGTATTTTAGCATCACATTTTTTAACAACTTGAGATTTAGGTTCATCTTTGTATAGCCATGCAAGCACAGCTTCATCCTCTTCAAACTCTTGTTTAGATACTTGTTTTGCAACAAAATTTTCTTTATGTGCCTCAAGAGGTTCTTTAGACTCTAGTTTGGACTATTTTAGAATTTTTCCACAGGACTTAGGTGAGATAGGGAGAGACATCATAGATAAGACTAGCTCTATAGTATATTATCCCATACCATTTTCTTTGATTTTAACCTCTTCAGCAATGTCTTCCATCTTGGATGTTGAAGCAATGTCTAGCTACTTAGTGGAAGATTCTTTGTTATTAGAAACAAGTTTTTCAGTACTCTCTTTCAATGTATTGCAAGTTGTATATAGATCAGTTGGGATCATCACCTCTACTCCTTCATAAGGAAATTTCAAATGCTGTTTGTACGTAGAAGGAATAGCTTTCATTTCATGTATCCAGCGTCTCCCTAGAAGGATGTTGTAAGCCAAAGGTAGATGAAGAACTTGACATATAGTATCTCTGATGACAGGACCTACTCTGATAGGTAAGACAATTGTTCCTTTGGAAGATCTTTCTTTCTCATCATATTCTTTGATAGTTATCTTCTTTCTAGGATCAATGGCCATTTCTAAAAATCCCAATTGTGTAATCAAGCTAAAAAAATAAATGTTTAGACCAGTGCCCCCATCTATCAACACACGTTTGACACAATGGTTTTGGATCAAGACTTCAATATGAAAGGGCTGGTTATGCAGATGAATCAAGGAGTTATCATCTTCCTCTGAAAAGGAGATATATTGCAGAGACATAAGATGACCAACCATAGTCTAGAATCTATCTAAATCAAGGTTGTTAGGAACATTGGATCTGAGCAGAGCTTTGTCTAGAATAGCTATATGAGCTGGAGATATCCAAAGAAACTCAAACATGGAGATTTTTGCATTTGTGTGCTGGAGTTGTTAAACAATACTGTATGAAGTAGGCCTCGTGTCTTTAGGATTTGAAGATTTAGATGTAGCCTTCTATTTAGAAGTAGATGAAAGATTGAAAAGAACCTTAGGGACATTGGATGAATCTAGTATTTGTCCTTATAGGTGTGCCTGAGCTTGTGATCGAGTAACTACATTTGTTGATTGATTATCTCTATCTCTTCTTACAATTGTGATGACATTGCAATGCTTAGATAGGCATGGTTCAACCATATTGATAACAACATTGTTTCTAGAGTAGGCATAATTGACTTTAGCACCCATATTAGGCTGAGAAGAAGAATCTTCTTTACCATGTTTAGGAAATGGTTTTGTGAATACTATATGATCATTATTGCTCTTATGATTGTCAATCGTGATGTCTCCTTTATCAATTTTTTCTTGTATGATGTGCTTCAAGAAGACATAGTTATTAGTCTTATGACCCTTATTATGATGAAATGCATAGAAGTCGTTCTCCCTCCACCATTTCAGTTTAGGTTCAGGATCAAAGACTTTCATCTTAGGTAAGTAGATGATTTTGTTTGCCAATAGAGTTTTTATGGTAGATTCCAAGGACTCTCCAACATGAGTGAATTTTTGATTAGGATCTATAGCCTAAGGTCTATAATCAGATGAATTTTTGTTAGATTCAGATGTTTTAGCTTCAACAGCTTTGATGGCTTGGGTGCTAATAGTGAGATTGAAAGTGGGTGCCTTAGATGGGCCATGAATATTATCAACAATGCCATCTGTGATGATGCCTTTATTCTTGTTCCACTTTTTGCCTTTATCATTAGAACTAGATCCAAATTCATACTTGTCCTTTTAAAGTGATATGTCTCCTTTTAGCACAATTACTTTCTCAATTTTGATTGCATTTTCTACCATCTTATCAAAGGATGTATGATTTTGCATTTGCAAGTGGTAGTTGAGTTCTAGAACAAGATTGTTGATGAAGATTTCCAGCTTCTCAATTTCTAGAATGGGTCTAGCATATAGAGAAAATTTCTTCCTCCATCTCTTGAGAAATGTCAGGAATGGTTCACCTGGATATTGTTTTAGATTGCAAATGTCGACCATGGTGACTGGATGTTGAATATTGTAGGAGTATTTTTGATAGAACAGATTGATTAACTCCTCAAAATTTTTGATAGTTGGAGGCATTCTAGAGAACCAATGAATGGCTGCTCCTCCCAGAGAATGAGGGAAGAGATGCATTAAGTAGGTTGGTTCATGCATGAACTCCATGGATTGAGTACAAAATTCTTTGACATGATCTTGAGGATCAGAGTTTCCATCATACTTATCATACTTAGGCATTTCTACTTTTTTAGGGAATGGTGGCATGTACAAGTCTTTATTGAATGGAAAAGGGCATAGAGCTTCCATGGAGAACTCCTTAGGTTCCTTTTCTTTTTCAAGTTTGTTAAGTTTGACTTGCATGGCATGATTTTGTTTCATCATAGCCATGATAGAAGTTTCTTCCTCATGTGTAATAATATCTTCCACATTAAATTTTGGAGGAATTTTAGCTCCTTGATGAGCTAACTCTAGAAAGTATGCTTCTCTATCTTCTTTCAAGAAATGTTTCATCATTCTTTTGAAGTTGTCATCATTTTGATATTGGGCAATTTCAGAAGGTGTGGGTTCTTGATCCATACCATGTTTAGAATGGTTTCCTTGAGACCCGTGATGTGTCCCTTTGTGAGACATGTTAGGAGTTTTAGGACTCCCTGGATTAGATTGAGGTGGAGGTTGTTGATTACCTCTATGAGTTGATGAAGGGGGTATGTAACCAATTTTTAATCAAAAATTTCCAAGACCGTTATCTTCGTAAAGACCAAAATTGTAGAGTTTCTCAATATTTGGACCTATGTGAGTAGAAAAAGTTGTAGTGTTAAGTGCTTCTCTGGATTTCTTATGTGAGGAAGCTCTCGTTTCCACCATCAACCTTGGGTGAAGCAAGAAAGCAAGGTGAAGACAACTAAAGATTGACTTGATTCAAGAAGATCTAATGACACAACCTTGTCAAGATTGAAGTGATTAAAGATTAGATCAGACTCAAGAGACCACTTTAGGAAAATGAATGGATTTGCTTCTAGTTTCTTCTTTGTTCCTGACACAGTGATTATTTTGACAAAATTTGGAAATAGGCTGTAAAAATTGGATTTCTGACAAATTTGACTAATCTCTGACAACTTTGACTTTGGCTTTAATACAAGTTTTGAAATTTTACGATGACTTTTGACACTAGAAAGGATTTTTGCTTCAGATTTGCAATTTTTTAGTTTTTCAGTATCAATTTGTTTGCAAATTTTTCTATCCAATTTTTTAAGATTTGTGTAAAATTTTGTCTCAAGTAACCAAGTAGATATCAAGCACGCAAAATAGCAAGCAAAGGGAAGAAATCAATCATCTAAAAACAATGAACAAGGGAAAAAGGAACCTTGCACATGAACAAGCAATAGTGACTTAATGTGCCAATCCCTAGGAATGCTATTTGTGTATGTTCCTGTTAGTCCATTTTCCTGTCAATGCAAAATCCTATGAAAATGGCCTTTTCACTGCAATTCTTGAAGATGTCTCACCCTGCTGCAAGCTTGTTTTAATGTATGATAAAAATCCATAGTGTTTCATGGTTTGAGCTCTTAGCCCTATGTTCTTCATTGTGTCACCAAGCTCTAGTCCAAATTGCACGTGTTGAATTGCAAAACCCAGGGAGATATTCAAGTTCTAAGGTCTGTAGGAAACAATTTTAGAATTTGCCTAAGTGTCAAAAACCCACAATGTTTTTGAAAACCCATGATGTTTTCGGTCTCCCTACTATCTTTTGGTTTGCATGAAAATCCTAGATGTTTTTGATCTTTCACCAAAAACCTTGTGTGTTTTTGACCTCACATTTCTTCCCTTCTACCGGCACTCCTTGTTTGTCGGTCTTAAGTGCGTAAGTGTGATGGTTGGTGGGGCCAGATTCTTCAAGCGGCAAAGGGAGGAGACCGACGGTCAGTGTATGAGCATAAGGAATATTCCATGCTCATGAGATCATGCACCTGTCATTGATCTCATTTGTCTCAAACGTATCTTTGGCGATGGTCCCGCTGCCAGGTGAGCTGACTTGGTGGTATCTCATTGGTCCATGGGAGTATGAAGTGGAGTGTGGTCAGTGGGACCGATCTTCTTAGCATTCAGGTAGATTAAAGTTTAGTTTAATCTTGTGGCTGTTGTTATACTATTAATGAAACATGCTCAACCTTTAATGTAGCGGTATAGCGATAGCCATTGATTCTAATAAGGGAGGTAGGTGGGTCTGTTGACACGTATGCATAGTTGGTGCTATTTTATTCATCCATGTATTTGCATAGTGGCTTGTTGTTAGTGGGACCTAGTTTTCGGATGTGTCAGTGGGTCTTGATCCTGTCAGTTAATCAACGAATGGCGTATAATCTCATTAAGTGTGTCAGAGGCTTAAGATCTTGCGATGGCCATTGATTTTGTATCTTGTAAGAGGGTTGTCAGGGTTGGGGGAAGATTCTTCATCCAACGGTGGGCATGAAATTTGATAAAATCTTGGAAGTCATTGTGAACTTGAGATGGTCGTCAATCTTCCTGTGTGGGCTCGGTTGAATTTCTCGGTGTCTTTGGCAGTTGTGATAAAATGTTTAGTGGCCTGAAAAATTTTCTTCCTGTTCGCTGGTTCACATAATGTTTTGGCGGTGCCACAGTTTATTTGGCAATTCAGTGAATAGTGGTTGTGTGATCGCTAAGTTTTTTAGCGATGGTGTAAAGTATTTCATGAACTGGAAAAAGTTCTTCGGTTGCCAGTTCACCAGATAAAGTGGGGCCGGTGTTTCAGTGACGTGGGTGATGAGGTGGTAGTCTTGTGGCCTTGTCGCATGATCGCAAGGGCCATCTTTTGGCTATGCGATCATGTGACAAGGGTGCCATGTTGGTGGGGAGCGGTGACATGGTGCTGATGTGGAGGCTTGTCACATGTTCGCATAGCCCTTTTCCTAGCTATGCGATCATGCGACAACTGTTTAGACATCGCAGTTGTGGAGTTAGGGTGGGTCCATAGTGCCAGTGTTGCTGAGGTGTTCTTTTTTATTGGTTGTTGATTGGTGACGAGGTTGTTGACTTTTTGAGGGGCCCATGACTATCGTGAATTAAATATGATCACTTGATTTGCCAGGAAGGGAAAAAGATTGACGGCCATGTTTTAAAATGAGTTGGGCACCAAAGACTTGACCGTTGGAATTCAAATTTAAACTTGCAGATGGTTTTCATGACAAGAGGTACCCAGAATTTATGGTTTTTCTGGCCGTTTCTTGATCTAGTTGGTGGCATAGATTGTTACAGTCTGGTCCAGTGAGTTGGGTGATTGATCACAGAAGTTGTTTTGTACCTGGTGGGGTGTATTTTTGAGCTCGAGAAGCTATTTGTAGGTGACCAATTTGACTAGTTTTCATGGCTATCCCTGGTGTCCTATACTGAGCTCGCATATTTTCATGATTGCAGATCTGCTTGAGATTTGTTTCCTCCAGGTTGCCTACATTTCCTGCCCCTGCATTAAATTTTTGGCTATTTCTGGTTGGTTTAGCTATTGTAACCCTAACCCTAGTCACCCTTAGCTTCATGCAATCTCTTTGAGATTCCCAAGGTGGCTAGTGGTATAAATTTTTGATTTTTTGACTTAGAAGGGGTTCAAATTTTAATCAGTCCAGAGGTTCTGATTATAGTTAGTTCCAGGGGTTTGTAGCAGGGCTATATCACATTGCATGTAAGCTAAATAGAATTTCTGAAAGTCTTTTGCAGGTTATTGAAGTGGTTTGATCTATGTCCTACTTTGATCATGTACATGACTCATTATACTTAATATAAATTTTTCATGTTTCCAAGTCTCTCCTTGGTGTCATTCTTGTGAATCTTGAATTTTCTAATCCATTGCATAGGGTTACCTTTGCATATGTTCTTGTCTTTAGTTCTTGATCTAGGATCAAGTGAAATATACTTTAGAGGGGACATAGATTCAGTCTTGGTTGTCTACAGAAGGATCTTATAAGTAGTGGATGGGCTGGAATGTTTATATTTATGGCTATGAGTCTTTGACAATAGTCAGTTCATGTTTCATTATTTGTATGTGAGGTCTGGCCAATGAATAATGGCACTGATCAAGGATTAGTACATTTAGTTGAGTCCAATGTCTAATTGGCTCTTGTCTACCTTCCCTATCCTCATTAATCAAAGACCATTTTAAGTTTTAAGTATTATTGTTGGTAGTAGTACTCTTCACAAGGCCATTTTATACCCAATAGCAATTGAGATTCAATGAATGTCTGGTTAACATTTAGTAGTCTCTTGCTATCATCTACTTTGTTTAATCCAGTCCAAAGTCCTAAAATGCCATAAGTTACTGGATTAGGTGCACCCGCCATGGTTTTGCAGAGCCAAAAGTGAAGAGGGTAGTCTTGTCCCTATAGTTGGTCTAGTTGTCTTGCAGAGCTTTCACACTTGGAGCTAACCACTCCTAACATCAGTCTCAAGGTATATTGGCAGCCCTAAGTGGCGTAAGCATTTTCAAACACCAACAGTTCCAAAAAAAAATTCAATAATGCACATAGTTCTAGAAAATGAAAAATTTGGTCTCGATAGGGTTCATAGTAATGGTCTGAATCTACAAATTTTGTGATCTCAAGAGGGAAAACTCCAATCCAGGCACATCGAGGTTTTGACACAATTTGATAATTTAACCAATCAAGAGCTGCTAGGGAGATCTGACAACCCAACAAGAGACCACATCTATGAAGATTTCCTCCACAAGGACATTTATATAGCGATTGTTGCTACCATGATGAAAATGGCTATTATCACTTGAGGTTCCATCCATGTGATTGACCCAATTAAGAGAATGTCCACTATGGTTAACCCTCTCTAGAGGTGACTCACAAAAGATACCACAGGGGGACTGGTTCCAGATTCAAGGATCTGAGTTTCTCATACTACCCAAAAAGAGAGTAGAGCATAGTCCTCTAGCCTTTTCACTTCACCAAGACAAAGCAGACAGATTAATCCAACACACTAAGACCAAAATTATCTCACAAAGATCTATGATTTCAACTGTTTATGATCTATCAACCTCTCTTTCTCGAGAATGTATCAATCAAAAGTTGAAGATGCACAAATCTAGTAGAACACAAGACAATCTCAGTAACCTCCCTACCTACAAGGGGATTTGTCATCAAGAAGAGCTTCACATGTATGAATAAGAGAATGAAGCCCACTCTCTCAAGATCATCCGCAAATAGTGTTCATAGGGCCTAATTACTATGTGTAATAGATATGCAAAAAACAAATCTATGTTCATTTTAGAGCCCAAAATTGAAGTGTGAATTATGAAAGCCGTAAAGGCACTCAAGCTTGACACAAGAGAGTTTTTTTTATGTCCCAAAATGAAGTGTTATCAGATGTAATAGAATACCTAAGTTCCTCACAACGTGCTTAGTATATTTTACCTATTTTAGCAATTTTTGAGCATTTGTCTTCTATCTTTTGTACCCACAAGACGTACCTACACTTGCACCTACAGACCACTATTACAAAAAAATTACCTATTCTTGTACATGAAACCCACTGTTATAAAAATCCATAAAAAAGAAACACAACTTGTCAACCCCACAGGGTAGAAAATCAGGTTAGTCAAAGATAATATGTCATTTGATAATCGAAAAACCTGTTGTCATAAAAAATTAGATTCTGACCAGTCTGTGCTAAATCAATAATAAATTTTGCAAATCAAAATGAAATTAATCCAAACCAATGGAAAATAAAAGCTAACTCAAATACCTTTCCATAAATATAAATTTTGGATTTGTATCATGTCATATGTGCATGTACCAATAAAAACATCATTCAGATTTCATAAAATCAGGTTCAGACCAGTCTTCACTAAAATGATCATAAATTTTTTCAAATCAAAACAAAATTAATCCAAACCAATGTAAAATGAAAGTTAACTCAAATAAATTTCTATAAATATAAATTTTGGATCTGTATCATGTCATATGTGCATGTACCAATAAAAACATTAGTTGGATTTCATAAAATTAGGTTCAGACCAGTCTTCACTAAAATGATCATAACTTTTGTAAATCAAAACAAAATTAATCCAAACCAATAAAAAATGAAAGATAACTCAAATACCTTTCCATAAATATAAATTTTGGATCTTTATCATGTCATATGTGCATGTACCAATAAAAACATCAGTCAGATTTCTAGAAAAACAACCTAGAAATTTATCACAAAAATTAACCTTGTGGTCGTGGGTTCAAGAAAAATGATAGAAATTTGATAGAATAGAATAGAAAAATATTTCAGGGCCCCATGATGGGTGACATAAATGTGTGTGTGAGTTTTGTACCTAGCTGTAGACACAACACTTTAGTAAAATATTAAAGGCTAGCAAAAACTGAAATCTGCAAGTAATTGAAACTATGCTAACCAGGCAATTTACTGCCTTCTAGTAGGTGCGAGTATGATGTTCTTAGATTGAAATCAAGATTAGTGACAATGCATCACCTAAACGAAGGATTTAAGATGATGAAAGCAATGAAATGTGAATGCAAATTAATCTATATTTTTGTATTTTCTATGCAATAAGAATGAGAAACTGTATGAATCTAAGCTATAATGTATGAAATTGAGTTTAAATGCAGATTTAATCTAAGAAATGCTATGAATGCATATAAAAATCTATGATATGAAACTATGAATGCTCAAAACAATAAATGAAAATCTCACAATAGCCTTGATTCACAAAAGATTGATTCTTCAGTCACGAATTCGCCAAAGTGAGGATGCAATTTTGAGGTGTTGATTGTGAAGAGCCGAGCCTTGATTTTATAGAAATCCAAGGCTTGAGGATGCATTGAGAAAAGCCATAAATCACTCTTGATAAACTCAGGTTGATTTTTGAGTTAACAAGAAATTAAGAATAAATAAACTCATAAAATCATGAAAAAATAGTTTTTATCTCAAAATAGAGCTTTAGTTTTTTTTTCAACTCATCATCAGATGTTGAGTTTAGAAAGTTAACAAATTGAAATTGAAAGTTGATTTAAAGTTGTTTTAAAGTTGACTGCTTTTTTTGATTGTGCATGATTTAATATTAATTTATTTAATAAATAAAGTGATTTATTTTCCACTTAACAGATTTTGAATTAAAACAATTGATTTATGGGTTAATCAATTATTAAATCAAACTTTATTCTAATTAAATCATTAAATTTGATAAATTTGATTTTAAATCAATTAAATAAATATCCAATTGATTGTTTGTAAGAATTTTGATTTATTGTCAAAATAAAAACAATATTAATTAGGAATAAATGCAATTAAATCTAATTAAATAATTAAGTGGTAGAATTAAATTAATTAATTAAATATTCATCATATTCAATTAATCAACTTTAGGATAAATAATAACATTTATCGCCAAATATTATTTAATTAAAGATAATTAGATAAATTAGGAATATTTAGGAAATATTCTTTGATGCAGAATTAAGATAAAATCAATTAGGATTTCGATGTGAAGATGTGCCTTAGGTTAGGACATTTGTATCAATTTCATTCGATGTGTCGATATAGGAGGTTAATGAACCTATAGCCCATTTTTGTGGTATTACACATCCAAAGCCCTATTAGATTTCATGGATCAAAGATGAGCATACACTCTTGGTAAGTGAACAATGTTATGTGAATTTGAAGATTGGAAAATACTATGATAAGGTGTTATGTGATATCATGCCTATGGATTGTTGTCATATTTTGTTGGGTAGACCTTGGCAATGTGATAGACATGCTATATATGATGGGAGATTGCATAAGTATACTATTATGGCTGATGGAAAGAAACAAATCTTGTTACCCTTGATGGAAGAACCTGTTAGTAATGTTTGCAAATTTGTGAAAGTTTGTTTGATGGAAGGAAGGAAGTTTGTAAATTCTTTGAAGAGGAATGATGTGTGTTTTGTTGTGATTCCTAATAAGCCGAGTAAGACAATAGAGGATAATGTCCTTGAGGAGATTGATAAGTTACTCACCGAGCACAATGATATCATTTTTGATAATGTACCTGATGGTTTTCCATCAAAAAGAAGCATTGATCATTGTATGGATCTAATCCCTGGAGCTAGTTTACCAAATAAGGCACCTCATCAGTTGACACCTACCAAGAATCAAGAATTGAACCAATAGATTCAAGAGTTGCTAGAGAAAGGTTTGATCAGAGAAAGTTTGAGTCCTTGTGCAGTACCCATTGTATTGGCACCGAAGAAGAATGGAGAATGAAAAATGTGTACTGATTCTAGAGAAATCAATAAGATAACAGTGAAGTATAGGTTCCCTATACCGAGAATAGATGACATAATGGATAGTTTGACTAGAGTAAAGTATTTGACAAAGATTGATTTGAAAAGTGGGTATCATCAGATCAGAATCAGAGAAGGTGATGAATGGAAGACAACTTTCAAGACAAAAGAAGGTTTGTATGAGTGGTTGGTTATGCCTTTTGGTTTAACTAATGCACCAAGTACTTTTATGAGGCTGATGAATGAGGTTTTGAAGAAATTATTGGGTAAATTTGTGATTGTATATCTTGATGATATTTTGATATTCAGTAAGACCAGAGAAGAACATTTGTTGCATATGAGACAAGTTTTGCAGAGATCGAAAGAGGAAAAGTTGCTGATAAATCTGAAGAAGTGTTCATTCATGAAGGAAGAGATTGTGTATTTGGGATTTTTTATTTCAGCTAATGGTTTGAAGATGGATCCTGAAAAGGTTGAAGCTATTATGAATTGGCTTACACCTCTGAATGCTAGTGAGGTAAGATCATTTCATGGTTTGGAAAGTTTTTACTAAAAGTTCATAAGAAATTTTACTTCAATTTGTAATGCTATGACTAAGACTATGAGAGGAGACAAAAAAGAATTCAAGTGGACACATGGAGCTGATAGAAGTTTTGAGACTCTAAAGCAGAAGGCTGATGAATTACCTATTTTCGCATTACCTAATTTCAGTAAAGTATTCCAAGTAGAATGTGATGCAAGTGGAAGTGCAATTGGAGCTATGTTGAGTCAAAAAGGTAAACCTGTTGCTTTCTTTAGTGAAAATTTGAATGATGCTAGAAGGAAATATTATGTGTATGATCAAGAATTCTATGCTATTGTTCAAGCACTAAAAAAATGGAGACATTATTTCATACCGAGTGAATTTGTGTTGTATACTGATCATAAGGCTTTACAATATTTGGGTAGTTAGAATAAGTTGAATCAAAGACATATGAAATGGGTTGAGTATTTGCAGAGTTATACATTTGTGATAAAGCATAAGAGTGGAGTCACTAACTGAGTTGCTGATGCATTGAGTAGAAGAAGATCTTTGATGACCGAGATGAAAATTGAAGTTCTTCATTTTGATGAGATGAGAGGTTTGTATGAAAATGACCCTGATTTTTCTGAGCTGTGGAGAAACTGCAGAGCACCTATTCAAGATCAAAAAGATACTAAATGGAATGAATATTTTATTGAGGAAGGTATGTTGTTTAAAGGTATTCAGTTATGTATACTGAGAGGAGTAATGAGAACTAATTTGATAAAAGAGAAACATAGTAGTGGTTTGGCTGGACATTTTGGTATTGATAAAACATGGAATTTTCTTAAGGAGAAGTACTATTGGCCGCATTTGTATAGAGATGTTCAAAAATTTGTGAAAAGTTGTAGAATTTGTCAAGTTGCAAAAGGAGTAAGTTAGAATACTGGATTGTATACACCGATTGTTGTTGCTGAGAAACCTTGGATTGACATCAGTATGGACTTTGTTCTTGGCTTACCGAAGATAGTAAGAGGTAATGATTCAATATTTTTTGTTGTGGATAGATTCTCTAAGATGGCACATTTTATACCTTGTTGAAAGACATCAGAAGCAGTACATGTAGCAGATCTTTTCTTTAAGGAAATTATCAGATTGCATGGATTACCGAGGAGTATTATCTCTGACCGAGATAGTAAATTTGTTGGTTATTTCTGGAAAACACTTTGGAAGAAATTTGGCACTGAATTGAAGTATAGCTCTACATTTCACCCACAAATCGATGGACAGACTGAGGTTGTGAACAAAAGTTTGAGAAATCTTTTGAGATGCTTAGTTGGAGACACACTAAGTAATTGGGATTCTGTGTTGTCACAAGCAGAGTTTGCATACACCAATTCAATGAATAGAAGTACTGGAAAAACACCATTTGAGATTGTGAATGACACATAACCAAGAGGAATATCATATTTAAGAGACATTGCTAATGAGAATAAGAGAAGTGTTGAAGGAGTAAAGTTTACTAAATATATGAAGACATTACATGAAGATGTGAAGCTCAAGCTGGAAGATAGTAATTAGAAATACAAAGACAGAGTTGATAGATCAAGAAGACATAAAACTTTTAATGTTGGTGATGAAGTGATGGTTCATTTGAAGAAAGGTCATTTTCCTATTGGCACATATGGAAAGCTAAAGATGAAGAAGTTTGGACCTTGCAAGATTTTGAGGAAATTTGACAGTGGAAATGCCTATGAGATTGAGTTACTTGATGACATGGACATATCACCCATTTTCAACATTGCTTATCTATATGAGTATCATGAACCTGACGAAGAAGTGAGAGTACTAATAGAATATCCTAAGAAGCAGAATGATGAAGTTGAACGAATTTTGAAGGAAAGATTTGGCAAAAGTACAAGAGGAAAATAGTACATGGAATATCTGGTTAAGTGGAAGAATAGACCGATGGAAGATAGTTCATGGATTTCATAGTCTGAGTTGGATGCAACTTAGACCAAACCTACCAAATGACTCTGAGAATCATTTCAAAACAACCCTAGGTGTCTGATGTAGGAGCATCTCGGGTCCTTAGCAATCTTGTGTCACCAAAAAGAATTTTGAGTTTTGTCTGTGTTGATTAGTTTTTTCTTTGACCAGGTTGGTTGGTAGTTGGTCAGTTTCCTTTGGTTACCGAGTGTGGTCAATTATCTCCTAGGTGGTCAGTTAATTCACTGGCGCTTGGTGTTGTTTGTCTCCTACTTGGTTATCTTTCTTACCGACGGGTCTAATTTTGTTTCTTGTTGTGGCCGACTTGTGCATTTATATTGGATCATGGAATTAATGCTGGAATCCATCATTGGGAAGCATGTGGTCCCAAATTTGACCATTAATTCCATTAATTATGGATCTAAAGGTCAACTCAGCTCGGTAGCTTCTTGTATAAATGTAGATGTTTGGTGGTAGTTTAGGAGTCAATTTTGATAGAAGATAGAAGGCATTAGATTAGAGATTGGTAACAGATCCTCACATGTTTGAGGAATTTTGTAATTCATTGTAATATTAGGCCCTAACCAGGAAGGCCTTACAACTAGGCATGTATGATTCAAATTGATGGTAATATATGACAGATTTGGAATTCTCTCTCTCACTCTTGTTCTTTGTTGCTTCCGCATGTGTGTTGCAGGCTTGGATCATTAGGGTGAGCCATCCTTTGGCCACTCTTGCATCCCTACCTTGCGTTAGGTGGTATTAGAGTAAGGTGAGATCTTGATCTAGGTCTGCAAATCTAGGTTTGTAGGTTCCTCTTTAAGCCCTAGTTGAATTATTATGGGGTAGCAGATTGTGATCTAACTTGCAATTGTAGAGGGTTGTCAAGATGGTTTGTGGGAGGTGAGATGTAGATCCAAGATTGGCAGATATGCTAAGACAAATTGCTACTAGATTAGAAGTAGTGGAGATAGCCCAAAGAAGAGGCAGACATCTTGAAGATGTTAGTGATGATGAAATTGAAGAAGAACAGGTGAATGCAGAACCTGATCCTATTATGGATCAAGGTGAAGAAAGATTTTTGAAGGCTTTGACAAGTCTGAAGTCAACACCACATTTCAATCCCCCTGAGTATAGTGGAAATTTGGATTCTAATGAATTGGTGGACTGGATCACTGAGATGGAAAAGTATTTTGAATATGAAAATATCCCTGAGGATAAGAAGGTAAAGATTGCAAGCACAAAGTTGAAAATTCATGCATCCTTATGGTGGGAACATCTACAATTGGATCAGAAGAGGAAAGGCAAAGAAAAAATCAAGGTATGGTGTAAAATGGTCAATAAATTGAAAGGAAAGTTCTTACCCTATGATTATCAGATTAACCTAGTTCGGTGAATGCAAAGTTTGAGATAGAAAGATAGCTCGGTAAAAGAGTATACTAAGGAATTCTATAGATTAGATATCGGATCTAGACATGATGAAGATGATGTGGAAAGAATTGGCATATACTTGAATGGTTTGGGAGTTTCCATCCAAGAGGAGATTAGTATGGTCAAGTTGGAGAACATTGAAGAAGCTTATTAATTTGCTTTGAAAGCCGAGGAGAAATTAAACAAAAGACATGAGAAAAGACAGAGAGATCAAGGTGGTAAATTCCCTAGAGGGAGATGTAGATCTAATGGTGAAAATGGTAGATCTGAAACAGAAAAGACAAATATGGACAAAGGAAAGACTGAGTGGAAAGGTGAAATTTCTAGAGGTAGAGGCAGTAACTACCATGGTGGTTATGGCAGAGGAATTTTCCAAGGAACTTGTTATAACTATGGAGAGGAAGGACATAGATCCTTTGAATGTACACAAGCTAGTAAGAAGGTTGGTAGCAGTAGAAATGCTTTGGTGCAAGAAGAGTCACCAAATGAGCCTAAGAAAGAAAATAACTTGATGGTGAGGAGAGCACTATGGACTGAAAGCAAGAAGGAAGATCCAATAAGGAAAAGTTTGTTCAAGACCAAATGTAGAGTTTTTGAAAAATTTTGGAAGGTAATCATTGATAGTGGTAGCTCGAAGAACCTGGCATCTGAAGAGATGGTCACAAAACTATAGTTGCAAAGTTTGGTACATCCAAAGCCCTATCAGATTTCATGGATCAAAGATTAGCATACACTCCTGGTAAGTGAACAATGTTATGTGAATTTGAAGATTGAAAAATACTATGATAATGTGTTATGTGATATCATGCCTATGGATTGTTGTCATATTTTGTTGGGTAGACCTTGGCAATATGATATACATGCTATATATGATGGGAGATTGCATAAGTATACTATTGTGGCTGATGGAAAGAAAAAAATCTTGTTACCTTTGATGGAAGAACCCGTTAGTAATGTTTGCACATCTGTGAAAGTTTGTTTGATGGAAGGAAGGAAGTTTGTAAATTCTTTGAAGAGGAATGATGTATGTTTTGTTGTGATTCCTAATAAACTGAGTAAGAAAATAGAGGATAATGTCCCTGAGGAGATTGAAAAGTTACTCACCAAGTATAATGATATCATTTCTGATAATATACCTGATGGTTTGCCACCGAAAAGAAGAATTGATCATTGTATGGATCTAATCCCTAGAGCTAGTTTACCGAATAAGGCACCTCACCGGTTGACACCTATTGAGAATCAGGAATTGAACCGACAGATTCAAGAGTTGCTGGAGAAAGGTTTGATCAAAGAAAGTTTGAGTCCTTGTGTAGTACCTATTGTATTGGCACTAAAGAAGAATGGAGAATGAAGAATGTGTATTGATTCCAGAGAAATCAATAAGATAAAAGTGAACCATAGGTTCCCTATACCGAGAATGGATGACATAATGGATAGTTTGACTAGAGAAAAGTATTTGACAAAGATTCATTTGAAAAGTGGGTATCATCAAATCAGAATCAGAGAAGGTGATGAATGGAAGACAACTTTCAAGACAAAAGAAGGTTTGTATGAGTGGTTGGTTATGCCTTTTGGTTTAACTAATGCACCAAGTACTTTTATGAGGCTGATGAATGAGGTTTTGAAGAAATTCTTGGGTAAATTTGTGATTGTATATCTTGATGATATTCTGATATTCAATAAGACCAGAGAAGAACATTTGTTGCATATGAGACAAGTTTTGCAGAGATTGAAAGAGGAAAAGTTGCTGATAAATTTGAAAAAGTGTTCATTCATGAAGGAAGAGATTGTGTATTTGGGATTTTTTATTTCAGCTGATGGTTTGAAGATGGATCTTGAAAAGGTTGAAGCTATTCTCAATTGGCCTACACCTTTGAATGCTAGTGAGGTAAGATCATTTCATGGTTTGGCAAGTTTTTACCGAAAGTTCATAAGAAATTTCAATTCAATTTGTAATGCTATGACTAAGACTATGAGAGGAGACAAAAGAGAATTCAAGTGGACACATGGAGCTGATAAAAGTTTTGAGACTCTAAAGTAGAAGGTTGTTGAATTACCTATTTTGGCATTACCTGATTTTAGTAAAGTACTCCAAGTAGAATGTGATGCAAGTGGAAGTGCAATTGGAGCTGTGTTGAGTCAAGAAGGTAAACTTGTTTCTTTCTTTAGTGAAAATTTGAATGATGCTAGAAGGAAATATTCTATGTATGATCAAGAATTGTATGCTATTGTTCAAGCACTGAAGAAATGGAGACATTATTTGATACCGAGTGAATTTATGGTGTATACTGATCATAAGGCTTTACAATATTTGGGTAGTCAGAATAAGTTGAATCAAAGACATATGAAATGGGTTGAGTATTTGCAGAGTTATACATTTGTGATAAAGCATAAGAGTGGAGTCACTAACTGAGTTTCTGATGCATTGAGTAGAAGAAGATCTTTGATGACCAAGATGAAAATTGAAGTTCTTGGTTTTGATGAGATGAGAGGTTTGTATGAAAATGACCCTGATTTTTTTGAGCCATGGAGAAAATGTAGAGCACCTATTCAAGATCAGAAAGACACTAAATGGGATGAATATTTTATTAAGGAAGGTATGTTGTTTAAAGGTATTCAGTTGTGTATACCGAGAGGAGTAATGAGAACTAATTTGATAAAAGAGAAACATAGTAGTGGTTTGGCTGGACATTTTGGTATTGATAAAACATGGAATTTTCTTAAGGAGAAGTACTATTGGCTGCATTTGTATAGAGATGTTCAGAAATTTGTGAAAAGTTGTAGAATTTGTCAAGTTGCAAAAGGAGTAAGTCAGAATACTAGATTGTATACACTGATTGTTGTTGCTGAGAAACCTTGGATTGACATTAGTATGGACTTTGTTCTTGGCTTTCCGAAGATAGTAAGAGGTAATGATTCAGTATTTGTTGTTGTGGATAGATTTTCTAAGATGGCACATTCTATACCTTGTAGAAAGACATCAGATGTAGTACATGTAGCATATCTTTTCTTTAAGGAAATTGTTAGATTGCATGGATTACTGAGGAGTATTATCTCTGACCGAGACAGTAAATTTGTTGGTTATTTTGGGAAAACACTTTGGAAGAAATTTTTTACTGAATTGAAGTATAGTTCTACATTTCACCCACAAACTAATGGACAGACTAAGGTTGTGAATAGAAGTTTGGGAAATCTTTTGAGATGCTTAGTTGGAGACACACTGAGTAATTGGGATTCTGTGTTGTCACAAGTAGAGTTTGCATATAACAATTCAATGAATAGAAGTACTAGAAAAACACCATTTGATATTGTGAATGGCACACAACCAAGAGGAATATCTAATTTGAGAGACATTGCTGATGAGAATAAGAGAAGTGTTGAAGGAGTAAAGTTTGCTAAATATATGAAGAAATTACATGAAGATCTGAAGCTAAAGGTGCAAGATAGTAATCATTAATACAAAGACAGAGCTAATAGATCAAGAAGACATAAAACTTTTGATGTTGGTGATGAAGTGATGGTTCATTTGAAGAAAGGCCGATTTCCTATTGGCACATATGGAAAGCTGAAGATGAAGAAGTTTGGACCTTGCAAGATTCTGAGGAAATTTGATAGTGGAAATGCATATGAGATTGAGTTACCTGATGACATGGACATATCATCGATTTTCAACATTGCTAATTTATATGAGTATCATGAACCTAATGAAGAAGTGATAGTACCGACAGAATATCCTAAGAAGCAGAATGATGAAGTTGAACAGATTTTGAAGGAAAGAGTTGGAAAAAGTACAAGAGGAAAACAGTACATGGAATATTTGGTTAAGTGGAAGAATAGACCGATGGAAGATAGTTCATGGATTTGATAGTCTAAGTTGGATGTAGCTCAGGCCAGACCTACCAAATGATTCTGAGAATCATTTCAAAACAACCCCAAGTGTCTGATGCAGGAGCATCTCGGGTCCTTAGCAATCCTATGTCACCAAAAAGAATTTTGATTTTTGTCTTTGTTGCTCATTTTCTACTTTGACTGGGTTGGTCAGTAGTTGGTCAGTTTCCTTTGGTTACTAAGTGTGGTCAGTTATCTCCTGGGTGATCGGTTAATTCATTGGCGCTCAGCATTGTCTATCTCCTGCTCGGTTATCTTTCTTACCAATGGGTCTAGTTTTGTTTCTTGTTGTGGCCAACTTGTGCATTTATATTGGATCATAGAATTAATGCCAAAATCCATCATTAGAAAGCATGTGGTCCTAGATTTGACCATTACTTTCATTAATTATGGATCTGAAGGCCGACTCAGGTCGGTAGCTTCTTGTATAAATGTAGATGTTTGGTGGTAGTTTAGGAGTCAGTTTTGATAGAAGATAGAAGGCATTAGATTAGAGATTGGTAACAGATCCTCACATGTTTGAGGACTTCTGTAATTCATTATAATATCAGGCCCTAATCAGGAAGGCCTTACAGCTAGGCATGTATGATTCAAATTGATGATAATATATGATAGATTTGGCATTCTCTCTCTCTCACTCTTGTTGTTTGTTTCTTTTTCATGTGTGTTGCAGGCTTGGATCATTAGGGTGAGCCATCCTTTGGCCCCTCTTACATCCCTACCTTGCATCATATTAGTCCTATTAGGTCTTAAGTGCAGTCTTATTAAGTCTTAAGGGGTCCTATTATAGGTCCTAAGGATCCTAAGGGTTCTTAAAGAGATTTATGTCACAATAGGGGTCCTAAAGGAACCTAGAGTGTATTAATAGTCCTAAAGGGTCCTTGGATGTACTAATTGGTATTAATAGGTCATATTAGGTCAAATAAGTTGTCTTATTAGGTCTTAAGGGTCCTAGGGTGTACTAATTGGTATTAATAGGTCCTATTAGGTCAAGTAAGTAGTCTTATTAGGTCTTAAGGGTCCTAGGATGTACTAATTGATTTTAATAGGTCATATTAGTCCTATTAGGTCTTAAGTCTGGTCTTATTAAGCCTTAAGGGGTCCTATTAGGTCTTAAGGGGTCCTATTATAGGTCCTAAGGATACTAAGGGTTCTTAAAGAGTTTTATGTCACAATAGGGGTCCTAAAGGAACCTAGAGTGTATTAATAGTCCTAAAGGGTCCTTGGATGTACTAATTGGTATTAATAGGTCCTATTAGGTCAAGTAAGTGGTCTTATTAGGTCTTAAGGGTCCTAGGATGTACTAATTGGTATTAATAGGTCCTATTAGGCCAAGTAAGTGGTCTTATTGGGTCTTAAGGGTCGTAGGATGTACTAATTGATTTTAATAGGCCATATTAGTCCTATTAGGTCTTAAGTCTAGTCTTATTAAGTCTTAAGGGGTCCTTTTAGGTCTTAAGGGGTCCTACTATAGGTCCTAAGGGTTCTTAAAGAGTTTTATGTCTACATGAATAAAATTTATATATGTAACTCTAAAACATATGTACATAATTTAGAAAGAGAGAGAGAGAGAGAGAGAGATTCGTAATATTTACTAACTTTAAAAGCAATTTAAAAATAAATATTTAAATTAATAATTTCTATAAGATCAATGGAACCTAAGATACATGAATGGGGCCTATGACATACTAAGATACATTAATGGTTCTTTGGGGTCTTATGTGTCTTAAGACATCGTAAGAGATGGATAAGTTTCCTAGAATGTATTAAGGGGTCACATGTGTTGTAAGTGGTCCTAAGGGATCCTAGGTTATATTAATTGATTCTAGTATGTATTAAGGGTTGTTCAGGGTGACGATGGGTCCTCATATCAATCAATAGAACCTAAGATACATGAATGGGTCCTAGGGAACCCTAAGATACATTAATTGGTCTTGGAGGTTTGAAGGGGTCATATGTGTCTTTAGATGTCATAAGGTATGGATAAGGTTCCTAGAATGTCTTAAGGCTTCGTAGGTGTCATAAATGCTTCTAAGGGATTATAGGTTAAATTAATTGATCCTAATATATATTTGAAGGGTCCTGGAGGCAAAAAAATGGGTCCTCTTATGTATTAATGGAATGTAAGATACATGAATGGGTCCTGGGACATCCTAAGATACATTAATGTGTCTTGGAGGTTCTAATGCATCCTAGGTATCTTAAGATGTTGTAAGGGATGGATAAAGGTCCTAGAATGTCTTAAGGGGTCGTATGTGTCATAAGAGGTCCTTAAGGATCCTAGTATTTCTTAAGGTGTATTCAAGGTGATAATGGGTCCTTGTATGTATTAATGGAACATAAGATACATCAATGGGTCCTAGGACATCCTAAGATTATTTAATGGGTCTTGGGGGTCCTAATGTTTCATATTTGTTTTAAGATTTCATAAGGGATCCAGATAAGGGTCCTAGAATGTTAATGGGTCGTAGGTGCAATAAGTGGTCCTAAGGGATCCTACATTACATTAATTGATCTTAGTATGTCTTAAGGTTTCTTGAGGGAAACAATGGGTCCTATGTGTCTTAAAATAGTGTAAGGGATGGATAAGGGTCCTAGAGTGTCTTAAGGGGTCGTGGGTAACATAAGAGGTCCTAAGGGGCCCTAGGTTACATTAGTGGATCCTCGTGTGTATTAATTGAATCTAAGATACATAAATGTGTCCTAGGACAAGCTAAGATATGTTAATGGGTCTTGAGGATCCGAAGGGGTCATATGTGTCTTAAAATGTCGTAAGGGATGTATAATGGTCCAATAATGTTAATGGATGATAGGTGTGATAAGTGGTCTAAGGGATCTTAGGTTACATTAATTGATACTAGTATGTCTTCAAAGTTATTGTGGGAAACGATGGGTTAACATATGTATTAATAGAAGCTAAGACAGATGAATGGATCCTAGGACATTTTAAGATATGATAATGGGTTGTATGGGTCCTAAGGGGTCCTATGTGTCTTAAGATGCCATAAGTGATGCGTAAGGGTCCTAGAATGTCTTAGGGGTTGTAGGCATCATAATAGGTCCTTAGGGATCATAGGTTACATTAATTTGTCCTAATATGTCTTAAGGAGCCTTGAGGGAAACAATGAGTCCTTGTATGTATTGATGGAACCTAACATACATCAATGGGTCCTAGGACATCCTAATATGTATTATAAGGTCTTAAGATTCCTAAGGGATCCTATGTGTCTTAATATGTCGTAAGGGAGGGATAAGGGTCCTAGAAACTTACTACTACAATTTTCTAACATATTCTAACATACTACTAGATGATTTTCTAAAATTTAACTACAAAATTTTCTAAGATTTCTACAAACTAAAAAATTATTTAAAACAAATAACTAACTAATATTTACTAACTTTACTAAAAATGCGTGTACTTGAGAGAGAGAGAGAGAGATTCCTAATATTTACTAACTTTAAAAGAAATTTAAAAACAAATATTTTTAATAATTTCTATAAGATCTTAATGTTTTCTAACATTTTCTAATAAACTGCTATGATTTTCTATCATTTTCTAACATATTCTAACATTTATACTATGATTTTTAATGTTTTCTAACATTTTCTAACATATTCTAATATTTAACTACGATTTTCTAACATTTCTACAAACTAAAAATTATTTAAAACAAATAACTAACTAAAATAAATATAAAACATATAATTTACAATAAAAATGAGAAAAATGCATGTACCTGATACTACTAACAATCTAAAGAGGTCGAAAAAGCTCGGGAGGTGCTAATGTCATATTGGACGTCACTGGTTCACTCTAAGCCCTGGGTCCACAAAATCCAAATAGAAAACAATGAAAATAAAAAAGGAATGCCGGAAATTTATAAAGAAATCTGGCCAAAAGTGGCTTTGCATGAATACCCCACTTATGTGAAGTACCTTGCATAGGGTACTTCACACGAAGTGGGGTCTTCACGCGAAGTGCCCTATGCAGGGTTCTTTGTGTGAAGTGGGTCTTCCCCTTCGCTCGAAGTACCCACTTTGAACGAAGGCCCTAAATTTTTATTTTTATTTGTAGAAAGTCGATTTTCTTCATCCCAAAAAGTGGAACACACTATTGTGTTTTAACCCAATATTGATGAACCATATCCTTTTCCCAATTAAATAAGGTTTAATATTTTAATCTCAATCCTAATACAAACTAATTCCTGACATTAAATTAAATTAAACGTTAACAATAAACTAAATGAAACACTAACAATAAACCTAATGGACCAATAAACAAAGTTGAACCCTATAGCTAAACCAAATTGAACCTCAATCCTGAACTTGCTTGAACAAAAAGTAGAATTGAACCATAGCTCTATACATAATTAATGACTGAAACTAATTAACTTAATTAAATATTTGTCATAATTAATAAAATTAATGTCAAAAATTTTGGAATTATAACTTTAGTATAAGATGATTATTAGACTTGAATTTTTATATATATGTATTAAAATTTTATTATTATGTTATATTTAATATATTAATATAAATTACATAAAACACTTTTCACTTGGATGTATGAACTAGTGAGACCACAAACTATTTTATTTTTTATAAAATGGTATAGCGGTTTGAACCTTGGTGGACACAACAACACAACCACCACTTCACCAACACACTATATGGCAAACCATTACTAATTTATTATTTCAATAATTTAAAAAAAAATAAAAATATTTTGACTTATAAATTCCTAAATAATTTTCACTATTGCTACTAGGATATATATATATATATATATATATATATATATATATATATATATATATATATATATATATATATATATATATATATATATATATATATATATATATATATATATATATATATATATATATATATATATATAGGAAATGTAGAGATTTCTATAGAAGCTTTAATTTAATAATTATTAGAACTATAGGCAATGCACTATTGTAAACATGTTATTAATAATTTTTGTAAAATAAATTATTTTAACAAAAGTATACATGCAAATTGTTTAACAAAACATATTAGAAAATTATTTTTCTCTCATTTAGGAAGAGGTTGAACAAACTATTATCTTGGAGGTGGGGAACAAAGTAAGCTGAATATGTAAACATTTTTTGCACTAGTCTTATTTTTAGTGTTTTCATTTATTTTGGTTTTAAGGTTTGGATTTTTTAAATTTTTCTAAAATTTAATATAATACTATTAAAATTAATTAAAGTTATAAAATCTTTAAGAATTTTAATTTTATTAATGTCTTATTTTGAATTATATTATTATAAATATGCTTTAAAATATTTTATTAATTTTTATTAGATATTAAAATTTAATATTTTAAAATATTTCATTTAAACTTTTTATTATTTATATATTGTTGATTTTAATTATTTTAATAGAACTTTTTGTGTTTATAATATTAAAAGTATAATTAAATTTATTAAAAATTAAATAAATTTATAATAGTTAATATATTTTTGAATATATTAGTGAAATTTATGATGCTCATTAAGATTGCGTAAAGCAGGCTTCTAACAATTTTATTTCCAACCATTTGATCAATATCAAATATCAAATTGTATTAAAAATTACAAATGATAGTAAATTATTTTAAACATCTTAACATTGTATTGAATTTTGATTCTATTTCAATTAAGCTCACCTATAGTTAAGTAATTTTTTATTGCAATTAATTATTATTTTCAAATTTTCAAATTTATTACAATTAATTATTACTTTAAATTTTGAAATTTGTTTACTAAGTTTAATCACCTATGTCATCAGTACTTTGGCAACAACCTTGTTTACATAACTTTAAGCTCATAATTAAGGTTAGGGTTATTATTAGTGTTAGATTTAGTTATAGTTTAGCCTAGAAAAAGGGTTAAGATTAGATTTATTAAATGAATAATCATTATTAACATAAAATAAGTAATAATAATATTATATTATTATTAGTTAATTTATATAATAAATTTAAGCTTTGTTAAATAATAATTGAAATAGTTTACATTTATAATAGTAATAATGTACATTTATGTTGATAAATGATTTAATTATTAGTAATTGATGTAAGGGACATAATTAAGGTTAGGATTATTCTTAGATCTAAATTTAATTATAGGATTAGAACTTGAAGTAGGTTAAGTTAGAGGTTTAGTAATAATTTTATTGATAATTAAGACTAAATTAATGTTCGAGTTAGAGTGTCAAATTTAGGATTATTAGGATCAATCTTAGACTTACAATTAGTGTTAGAGTCAAGTTTAGAGTTAGGGTTAGAACTATAATTGGAACTTGTATCAGTTAGCTAGTTGTCATTTTGTCATCTATATAATAGAATATATCTTGGTCATTTGAATGATAATAACGTGATTTTTAAAAGTGAACAGCTAGTACATCGTAATCAAACATGCCAACTACTTCTGTGAGACCTTTCCAATTAAAAATAATTATTTAAACTCTTCTCATGTAGTGATAAATTAAAAGTGGTTTGGACCCTTGTTTATCTTATCAAAATTATAAATTTACAGTAACATTGATTACGAGAAAGACCTATTATGAACTACAATATAATTTTTAACACTTGGCAATAGGATTATAATTAGGGTTAGAAATTTGTCATTTGTATAATAGATTATAGCTTTGTCACATGCATGATAACAACTTGATTTTAAAAAGTGATAGAAAATTATTTAAACTCTTCACATCTAACTATAATTAAAAGAGGTTTGGACTACTTATGAGTATGTTAAAAAATAATTGAAATAGTTTACATTTATAATAGTAATAATGTATATTTATGTTGATAAATGATTTAGTTATTAGTAATTGATGTAAGGGACATAATTAGGGTTAGGATTACTCTTAGATCTAAATTTAGGGTTAGAATTTGAAGGAGGTTAAGTCATAGGTTTAGTAATAATTTTATTGATAATTAAGGCTAGATTAATTTTAAAGTTGGAGTGTCAAATTTAAGATTAGAAATAAAGTTAACGTCCAATCATTATTTCATAAGGCCAAGATTTTTCTAATTTTATCTTAAATATTTTATCTTTATAATAGTAACAATCTACATTTATTTTGATAAACAATATATAATTATTAACAGTTGACAATAGGATTATATTGGCAATAGGATTATAGTTAGGGTTACGATCAACCTTAGACTTACAATTAGTGTTAGACTCAAGTTTAGAGTTGGAGTTAGAACTATAATTGGAACTTGTATCAATTAGCTAGTTGTCATTTTGTCATCTGTATAATGGAATATATCTTGATCACGTGAATGATAATAACATGATTTTAAAAAGTGAACAACTAGTACATTGTAATTAAACATGCTTGTAGCAAACATGCCAACTACTTCTGTCGGACCTTTCCAATTAAAAATAATTATTTAAACACTTCTCGTATAAACGAGAGTCAAAATCTTTGTTTCTCAATCTTATTTCTCTTAGATTTGTTCTATTGACCTTGATAACTGAGTTGTAATAAGTTCCGGCTCATGATTTTAAAAAGTGATAGTACATCGTAATCAAACATGCCAACTACTTATGTGAGACCTTTCCACTTAAATTTTTTTTATTTAAACTCTTCTTATCTAGCTATAAATTAAAAGAGGTTTGGACCCTTATCTCATACCCATTATTTTTCTCTGATATTCATTCTATTTGTCTTGATGATTAACTTATAATAGGTTGGAACTTCTCTCATACTACCAGAAAGATCCATTATGAACTGGAAGCTACCCAAAAGATCCCTTATGTGTTCATCATCTGCCAAGGATATAGAACTGCAAGTTGGATGGGAGCAGAGATTTCTCATTATGCCTCCACCATCTTGAAATTTTCAAGTAAGATTCTCAAATCACAATTCTAATCATGTTTATCTGATTTCTCTTGTCATATGGCACCATTCCTACTTATCAATAATTTTCAAGTTTTTGTTTTATTTTGATCTTTTAATGCTTTTCACAGAAGTGTTTTGCATGGCCACCTGCTGCTTAATGAATATGTATGCAGATTTGTATTCCAAATCTTTGAATCTCAAGAAGATTTAATATTTCTTATAGCTATTTGTTTATTTCTATGAATTTGGATCTAAAGATTAAATCCAGTAGATGTTGCTTGTGATTCTTCCTCTTAAATATAGGCAGAATTTACTAACCCTCAGTCAGGCTGTTGGAGAATAGCTTAGCATTTCAGACCTTTTGAAATTTATGCAATCAAAATCAAATGGGTATAATAACATGGATACTCAGTTCCAAGTTGAGATCTCTGTAGCCATATATTTTTAAAATGTGTTTGCAGTTTGTAGGATTCAACTGCCTATCCTTTGATCTTTCTGAAGGACTTTCAATAAACCTGTGGAAAAGGGCTCATCATACTCCTAATAAGCAATACTATAGACTCATAACCAGGTTTGTGTATAATTCAAGACTCTGAAATGAATGTTTTGGGTTATAATTGTATGAAGTTTTGGTCTTTAGAAGCGTTTAAATAATAAATGTTTAAGTTAGTGGGTATGAATGTTTCTTAATTTATAAAGTAGATGAATAATATATTATTTTTAATGATCTTGATTTAAGATTCATAGACGATAATTAGAATTTCTATTATGTTTTCATTTTTATTACTCTGTCCTGTCTTTTAGTTTTGATGTATTGATATTTTGACTTTCTGATATTTTCGTGGTGAAGCTTCACTTCTAATTTGTGTGCTTCTCCGTAAAACTCTTATTTTTTGATCTCCTTATAGTTCATATAAAAAAAAATTAAATTTCGATCACATTCTTGTAATATGTAATCTGAAATCTCTATTAAAAATATTTACAATAACTATCATATCTTATCTTAATTATTATCCATAAATATCCTAATTCCGTTCAACTTGACCAACATTTCTTTATTTCCACACAATTTTTTCTTATAAAGTTAATGAAGCTTTGTTATGTGTCAATCTTTAACTACTATTATGTTCTTCAAATTCTGTTTCTCTTTTAACATTTGTTTCATTTCTTTTGCTTCTTTGAATCGTCATTTTCTGCCTATCGATTTTCATTTCCTTCTTCTCCTCGGTCAAAAACCAGGAACTGTTGGTGAATTGCATTTAGAAACGTGTTGGAAACTTTCTCTTTAATCCGTTGAATTTTATTTTCATTTTTCGATATATCTGATGTGAACATATTTGTCCTCAATCAGTTACAATTGTTATTGACTGCAAATCCTGAATCAGTTACAAAGACCAACTTATTATGCAATTCTCCTCGTTTAGAAACGTGTTGGAAATTTGTTTTTTTCTTTTTAATTATGATTTTAAACTTGAGTCAATGTAATATCTGTGAGGCATTAAATTTAGGACGCGGTTATGTTCTAGATAGAATGTATCATTGATCAAATTTGAAAAATCTGAAAATACAACAGATTTTTGTGAAATTTTCAGCATCTGTTCTTCATGATCTGCATGTTTTGAATCGAAAACAGCCAAAAAATAAAATCTCTGCGTTTTTGCAGATCTGGAAAATTTTTTTTTGTCTGTAGTGCGTTTTTATCGGGAGCTTAGCCACCGCCTTAAATTTATATGACTTTGAGTTGATTATTTGTAATGATTGATAGTTTTTGTTGAACTTGTTTATATCTTGTGTTTTTTAAGTAATGCTTATTTTTTAATCTATCTTTTTATATAAGGATGTGGACCTTTTCAAAATTCCTAGATACCTAATTAAAAATAGTATTTTTAATATCAATTAGTCATAGTTACAACACAAATGCAATTGTGAATTAATTGCACATGTTTCACAAATTATAGAAGCCTATGTTCTTGTGAACTATTTTTATTTATTGTATGGTTGTCATACTGTTGGTATCTGATGGTGATCCTTTTTTGTTTTGTTGAATTTTTTTGTTTCTATTTTTCTTATATAAGAATATTTAAAATCTCATTTTACTATTATCAAAAATAAATTGTATAAGCGCTTCTCCTTTAGATTAGGGAAGGAGCTAGAAGTTAGGTGTTCTATGTTGTTAGGTTTGTTTTCTTTATAAAGATTGTTTATATAGAATTATTTTAATAAATAATATTTTTTTTTATAAGACTAGTTTAAAAAATTATTTGCAATACATGAATTTTAGTAGTTCTTTGAATGTCTTTACCTTTGGGCCACTTTGCTGGCATGCCTCTTATGCCTTCACAAACATTAATTTTCAAAAATAAAGTAGTTCTTTAGATATAATGAGCTTTTAGTTTGTTACTATTAATAGTAAAAAAAATGATTATGTGTAACACCTACAATGACCAAAACAACCAGTAAACAATAGGGTATTAGGATTGTCATAAAGCCCTCAATGCAAAAGCCTGAGCAAATGATGGTATAGGTGAGCATAGGTAAATAAATCTAGTGAATTAGGTTGGAAAAAGGCAATGTATCAAGGAAGGCATATTGTTCCCACCCAATTTATAAGAGCTATTTGATAAAGTTATGAGAAGTAAAGTTCCAATATATGAAATAATCATTAATTAAAAAATATAGAAGGAAGAATGAAGCCTATTAGTGTCAATAAACTCTTAATGTATAAGGACGAAGTTGTGATGCCTTTCACATAAAAATGTAAGCATAAAGGAACAAATAATAGAAATGAAACATAAAAAAATATAGAAGGAAGAATGAAGCTCCTAGTGTAAAGATTTATGAAGTGTGTCAAAAAATAAATAAAAAACTCTTAGTGTATAAGTTGTTATGCCTCTAACATAAAAATGTAAGCATGAGGAAACGTGTTGGAAATTTGTTTTTTTCTTTTTAATTATGATTTTAAACTTGAGTCAATGTGATATCTGTGAGGCTTTAAATCTATATGACTTTGAGTTGATTATTGGTAGTTTTCGTTTGTTTTTTAGTAATGATTTTTTTTTAAAAAGTATCTTTCTATCTTTTCAAAATTTCTAGATACCTAATCAAAATTGGTGTTTTTATATATTTTTTTTGTCGATAAAGGTCGAAGTCAGGTTTTTATATTATATGTAATATTTAAATAACATTCAAGAGTTTATAAGATCTGCAGTATTGCAGTATGATCTTATCAAATGGTGCACCAGATATAGAGCAACAGAGCTTGGCACCATTGCAAAAATTATACAAAAAACTTAGCTAATCCAGTCATAGAAAATACCAAGAGCTAAATAAAACTCCCATACATAGCTATTTTTATATTAATGTATAGTATTTTTTATATCAATTAATCATAGTTACAACACGAATTCAATTGTGAATTAATTGCACATGTTTCACAAATTATATAAGCATTTGTTCTTGTGAACTATTTTTATTTATTGTATGGTTGTCATGCTGTTGGTAGGTGATGATCCTTTTTTGTTTTGTTGAATTTTATTGTCTCTATTTTTCTTATATAAGAATATTCAAAATTTCATTTTACTATTATCAAAAATAAACTGTATAAGCACTTCTCCTTTAGATTAGGGAAGGAGCTAGAAGTTGGGTGTTCTATGTTGTTAGATTTGTTTTTTTATAAAGATTGTTTATAAAGAATTATGTCAATAAAAATATAGACTAGTTTAAAAAATTATTTGCAATACATGGATATTAGTAGTTCTTTGGATGTCTTTATCCTTGGGCCATTGTGCTCTCAGGCCTCTTATGCCTTCATAGGCATTAATTTTCAAAAATAAAGTAGTCCTTTAGATATAATGAACTTTTAGTTTATGTTACGATTAATAGTAAAAAAAAATGAAGTAAACAATAGGGCATTGCAATTGTCATAAAGCCCTCACTGCAAAAGCCCAAGCAAATGATGGTATAGGTGAACATAGGTAAATAAGTCTCCGTGAATTAGGTTGGAAAATGGCAATGTATCAAGGAAGGCATATTGATCCCAATGTATAGAGCCATTGTGAGACATGAAGTTCCAATATATGAAATAATCATGAATTAAAAAATATAAGAGGAAGAATGAAGCCTATTAGTGTCAATAAACTCTTAATGTATAAGGATGAAGCTGTGACGCCTTTAACATAGAAATGTAGGCACGAAGGAACAAATAATAGAAATGGAAAATTAAAAAATATAGAAGGAAGAATGAAGCCCCTAGTGTAAAGATTTAAAACCCTCTTGTATGTGAAAAGTGTGTCAAAAAAACTCTTAATGTATAAGTTGTGATACCTCTAACATAAAAATGTAAGCATGAAAATGTAAGCATGAGGGAACAAATAATAGGAATGGAAAATATGTTGCTCCCCAATGAAAGGGTATAACATTTAATCTCAAATATAAAATGTTAAAAGGAGCCATGACCTCAATATCATAATATGGTAATAGGAATGTACAGTTTGTGAAGGTTATCTTCAAGAAGGATTATAAAACAACTTATAATAAACTTCATTAGACGTTTGCACTTAATTTTCTTATTAGAATTGTTATATACTATTTTTTTGGGGAACTTAAAATTCTCAATAGAATTGTTATCTATTAGTTTTTTTTTTAACTAAAAACTTTTTGAATTGAAGATCTTTGAAGACTTGCAGCCACTCTCTTGACACCCTTAAATTTTGTATGGGTTTTAAAAGTATCACTATGAGGAATATTTCCTTGGACTATTTTTTAATTGTGAGTTTATTGTTGTACTATTTCATGTATCATTAATAAAATAAGTTCTTATTTAAAATATCTATTACTTCTTGTATGTAAAATATCTATTACTTTTACTTCACTTTTGATGAATCTTTTTTGTTTCATGTGTTATGTCTTATCAGTTTTCCTTGTAAGAGCATACTTCTCGTCAAGAAGCTATATCTCAGTCCATAAAATAATAATGGATCAGACTTGAATTCTTCTGCTATATTTTCCAAACTAAATGGACTATAGTACTGCTGGATGAAATGGCTAAACTCAAACCCTGGTGTTATAGCATTGAAGCTTGAGAGTCTCCAAGAAGTTGGATCATGTCTGGTTTCATCATGACAAATAGAAATTCTAGGCAGCTAAACATTAACCAATCATGATAGTAATTGCATCAGGCTATATCATTAGAATGAACAGAACATATTTTCTTAAGGCCCCTTTGTGTGTCAGGGAATAGTCTTTTTATAGACTGTCTTTATTGTCATTCAAGTTCACAAGAAAGTCGGTGTGAATAACAGAGGGCAATGACCTAAAAGTATTGATGGCTATGTCGATCTCATTAATGAATCCAAGTGTCCATGTTAAACAATGAAGGAGTGCTACAGGATCAGAATAGGTGATGGCTGGTTGTGTACAATGGCGATGAGGGGGATATGATGCTTGTGGAAGCTGACAATACAATTATATACTTCACACTTACTAATTAACCTAACAGCTGGTAAAAAACACTTCTTCCAATATGCACCATGTCCTTATGTCGTTATAGGGATCATGGGTGGATTCTCCAAGATCAGAAGACCTGGATGTTTCTCTTGCACCTGCTAAATCTTCAGAGCATCCTTGAAGCTTCATAGTCCGAGGTGTCATTTTCTCAACCTCTTCAGAAGTATAAATGAAAATTTTGCGCACAATACTACAAAATTCCCTGTAGTAAAATAAAAAAGCATATATTAATAAATTTAGTCACAAAATCAAAAAATTAACTTTAACAATATAAAAAATCAATAATCATTTCAGTCAGGTCAAAACAGTAGAATGTGATGTATTGAACTCACTGCCATGGATCGTCTCCCACAAGCATCATATCCCCTTCATCGTCAGTGTAGACGACCCGCCACCCTCTACTCTGGTCTTGTAGTTCTCCTTCAATGGAGAACATGTGCTCAAGCTCATGAATGAGCTCGGCGTACCCCTCAAACTTTGTCAGGTCAACTGCCCTCCCAAGTGCACTACCTTGCTTGTGAACCTGAAAAGTAATAGAAACCAATGCAAATGAAAATGATTGTTACAGAAAATGTCCTTCAAATAAGCAATACTCTGCATCCCAAAGTGATACCTTAGTGCAGCTCCTTGTAGGATTATTCAAGATCTTGCCACAGGTTTCTTTTGGCAACATTTGGGTAAATTTTACCTCAGCTCTTGGAGTTGGATCAGATTTTACAACCTTCAATGGCTCTAACTGCTGCTCAGACCCAGCAGATTGTGATGGATTTGTGCACGTGGCATCAGCAACAGGCTATATGCTCTCTCCCATCTTTGCAGCTGTTAGATGCGTACTAGCAATGAGTGGAATACCAAACAATTTGGCAGGAAATGCCCCAGCTTCAAGCCCCTTATCTTTATACATTTCTCTGGAAGGCAAGCCAGCTTGATGGATGTTGGTTCCCTGATTACCGTGTTGCATGATCTTGTCACTCTCAATAGTTCCTGTGCCTACTTGCAGTGAAACCTCTGGTTGTGATGAGGAAACGAGAGACCTGATCCAGCTCCCTGGTGACTCTTTAGCTCCAAAGCTAGGAACAACGGGGGTGCCATCTGAGCCATCCCGCAGTACTAATGAACCTTGTTTGCAAGATATAGCAGCATACTTCGAGTCTGATTCTTTATTATTTTGTGCATTGTATGATAACATTCTCGATGACATACTTGATAACTACAAATCTGTCCCTGATGCTTCACAATTGTTATCTTCTTGATGGTTATACTGTTTCATTGGTGGCTTGTACTTCTGGTAATCTGCCATATTTTGGTTTAGATATGGCACTCTGAATTCTAATACCTCACCTGTACCCTGAAGACCAGAAAAGCCATCAGCGAAGTGCAATTGGTTCTTCAGCAAGTGCAACCAGTTTTCAGATCCCACTCGTCTTACTGCTCCTAGATCATCTGCGGTAAAGTCTTCCAATTTAGATCTTGTTGGCAAGTTGAATATACTAGTGTATATGACTAAGATTAGTGTTGTCATTATAGAAACAAAGTCATATGGAGTTTTGGTGTCAAAGTTAGAAGATCAGAATTTGGCTAAGTATGGAAGATAGGACAGTCGGTGAAGCACCTGATGAACAGAGCATCAGCGCACGTACGTATGACCGAGTTTTGGCATGCGCCCTTGAAGATAGGCTGTTGAGTATGATATTAAGCTATGGTTAAGAACGCATGGTCAGATGTGTTAGTATGAAGAAGTTACAGGGAGTTGAAGTGACATAGACAGTGAAGCGACAGAACAGAACAGAGCATGGTTAGATGTGTTAGTATGAAGAAGTTACAAGGAGTTGAAGTGACATAGACAGTGAAGTGACAGAACAGAACAGAGCATGGAGCTGACTGTTAGTATTTTGATTAGCGTGTATCATATTGTTTTGTAAAGGCTATGCGCCTATTGTAAATATGTTATAAACTTGTTAATATCAATGTATGTAAACACGCTTGAGCCAATTCATTTGGAAGCGTTGTATGTAATAGGTTATAGGCCGACTTAGTAAATAGTTTTGTTTGGGCCTATATCTAAGACATGCACTTTTGTATTTAAGTATAATGTTGATATGGAGAGTTGATAGAAGAGAAGAAGGATACGAAGTATGTGTTAAAGAGCATTAAGAATGAAATAGAGCTTTACAAGAGGTTAAAGCGTCAGCACACAAAAGGAACTAATCAGACAAGCAGTGTCATAGCAGTAGTTCACCTTGCAGATATAGCATGTATCTGATATCCAGAAGGTTGTAGCCTTCCTCATTGAGCAGTGAGCTCTGGTAGTGAGCCATCCACCCCTAACAAGGTTTGTTACTGAAGACTCCTAACAGGATCGGACCCTTGACAAGGTCATTGTACTAAAGCATTGTAATGACTACTCCTGACAGGGCAAGGGAACAATATTAATAGGTTCATAATACACAAGTACAATTATTAGTGGGTATTAATTCCCACTGGGGTTTTTCTTTGGCCAAGGTTTCCCCGTAATCATATCTGGTGTTAAGTGTTATTGTTGTTTACTTCATTTGCATTGTTATTCAATTCAGTATTTAAGTAAGTGAGTTAAGTTTCAAGATATCAAAAATTAATATTGACGAACACTGATTCACTCCCCCTGCCCCCCCTCTTAGTGTTCCCATTCCTAACAATTGGTATCAAAGCTTTGGTCCTCTATAAACAAGTTTAACCACTTGAGGAGATCATGGGTTCAGAAGAAGTGAAACATCTAAAGAAGAATCTTGAAGCAGCGCTTCAAGATCTTGACAGATCTGAAAAAGAAATTGAAGAACTAAAATTGAAGGTTAGTGGCACACAAGTATTCATCAAGAAACTCAAAAAAGATTTGAAGGATTGTTCAAATAATGATTTGGGAAAAATGGTCAAAAAGCTGAATGAAAAAACATGTCTCTAAAGGATCAGATTGAAGAGTTGGATGAAAATTTATTCCATAATTAGGAAGCCTATGAAGAACAAATCAAAGATAAAAAATATTTGGATGAAGAACTCAGGCAAGCAAACATGAAAATCTTGGAGTTAGAAAATATCAAGAAAAAGGTGGAATCTGAATTGACTGAAGCAAAGAATCATATTGAAAAATTGCACACAAGTAAGGATCTAATAGAGTTATAGTTGTATGCACAAAAGATTAAAGGAGATACCACTGGTATTGGATTCAATGAAGCACAAAATCAAATCAATGATATGCGAGAAAGAAGGAAAGCACCAGAAGAATCTATAAAAGCTAAGAAGACTGAAGATCAAAGTGAAGTTATAGAAGAACCATCCAAAGATGGATGCAAGCCAGTAAACAGAACTTGTTATCCATGTTATAACAAGCATGGACATATTGCAAGAGATTGTAAAGAGGTAAGACCTTTCAATGGTTATTGTTATTCATGCAATAAATTTGGTCATAGAGCTATGAATTGTAGATCAAATTAAAGAAGTCAGACTCGGCAAAATTAGAGAAATCAACCACAGAAAAATGTTAGAAGTCCTTTGAACATTACATGTCAGATATACAATTACAATGGTCACACAACTAGACAATGCAATATGGTGACTCACATCAATGCATCGAGGAATATAATGCCTCCAGTTATTTGTCACTCTTGTAACAAGGCTAGACACATCTCAAAGTTCTGAAGATCAAAAGCGCAAAGACAAGAAAGCCCTAATAAGTCTCAAAGATCAATATTGGATGAATCAAGAGAAATTAAGTTTGTACAAGCTACAGAAGATGCGAGCAAGACTTGGATGGAAGTAAAGAAAGATAATGTTGATGACTATGTAGTAGATGCATCTGTAATGGAAGCACCTTCTACTTCTAGATGAATGACCCTCATGGTCATAGGGAGAGCTAGGTTAGGTCTAGACCCCTGCGCAGCTGCTATACTCACCCTCAGAGTAGGTGCCTTTTGTTGTAGTTGTTTGGATACTAGTTGATGTTGTATGCAAGAGCACACAACTTGATTGATAGTAGAAATGAAGATTAGAATTCTCTATTGCATTCTGTATTATGGCAGTGATCATCAATTATAGAAAGTTGTTTTAATAGTCACCAGAGATCCATTATCCACACATTTGCATTCAAGTTCTAGCCTCTAGAGAGCACAGGATATCAAGCAGTTAGTATTGAAGGATTGCAATTGGTTAGGAAACTCTTGTTCAAAAGTGACGGTTCAGAAACCCTTTGGAAAATTATTTGAGTGATTGATCAAGTAATGGCCACTCCAATTGTGTTTGATGTTACTAAAAGGAAGAGATACATTTTCAAGAAGCATCCTTTTAAGTCAGTCTTAGATGACCTAGAAGGGGCATTTTCTAGAAATTTGATGGGACTTATACATGTAGAGGACATACGTGCATACATATACTGCAAGAAGGAACCTGTAGGATTGGACAGGATTAGGTCGTACCTTGAAACAATAATGAAACCAGACATGACATTCATGGATGAGTTCGTGCACCTTGCAAATCACCCAATTATTGAGTATGTGACTACATATGAGCTCTATGAATCCAAATGGATTAAGATCCTACTAAGTGCAATACATGATGACCTATTTTGGATAGGAGAAGTCCTTGTTAGAATAACTACTAATCTCATTTATGAGATGATCGAACTTCCTAAGACCGGTGCCATTCTTCCTACTGGTAAGGATGTTAGGAAACAAGTGGAGCAAGCTTGTAAGTCCTGTAGTGATAAGCATGGCATGACAATTGGGTCAATAAAGGAGAAGGATATAAAGCTAATCTCTATGATACTTGGTTATAAGTTCCAGCATACAAACAGAGTGAATAGTGTGTGTACAATGACTATTTTGGCAACTATCAGAATTGTAAAGGAAAATGGAGAGTTCAACCTGTGTGAGATCTTGCATGCATAGTTGATGGATAACATAAGGGCTATTAAGCATGATAAGAGCAAAGTGTTCAGATTTGGATCACTAATCATTTACATGTACCTCCATATTGTTGGTAAAGTATCAGTTCTTTATCTTGACAGGAGTCTACCCCAAATGCCACAAATTTCATTCAAGGCATCATTTGAGAGAACCTTAAAGGATTTCATGGACTTAGAAATGAAGACATTCAGAATCAAAATTCAGAGAAGGTATAGGATACCTGAGAGTATAGTGGAGAAGTATAAGGATAGTATATGTTTCATGGTGGAAATTGATATCACATGCATGGAAGTAGTGGAACCTAGGACTAAGTGGATTCATCCATTTGGTTATGAAGTTGAGGAACATATTTTGGAATCTTATGCACAAGTCCTCTTGTCAGTGCCTAAGGATCCCAATGAACCAAGGTGGGGTACTTATGAGGAGAAGACAAGACACGTAGATTCAGTCTTGTACAGTGCAGTAACAAAAAGGAAAGCATCTAAAATCACATCAAACATACTAAAAATCCATGGTGTCACACAAAAAGACTTGGATAAGGAAAGGGAAGCCAAGATTGCAATGCAACTTGAGAGCGCACTCTCTTCTGATATCAAAATATAGAAGACTATTGATCCTAAGGAGAAGAAGAAAAAGATAGAAGAAACCACTCCTGCACCCACATATACTATTGATCTAGAGTCCACTCCACCTCCTGAGCCTAGCAAGATGCCTAAGAGGAAGAAGCAGACTGGCACAAGCCACCCATCCTCTAGGAAAACAAGAATCCAAGGCAGAAACAATCAAGCACCTCCTAAGGTATGATTCAAACCAAATCTTGAAGTGTTGAGAACTAGAATAGTTGATGAAGGAAGAATTGATCAAATAGAAAAATTCTATGATAAATATAGTGAGATAGATAATTCAGAGATCCATGGTATGATAATCAAACACATGATTAAGTTCAAGAAAATAGTTCTAGAACTTAAAACAGTTATACCAGATAATGTATGGTACATTTTAGACTTTTTGAAGAGACAAGCTATAGAAGAAGATCTCAGGATAAGAGAAAATATATTTGATGAAAGCCTCCTAGACTGCTCATTTGAAGAGAAATCATTGTTGGGTAAGTGCACAAAGATGGGGGACCAAAAAGATGCCACTTTTCTTTTTGGCCCCCCATCATGCATAGTGTGCATGCACTAAAGGGTGTGTGCCCTATAGGGTGCACACCCTATGGCTTGGGTAATCCAAAACAAAGCGTGTGTGCCCTATAGGGCGCACCACTTTGGAAAACACATTTTTAGTGTTTTTCAAAGGGCGTACACCCTATAGGGCACACACCCATTGAAAAAATGCTCTTAAAGGTTGTTGCACAAGTTTGAAAGCTAATTTTGCTTTCTCAAACCCGTGTTTTCAGCTAAGAAGGGATTCTAAAGCGCGCACACACTATTATTTTGGCTTGTGAACCAATTTTTTTTGTTCATCCATCCATCAAATGGCTCCACAGCATTGTCAAGTTCGATCCAGAAGAAAAGGTAAGTGTTTTTACAGCCCATGCCTCTTATTTGTTTTAAAATTTTAGTTTTGTTGCAATTTGTTTTGTTAAAATTTGTTTTTGTTTAAATATGTTGTGTAATGAAGATTTTAAAATGTAGTTTTTTAAATTTCTAGGAAGAAATAATCTCCCTCAACCAAACTCTCCACCAAACCCTTTGTCTCCTCATGAAGAACCAAATTTAGAACCGAATGAAGAAACAAATGAAGAAAATGAACCTCAATTGCCTCTGCCAATCAAGAAACCTCCTCCTAGAACACAAAAAAATTTGATGAACCAAATTGAAAGAGGGCAAAAAGAATTAGAATCTTTAATTAATAGGTTAAAAGATTCTAGTGGTACAAATCGCCAAAGGGAAAGACTTGCAAAATCATTGGAAGCAATCTTGACCCACGTAAGCATGGTTAGTGGGCAAATTAATTTATGGTGGGATAAAAGAGAAGAACAAAAACAATATTATGCAAATAAATTATCTTATGCGGACATAAAAAAGAAAAAAATCACAAAAGATGACATTTTCCAGCTATTTAAAAAACCAAGGGACACAGATACTCTTAGAACTACAACAAGGAGGTTCCCAATTCATTGGTGCATAAATGAAGACATTAAAAACAATTTTTGGGAGAGATGGTGGATGGTGTTTGATTCGCCTCCTTGTAACAATCATGAGGTTCCTATATATTTCTTGAGGAAACTTTATTGCGAGTTTGTACTCAAGGAGGTGCCAAATTATTTTGACATCTTGGATTCTCAGGGTAGAGGAGGGGGTCATCATTTGATTGAGAGGGGGCACATCGTGATCTTAACGCACCTAGGGCTGCTATTGGTAAGCCACAGGTGGATCATGTTAGTATTCCTTCCATTGTGAAGGAACATGTAGAGGCAGACACACTACGCACGATTAGTGCTTTGACATAGACTCTCATTCAGTGTGCCACTCCTTTAGTTGAGGGTGACTATGGTCAATCCTCGAGGGGGCATATTTTTTGATCATGTGGATGCTTGTGTACATTTGGTACTAGCGAGAGAGAGGAAGAGGATTCTAGAATGATGACTGATAGCTTTCTAAATATGACATTTGGCATTGACACACAGGTAAATATTTCCAAGTTCATTAAATTGCTTTGATCATATTTTATTTATAAAAGAATAACTATTTAATTTAGTATCTATTGTTTATGATGAAAATTCAAGGCAAGAGTGTTAGTGGCGGTGGTGGTGGCAGTGAAAGTGGCAATGATCATAATGTCCCCTTTTACACATCATCTTCAATTCCATAAGTATGTATCGAATAAAACAATTAACATATTTGATTATTATGTAATTATATGAATAATTGTATCATAACTTAGTGTTCATGTGCATTAGATGTGCACTGGTGGACCATCGACGTTCACAACAGATAATGAAGGGCATCGTGCTACTTTCCTTGAGGTATCTTTATTTGCATATTAATTTGATTTACTTGATTATATTTAATTAATGAATGAATGACTAAATTACTAGACAAATTATGATCAAAATCTAGAGGCACGATGATTACATTCTTTCACCTAGGTTTGTGAGGGCACCATTGAGTCCACAAGTATATATGTAATAATGCATTATAATTAACATGTCAGTATTACATTATTATATGAATGGTTATCTTATAATTTTCCATGTACATGTGCACTAGTTGAATGTTGGAGCTTCGACTTCGACACCGCATCGGAGGACACGGTGGAACCTTCACGGAGGTATCATTTAATCATTAGTAGGGTTGTCAAAAATATATGTAATCTTGATAACTGCATAATACTTTTTTTGTTTCATTTTCAGCTTTTGACATTAGAGACTCCTTTTTTCCATGATACTTTGGATCATGGAGTAGCTGCAGCAGTAGCTAGTTCTGAAGCACTGACTGTGGTATGAAAGAGATCACTTAACTTTAATTGTTATTTTAATAGTTTGTATTGAATTTTATAATGATATTCATGTATGTATTTTAATTATTATTTTGATCATTGTTGTAGGGACTTATTACTCCAGATCACTAGCATGCGCCTTTGGTGGATGAACATAGTGACTACTTGCTAGTGGTAAGCGAATATTCAATTTTATGTCATTGTATAATTCAATTTTTATGTATATTAGTTATCTCTATCTAAATTTTTTTTTTATCAGGTCAAGCTACATAAGAGTCTAGACAGGAGGACGAGTGAGCACACTCGGAAGACTATAGCATCCACTCCATCACCATCGATGCGACGATCGAAGATAGCTCAGGATTTTTTTTCTTCCCCTAGCAGGAAAGGACTAGATTAGGGATATGGATTGTATGCCTATATAGCATTAGTGGAAATATTTTTTGTATATTGTATAAGTGATACATTGTACATCCATTTGGCTTTGAGGAAGCTAGTTTTACTGTATTGAATATATTCAATGTATGACATTATTGGACATATATATTTGGCTTCATGCCCTATGAATATTTTTTTTTTATGTTTTAGGTATGCAATTCATGTGTTTGGTGTATTGATGTATACTAATTTATGTTTATGTGGATGTCTTATGCTTTGTAAATTTCTCATGCCTTATAGTTATGCTTGTATGTTTATCGATGTATGTTTAACTTGCTGACTATGCTACAAATGCCAGTCATTGTCCTCAATAACAGTCAATTCTTTGATTGTAATAATAAAAAAAGTAATGAAATGAATGCAGAAATGTATAAATATAATATAAGGCAATATTTCTACGTCACAGCCTATCCAAGATCACATGGAATCAAACATTTATATTCATTGGTGTGTTCCCTGTTCCATGGGATAGTCACAATATAAAGACATGACCTCAAACAGGCGAGGCAACATATGGCAAGGTTTTTGCCTATTGAACCCAATACCAGGCCTATTTTTATCTGTGGGTACCCTAATGTTGGCAAGAGTTCTTTTATTAATAAGATTACTACAGTAGATGTGGATGTACAACCTTATGCTTTTACAAACTAACTTCTAATTGTCCCCTAACTAACTGATTGTTAATGACAAACACTAGAATACATATTTGCACTCATCCTACTGCTTGCCCCAGAGTCATTGGCATCATTCAAATGACTGTGTGTGCCAAAAAAGGTTGTTAGTAGCATTTATTTAGCCATTCAAAGTTTTTGGAACAAATGGTTCGATGCTATGACTGACGGTTGGAAAGATACGCAATGTTGTTCATTTGAACTGAGGAACACTTTAAGTTCTGACATCGGCCGAGACTGTGTTGTCAATTTTAAATGAATTTGAATCTCTATAAACTGAGACAGGGTTTTGTAGGCCTTGACAACATGGTCCTGTAGCACCTAATGGATTGATTCTACCCTGCATGAGCTCTGAGATATGACCCCGTAAAGATCATCGATTTCATGCTAAAGGGACCTCGAGGGACACTTCAGCACAAATTCATCGGCGGGGATCGAATGACTATGTGTGGTGAACGAGGTTTCCCATAGCATTTACTCAACCATTCAGAGCTGTCAGAATAGATGGTTCAATGCTATGACCAACGGTTGGAAAGATATGCAATGTTGGTCATTTTCCACTGAGGAACACTGTGAGTTTTGACATCGACCAAGAATACATTGCCAAATATAAATGAACTTGAATCTCTAAAAACTGAGATAGCCTATTGTAGGCCTCAGCAACATGGGCCCATAGCACCTAATGGATCTATGCTACCTCGCACGAGCTTTGAGATATGACCCCACAAAGATCACTAATTTCATGTATTTGGGACCTTGAGGGACACTTCAGCCTGGAGTCATCAGTGGGGATCAAATGACTGTGCGTGCCGAATGAGGTTGCCACTAGCATTTAATAGACCATTCAGAGCTATTGGAATAGATGGTTTGTTGCTACAACTAATGGTTGGAAGAATACACAACGTTGGTTGTTTGAACTGAGGAACACTTTGAGTTCTGACATTGACCAAGAATGTGTTGCCAATTTTAAACAAACTTGAATCTCTAAAAATTGAGATAAGCTTTTGTACACCCTGATAACATGGTCCCATAGCAACTGACGGATTGATTCTACGTTGCACGAGCTCTGAGATATGACCCCGCAAAGATCATCCATTTCATGTTGTTGGGACCTTGAGGGACACTTCGGCATGGAGTCATTGGCGGGGATCCAACGACTATGCGTGGTGAATGAGGTTTCCACTATCATTTTCCCATCCATTCAGAGCTATTGGAACAGATAGTTCAATGCTACGACCAACGGCTAGAAAGATACGCAACGTTGGTCGTTTGGACTGAGGAACACTTTGAGTTCTGACAACAATCGAGAATGTGTTGCCGATTTTAAACAAAGTTGAATCTATAAAAACCAAGATAGGATTTTTTAGGCCCCGACAACATGGTCTTGTAGCACTTGACAAATCGATTCTACCTTGCATGAGCTCCGAGATATGACCCCACAAAGATCTCTAATTTCATGCTAAAGGGACCTTGAGGGACACTTCGGCATGGAGTCATCAGTGGGGATCGAATGATTATGCATGGAAAATGAGGTTTCCACTAGCATTTACCTAGAAATTGAGAGCTATTGGAACAGACGGTTCAATGCTATGACCAACGGTTGGAAAGATACGCAACGTTGGTCATTTGAACTGAGGAACACTTTGAGTTTTGACATCGACCGAGAATGTGTTGCCAAATTTAAACAAAGTTGAATCTTTGAAAACTGAGATAGGCTTTTGTAGGCCCCAACAATATGGTCCCATAACACTTGATAGATCGATTCTACCTTGCATGAGCTCTGAGATATGACCCCGCAAAGATCATCAATTTTAATGCTGAAGAGACCTTGAGGGACACTTCGGTACGAAGTCATCAACAGGGATTGAATGACTTTTTGTGCCGAACAAGGTTGCCACTAGCATTTACCTAGTCATTCAAGGCTATTGGAACAGACGGTTCGATGCTATGACCGACAGTTGGAAAGATATGCAATGTTGGCCGTTTGAACTAAGAAACACTATGAGTTCTGGCATCGACCGAGAATGTGTTGCCAATTTTAAAAAAACTTGAATCTCTAAAAATTGAGATAAGCTTTTGTAGGCCCTGATAACATGGTCTTGTAGCACCTAACAAATCAATTCTACCTTGCACGAGCTCCGAGATATGACCCCGCAAAGATCACTAATTTCATGTTGAAGAGACCTTGAGGGACATTTCAGCACGGAGTCGTCGTCGGGGATCGAATGACTGTGCATGTCGAATGAGGTGGCCACTAGTAGTTACTCAGCCATTTGGAGCTGTTGGAATAGATGGTTCGATGCTACGACCGATGGTTGGAAAGATACGCAACATTGACCATTTGAATTGAGGAACACTTTGAGTTCTGGCATCGACCAAGAATGTGTTGCCAATTTTAAACGAAGTTGAATCTCTCAAAACCAAGATAGGTTTTTGTAGGCCCCGACAACATGGTCTCGTAGCACCTAAATCAACATTATCTATTTTCTCATTAGCTTCCTAGGATAATCCAAGATCCAATATATATAGGATTGGATTCTTATTAAAAACATTCATAAAAGTCTTAAGCAAACATCGCCAAAAAAGAAGGCGGAAGATCAACCATGACATAACACATTTATTGCCAAGCAACAAAATAACAACTTGCAAGAAATATAGCAAGTTGTATCCCCTATATTCTCTGGAACTCCTTTGCAGGAGCATCTTATTCAACGGAACTGAACTGCACTTTCTTTGCCATGACTAGTCTTCAATGTCTTCCTCTGTGAATGCTATGATCACCACTCCTTGCGTCAGTCCTCATTCACCTGAAAAGTTAGCAACATCCAGAATATGTATGCAAGATAACATTCCTACTTTTACTCAGATATTAGAGCATAGCTTAAAATAGTTATATGAAATACTACATTCTATGTATAGTATTAAGCAAAACATGTCATACACACTACCCATAGGTTTAGTAGGTTCTAGTTGTTTCTAGCATAAGTTCACAAGATAATTACAACAAGTGTTGAGGAATGTTTTATCAAAGCACAAAGAGTGTGTCCATTATAAAAACTTATATTAAAATCAAGACATTAATATGCCTCATCAATCATCATCATCTTGATCTTCATCATCTGCTTCTTCATCATCTTCAATATCTTCTTCTTCCATAACATTATACTTTATCGGCCTTCCTCTTGGATCATGTCTAACAAAAAATGACCAACCTTATTTATGTGGAACCTATGAGTAAAAAACTTGCTCACATTGGCTTGGAAGAACATAGGGCTCATCTCCAACTGGCTCAAATGACCTTGTATTAATCATTGTAAATCTATTATCATGTTGAATAATAGTTCTATCTAGATCATTTTGATTCAGTCGTAGCCTGTACCATTTGATGACGAATAGAACTACTTTGAAGAAGTTAAAGTCACACTCAATTATATCATCCAATATGTCATAGTATCAATTTTGAGATTGTTGAGGATGTATGTCATTTTTAGATGATATATTAGTAACCAAAAAAACTGCAGTTATTCCAAAATCACAAGTTTTTTTTGTGTCATCCAACTTTTTTATGCAAAATTTTTAGCCATGATAGTACATAGCTTTTTGGTGCTTGACTTGCAATTTTTCAAGCATGTAAAAATTATTTACATCGTGAGTTGATACAAAACATACGAGTCATGATCATTAATAAATTTGTACATACCTCTCTATCTCTTAAACCATATGCTAGATCAATTACCATTGGCATAACATTGGAATCTCTATTACAATGAGCTTCTCTAACCAATGAAGCAACACCTTCCCATGTTAATGAGCAACCATTTTGTTGACATCGTTCAATCCATACCATCATCCAATTAAGATTGTTCGTAATATACAAATGTATTGCATCCCACTCTTGACCAAGTGTATAAAAAAAATATACCAATTATAAATAACTTATATTGAAAATTTATAAGAATGAATTAAATACAATAACATCTTATATTTACCTCTCACTTTTCTCAATCTACCTTTTCCCATCAAGTACTCCCCTTCAAATTTGTTAATGGAGTTGGGATCCCAAATATGATCTACATGGATCTTTGCTGCAAACTTAGGAAGATATTCACTAATGTACACCATGGTCCAGTATACCATATATCCCTTCACCATAGAACCCTCTGGATGTGCTCTTTGTTGAACCAAGCATTTCAAAAATTTCAAGTGCCTCTCAACCATCCACATTGACCTAGTTGGTATAGGTCCACATAATTCAATCTCCTCAACTTGATGTATGAGGTAGTGTTCTTGTGCATTGAAAAAAGTTGAAGGGAGACACTTTTGCATTTAACACATAAGAAGAGGAATTTTTCTCTTCCAATATTTTATATCTTCTTTATTGATTTATTTTGATGACAATCACCTCATGTATTTTCCAAGATCATATATAACTTGTTTGACACTGTTGGAGAAGTGGTGTGGGAGAGATAGAGGTAGAACATATTGCAATATTTGTAAAATGATCTTATCAATATTTATAAAAGAATGCAATGAAAACTACATGCAGTATACAAATATATAGTGAATACAAAATAACATGAATTACCTTAATAAATGTATGCCAATCATGTATTTTCATCCCTGGCCCAAATTCACTTTTCTTTGATATGAGATTGTTTATGTTCGCAGCAAACCCTGTGGGAAATCGTATTTTTTTATGACTTCTTTTATAGCATTTCTCTGTTGCTCCAACAATAACCAACTAAGGGCCCTTATATCAATCTAGTCTCCATTGTTATTTGATCGAATGACATTTTTCATTGCATGGTTAGATTCTTCAATGTCACTACAAATTTTGACAATTTTGTCTTTGTCACACCTTCCATCCAAGATTTTCCATAATGTATCTGTTACATTATTTCCAATACGCATAAGATCAAACAAATGCACGATTGGAAGTTTCTTGTAGTACGAGAACCTACTAAATTGCATAGGATAACTTTTTAGTCCTTTTGGAAGTTGGTCATTAATGCCTAGACAACCTTCACGAGCATCAAATACATCATTAGTAAACAAAACACAATATCAAAATATAAATTTCAAACAAGAACCATCAGATGGAATGACATTACCTTGACAATTTATTTTATTGTATTCCAACTTTCATAGGCAAGGTGTCATTCTTCATGGCTTTGTTATAGTCTCTTCTTTCCCAGTGAAAAGATATTTTTTGGTAATTCGGTAATTATTGTTTCTATAGAGAAAGTGTTTATTCTCATCAAACACCTGCTTTCCTAAACTTTTTGAATGACGAGATTTCATCTTTGGACCACAAACTTGACATGCAAATTTTTCCTTTGTCTGAAGACGTACAAAATCATGTATAATTAAATTAAATAGTTAACTTTGTGCTAGCACTATAACATACCAAAAAATAGGTGTTAAGAAGAGAACATACCACAAAAATGGGTTAGCCCAGGGGGGCATCATGTATTGTCCATACAAGCATTGTATGGAATTGAAATTGTCTTTGTCCTATTGGTCTAGAGATGTCATACATAGTGACCCCATTCCATAACACCATCAACTCATCAATAAGGGGCTCAATATATACATTGATATCTTTAACTTGGTACTTACCTAGTTGAATGAACAAAAATATTACATAATTATTATGACCATTTTGATGTATTATTTATAATAAATTAATTTAGATGACTATTAAATAAAAAAATACATGGAACAATTAGTGCCAACATTATGTGCTCCCTCTTTATGGACATCCAAGGAGGAATGTTATCGTTGATAACAAAAATAGGCCACACCGAGTAAGTAGATCTCATCTCTCCAAACGGATTGACATCGTCCGCTGCCAATGAAAGCTTGAGATTACGAGGTTCTTCTTTAAAGTGTGACCATTTCCTCTATTTCCTTAAATGTCAAACCATCCGCAAGAATTCGCGTAATGTCATCTTGAATTCTATTGTGTGCATGGTAATCCATAAATTATGGCAAGCTATTGCACCTAAATAATCATTGCAGACGTGGAATAATGGGAATAAACTGAAGAACCTTGCGAGGCACCTTTTTTGTTATTCGATCTGATTGATATCTACTAATATGACAAATAGGGCATTTTGTTGCAAATTCATGTTGTTTATGATATATAATATGATCATTCAGACATGCATGTATTGTTTCATACTCCATTCCAATATCTTTCATAATGGCAAATAATTCTTGGTACGAGTGAGGTAGAATGTTTGATGGTGGTAACAAACACTCACCTATCAACCTACAACCAAAAATATAATTTGTTAATTTAAAGAATATTAATCACTACACGATTCACCCAATGTTAATTGTAAGGGAATTATGACTAAAATAATTTTTAAAAATGACATACCTTAACATACGTGTCATTGTTATGTTGGATAAACCATTCATAACCTTCAAGTTCACCAACAACAATACAACAACAAGAAGAGTTGTTTGGGAGCCTTCATATAGGAGCTCGTGTGCCTTCTCAAGTATAGGTACATCAAGGTCTACGTCAACATCATCATCATCATCATCTTGATCATTGTGATCTTTTTCATCATCGTGGTCTTCTTCCATGGGATCATTACCTTCTACTTCTATATTCACACCTTTATGTTCCCTCATTTGGAAATCCACATTCTTTGAATTGTCATGGTCCATAACATGAAACCCAGGGAGGTTGACCTATATGAAAATGATGACCTTATATTAACCATGACCATGATGTCATCATCAAATCATGTCTAATGTATTTTATAAATTATTAAAATACATACCAATGGATGAAATTCATTTCCCCCTTCAATGTGACCATGGTGCCTACAATGTTCCTTAACTGTTTTGATTAGATATCTTCAAGTCTTTAAGCCCTTACAAATTTTTCAAGGACAATAAAATTTTCCATCACCTTTTCTTTTTAAGTTAGACCACAGTCTAGCAATTGTCTCCCTATTTTGTTGTGCGTTGATATCATCAAACATGGTCTTTCTTGATGTTGCAAGAAGAGCAATGCTTGGAACGTATAGGCCCGATCTGAAGAAATCAGCAAATAAAAACTAACATGCAAAATGTTAAATTGAATGACATTTTATTGTAGAGATAAATATGTTGTCTAGATTACTACATTTCAAAATTAGTGAAGGAATAGTAAGAATGAAAGAAAAGCTGCATCCAAGAGTCTTGAGAAGTGACTATCAAAAGGATGTCAATAAATGGTGATCAAATTTGTAAGCAAAGATTAGTCCCAATGAAAAACCACACTTTTGATTTCTTAGTTATAGACAAGGTTGACTATCAAATAGGCTTGATGAGGTGATGATAAGTGTAACAATTCATGATTTAAAAAGATGCCAAAACAATGTGGATAAGAAATGTTTAAAGAAAGTTCTTCTTCAATGCTTATCCACTGTCACAGTGGTATAAAGTGATAAAAAATAATGATTCATATGGTTTATGATAAGTCACAAAGACACTCTTATAATAGTCATCAAGAGATAATAGAGTTCATGCATGCATGATTGCAAAGCACAATGAATAAAGAACATGCACTGTTATGAAGTCTCATAGCCACAGTAAGGAATGATATCATAAAAATCAAAAGATGGACAGTTTCTAAAAGGCAGTGATATTCAAAGATTGAAACGAGGGTACTATATCATGACAAAGATGCAAGCATTAGTAGATTTTCATGAATGTGAATGTGTGGTGATCAACAATGCCATAAAGAGACTATTGTTAGTGTTTCTACAAAATAGAATGACAGTGTTGTGAAAGAAAAGATTCATGTTCATGAAGAGTGCCTCAAAACAATGTTATTCAATGCTTGAGGGATGATATTTACTACTTTCATAATGACTACATGATGAAAAGATGGTCAGATTAAAAGATGTAAATCTTACCCACTGATATGACAGTTAGCTACAGGGCCATAGTGTATGTAACGAGAGGTGTCATATTGTCTTTCAAAGAGAAAAGTAAAAGTTGGTAGTAGCATCAAGAGGTGCATGTTTTCTACAAATTTTTAGACCATGGAATGAAGAGCATGAGGCTATCATCACATCAATCCTTATGAGTTGTGAGATAAAAAAGATTGAAGGCATTAGATCTTACAAGGAAGCAATGTCCAGTGTAATGAAACAAATGGCAAACCATACCAAGCATGAGGAATCATGGTGACTGTGTATAAAGGAGTGGTAGTGGTAAAGAGAACAATTAGAGTAGAAATTTAATGGTCAATATAAGATATAGAGATGTTTTCAAGAGGAGAGGCAATGATATATATTTTGTTTCTAATGATGTGTTCACTACCACAAGACAATTTTGCAATCATGGATAATAGAACTCTGAATTGACCCTAACATGCATGAATTTAATGCTTAAGGTGGATTGACATGGTATTGGAATGAATTTGATTGTGACTATAATTCAACCTTAAGACAAGATAGTCACTACCTTGAGACTTAATGGCCTATGTAAATGCAATTTCCATTACTGTGATTTGGTTCCAAGGGACCCTGATCAACTTAAAGATATATGAAAAATATATGTATCCTTGTTTCAATACCTAACAATCATTTTTTAACTGATTTTGTGTCCTTGCTCCAGTGACAGAGGTAACTTGGATCAGTCAATTCATTTTGAAAATAAATCTCAAAGATACATCCCAATCATTTTTTTTGTTACACGAAGTCTTCCACTCCACCATGAGAATACATCAATTGTAAGAATGAAGAACTACTACTCAACAAAGGATTGTCCTAACTTGGACTGACTGATATTGTGACTGGGAATGACAGTAGACTAAGATAGTGTTATTTGGGACTACCAAAACAAAAATAAGCATGTCCAATCCAAAGGAAAGATACCCCTATTACTTATAAAAATTAAAGACTTCAAATTCTCTATTAACTCCCACCAAAAATATGCTAGGAAATTAAAATAGATAAATGAGTATGTCTGATTAGTGGGGGGTGTAATCAAGAAACATATTTAAATAGAAACATATTTATTGACTCAAAAAATAGTATATGTGTGTGTACAATATATTGCTGACTTAAATATGGAAAAACAAAAAATACAAAAATTTAAAGCAGAACAATATCTACCTGATAAATTTCATTCCTTTTAGATTATATTCACATTATTTTAACTTCAAACTTTTACATAATTCTACTTCAAATGCATGGATTTCATTAGCATTTGAACTCATACACTTTATAATAAGAATTGAAGACAAGTCACATAAAGAAAACAATCATTTAAACATGGACAATGACTAAGTATTGTGACCTCTCAAATAAAGATTGAAGATAAATAAATAAATAACTTCTACACCTACTAGTATGCCCTCACCAAAACAACAAAGTGTTACAGTAGAAGATTCTTTCAAAGAAGTAATAGATTTGGAAGTTGAAGTGGTGGCATGTGAATATCTCATGGTTGATAGAAAAGTACATGAAGACCTTGGCAGTCCCTAAGAAGGAAAATATGATGGGTACAAGAATACTTGTTCATAAGGATGGTAACAAGTTTATTCTCAAGCCTTTGCAAAAATAATTCTTCATATGAGATAAGGGTTATCTATTTTGGAAAGAAAGAGTATGTTGATTTAAAGAGTTGCACAAGGAAGAGGTCTATGAAAGTGGATTAGAAGATTGGAGCATCAATAATGGTTCTAAAAATTGATGATTATGACAATGAACAAAAGATGGAAAATTGGAAGAGTAGTGTGATTGAAGAAGATATAGTTATGTGCACACATTGGAGTCCTATCATTGCACAAGTGCCAGATGGTAAGGGTCTATTCATGGAGGGAAGAAAAACATGTCATTTTAACCTTACAAGGCAAGAGTAGAGACAGTCCAAATAATTCTATGGTGACTATCCCAAACAACAGACAAATGATGGAATTGCTAACATGTTTTCTTTTCATGTTTCTACACATTTTGCCTAACATCAACTTTGGTAATTATGACAGCTACAGAAGTGGGGATAGATTACGGCCTGAAGATAAAAGAGAAGTTCTTGAAAGAGTTCTTATTCACCATCCAGACGCAACAACAAAGATAGGTTTTGGTGTTGATTTCATAATGGTACAATTCTGCCCTGCTTTTTCTCTACATTTTTGCAACTTATTTTCTTGCACAATATTCTAAACAGCCCTTCCTGTTAGCTGTTGTGAGTTTTAGGTAACAAGAAATCTGATTTTCTTGCTATACCTTTATATCTTTCTTTAGCATTTCATATAAACATGGGGATAAAAACTAAACCATGTAAAGGACTTGTAACCAGACAACTCTTTGAAGCATCTTAAGTTCTGTAAACATCAGTTTCCAAAAGGGTTTTTAAGTCCTGAAAATTCAATAGTTACATTTCTTACATTTATGTTTTGAAATTTTAGATCTCAAAGTCTTTTGGAGACACAGAGAACATAGAACACATAATAAACCCAAGTTCTAAAAAATGAGCAAGAACTGTTTGAAAATTCTGAAGTTGTATTTGTTTGAGAAATCAGTTAACATTGAGTATTTTTAGAATAGCTTCTTTTCAGGCACCTAGAACATTCACAGACGATCTACATAGCCCTTGATGAAAATGCTAGATTTCAAATGTGTAGGTGGAAATTTGTGTGGGAGTATTTTATCTTCACAGTAGAAGAATTTTGATATTCTAAATCATTTCCCAATCCCCCTGATATGGAGTAGTGGCAGGGTGCATCACGTGGACTGCCTTCTAATCTATCCATAGCAGAGAGTTTCAAATATTGCAAGCAATGTAGGAAATGTAAGATGTATCCCTTATGTTTAGGAGTATGCACCTCCTCAAAGAAAAAAGGATAATTTGTAACTAGGCTAGTAATTATTAAGTTTCCACATGACTTTCCCTAATGTTAATCCAAGTTATTAAAATGATATGCACACAACTTTGCATAAACTTAATAAATGATAGTTGTGGGATTGATTATTGAACAATTAAATGTTAATTAAGAAATTAACTAATAGATAAAGGATACTTAACCTCTAGGAACTATGCAAATGAATAAATCTAATGTTATATTTGTTAAAAACATATAAAAAAATTCATATGATAAATTTTAATCCAAAACTCCATGATTTGATCCAATCCAATGATCACAATTCAAAGCCTCAAATTATTTGTTTAAGCCTTTTGTTTTCTTATTTTCAAGAATAAAGATAAGAAGTTCTAATGTATGTCAACCAGATCAGAAAAGAATTTAAATGCAAGAAAGAGTTAATAGCCACTTCAATAGTTTCAGACATTGCCTAGAAATTAGTGTATATTATATGGTGTACATCTTTGAGAAGAAAGGGTAGAGCTCAGTCGAAGTCAGAAAAGGAAGCATTCATTCTTGGGCTATTTCAAAATATATTGTTTGTATCTATCAGTGGAAAGTGCATGACAAAAAATAAATCAATTGCTGGACTCTTGCAGGAGGGAAGTTACTAATGTAAAACAAGGAGAATAGAGACTAGTCAAGAATGAAGTGACATTATGTAGAATATTGGCATGCATTAAGTAGAAAGAGGTTAAAATATTTATAGGCTTAAATTTGTAGTGTATAAACAGCTCTTGAAAATGCCAAAGGTTGCACATTTGATTCAACATTTCTATCAAGAGGTTAAAATATATATATATGCTTGAATTTCACATTATAAATCATTTCTCCACTTTCAATCATAGCTGGATTATATTTTCTTATTCATATTTTCTTATTTGTTTCTTAACTATTGTACCCAACCTAAGTGACCTTACAATGGCCTAACCAATCTCTTAGACCAGTCTATCAACCTTTCAAGGCATGGTTGTCACTTTAGTACAGAGTGCTTCCTAGGCTTGCAAACCTGGCTTTCTGCATCTAACACCAAGTTTTACCATAGAATCCCCAAGTGTTATTGGGATTCTTTGACACTCTCCTTGAGGGAGTCGTCCTCCAAAAAGATCAAAGCTTGGATCATTCTCTAGGCCTCCCAACTACAAGAATCTTAGAGGCCTAATTATGGCGCCTAATAAAGGAGCACCCAATAGAATGGAGATTTTCTACAGGACAGGGTTTGGAAACTGTTATGGCACCTACCAATGGTCTATATTCCAAGTTTCGGGTTTTAAAACCATCCTAGCAGTGAGTTATGGGGACTGTACCCAAAAACTAAGCCATTCACATTTCATATGCCTGGCTTTTCATCATTTCAAACTCCTCCCAATTGCATCTTCCCATCTTGTGACTATGATGATCCTAATGTACATCCTCCAAACTCCCTTTCCACCAATTTGTAGAGTCTTTTAGTGTTCCATTTGGGAGAAATGGAGGATAATGGAAGGGGGGTTTTGTTGGATGTTGTAGTTCCAAGTGCCTTGGGAGACATGTATGCAAAATGTGGAAGCATGGCCAAGGCATGTAAACTATTCAAAAAAATAACTCAAAGAAATGTGGTTTCATTGACTGCAATGATTGCAAATATCCCTCTTCCATTCATCAAAAGATAATGGAAGAGGGATATTTGTTAGATGTTATAGTTGCAAGCTCCCTAGTAGACATCTATGCAAAATGTGGAAGGATAGACAAGGTATGTCAACTGTTCAAACTACATTATAGTCACAATCTCAATCAGACAACATTCAAACCCCAGTGCAGACAATCTCAATCGAAAGGAGGGGTTCAAACCCCAGTGCAAACAATCTGTATAATGGATAAGAAATCCACAACTTTGGCCAGCTCCCTGATAAAGCTTTGGCCTTCTCTACACCGCCAACAATAGCCCAGCTAATCCCAATCCCAACAAAACAATAAAATATGCAGTAGATGACATTTTTGGGGAACAAATTGGCTTCAAACTTTTTAAAATTGGTAATAATAAATAGATGCATTCAAATTCTCATAAGAGTCAGGAAAACAAAATCACGTTAGCTCAGTGTCAAATCCACGGTGCCGAATCCGCCCTCCAAATTACCTCAATGGGCTTCCAATACATAGTGCCGATGAGGTTTTGGGCACTGCAACCTTGAAAAAATTCACCGTGGTAATAATGAAATGAAATCTTTTTTTTTTAAGTTATGCCCGTGTTCGTCAATAGTTCGACCTACATAGTATTGGTTGAAATTTCAACGAACATGGGCATGGATTACAAAAAAATGAAAGTTTTCCTTCTATAATCCGACCAACCAAAACTTTTTTATTTCATGGTCAAAAATTTTGGTAGAAAAACTAGGTCAAATGTACTAGTGAGTGCAGAATATTAGTGGGTGTCAATTCTCACCGGGGCTTTTACCTATTTGGATTTCCCCGTAACCATATTGGTGTTATGTGTTGATTTCATGTTTCATGTTTCATGTTTATGTAGATGATCATTTCAGTACTTAAGCATTTAAGTTTAGGTTAAGAATTAAGTGGAAAGATAAAATACAGTGAACATTGATTCAACCCCTCCCCCCTCAATGTTCCATTCCTAACAACTAACTTTACTAAAAATATGTGTACTTGAGAGAGAGAGAGATTCCTAATATTTACTAACTTTAAAAGAAATTTAAAAACA